>CP053125.2:5000000-6250000 GCA_022674325.2 Grapholita molesta | reverse complement strand
ATTACTCGCACTTATATTACTCGCGCCCGAGTTTTACTGCAAGTCGTCTAACAGTGTGATGGAATTATATTTTAAAGTTACAAGAAGTTTTGTATGTATACACGGAACCTTAGCTCACATTTCCTTGTAAATAGAAATGACTTGATCAAATAAAACTTAAGACTTTTCACACAAACTTCTTAACAGATCACAATGTTCCAAGTTAGCCGAAAGACGCAACTCCGAGGACCGTCGTGACTTCAACTTAATAAATTATAAGATGTCTCCTTTAGTTTACTACTCGAGAAGAAATTAATTTACTGAAGTCAACCCAGGTATTTCGGGGAAGTGAACAAAGAGAAAATTATTTGCACAAGGGCAGCAACAAAGTTACAAAATGCAAGACAGGTTTATACAGAAGTTTTATTAATAGAAACTACGTTCAAAGTATTATAATATATGTCAAATATACAATTATACATAAATGGGAGTTTTCAAAATTTGGTACACCCAATTAGCGAAAGTTGATAAAACAAGTTAAATCACTGTCAGTTGACGACAATTAAGCATTAAATCTTTATGAAGATCGACTGTTTGCCTTCTATTATGTTGTAATATCGAATAAAGTTTATAAAACGAACAGCAAAACCAAGTTTTTATCGATATTTAATGCTTGATAATTGTCGTCACAAAACTGACAGTAATTTAACTTTTCTTAACAACTTTCACTAATTGGGTGCACTATTTTTTGAAAACGCCTACATACCTATTATTGAATAAAAGTAACTACTTAGGGGAGCTAATTTGAATTATACGAATTGAATCCTTAATTATCTCAATTAATAAATACAATACGAGAAAAAGCGAATTTAAATCTACTCTGTGTTTTACGCTTGTTATTATTAAATATTTGAGTTTATATTTAACTTTTAATTTACAACAGAAATATGTACTGGGTCAAGGCATCAACTATCTGTTAAATTTGAAACTCTTTGCTAGTGCATTTTTTTACAGATTCATTCATATTTTTGGACCCACGTGGTTCGAAGTTACAGAAGGAACAGATTTCACCATTCATGGAGGGGTTATTTAAGAAAGTATTGACATTATTACTAAATAGAATTACTTTATGCCAATTAGGCATAAGATCGCCATTTATACATATATTTTGTGCATACATACATACATTTCAGCCGTATGCAGTCCACTGCTGGACATAGGCCTCCCACAAATATGACTTGTATCATCTTGGGGGGTAGTTGCCATAGTCGCCACGCTCGGCAGGCGGGTTGGCGACCGCAGTAGCTGTAGATTGGACGGACGTTTCTGTCCGTCCGTAGGATTGGATTTTTCTCTTTGTCGCCTCTTACGACGGGGTGGTGCTATTCTAGTCAGCCGGCATCACACGGCTAATATATATTTTGTGCAATAAAGTTTAAAAATTAAATAATACATTATTCGACATCAGCCCGCACATTATACTCGTAGCGTTAAAGGGAAAAATAAATCGTTTCTATTTTACGCCTTTTCTAAACCGTATCAATGTATAAAAATCTAATGTATTATAGATTCATTCATCAGTACCAAAACCAATTAAAAGTATTCATCGTTCCCTAGCAAATTAGTAAGTTTGTCACAAAAAGCGTCTCTCAACCATAAAGTCGTAGCAGCCATTAAATCTCTTCTAAAATAAGCCTTTTTGCTTCTAGTTTTACACTAAAGCATGTAGTACACATGCTAGCCAGACTGTCTATACTCTCACTCTGGTGAGACCGAGATCATTTTGAGTACTCGAATAAACCAAAATAACTTGATCTTGATATCAGGAGCGGTACCGCAAACATCGAAATTCGTATATTTCGGGCACCTTTCTCTTTTACTCCAATTAAAGTGACATGTCATGAGAGTGACAGATACAATCGACCGAAATTTACGAATATCGTTGCTCGCGGTAGCGGTAGCGGTAGAAAAATCCACAGAAAGCGAATGTGTTGCGTCTATACAATATATTTACAGCCTATGCATAACATTTTTGTCTCAACCGCCAGAAACACCAATGTTCACATGACATGTTCGAAATGATTTTAAATATTAGGTGAAATAAATGATTTCAGCTAATATTATTTGACGAAAGTGTAATGTGCTCGCCAAGCTGAATATGACCTGAGGCAGTGTAACGACATTAGTCACTAACGAGCTGGCCTCAAAGAGACAGGACTCGATTACCGACTTGTCGATCGAGGGCTCGGTAAAGGGTCCACTTTGTAACTCGGTTAGTTTCTCGCTAGCATATGGAAGAAGAGTACCTCTTATAAATGCTGCATTCTGCATTATACTCATATATATTGACTAAGAAGCCAATTAATTTTTTTATGGCCAAGTTTGTATATAACGAGTTAGATATCGTATTTTGAAAAAACATCGTAACTCATTCTGGCAATCAAAAGAAAAATGATGTAACTATGTATGAGATGAGTACAGACATATAACGTTTCAACATAGAGTATATTTGTCAGCTACGAGAGTTTTTCAAAGTAGTGACGATATTTCATTATTGAGGGAAAAAGATTCAAAGTACTAGTATAGGTACCACGAGAGTTGAGGTGAATGGATTACGCACACAACTAAATGCAGTACTGATTGAATGAATGGAATGAATGAGTAATTTCAAAATCTTCCTATCATTGCATGAGATGTTGTTGTGTGCGTGACTTCAACTCTCGCGAAACTACCTATACTAATAATTTAAAATCTCAGTACATTATAAAATATATGTCAATCACATTACGAGTAGGACGTGAAAATTCTCGTATCAAATTTTTTAGGTTACTATATTAGTCTCATAAATTTGGTTACTAAATGTTACGATATCTGTTTGCAAGTAATCTGTGAATGTGGTATATGATACAATTAGGAGTGAGCGATGCTACAAGTTATAATCAAACTACCTACTCGAGATCCTCATCGGTTGCAGCTTGTAGGTGCGGGTACAAATTTCTGAAGAATGTAAACACATACTATTGGATAAGCTTACACAGACTGACATAGTACTAATCGAGTATTGCAATATTGATTTTTTAATACAACGACGGTGGCAAACAAGCATACGGCCCGCCTGATGGTAGGCAGTTACCGTAGCCTATAGGCGCTTGCAACTGCAGAGGATTCACATTCGTGTTAAGAACCTATACACTCCTTTTTTGAAGAAGCTCATACTGCAGTCCCTAGGGAAAACCTCGGCAGGGAGTTCATTCCACAGCCGGAGCGTTCGCATGAGGAAATTCCTCTTAAACCGCTTAATGCGCGACCCTTTAGGCTTCAGGGTGTGAGGATGAATGTACTGCCGACGGTATGTACATTTCCATTGCATCATCATACATTTCAGCCGTATGCAGTCCACTGCTGGACATAGGCCTCCCACAAATATGACTTGTATCATCTTGGGGGGTAGTTTCCATAGTCGCCATGCTTGGCAGGCGGGTTGGCGACCGCAGTAGCTGTAGATTGGATTTTCGATGGTATGTATACAGGATGTAATTTTTTATATGATACAAAATATCTTTTTCTAACTCCATAAACAACTTGCAATTGAATGTTCATAGTCTCGCTGAAATCAGACAAAATATTTTAGCATCAATCCTTGCCATTTATGTCATATAAGTTTCACTGATGTCACTTTATTGTCATTATTTTTTGCTTAATTAAAGTAAAGTTTGGTTTGCTATGAGACGTCAACATTAATTTGCAATGTGACGTTTCTTGAATGAAATCAAATAATACAGGATATTATGGAATTATATATTTTTTTTGTATTTGAATTAAAAATATAGGTTGTATAAAGTGGGGTTTGTGAAAAATTTCTTTCCACAAACCCTACGGCTGCTAACACGAACGCAGCAGGTTCCCAAGGGACAACATGATACGGATTCTTCAAGAAAGAAGAATAGAAGTTAAGAGCATTATTAATAGGTTACGGTGCCGTCATGCTCTGGAGGGCTGTTCTGTACGAAGGATATGGTTTTTGTTGTTATTTAACGCTATTATTCCGAAAATATTTCGACTTGAGCATAAAAAGTGATACAGGATTATCAAACTGGCATCTATTCATGATTTTGAACATCTTTTAATATGGGGTCAAGTTTGAAAAATTATAATATAAATATTGAGCTGCTCCATAGAAAAGATCAAGTATAAGTTGACGAAAATGTATGAGAGAGTTTTTTTTACAATTTACTCCTTAGTAAAAATTGTTCAAATCATGACCATATGCCGGCTTGATAATCTTGTATCACGTTTTTTATAACACCCGGTATAGCAGTATTATATATATATATATATTCGTTGTATGACCAAACCTTAAATATAACGATAATTGATTTTGATAAGCTTTCGTCTTAGTTGTGAGAAGCATCGCCTACAATCTTTTCTGTTTTACCCTAAGGTTAACTGGTCTAAAGATGCTTGATTGCATTAAATTCGCCTTCGCTTTTTGTACAATAAGTTTTCTATTGTGCAATAAAGATTAAGTAAATAAGTCTAATGTTAAGCGAGCAGAGTACAGTCACCATTAGATATATCGGAGCTTATAACAAATTTCTGTTCATGTTCAGATCTTCGATTATAGCAATCTCATGGCGACTGTACCTACCGCGTTTATTCCGATGAGAGAAGCCATTTTCATCAAACATCGGTAATAAACTGTCCAAAATGACAATTGAAACTTGTGTCAATAAAGCCTATTTTATCGTACACATTTTGTGTGTCACGCGTCAGTTTTTCGAGAGCGCTGCGTTACTGGTACAGGCAATAATGGGCTTTGATGAATTTATCGTGCGAAAATTGTGTTTCACTCTTGATATACATTTTGATGAAAACGTGAACATTTCAAATAAGTAATATATCATTCAGTTTTAGTTAGTATTTATAAATACTGTTGTTTGTGTCTGGAAAGTATGTAAAGGAAATCTCAATATATTATGTTGAAGCACTAACTCCTGGAAAACAAAGCAAGTAACGTCTTAAAAAATCGTCAAGTGCCTTATTGAGCTCATTTTATTTATTTGTTCTCCAATTAATTGAAGTTTGTGTGCAAACATTATTAAGACAAGATGTGAAAATACAGCAACAAAATATATCAAGCCGTGTAATTAGATAGGTATTCATATCAGACGAAAAACGTTCACTGCTGGACATAGGCCTCCCCCAAAGCGACCGGTCTTACTCTAGTGAATTCCAGCGATTTTTACCAGGTCGATCCACCTTATGGGGGTAAGCCCACGCTGTTCCGGTCGCCGTTTGCTCGCCTTCCCATACGGTGGTCCGGTAAATCAAAATACGTGTATTTATTTTATTAATTTTCCAATTCATTTGTAAAGAAAATCATTTATATCAAAAAATATTATGGAAACTAGTTGAATATAGTAGCACTATCAGGAGCTACCACAGGTTAACATAGGCATCTGAAGATAGTTAGTACGTTTTTTTTTCGTGACTCCCAGCTAGTATCGTATATAATCGGGTTTTTATCATTTGTCACAATATCTGTCACGCTCCTACAAGTATGCGAGTGCGAAGGAGCCGAATAGTGTAATAGACGATAAGATAGCAACCATGCTATACGTTCTGGTAATGCTACACGTTTGTTACTCTTTACGGACATTTAAGATTCGAAGAGACAAATCCGTCACAGGGTGCGGTTTGGATAGCACTCTAGCGCATAGAATGCATTTTAATTTGCACCGAGGATATCGACATACGCTGCAAAAAGACACGGGAAACAAGCCATTTAATCTTTTCTAACCGGTATTGTCCATGTAGGGTTGGCAATTTATGTCCATGTTGTTTTAGTTTTAGATAAAACCGGAAATCCTCACACTAGCACGCACACACAGACTAAAATATACTAAAATGTCTAAATTGATGAACATTCAATGAAGCGCTTGTTTAGTTAGAAGAAAATAAGATTAAGAAGAAGATAAGAAACAATTTAAACGTATAATAATTGAGGGAAAAAAGGACTTTTAATTTATATAATTTAAAGTCAACGTAGTTATTTATTTCATTTCATTTATGTGGAAACAAACACACCCGCGGAAGGAAATGGGGTGGTGCTATTTTAGTTAGCCGGCACCACAGGGCGACACTACACTACTAATAAGTAAGGATTTACAATCGTATGAACTTAAAGTAATGATTATTTATCAATTATTCACTTAGTATAAATAATATTGCTATCGAATAAAAGATTTTCGTTCAACCCTACAGCTTAGTGTCAAGCTATGTATTCTCATTGAATCGCAAAACCACCGGTAACTCAACTATCGACGTACCAAACTATCTGGACCTTTAGATTGATAAGCTTTTTACGTTAACTGCAGACAAGATTATACTGGATCAGCGCATAAAGCGTTTGGAAACAAATCCTAGGTCTCTTCGAATCAGCTTCGGTTGACCGATACGACAAATTGAAATGCGACGCTATCGATTCTATTGTTGTACGGTCATCTTATCTTAAAAAGGGCGTAAATGCCATGATTTGCAAACATTATACTACAGTCTGAGGCAAGGGAAGATCTTTTTAAATTGCTAAACGTTCATTGTAATTTAACATATCTACCTGAAACGTATTTGATTCGATAAATAATGTACATTGCGGGCAACATAATAACATGCACAACATGCTACTTTAATAAAACATTAATCGTAAAAATCATCTTTAGTTCTTCAAGAAACGTGTCAACAGACAGTGACATACGAAAAATTTTAAAGCAGGCTGCGCTTGATATGTATCGTTATGAAAAATTATATTATTAAGAAGAATCGTAAAATATTATTTTTTATTTTATCATCATTATATTTCTTTATCACGTAATTTAGTACATTACATATATACGTCTTTCAGTGTCTAAGAATATATTTGATTAATACTATGTTTCGTTACCTTAGTTATGTAAATTGCTAGATGATTTTAACACCGATAATAGTTAAATATATAAAAAATAATGACAATTGTTTTTATAATTATCTGAGTCGCGCGGTTGTTTTCTAACCAGTATTAAATTGGTATAATATCCTAAATATTATTGATCAACTTCACTCCTTGGGCCGAGTAGACCTAAAAGTTGATATTGCTGCCTGAGCCCGTGGTTCGAGTAGACCCTTAATCAGAAGAAAGTGGTCGTCAGATCCCGCGGGTAGAATTGACCCTCAATCATTTGAGAGTGATTATTAGATAGTGATCATCTGAGCCCGCGGGTAAATAGACCCTCAATCAGTAGAGTGGTCATCAGACCCCGAGGGTCGAATAGACCATCAATCAGTTGAGAGTGGTCATCTGATCCCTCGGGTTGAATAGACCCTCAATCAGTTGAGAGTGGTCATCTGAGCCCGCGGGTAGATATACCCTCAATGAACAGAGTAGGCATCTGAGCCCGCGGGTCGAGTAGACCCTCAATCAGTAAACAGTGATCATCTGAGCCCGCGGGTCGAGTAGACCCTCAATCAGAAAACAGTGGTCGTCTAAGCCCGCGTGTTGAGTTCAGGACGATTCACCCAAAAAAACCATAAGGGGTGAATGAGCGTGCGGGACGATTTTTCTGTGGGCTCAGTTGCCTATAAAATATAAAAAAAAATATGGTTAATACATTGCCCAGAGCTCGTATTTATCAACAGTCACTGATGCGCTGTAATTATGCTTCATGTCAAACAAAGTCATCAACACTCCATACCAAATGAACTCAAACAAACCCTTACACTCGAATAAGTCAATACAACTATTCGGGCTCTCACAACAATGCAAGCAAAAAGCGGCGCCGGCCGCGGGCTCGGGGGAAATTTGAGAACTATTTAATTGCGGCCGAGCGCTTATGTATACTGAGTACTGGTGTGGCGTGAAGTAGCGGCGCTTGCGGAATCATCATCATCATCTCAGCTGGAAAACCTCGACTTCTGGACATAGCCATCCCCAGAATATTTTATCCTCACAATCCTTTTTTTATAGGAACTTTGTCTAATCTTTCAATATAAAATTATGGTGAATCATAGACATATTAAGTATATTAAATCTGGCAACACACATTGTCAGCATTTATCGACATGTTTAATTTCCGACTCCTATATAAGAGGCATTCACATTGGCTGACCAGCTTACACAACAACACATGAAACGTTCGAGCAATAGTCGACTTAGAAGGTGTGAATTTCCCGTTTTTAGGGTTCCGTAGTCAACTAGGAACCCTTATAGTTTCGCCATGTCTGTCCGTCCGTCCGTCCGTCCGCGGATAATCTCAGTGACCGTTAGCACTACAAAGGTGAAATTTGATAGTAATATCTATATCAATCACGCCGACAAAGTGCAAAAATAAAAAGTGGAAAAAAATGTTTTCTTAGGGTACCCCCCCTATACATAAAGTGGGGAGTGATTTTTTTCTTCATTCTAATCCTAACGTGTGATATATTGTTGGATAGGTATTTAAAAATAAACTGGGGTATACTAACATCATTTTTTGATAATGTCAATATTTTCGGAAATAATCGCTCCAAAAGTAATAAAAAGTGCGTCCCCCCCCCCCCTCTAACTTTTGAACCACAAGTTTCAAAAATATGAAAAAAATCTCAAATGTAGAACTTTACATAAACTTTCTAGGAAAATTATTTTGAACTTGATAGGTTCAATGGTTTTTGAAAAAATCTATATATCGACGCCGGAAAGCAAACACGTAGTAACCCACACAAGGTCAAAATTTTTTTTTTTGCATTTCTAGAATCAGTAATTTTTTCTGCGTCGAATGGTCTAATCCACGTGCCGATACAATAGAAAATGACAAAAATAGGAACTCAAATTTTCTAGTGTTTTTTTAAAACTGGCACCGCAAAATACGCGGTAAATAGCAATAAAATCTAGTTTTTTTATACAATTGTAGTTACAGCACTACGTTTTCTGTAAAAAATAAATTGTGTCATTTACGACGTCCACAGTTCTGCCGCTAGTGTGGTTTACTACGCGTTTGCTGCTCAGGAATTGTGAGTGATCCGCAGTTGCGCCATATGGCGAGAAATATTTTGTAGACAAGTATTATTTACCACAAATTTACATAGTATTTAATATAGAGACACATGCCTTTTACTACGTTTACAAGGAGCACTTATAATTTAATAATGAATGTTACTTCATTATTGTTGGACTTAGATTTAAACTTGCGCGGGTTTCTTTCATTTGAACCTGCCCGTCGCTGCCACTACTTTGATGTTTGCGCCGTACCGCAGTGAGGCACAAGCAGCGAAAGTGGGTTGACGTGTTCGTGATTCATATTATTTTATAATTAATAATAAAAATAAAACAAAATTAAATAATTTTAACTTTTTGTGAAGCATTCTAATAATATTTTGGACATAACTGCTTTACTCACGTTCATTTAGTTACTCGCGCGACATGTTTTGGAGAGCTTAGATCTCCATTTACGAGCACTAAGAGTTCTGAGCTCCGTGCACTAGGACGCACGCAACGCATGTCCGTGACGCGTCGTGCTTGAAAATGGAGACCTAGCTGTTAAAAATATGTCGCCCGAGTGACTAAATAAACGTGAGATGGGCCGTGATAAATATTATAAATAGTAAATTAGAAACTACCCATTTTATATTGGAAACGTCGTTGTAGCCAACACTAGATTTTGATTTTCAATTATATTTATTTTTATCGTGTCAAAAATAGACATTTTATTTTTATTTTAAAGCGAAACACCCAAATGTGAAATTTTATTTTATGCTACTAGATTTTATGTACCTGCGAACTCCAATCGTGTATTACTATCATTATTAAATTTATAATAAATGGATCAGCATGTGATTGACGAACATTTTTAATAGTTATTACATTTTTTGCAAATAAATCGATGATTATTTTTACAGTTGGTATTATTTTCATGGGAACAATAAGAAAAACACCCCAAAAATATTTCTACTATTTTAGGTAAACGTACGAAAAGTCGTGTGTTTTTCTATATCATACCATTAACGTCACTTACAGGGGTGTATAAGAATTGCTAACAATACATTTAACGCATACTAAATTACTTATAAAACAAAAATAATTAGCGTTACTGCATTTTGTTTTCTACAATTGTCTTAGAACCAACATTATGACATTATATTGGTTAGCATTTTACCAGTTCACGTGGGTTACTGCACTTATGCTGTTCATTAAATTGATGAAAATCGGCAGTCCCATACATTTAGTGATTCGGGTTACTACATGTTTGCTTTCCGTGAAAAAAAAAATCAAAATGTAGTAACCCACAAATCTCCGTGTCTAATGGCTTAAGGTTATATCAAACAAAATGCATTTAAAGCTTTAAAAAAATTACACATTGTGGCCAAATTTTGGTAATTTATCTGCATAAATACAAAAACTACGAATTTTATTTCAAAAATGTAATGGTTTTTCGGCTCTGGTGGACAATTTGACTTTTGTGGGTTACTACGTGTTTGCTTTTCAGCGTCGATATATAAAAATGAACCCTTATTTCTCTTGGTCACGCTATAACTTGCGAACGGCTTTACCGATTTGGCTAATTTTGGTCTTGAAATATTTGTAGTAGCTCAGAGAAGGTTTAAACGGTGAGAAATTATGAAAAAAGATCGAGTAATTAACTAAAAAACTAAAATATTGTTAGCGAGCAAAATATGTACTTTATATTATTCCAGCACTAAAGTCGTTAAGGCATAGTTTCTTACAATTTTTTAATAAATTAGCCCTAATTCCCTAAGATATGACTGTCAAAATATTTATTAAATGACAAGACACACTTCCTCACTTCAGGCCCGGTACCGCGAAGATCGAAGTTCGTATATGTCGAGCATTTCTCTTTTACTCCAATTAAGGCGTTAAGAGTGACAAAGACAATCGTCCGAAATTTACGAATATCGTTGTTCGGGGTAGCGCCGCCGTTTTATGTATAATTTCGCGTTTACGATATTTAAATCGAAAGAAAAATAGAAAAATTTGACTCGCAGCGGGACTCGAACCCACAACCACTGGATCACTAGCCCAGTTCACTTCCAATTGTGCTATACGAGTACCGCTGAGACTTGTCGAATTTTTCTATCTATCCCTCGTCGTATACGTCATCATGGGTGACGTCTAAACACATCTACCGCCAGAAAAAAAAAAAAATTCGCGTTTAGTTTTAACCGTAAATAAGAATCTGTCCTAATATTCAGATTCAGATTCAGATGTCTCTTACTACTTCAGATGGGACTGAGTGTGATTGAAGTAGTGAGACAAATACGAACATTTCCGAGAAAATACGATAGGAAAGGATTATTCACTACATCTGAGCCCCGAGTGTAAGTTTTTAACGTAACGAAATGTCACCTTTAGCGTTAGTTACCCATATTATATCAGTATCACTTACGCATTCGAGACATTTTTTACGTCAAAAGAAACTTACACTAGAGCCTCTGTACTTTAAGCTCGCGCGCATAGTTTACTTAATTTGCCGATAGATGTAGCTGGCTGGTTATCACTCCATGTTACAACCCCTTCTTACTACTCGTCGTGGGACTGAAATTGACAACATTTTTTCGAATTTTCCATGTACAGTTGGGGTCTATAACTCTTTCTTTAGTTGTCAGCGTCCTTTGTGGGCCCGTTTTTAGGGTTCTGTACTTAATATTAATATGTCAACAACTGCAATGTATCAAATAGCCCATTTTTAACTCTTAAGTGGGAACGCTTACTGTGACGGACGAAAAACTACGGAACCCTACACTGAGCGTGGCCCGACACGCTCTTGGCCGGTTTTTATACAATTAATTAAGTGCCAGTCAATTAGTGGCTAGTGCGAACCTGTCTAACTGAATGACGTATATTTGCACGCATTAATGCCAAAAAATGAAATATAAAGAATAATATAACCTCTTTGAGGCATTTCTCAGAAGGTGCTAGCGATGTTGTCGGCTTGACGTCCGTCGACGAAAACTTGAGTCATAAGAACTTATAGGCGAAAAATTTAACAGAAGGACCATGTCTATAGAGTTGTGCAGAGAATTGATATGGAACTTGCGTCAACATTTAAATATAGAACGCCGACATGCTCAGTTTTTCACCCATAGCGTTTTCGGGTTTTTAAATCTCGTTATTAATTCGTTAGACCTCTCTTTATTACACAATATACTATTGAAAACCAGGTATTTAATTGATTGCGGTTGATTGCTGCTTATTTACGCTAAAGCTTATGGCAATGTAGTATAAAGTAAAAGCAGAAGCGGAACATCACAGTATAATGTCAGATATATAGTAAATTATTATATAAGTTGTTCATAGCGTTCGCACACCTTGTACGAGTACTCTAGTAGGTAGTTACCCTACTTAAGAAGTTTGAGATTCCCGACAAGATTGTTTATTTGCATCTAGATATTTTCGTGGATTATATTATATGTGTAAATATATACGCGTATTTATTCTAAGTCTATATCACGCAAAACAAGCCTTATTGGCGATAGGGTAACCATGATTTGGTTAGTAGTTTCACGACCTAGAAATCTGCATGTATAAAATTAATGCTTATAGCCGCCTCTCAATCAGACTACAAGCGGCAATGTGATTGCGGTTTCATAGCTGATTTCACTGCTATATAAATAACACTAACTATCCCCTAAAAGGATTGGTACAGTGGGAACTGATCCGAATTACGAATGAATATGCATAAGTGTGGGTTATCCACGCGAGAATTTGAATTAACTCTATACGCAGTGTCTGAACTAAACCTTATTTTACATAGGTATATATAAAACTAGCTTATGCACTAGACTCTGTCTGCGAGATCCCACGCTTCATATATAACATAATTAGACATTGCATGCATGGTCTGGCTCATTTTTGGCTAAAATAACTTAATTCTTATGTGCCAAACTTCTGGAGTTAACACACTCCTACACGATTACTGTGTAGTGCCGACTGACTAGAATAGCAAGACCCATCTATATATGGCAACTACCACCAAGATAATGATAAATGATGATGATGATTAGTGAAAAACAATAGTGGAAAATACTGAAACGTGTAAGATTAAGGTAAATTGTGTTTATTTCGAGCTTAAAAAACTACACCTAACGATTTTGTCTAAATTCAATAAGCAAGATGGTTACATGTCTTGAAATTTTTGAATTGTAAACGGTCTGTTAAAAAAAATCATAAATAATAAGATCAAGTATTTGTTAGAAATTGTGAGAGTGAAAGACTGAGATTAAAAATAATTCTCAGTCACCTCACAAAAGAAGTATTTATATTTATCTCAATCAATTCAAAAATAGTCTATTTTAGTTTATATCACATGGTTGTGTTAAATATAAATTATATTTAAAAAAACCCAGTAGGTAATTTAATAGTAAACAAAAGGTTTAATAAAAAAAAAAAAATCCGCATCGTCTGAATAAAATGGTATTTATTACTAGTTTACATTCCGCAGTTCATTACCCCCTACGCTCGCAGCTAATATCAATTTTTCTGCTTTGAAGAGGTAACTAATAACTAAGGAGGCTACAAATATACAGAGTTTGTATTTATCTGCTTTTTTTTAAGTAATCCCCGCCTTAATTTTCCCTGGCACTCAATGTGTTAACAGCCATTGGATATGCAATTGGTCCTGACAAACAAAGCATGCACAATTGACGTCATAAATATGTTTACACTTTTTCCCCTTACGCCTTTGTAATAAGGTTCAAAAATGTAAACATATCTTTGACGTCGACTGCACACAATAAGGCAAAGTTATCGTTTCATTAAGTCGAAAGCCATTTCAACTTTACTCACTTGATTAACGGCTGTTGTAGTTATTGTGTTTACTTGTGAAGTGTAATTCATTGAACGATTTCAATCGCAAAATAGCTTATACATTTTATACAAAGACTTATAATATTTTAAACAATTTTCTTTAAACAAACTGTCCCATTATATGCGTAGACGTAATATAAAACATTCTACAAAACTCCAATAGTAGATATAGGATAGCATACGCCACACTTAGCGCTGTAAAGGTCCGCACCGTCTCATGTACTAACAAAATGTTGTGTATATTTTGAATGGAATCCCTTTACAATCTTCTTACGTTATAGATACTTTTGAGTCCATTATATATAAAAAAAAACATAAAACAATCGCTCTTCTACTATTTCTACTGCATTTTACCCGCAAAGGACCTTGAGGACACGCATATTTCAACCCATTTCAACTCTAAATGAGTTGAAATATGCGTGTCCTCAAGGCGGACAGAATACATCACTGTGACTAATTTCAAGATACATTACAAGATGGCTTATCGTTGGGGATAGTGCAATACCGCGTTACTAGAAATATCGAAAGAGTTCGAAATTCAACTTAAACTCAAACTCATTTATTTGGAGCATAAAACAATTTAAATTGTCTATAAGGGGCAAACACATTGTTTTTCGCCTTTCCTAACAACATGAAGCCCGGATTCCAGGGGCATATCCATAGTAACATAATTATATTATGAGGTAGTTCACCGTGTCTAATCCAAATAACCGGTCATTGCTTATTACCGTTGCTAACCTACTTAATTTAGTCAACTTTTCGGCCCTTCAATACACGGTGGAGAGTGACAAATGTTATAATATGTTACTTAGGGCCTATTAGAAGTAAGCAATAATGACAATGTGAGACTATGATAAGGAAAAACGAAAATACTCGTAGCGTCCTCTCTTGAGAATTTGAGACTTCGATGCCGTAAAAAGGGTTCAATACTCTTCGGTAGATGTCGCTACACGTCACCCGTAATGACGTATACCAGGAAGGATAAGATAAAAAAAATTGACACGTCTAAGCGGTACTCGTATAGCACAATTGGTAGTGTACTGGGCTAGTGATCCAGTGGTTGTGGGTTCGAGTCCCGCTGCGAGTCAAACTTTTCTTTCGATTTAAATAGCGTCCTCTTCGTTATATCTATTGAAAGTTTCATCACCACCCCGTTCGATCTTGGTATTATTAATAACTGGGGCTCGTTTATGGCTAATACTAAGTATATGGTTTTCCTGATTAGCGATTGCAAAATGTACAAAATACGAAAAGAGGGTATAAAATATGTGCATCGTGCAAACATCCAAGTTTAAGGTTATGTATGTCACTTAACTATGTTAGTTAGGGTAAACCAGAGTGTTATTGGTCACTGCCAGTGATTGCTCGCTTTAAGAAAACCATTGTCATTTGTATGTGTGGGCAAACACTCATACCAACCTTAACCGGGCAATAGCTATAAGGTTTACCCTACATAATAATGTTCGTGACGTAAGCAAGGCAGCACACGGCGCAGCCATATACGTCGAGCGCTGAATATTCATATAGTGCGGGGTTAGGTTTCGCTGCCAGCGATTTATCAACTAGCAGTCTAATTACTAAGCTGTTCCCATTGCTATTTATTTTAAAAACGTTTTATTTCTAAAAAATTATAATGTAAGTGTACATTGAGATTTTAAAAAAATCTGATAGAAATATTGTCATCTGACAATACAATTGTTGCACAAGATTGTTGGTTTACTATATTCTCTATTTTGCTTTTATTTTTTAAATGTTCAATGCTTGTCGGATTTTTCTTATGTACAATCGCCATCAGATATATCAAAACTATGGAGGTGGTCACAAATATCTGAACAATGCCTCTATTGTCAAGATGCATGTTCAGATATTTGGGACTATCTCGACAGCTCCCATATATCGGATGGTATCTAAACAATTGCATATTATTGCATATATTTCTAGAATTGGATTATTAGTTGTTACCTAATAATCTAATCTAGAAATACATGCAATAATAACCAATGATTGACTTAATGAATTAAGAATATTAACAGATTATCACGAGTCACTTTCGTTTTTTTTATTATGCTGGTAATAAACACTGATCCAAACCGCCTTTAACTTGCCTGAATAAAAAATACTTCAGAGTCAATTCAAACTCAGTGTCGGGTGCTACTTTATTTCCTTCTACAAATGATTTAAATTTCATTGATAGGAAGTGTACATTATAATGCACACTGGGCCTCACTAGGATAAGCTAACCTCTAGCACAGCAGCCTCACTGGAATAGTTACAAGTTTGTACGAACGAGTAATCCGGGGAGTCGCGATTCAATCAAACCGGCCGGATTATCGGCCGGGCGGATTACGACCGGCTATGGCCAGTTTGTAACCGGTTATTGCCCTTTTGTTGTGCTCTGCATTGCTGGAATAGCTGTTACTAGAATATGTAAAAATCGTTGTTTACTTTTATGTTTACAAGGAGTTATAAAAATACTGATGATACGTTTGCATGGCATTGTTGTCATATTCTGACTACACAAACTTTTGTTATTGTTTCTTTTAATCAGACAGACACACATTACAATGATTTTTAAGCGAAAGCTAATTCTTTACGTTATACGTATATATACGCCGTATATATTATGTGCCAAAACAATCATCATCATCATCATCTCAGCCATAAGACGTCCACTGCTGAACATAGGCCTCCCCCTTGGATCTCCACACGTACCGGTTGGAAGCAACCTGCATCCAGCGTCTTCCGGCGACTTTAATGAGGTCGTCTGCCCATCTTGTGGGTGGACGTCCTACGCTGCGCTTGCTATTCCGTGGTCTCCACTCGAGCACTTTTCGACCCCATCTGCCATCTTCTCTGCGTGCAATGTGGCCTGCCCATTGCCACTTCAGCTTGCTAACCCGGTGGGCTATGTCGGTGACTTTAGTTCGTCTAAATTCGTCTCGTTCGTCTCCTCATTTCTGAGTCGATCTCGTAGTGAAACTCCGAGCATAGCTCTCTCCATAGCTCGTTGAGCGACTTTGAGCCTTGAGATGAGGCCGATAGTGAAAGACCACGTTTCGGAGCCGTAAGTCATCACTGGTAACACACATTGGTTAAAGACTTTCGTCTTGAGGCACTGAGGTATGTCGGACGAAAAGACATTACGTAGTTTCCCGAACGCTGCCCAACCGAGTTGGATTCGGCGGTTTACCTCTTTCTCGAAGTTGGACCTACCTAATTGGACTACTTGTCCTAGGTAGATATACGAGTCAACAACTTCGAGTACCGAGTTCCCAACAAAGACTGGGGTGGGCACAACATTGGCATTTGACATTATTTTCGTCTTGTCCATGTTCATTTTCGAGCCCACCCGTTGTGAAACTCGGTTGAGGTCATCGAGCATCATGCTGAGTTCCTCCATCGACTTTGCCATGACTACGATATCGTCGGCAAATCGAAGGTGAGTGATGTATTCGCCGTTGATGTTGATGCCACGCCCTTGCCATTCCAGGAGCTTGAAGGCGTCTTCCATTACGGCAGTAAACAGTTTCGGAGAGATCACGTCTCCCTGCCTTACGCCTCTTCGCAATGGAATCGCCTTCGTGCTCTGCTCCTGTACTCGGACTGACATAGTGGCGTTACTATACAAACACTTCAACACTTCGATGTACCGATAGTCAATATGGCATCGCTGAAGAGACTCAAGCACCGCCCATGTTTCCACCGAATCGAAGGCTTTCTCATAGTCCACAAACGCTAGGCATAATGGCAAGTTATACTCTTCGGTCTTCTGTATAACTTGCCGCAGCGTATGGATGTGGTCTATGGTACTATAGCCTTTTCGGAAACCGGCTTGTTCGGGAGGCTGGAAGTCATCGAGTCTGTGTTCGAGACGATTCGTGATAACCCATGAAAACAGCTTATAGACATGGCTCAGAAGCGTGATGGGTCTGTAGTTTTTCAATAGGCTATTGTCACCTTTTTTGAAGAACAGCACCACCTCGCCTCTGTTCCATGTTTCAGGCGTTTTGCCCTCGGACAAAACGGAGCTAAAGAGCTTCTGGAGGATTTTAAGTACCGGTATTCCACCCGCTCTCAGAAGCTCTGAAGTGATTCCGTCTTCGCCCGGCGCCTTGTTGTTCTTAAGCTGTTTTAGGGCCATCCTAATCTCGTACAGACTGATGTCCGGGATATCTTCGGTATAATGTCGGGACAGCTTGGCTCTTGGATCTCCTACCAAGCTGTCAACGGGCTTTGCAACCGAAGTGTATAACTGTCCATAGAACCTCTCAATCTCGCCTAAAACCTCTGCTTTGGTCGACGCTATGCTGCCATCTTCCCGTTTCAGCTTTGTCAGCTGGCTTTGCCCAATAGACTTATCCTTTACGAACACTTTGGAGCCTTGGTTTCGCTCAATAGTCTCTTTAATACGGTTAGTATTAAAGAGACGCAGATCATGTCGCAAGGACTTAGATATACGTCTATTGAGCTGCCTAAATGACTCCGCGTCATCGGGAGACTGCAGCTGTAGAGAGCGTCGTTCAGCCATGAGGTTTAAGGTTCGCTCGGTTAGTTTCTGAGGTCTATCCTTACGGCGGGGTCTAAAAAACTTAGACCCTACTGTGTGGACAGTTTCCACTAGCCCGTTGTTGATCTCGTCCACTGAAGCTAAGTTCTTTAGGCAGGCAAAGCGATTACAGAGCTCAAGTTGAAAGCTCTCGGGGTTTTGAATATGGGCTCGAGTAGGTCGGAGCGTAGACTTCATCAGGCTGGACCTTTCAAGTCTAACATTGATATTCAGTGACGCTCTTACGATTCGGTGATCACTACCGGTCTTTACCTTGTTGATCACAGAGACATCACTGAATATCCGTCTCCTGTCGGTCATGATGAAGTCTATCTCATTTCTCGTGGAACCGTCCGGACTCATCCATGTCCATTTCCTGTGAGGCGGCTTCTGGAAGAAAGAGTTCATCATGAAGAGTTCCTCTTTCTCCAGAAAGTCGGCCAAAACAATAATTATAAGTATTTTGTGAGACTACTTTAATTTTCTTCGCCAAGAATATCTAATCGATTACTTAGTATGTACTGTACCCGTTCTATTTGCTTCATGAGTGGATTGCAAAAAAGTGTGTAAGGTGAGTTAAAGTGAGTCCTTTGCAATTAGTCTTAAGTTCAAAATTTCATCTGTGTTACGACAGTTAAGCCGTTGCTATTTAAGTTACATCCACGAAACTGTACTGGTGTACGTCTCATACTTGTACATATAAAGGTATGATTATAGATTAAGCACAATAATAATGAAAACCGTTAATTGTCGTAACACGAATGAAATAATTAAGTTAAGGTAATATAAGTTAGTAACTGTAACTATTTAAGTACTTGTAGTTATCATAATACGATTGTAATTTCTGTAAATTAATGTATTTTTTATGGTTAAAATTAGGTTATATATTTTTGCAATTCATCCATATATATACTCGTAAAGTCGAAGGTTTGATGCCATAGTTTGTTTCCATCCTATGTAACAATAAGCTAAATAATACCATTCTGAACCAAGTATATCGCGACTCCTGCCACAAATACAGTGTATTCCATAATTTTATTGTATTCATTATTATAATAAACAGGAAGCTCACCTTCGGGTAAAATTTGCATCACAAAAGCATTAATATGAAACCCAGGCAACCAGGATTCCGACGTAGCTTTGTAAAATGGCGGAGCACACGAATATGACTACAATGCGCATTTCAAACGCGCATTCGTTGCAATGAGCGGGCGTTGTGGTATGCGTAGCTTTTTTTTTTGTGGGATTCCGTAGCTGTGGCAAAAATGCACTACCATAAAATCGGGGTACTTGAACCCTAGAAGATTATCCACCCATCCTTACAGATTTAATTGAATTATATATTAAGAAAGAAATATTACCTAATCTGTTTTTGTGTAATAGTTTAGCATCGTTTTTAAGAATTTATACATTATCATCATTTAGCCTTACTGAGCTCACTGTTTGAGTAAGTCGATGTGTAAGATTTTTTAAAGATATTTATTTATCATTATATCAGCGGCAATACGGCTGCAGCGACTGCTGGACATAGGCCGAATGTGGAGGTATACAGTGTGTAAGTCTTATACGGGCGAATCTCTTAACGGAGGGTAGAATAGGACATAAGAAATATATTTAGATAACTTTTGCTTAGAAGTGCAATTAAAATTTTATCCATACAAAAAAATTCGGCCCGCAATGTAATGCAACACACTCGAGTTAAACACTCGTTGACAGTTACTTTCAAAAGCTTATATCGCGTAATGTTCGCAGTACATTACTGATCAGAAATTTTACAAAAAATAATTACATGTATATAATAGGTATAATTAAAGAGAAACCTTTTGGTTAATGATTATACTGGTAAATCCTATGTCTGGTTTAATTCTTCGCCCGTATAAGACTTACACACAGTATATTGCCATAATTGCCACGTTTGGCAGGTAGGTTGGTAAACTAAGTATGTTCCACCTCTTTGATGGAGCTGCTGCTCACCCTCCGGTGGTTTCTGGTCGCAGTTTAGTGACGATACCTATCATGGGTCCTTATTGTCCTTGGACATCCAGGAATTTATTAATTCGATATAATAGGTTTTATGGGATGACGGAGTAACCTCGTAGGAATAAAATACCCCGACCTTACGGTACCTACTACTTTTTTTTAAATTTGTATCCCCAATATTTCGCCGATAACTTAAGTACCGTTGTAGCCACGAATGTACTGTCATCGAATTATCTCGCTCGCACTTTTGGCGTGTGTGGGATGTACTGTGATCCTCAAGGCCAAATTGAATTACTATCGGATAGAAGAATAGTACGTTTTTTCAGCACCCAGCATACTGGGTGTTCGTATAACCGATCGTGTTAAAAACACCGAACTGCGATCCAAAACCGGCATTGTGGATGTTGGTATGAAGGCCGCTAAGCTGAAGTGGGACTGGGCAGGGCACATCTACCGAATGCACCCAGAGCGCTGGACGATACTAGCAACTAAATGGGTCCCACAGGACGGTTCGGGGTAGAGGAAGACCAAAACGAAGATGGCGGGACGACCTTGTCACATTTTTCAAAGAGTGGCGAGAGAAAGAGGGGAGGCCTTTGCCCAGCAGTGGGATACTCTTATAGGCTAATAAATAAATAAAAAACTAAAAAATGTAAAATAATTAGATTTTAACATTAATATTTGTGTTTAGTGTAAAAATATCCAGTCATTTTTTGAATGGCACGATGGCAAGTAAAATGTCATAGGTATTAAGTTAACACACCGTGCACTCTGTGCAGTACCTACACAGAAATAGTATTACTCGTAACACGGTGCTCTATTGGGATATATTTATCATCGGACCATCATACCCAATTACTACGATAAATCGACGTTTTAGATTAATCGTAGCAACAGCCATTCATCGACAGTCTCCCTCAGTGACGAGCACTTCATGTATTCCGATAAGAACTAGAATATAGAATAGGCTTACGAGGCAATAGCCATCTGGGAAGTTAATTCGGGGATATAATACATGTAGTTCTTTTGACCAATCAAAGCGTCTCGATAATTATCTTGAGAGTGAACAATCCCTTCGGCGTCTGAAGCTCGATTATTTGTTCTAATAACATTTTTATAGACAAGATACGTGGTTGGCCCAGGAATCAGATTCAGAAGACGATAAATCTGAAAACTAAATTGCTTTTTTATACTTATTACCAGTGATTGGCACTATGGGTGCAAAACTTTAATGAGACTCGTTAAGCGAACATAAAATAGTGTATAGAGCCATAAAAACAATTATATTCTTACACCCACATATGTGCATATCGAGATTCCGATACACAATTAAATAAGGCACTAATTTACCAAAGTTATTCGTATTTTTGATGGTAAGTATTCAGTTCAATAAGTTTTGTTAAAGTTTGGCACCGTTAGTGCCGATGACTGCTTATTACCTGGATGTAAATAATTATATTCTTATGTATTTTATTGAAATAAGTACCTAAATAAGTAAGTTGTTTTTGTAATACAAAATGGCAGAGCCTCGTTGAATTATGCCAAATTATATTTTATGTCAATAAATTTACTGCTAAAAAGAGTAGGTATTTCTATTAAATACGTAAATGGTGAATTTTATTGCAAAGCAGAGTATACTTAGTCTATTAAAACAAACTAAAGTAGTTTAAACATACAAAGACATTTAAAGCCGATTGGAGAGAATAAGTCGCGGCTCTGTCTCAGGCCGTCTGTATCTGCGGCCGGCAGGCGCTACTAGCGAGCGGCGGCGGCAAAGATGTGCTGTTTACAGACTGGGAAACTTATCACCAGGGTTCGGACAAGTCATCGCAAAACAATCGCAAGACGGCTATAGAACAATATCAATAGAATCGCATTATGTACAATATTATTTAATTATATTTTTCAATGACATTTATTACTGCAACCCAGAATTCACCATGAAGCGTGAATTATTGAGTTGATGTCATGGAATATTAGCAGAAATTAGGAACATCAACAAATCTATGCAAAAAGTTTCGTAAGAAATTTCTGGCGGAGCTGTCTTCAATTTGTGATTTTTTGACCTAATATGTTTATCAATATTATCTTTCTTTAACTGTTTAATACGAATGTCACATGCTGTACACAATATTTCCTTGACATTTTCTTGATAACAGAGCTCGGGGTAGTCCTTAATCCACTTGTTAATTGTATTTATTTGCACCATATTTAAAAGATTTAGAAATAACCATAAAAAAACAAATAATTGTATTAGTTTAAAATGTCACCACAAAACTGTTTTAAGCATGCCACTTTGACAAATCCATGACAGACATGTGACTAAAAAGGTCAAATGTTAAATTATAAATTACGATAATAATATATCAGCTTTAGATAATAACAATCTTAAGTCGCGACTCTATGATTGTTGGTGGTGGGAAATTATAGGCACTGGTTTTTATGATGTGGTTTATTCGGCGGCTGATGACACAATAAAAATATGAAAATCAATCCAAAACCAAACAAATAAATTTAGAATAATATGTAAAACAAAAGTACAAAAAAGTATAAAAAAGTAAAAATAATATAAAACGAGGTGCGTCATGCACATTTCCTCCCTTTTTTATAAGGAACTAGCCACGTGCCACGTCCAGCTTCACCAGCTTCCGAAGGGGCCGCCGCAAGACACCTGCCAGGGTGCGCACGTCAGCGACACGGATGATGCCGTCAGGGCCTGGAAAGACAGCTGTGACTCGCCCGCGGGGCCAGGTTCCTCTGGGAGTGTTGCCGTCCGCAATGAGCACCAGGTCGCCAATGGATATTTGAGGTACTTCTCCTCGACCACGTCTTGGTATTAGCGTCGGAAGATACTCTCTCATCCAACGGCGCCAGAAGTGATCCGCTAATCTCACGGCTTTACGCCAGCTGGATCGTGAGACGAGGTCCGATTCTGACAGCGTCGCCGGTATTGGACGTCCTGAGGATGATGACAGAAGAAAATGCATTGGTGTTAATGATTCATGGGTCTGAGGGTCGACGGCAACATGCGTCAACGGCCGCGAGTTCACCAAAGACTCGGCTTCCGCCAGCAGTGTGCGTAGAACCTCGTCCGTAGGGGCACGTTCAGTCAGCGTTACCTTCAGCGCAGTCTTTACACTCTTTACGAGCCGCTCCCAGGAACCTCCCATAAATGGCGCGGCTGGGGGGATGAAGCGCCAGTTGATCTTCTCCGTAACTGCAAACTGGGATGTGGCATCGGCGTATAAGCGTCGCAGTTCTCTACTGGTACCTACGAACGCTGTTCCGTTGTCAGACCACAGCTCTGTCGGCGTACCTCTACGTGCTATGAAGCGACGGAGACTCATAATTGCGGAGTCAGTGGAGAGGCTGTCAACAACTTCCAAGTGTACAGCTCGAACTACGAGGCAGGTGTACAGGGCGACGTACCTTTTCTCACGTCTTCGACCAATCGATACTTGAACAGGGCCGAAATAATCAATCCCAGTAAATGTAAATGGTCGCTTGTGATGACCTAGTCGAGCTTCTGGTAAGTCACCTGTTGGGGGCTGGAAATGTTGTGCACGGCGGATACGGCAAAACTGGCAGTCATAAGCTACTTTGCGGACGGTACTTCTAAGACTGAGCAAGTGATAATCTTGCCGGAGCTCATTCACAACTGTCTCAGTGTTCGCATGCGCGGCTCTGCGGTGCTGGAAATGGACGAGCAAGCGTACGGCGGGGTGTCTTCCATCTAGCACAACAGGATTCTTCATTGCGTTGCTTACTTGAATAGCGGCGCCGATGCGGCCAGATAAACGCATAAGCCCGTCGTCACTAAGGCTAACAGATAGCTTTGACAAGCGGCTGGAACGTGGCAACGGCTGGGCAGAATGATACAATTGAGTCATCTCGTCAGGAAATGCGTCTAACTGGGACCGACGCAAAACATGCGACTCGGCTAAACGCAGATCTGCAGCAGTCAGCAGTGCGATTGATTCGCGTGCTAAGCGGGGGTCGATGAGCTGATCACATTGGTTTAAAGGCTGAAACATAAAAGTACACAGCCCTCCCTCGATACGGACTAAATTCTGTATACACAGACCCCTTCGAGTTAGACTACGCATTCGCAATATTGTGAGATATTTATGCGCTGTAGCTGTTGCACGCACAAGCCTTAGCCAAGAACTAAAACGACTGGGATCGGCTGAAACCGGCTCGTGCCTGTCAACGACCCTAATTAGGTGAACTAAGTCGGAACGGGCTGCACGTTTGCTCTCTTCTTCGATTCCCGGATACTCAGATGTTACAGGCTCATCAGGCCACTCTGAAGAGAGCAAAAATTCAGGCCCCGATATCCAACGTGACTTAGGAGATAACGTGACACGCTTAATGCGGGTAGCATCGTCCGCAACATTTAATTGACTTGGCACCCATCGCCATTCTTTTACGTCAGTTATCTCCAAAATCTCAGCTACTCTATGAGAGACAAATGGTTTAAATAAGCGCGCCTCACTTCGAAGCCAACCCAAAACTGTCATAGAATCGCACCAGAAGATACGATTGACAGGCTTTAATCTGTGGGCTTCACAAATGGTGGAAGCGAGACGGGCTGCAATTAGTGCTCCTTGGAGCTCTAAGCGATTAATGGATATCTGTTTTAAAGGAGCTACACGAACTTTGCTACATACAAGCGCCAGCTTCACATCACCATTTTCTAATACAAAGCGCCAATACGCGACCGCAGCGAAGGCCGATTCGCTTGCGTCACAAAACAGGTGAAGCTCGCACTTGACGACTTGCAACTCGCTAAGGCAGTAGCAGCGTGGGATCTGTAAACCAGACACAGAAAATAAATCGTCAAACCAGAGTCGCCACGCCGCACTGTCAGTCTGAGACAGCTCCTCGTCCCAATCGAGACCCTTGCGCCACGCGTTTTGAAACATGATACGACCCGTAATTACTACTGGCGCCAGGATTCCAAGTGGATCGAAAACCCGCATCACATGAGCTAAGACCTCACGTTTGGTAAGCTTCTTTGGCAACGAAAATTGATTACTTATTCCGATATTAAAGGCAATCGTATCGGACGCTGGTTGCCAAATAAGACCAAGTGTACGCACGGGCGAAGTGAGGCGACCAAGATCAACATCTACGTCATTTCTAGCTACAGAGGCTTCAACCAAGCTCTCTTTTGGTAAAAGAGAGAGAGCGGCGCGATTGTTTGAAACCCACGCACGCATTTCGAAGCCAGCATGTCGATGAATGTTGTTGATTTCGGCAGCAAGTTTGGCTGCCTCGTCAACGGAATCTAAGCTCACGATACAATCATCCATATAGTGATCAACGATGATGGCTCGAGCCGCGTCCGGATAGCGTTCTTGCCATTCTACTGCGTTCTTGTTTTTGATGTAAATAGCAGTAAAAGGGCTAGAAGCTGCACCAAAAATCATAGAAGACATGCGATAAGTCTTAATAGGTTCTTTAGGGTTCTCTCGCCATAAAAACCTTTGCGCGTCGCGGTCATCTGCTCGGATCTTTATTTGAGGGAACATCTCGCGTATGTCTCCCGTTAGGGCGACTTTGCCCTCCCGGAAACGTAATAAGATTCCCAGCAGAGGTTGAAGCAAATCGGGACCGGTAAGTAGAAGAGAATTAAGAGAAACTCCATTACTTTTAGCAGCTGCGTCATGAACCAGTCGCAATTTGTTAGGCTTATTGGGATTGGTTACGCCAAAATGTGGTAAATGCCAAACAAGAGACTTGGCGCTAGGCTCTTCCGTGCACAATTCAGCGTAACCCTTCCGAATCATAGCGTGTACGTTTTCGCGGTAACGCTCCGCGTATTGCTGATCTCTGGCCATCTTTTTCTCGAGACTAAGAAACCTGGAAAAAGCAAGCTTGTAACTATCAGGCACAGTTAAAATATCCGCTTTCCACAACAAACCGACTTCATAATGCCCGTCCGGCAGGCGGCGCGCAGTACGATCAAGAATTTGAATAGCGCGCTCATCATCAGTACTGCGCGCTTCGCGTTTAGAAATACCGATCGAATCTAAGTTATATTGATCGCGAATTAATTGTTCTAATACAGAGCGGTCGTCAACGTTCGCAACGTCGGGCTCGTTTACTACGGCGTGGTTGACGGTTTCGATGGGTGCGGTTTTGCTACAACCAAATGCGAACAAAACCCAACCTAAAGCGGTATTTATGGCTACTGGCTGCTTCTTAGTACCTTCACGTACATCTCGAGGTATAGTTAGATGCCAATTGTCCAGTCCTATTATAATCATCGGCTGTACGTGACCATAACAAAACTCATCTGCAATATCTGAAAAAAATGGATATTTACACACGCTCGATCTATCGGCAGCTTGCGACGCAAGACCTAACCCGTCCATCGCCCGCGCTCTGCTGACGTCGTACGTTTCTTTGGCACGGCGACCTTTTATCTGAAAATCAACATATTGCACAGACGTATCTTTTCCTAAACCACCTACGCAGTCTAGACGCATACGTCTGACAGCACCGCAGGCACCTATTTTTGCAGCGATCTCCAACTCGATAAAAGATCCCGTAGCTCCATCATCTAACAAAGCGTACGTGTTCACGGCACCCAACGGACCGGTTACGGTCACGGCTACGATCTTCAACAAAGGGCGAGGAGGCAGCTGCTGAACCGATAATCCCGCAGCAACAGAGGTCGACGTGTGAGTCAGGGTATCTTTCGTTTCGACGTCGTCAGATATGGGAGCGGGTGCCGCGGCGGCCGCGAGGGCCCGCGGCGCAGTGCTACAAGTGGCCGCAGCCAACTCGTCATCTACTTCTACGTGCGCGGCTGCTGAACGCTCATAATTCGGATTATGCAATAACACGTGATGACGGAACGAACATCCGTCAACGTCACAAATCTTTTTCGCCCTACAGAAATTCAATCTATGCCAACCTAATTTCAAGCATCGATGACAGACTCTTTTCTTTTTTATTAAATTCCATCTGTCATCTATTGACAATGACGCAAATTTGTCACAATAAATTAAGTCATGCGGTTTTTGACATACTACGCATGATTTAATTTTAGATGCAGTCACCGATGAATTCAATTTAGCATTACTACGCGATGTTGAATTAGAACTCACACAATTTTCAGCGGCGACATGCACATTGTCCCTGGCCCGCCTACTATCCACGGCATGCGACGCAGTAGTCGGCTCAGGGAGTATGCCGAAGCGAGACTGCAGATCGACTTCGTAAGCTAGGAAATCTGCTAGATTTTCGAGCTTCGACAAACCGGCGGCCTCGTAACGAACGGCATAGTCTACCCATTTGGCTCGCAAAAGTGGGGAAATCTTAGAAATGAGAGTTTGAAATAATTCAGGTGAAGCTAAATATTCCGTGTGTTCGAGTAAACGAATTATTTCCACACAATTGCGAACCCGACTGGCGAAAACAGCTAAATCCTTACCTTCAGCGTTCACACGCGGCAACGCGCGCACTGCGGCCACCTCGTGCGCCACCACCAGCTCGGGGCGGCCGAAACGTGCGTCGAGCGCGCGCAGCACGACGCCGGGCTCGCGCGCGGACACCAGGAGCGCCGCCACCGCCTCGCGTGCCGCGCCCGTCAGCGCAGAGTTCAATCTTGACAGATTATTCGCGGACGTGTATGAACCTTGGGTGTTTTCGAACGCTTTTTCAAACTCAGCCAATCTAAATGAGACTTTCCGTCAAAACGAGGTAACGGAACACGATTTATTGCGTGGCCAATGCCTTTATTAACTCTATCGACGAAAACACCGAGACTCGTGACTAGTCGCTGGACGTCCGAGCTGTCCGATGGCCCGGGAGGCCGCTGTCATCGCGGCTCCTCGGTCACGGTGCACGGTCGCTGTCCGCGCAAGGGACGCGACACGAACACGAGAAAGTTTATCCTCTGTATCCCTGAAAACATTATTAATTGTTAGTGTTTTATCTTGGTTAAATGCAGCCTCGGATTTACAAAACCACTGGTCTAAATGGCTGCTTCTAGAGCTATGCTGACTCGCGTCTGCCTCGATGGCGGCGATTTCAGCTTTAAGCTCTAAATCGGCGGTCGCACGTTCCAATTCGGCGAGCCGAGCTGCTTCCTCAGCCTCACGCTTCGCGGCCTGAGCCTCAGACTCGCGACGGAGGCGAATTTGTTGCGCTTCTAGCTCGGCGAGGCGACGCGCATGCTGCGCTTCTGCCGCTAGTTTTTTTGCCAATACCGTGGCTGAAGAACGGGACGACGTACTCACGTGACTGGATCGAGAAGGCGCCGGTGGTACGGTTGTCGATGCGACAAGAGGGGCTGCGGTCGATGGGCCTGCCTCACTCTCCGTAACGGTCTTACCTTCTTTACCGTCCTTACCCGTTGATTTTAGCGATCGCGTCACAACCATTATTTTATTTTTGAATTAATAAACACACTGATAAGACCACACCATTCCATAAATTCCACGAAGGGCCACAAATGTTGGTGGTGGGAAATTATAGGCACTGGTTTTTATGATGTGGTTTATTCGGCGGCTGATGACACAATAAAAATATGAAAATCAATCCAAAACCAAACAAATAAATTTAGAATAATATGTAAAACAAAAGTACAAAAAAGTATAAAAAAGTAAAAATAATATAAAACGAGGTGCGTCATGCACAATGATAGTCTTGTCCCATGTCCATATCAGTTTCTGCGATGACTTGTCCGAACCCTGCTTATCACGAGGTCACAATAGACAAAGATAGTTAAAACGGGTAGGAAACAATATATGTTCGTCGTGGCTCTCTCTGAGATTGGATATCTGCGGATGGTCGATACTATGAACCAAGCGGCGAATGCAGTAAAAGAGAGTAATATAGAAGAGAATAAGTTGCGTATTTGTCTGAGGCCGGTTGCACCAGGCACTACTAGCGAGAGGTGGCTACGGCAAGAATGTGGCGCTTACTCGAGGATATTAAGCTCTATTTGAGGTCGGTACGGCGGAATACTTCGGTCGCCAACCCAGTCGCCCAGCGTGGCGATTGTGGCATTGACTCCCCGTGCTAGGCACACGAAAGCATAGTCTCGAGTCCCTGGCGGCCCACGATACCCTGGTTACGGTAGCAGCCAGTATACTTACAGGATCTGGGGTACGAAGAATGGTGCAAAACTAATCTTTCTGAGTCTCTTTGGGGAAGACCTATGTTCAGGAGTGGACGTCATTCGGTATATATGATGATTTATATTTACTCGAAATAAAATGCGCATTTAATGTGTTTTCCAGTCTGCATTTCTACTCTGTGCCCCTCGGGGCACGTGGCGATACTTTCTCTCGCTAAACTGTTTGCGGGAAGTTTTCGCCGCGCCCCGCCCCCTGCGCCCCGCTCTTGTTTGTTTTTGCCTAACTTCACTACTTTTGCAATGTTTATAGCATTTGGTTACTTTCTAAATGAAGTTAAGCTTCCGTTTAAGTTAACTGACTTTAAATCGTATTTTTTATAATATCGTAGATGTAGTATGTATCATTCGTACAAAGAAAATAATTAAACTTTTTATTACGAAATAAATTAGGGTTTTGTATAGTCCATGTAATCCAATTTGTGTAATTCACATTTAAATATGCTAATTTGTTATTTTGATACAAATTGTAACCACAGTATAAAATATTCGTCGAAACACTGAATCCAATTACAATAGTTTAATTGTAAATTTATGGATTTAGTTCGGATTTAAAGCAATTTCGTTGTCCAAACACAAATAACAATCTACCAACATCCGACATTCGTCAATAAAAGTTGAAACAATCGAATCCGGTTCTAATTCAATTATTAATTGTACCAAAACAGACGAAACAAAGGGACGTAATTTAAAGACGCTCACATTCAATTACCGAAGAGACAACCCTGAAATAGCTAATAAAACTTTTGTGTAAAAATCTCAAGCACGTTTTCCGTACTGTCGTTTGAGGAGTAAAAGTTTTGTTATAATTTAGTCTGTGGCGCCGGGTTACGGTCGCGGGCATTCGCGCCGCGTCCGTCTACGCGAGCGGTCTACGAGCGGCAAGCCGCTACGCTGTAGCTGGAGCTACGAGAAACTTTCTGGATTGTTTGTGAGTGAGATGTTGGTGTTTGCTCTTTGAAGCCGAGTTTGTGAACAAGTGAGTACTAGATGTATTATAACACAAGTTTAAGAAAGTTGATACAACTTATATTCTATGAGAAAAGTTTGTCCGAGAGAAACTTTCAAACTTAATTTAAATAGACGATTTATAAAAAAGTGCAAGGCTTAATATAACTTTTCATTGACTGGTAGAATGCTATTAGACATTAAGTCCACCATTTTAACATTTTACTTTTTGTGCAATAATGTTTTAATAAATAAATAGGGCTCATAGTTTGAAGACATTGTTAAGTAAAAAAAATATAATAAAAAATGTATTATGCTTCATTATTTATGTTTTAATTAATGTTACATTTTCAACCTAATAATTTAAAGTAGATATTAATTTGATAATCTTACAACCATTTCCAAATATCGAAATTCTAATTTACGCAATTTAAAAAAGTAGCACCAGAAATACCCAATATCATATTGTATATGCAAACGATTTCAACTGATATGGTTTATAAAACAACAAAAAAAAACATTCAGTAGAACATATAACCTTTTTTAAGTCGATTAAAGAGTTGCGAAAATTGTATTTGGCTCATAAAATATTGTATAGTAGAAAAAAAAATGTAAATAAAATTCATGAATATTATTCATCCCATGATTCAGGAATAAATATCTGTGTTCATCATACATATAAATGCCCTTACTGGGATTTGAACCCAGGACCTTCAGCTTCATAGGCAGTGTTACTACTCACTCGTAAAGTCAAGTTATTTGCACTATCTTGTATTGTCAGATAAAAAAAAACAACAAATAAATAAATAATATTAACTGTACAGTGGCTAACAATGTCATCGTCAGCGTTGAAAAAATTTGATCGGAGCGGTTTTTGTGTTGCTCTGTGATGTTTTATTAAAAAAAACCATATGTAAATAAGCACGTTACACAGTATGTAAACGTTAATATATAAAACGTTACCGACAAATAATTAACAGAACGTAATAAAACGCAAATTTAAAGAGACTGTGAATTAGAACCTGAAAAAGGAAACTCTTGACAGCTGAACACTCGACTTTGTAACTTAAAACTCTGGCCGAAACTTAGAACAAGATATTTTAGAAATACATTATGATATCCCGGAATCGGGAGTACGATTATCGCGCGGAGACCATTTTGCCTTTATGTGTTGTAACAGACGTTTCTGCTTAAAAGTAATAATTTAGTAATGAAGTGGATGATTGTATTTTAGGACTGTGGTAGAGGATGAGACGAGGTATTGGATTGTTACTAGTTTGAGTCTCTCACACCACTTAGTATTATTTGATCGTGCCACATGGTCCCAAACTTTTGAGCTAGCAAACCCCGTCAGACTCGTTCGTTGGTTTGTCTAAGACTCATCTAAATCTAGTTTAGTCTTTTTCTTTCAGAAATATACCCAACACATATCGTGATTCTAAATATACATAACCTTAACCCTTTTCCAGGCCCCACGAATTTGAATGGTTTTCCCAGAAATCCCAAATAGCTAAGTTTTCATTGCTTGTTTTAAACAGAGTAATTTTTTTGTATAGTCATATCAAATTTGAACCTTAAAGCCGAATGCTTAGGTTGAAACTAAATTGACACGCATGTGGTCGATAAGTCGTACTGTGCCTGGAAAAGAGCTAACCTTTACCGAGTTGTGAAGTGTTTGTAATATGTTAGTTGTGTATAGGTTTATGATTTAGGACGCATATAAACTTTTTTTATTTTTATACAATTAATAATGTTTGTTGACAGCGCGGCCCGCAGCAATGTCGCGTTCGGTGCTCATCACCGTGCTGCTTGCTGTGTCTGGTAAGTTTAATAAATCAATATCGAGTTTATAGCATAATGTATAATATATTAGTACATTACTGCAGCCGCCGGGAAACAGGGGGTTGAAGGCTGAGTTGTATATACGGCCGACCGTAGGGAGGCCGGATAGTATACGAAGCCTTCAAGACGCTTTCACGGCTAGGCATGTAGAGTGCTTTTCTCAAACTAATGCAATGAAATAAATAAAAAATACCACACTGAACAAAACAGCTTCACGACAAAAGTTTTTTAATTGTCCCTCCAATCCCGCTTTGTAGTATTTTTGCCTTCGATGTAATAATTAATGACTATCATAAATAGTCTGGCTATAATTACTATATACAACATTTAAAAAAACCACCAAAAAAGAATCCACTTACCTTTTAAATGATGGCGCTACGGCATCTGCCTTTGGCGGTACATAATAACAAAATATAGATACATAAAACCGGGCCCGGTTAGATTATTCAAATTTTATACACCCGTAACACTATATTTAAGTCACAAAAGCATTGAATCACACCATTTACCACTATTTAGTCTTAATAAACAGAGTTTTACACGCCGAGAAACTTTTCCATTCCGCCATTATTAAAACAAGTAAAAGTGTCCTGTGATTGGTTGACTCAAAAATGCGTTCAAAAACGCGCATGCGTGGAGTAGTGTTTGGTGTTGCCAATAGGTACAATTTTAAAATTGAGAGCATGAATAATAAATATAATAATGTACCAGTAATACCTGTGTAATAGTAATACCTGATGATATGAATATTCATTTTTATGATAAATAAAATAAATCTCTTCATACACATTTCGTCTGAAATAAGCGAGATTATTTTTTAGCCCGCTAATCATTTAGTCACTAAAAATGTTAAAAAAATATAATTCAGCTGTTTGAACAGGCTTCATGAACACAGACGCCAGGTATACATAAAAATTAAAAAAAAATTACTTCCCGGCCTAGGCCTTCAATTTTATATGAAATTCGTTACCTGTCCTCTGGAGTCGATCCGCCCTAAACGTGATACTTCGAAGCCTATTATGACGCACGTAACGAAGACATTTCATTGCATGTTTGAGAAAAATGTATTTATAGTCCACTTTCCACAAACATAAATATCACAGGTCATCCTTCCACTTATTGACTGAGCCCCACGGTCAGCTCAAGAAGGCTTGTATTATGGGTACTCAGCCAAAGATGTATATAATATATAAATACTTAAATAGATAGAAATCACTTTATAAGGGTAGACCTAATGTCAAACACGTTATTGCAGCTAAAACGTGTAGAACAGCAAAATAAGGTAAATAAGGTATGGCGGACTGACAACTGAATTTCTAGGTAAAAAAAGCATTTGACACGTGACAAAATATAATTAATATTTATTTAAAAAACCACACAAATATAAGATAAAAACATGATAAAGATACTAACTAAAAACTTAACTATAAATAAAAAATTTGACCTAGGTCCTGGTCATTAGGTAGGGTGCTCAGAAGGCTGGCCGCGTTTCCGCGCTGGATAGCAATGCTAATCCGTTGGGCGAAATAGTGGCCAGCCCTCTGGTCACCAGAAACCTCTATAAGACGCGCCGATATCTCCTTGTAGAGTCGGCGTGCACTTGGGCCCCACAGCCCCATGGTTTCAACCCCAAACGCCGCAAATATGTAACTACTGCCCAGTGCGACATACTTGCGACGCTTGTGGTTCTCAGCTGAGGATGCAGCCGCACCAGCATCAACTTTTGTGCCCGAAATATGGGACGGCGCCAGAGTATCTACACAAGTAGCGTCCCATACGAGGGGCCGTCCCATACTCCAAGGCACCAATGTCATTCCGTCGGGCCTCTTGCCGTCGTCTCTGGTTAGACCATTGGGCTCGAGTACTGCTGGCACTTTGGCACTAACGAGAGCCCGACGGATGACATCGTTGATGCTAGCATGCCGAGGGATTCTCCCAGCACTACGGCTGCATGAGAGGCCGTGGTGACCGAGACCGTCTACCATGGCTCCGCATTGGCACCGGTGGACTACATTGGTTGGTGCCCCAATTCTTAGAGAAATGGCTAAGCGAAAGGTGGTATTGTCCAGCAAAGTACCTATGGTTGGGGATGGAAGTGTCTGCAACCACAGACCCGACTCCCATTCCGCGGTGGCAATGAGACGAGCCCGATCTGTAGAATTAGGTGACGTATCTAGGAGCGCCGTCCTAGTAAGACGACAGAGGGGCTCATCCCATTGTCGTTGCGAACTTGGGTTGGCAGGTCGGCTGTCCTAAGCAGAAATCAAGTATCTGTGTTTTGACAAATTTTACAGTAGAGCGAAAAAAACATTTTATTAGACTTTTACCTATTACAGGCTTACTAATTAAATTATAGCATTCAAAATAGTCGTGTTTTATTATGCGGGATATTGTCTACAGTGTTCTGTAATTATTTTTTCAAAATTATGTTCACAATCATTTTAAAATGCAAAAACAAGTTTCTGCCTAAAATGCAATACGATAATTTTAAAGGTTTTCTACATAAAAACAAGTATCTTTAGTTGTTTGCATTTAGTTTTAGGCTTGTTCTTGATGACTTTATATACACAAGCCTGATTTATACTTCATTGTATTTGACTGATATTCAGATGCCTAATAAATGTAGTGTATGTCATACTTGTGTAAATTATTTTTCAATATAAATGCTATATTGAAGTATGGAGAGGGAGAGAAGCACCTGTTCTGTTTGAATGCAAGTTGATTTAAAATTAATATCTTTAAGAGTTTTTTCCTGTGAAAAGAAATCAAAAAGTCTTATCAAACTTACATCAATTACTTAAATTTTAGGAAACTACTTAAATAATAAAAAAGAACTCTGAACGTGATATGCCGTGGAATGCACAATATTAATAAATCCCTAAATACTTGAAGACACAGAAGTAAAAAATGAAATTTATATTTAAATTTTATTTAATTTAATCAACTAATCAACATACAATATGTTATGAACACAGTACAGAACACCTAGAAATTTATTTCCTATTCAAAGAATTTTGATTGAAAATATGAAAAGACTTTTGACATTAATAAAAGAATTATACATATAAACCTTATTCAAATATCTGTATTGTATAATACATTACTCTTTAAAATACTTTACTTAAGTTATGGCGAAAGTTTTAACCAACTGTTAGAGAGTACATAATTATGGGAGTCTTATCTAAATTTCAAGTGAAATTTCTAATAAAAAGTTACAAAAACATGTAACATATAACTACTATTTATAAATAGCTATACAAATTAAGTAGACCAAAAACGTTCAGAAAATATGAATATTAACGGTACATAACTAAGAAAAGTTCTAAATTCAAGCGAATTTTAAAAGAAATAACCATATTAAGCTCATTTCGATATAAAATTAGGTACCGTTAATTGCAGCAATGAACATAGCAGCTATGCCAAATAAAATTAAAAGATAGGTACCTACCTATAGTTAGGAGCTACTTACCCTTTGTTATTATTTTCTAAACACATAGAAACGATCTGTTTTGCCCTATGGCGAGCATTTGAATTATTGCAATGTTCTTTAATTATCTTTATGATAAATGAATTAAATAACCAAATTGGGTAAAAATAATATTCATTTAGGGAAACACTTCAGTTATGAGATAGTTAGCACTTAACTTTTTTATTGACGTTTGTATATGATCTATGACTGATGAACATATGAGAAAACAGACAAACAGCTTTTCATTACTTGAATTAAACTGGTACTTAGTTAATAAATGTCACAGACATTTTCTACCCGAAACCCAAAGAAATATAACTACAAGGTTTTGACATCGTAATAAAATGTTAATTTTACGCTGAAGTCAAGTAACTTCGCAATCTATATCAATATTTCTACGGTGAAGTCAAGTAACTTCGCAATCTATATCAATATTTCTACGGTGAAGTCAAGTAACTTCGCAATCTATATCAATATTTCTACTGTGAAGTCAAGTAACTTTGCAATTTATATGAATTGCAAGTATCTATAGCAAGATACTCGATTTCAAGATAGAAATATGGTACATACTTGACTTTAGCGTAGAATATCCCGTTAAAAAAAGATACTTGAATTTTTTAAAGTTCTGTATTTTGAAAATTATACATTTTAAAGAAGAAAAAAAATGATTAAAAGATGTCTTTTGAAATAGTGAATCGAATCATATAAAAAAACATTTTTTGGGAAATTTTGAGATACTTGATTTCTGCGTAGGGCAGCCGAGGTGGGTCTGTGTTAAAGCATGTTAAAGACCATACATTCCTAGCTTCGGTAGAGTGCGCAGCCTCCAGGACCCCAATAGATGGGGCTAAAATTTTCCCGATGAGACTCTGCGCGCCGTGTACGGAAGCCAGGAATGCGGGTAGTGCCACGCTAGAAATTTTGCGGATGCCCAGGCCGCCGACCCTAATGGGCAAGCAAGCCTGGGTCCATGATCTTTCGCCAAAGGAAATGTTAAAAATGGAGGTGAGTGTTTCCAAAACTAAATTATCCAAATTTGAAATTAAAGATGGGTGTTTCCAAAAATGTGATCCACGTAGAATATAGGTAAATTTTGGTACAAAAAGACAGTGTTTAATGATACAATATGCCGAGTGTAAGTTAATTTTGGATAAACGATGTGAAGATGTCTTAAAATTTTGAATTTTAATATCTATGAAATTTTCGAAAGATTGATCCAAAACGGGGCATCCGAGGAGGTGAAGCGACTCTTTGTTAATAATTTTGATCCCTGGAGCTAACTGCCTAAACTGCTCTATTGTTTGTTCTGAGTTTGCACACAAATCTGTGACAAACAGTTCGCACTTGGAAAAGTTGAGGGAAAGGCCGATTGATTTAAATTCTGTTATTAATTTTTCCAAATCACTTAGTACTGAAGTCGCTTCTCCGCCCAGGGTACCGTCGTCTAGGTACCATACGTTTAATTTTGAATTTAATCGTTTGATTATGGGATGGATGGCAAGGCTAAAAATTGCTGGACCGAGTGGGTCACCTTGTTGACAACCTACCGAAGAAGCCAAAACGTTGGATTTGTATAATAATTTAGACTGAGAACTGTAACACTGCCAAAGAAATTTGTAAGCAATTGGAATTTTGTCTTTAATTTCTGTCAACAAGGCGGCCCTGTCTATGGAGTTGAATGCATTGGAGACGTCCATCTTCAGAAGGACCTCCCCTGCCTGGTGCTCAATGAAGGTTCGAACGGCGTGGACAGCGGCTTCACAGCCGCTTTTAGAACCAAAACCTAGCTGTACAGGCTGTAGGAATGAAGTTACTCCTTTAAGAATGGCGCGACAAGCTATTTTTGCTGTGAGACGGCGAAAAGTACATCCAACTGCGATAGGGCGTATTCCGCCATCTTTTTTTGTCAAAGCACACAGATTAGCTCCATAGAGGATACCTGTTATTCCATCTGGTACTTCGCCAGCCAACATTATATTTACCAGCGCCGTCAGATCCTTTAGTAGCAATTCCTTCGTGTCTCCGCAGCCGCAGAAAAGTAGGTCTTTCAGGTGTTGTGGTGAAAGACCGTCAAGGCCGGCTGCAGATCCATTAGGAAACGACATTATTGCACTGAAAACATCGTCAGAACTGGCAATTAGGACGGGGTCGTTTGGCTGGGGGGAGTCGGGGAGATTCGTGTTCGAGTCTGAAGGTGGATGTTTCGCGGTGAGGGCTGTAAGTGTGTCTGAATTTTCGGGAGCTACTGCATCGTCAGAAAAAAGAAGACGGGCGGCACCTTTAATATCCCCGTCAGAGACCTTGCTTTCAACTTTTTTAAATAAGTTGTTATTTTGAGGTCGAGAAAAAGGTGTAAGTGGAACATGTGAACTATCACCACTGCAGTTGTCTTTAACAATTTTGGTTAGTGATTTCGAATTTTGGTTTGGTGAAATATGTAAAACTTTAAATGTGAATGTTAATAACTTTTCCCAGCTATGATCTGAATTATTTGAAATTAAAGTTTTGATAGTATCCGATAGGGCTTTAGCGACAGAGATACGAGCACCACGCGGTATTCGTTTCAGAACTGGACGTGTATTTTTAAATGTACTTAGGGTTTGCCAGAATGGTGTAACTGGGATGGATGCTTGTGAAACGGGTACCGCCGAGACAGAAGACTGTGACGGCGTGGATTGAGGGGGTTGACTGTGACAAAGCCGATGTTTCCTAGCAATGTGTATTTTCAGTCCTCGGGAGCCTTTGAAAAAAAGCGGCTCGGGACATTGCGGACAGCGTACACGGTTTTTTGTCGATGCAGTAGTAGTAGTAGGGCAGGAAAGAGTTGTATGGGGCATCACCAATGTCTTAAATAAAGAAACAAATTAAATATACCTAAAATAGAAGTATAATAAAATAAAATACGAACACTTAACTAGAACCACACACTTAAATAAGTAAATTAAACATTAAATATAGAAAAATAAAAAAACAAAAAAGATTGTTCATATGGCGCAGAGCTTGCTGAAACTGCTGCATCACAAACGTAGTTGATATGAGGCATCAGATATAGGTACAAGGGTGTATACTTGCAACTTCGGTTTCGGTGTTATCGCAGTTATTGTTGTACAGATTGAGCGGGCAGAGGGTTCGGTTGTTAGAAAAATGAATCACAGCACATTTTATAAAATAACAGCACACTAAACGAGATCATCTTGGTATTTTTTCCATATTTACATTATTATTTTCTTATTTACATAATTTGACGGCAGCTGTCAGTTTTGTGTAGCGACCAGAGAAGCGCCGCCAGGGCTTCCGCGGAGAACTTTCACACACCGAGCGTCGTCTATGTAGTTTAAAAATATAGGCGAGAATCCAGATTAAATTGAAAACTGTGTGCAGTTGATGTAACTGAAGTAAATATTAAATTGAAATTTTTTAGTGTTGCTTTTCCGTTGCTAGGTAATCAAATTCTGACAAAATATTATTATTTAAATTCGTTTTCACTGTTGGTAATTATCGCATATTCAAGCTAAACTGGAATGTAAATTACAAATTTATGAGTATACCATGACAATGAATTCATGGTCGTTAAAAATTCCTAATTGCTAAGCAATGGAATTAAATGAATTTATTTACATTCTTTTCGTTTTCTATTGACCCCGAATATAAGTACATTCAGATAAAATACTAGCCAGTAATACATGAAAATCGAAAGCATCAATACTGCAGACGTTTTTCGGAATACAATGTTAAAAATACAACACAAAGGAGACTTCTTTCTAGCCAGCATTAGCAATGAGGAGACCGATGCGGTATCAAAAATTCCATTACTAGTAAAAAGCTAGTGTTTCGATGCATAATGCAGAACAGACGTGACCACGGGGCGACATTATCTAGTACCCAAGTGATAGACGAAAGCGAGATCAAGTAGTGTTTAGTACCAAGAGAATAAAAAAAAAATATATATTAAGTTACTAATGTCCATGTAAATTTTTTTTATTAAAGTTTTAAGTTATATCAATTCACGTAAATATTTCGGATTTGTCCTGTGCTAACCTCTTTGAACTCAACATTTCAACTATAAAAATGACTGATTCTAGTAGCGATGCCGATATGATTCCCTGAAAAATCGCGCGATAAGTTTTGTTTTATTGTTTTTCTTGCCGCTCAAATTTGTACGAGTAGACAATTATGGTTAAGGAGTTTTTTCAGTAATAGTATAAATTACAACACTGTATTCTGGGCTAGTCAGAATAATCAGTAATCACTCCTAATATAAGAAAAAAAAACTAACTATGACTTGAAACTTAAATTTTACAGAGATTTCAGAAACAAGTGTAGTGATATTTTCTTTAAGAAAAATCAGGATAAATATTGATTTACAAAATTAAAAAGCATTTTTCAGTAGCAGTATTTTTACACTTTTATGAGACAATTTTCTCATTACCGTTAAAAATATTAGACTCTTTGTTTTTATTTATTTTAATCAACAATCTTCGCAATTTTAAATAAAACGTACCCCAAAGTTGTTCAACTTTAAAAGATACAGTTAATTCAGATAATTCCCATAATAAAACAAATGTTTTCGTTTTCTTACGACATTTTGGGATATTACTATGCACATTTACTGTCTATTGTGTGTAACGCTGCTAATACTGTTGGTAATTTTGTTATCATAAATGATTATGTAATTATAATATGTTATTTCTGAGACAGGTTAAAAAAAAAGGAAATAATTAGTAGTGCACGTAATATCCCAACTAGCAATTATCTCTTACAGATATGCTGATTTAAGATCTAAGGTTTTACAGCAGACTTACATGTGTCTTGACTAAGACAGTACTTCTTATAAAAGCATGACTTAAGACATTTTGTACTATAAGAACACTGACACTTAGTACGTACTCTTATAGAGGTTTATAAGGAATCGTTGTAAGACATTTATCAGAACAGTCGTCTTTCAAGTGCATTTTCAAAGAGCAATTGCTCTTGATTACTTTTTGCACTTAGAAAACCAACCTTAAAGTGCATTATTTCTTAGTAGTCTGCATTGAGTGTTTTATTAGTCATTTATAAGTCCAGTTGTCTTATAAGTGCATTTTTGAAGAGCAATTGCTCTTGATAATTTTTTGCACTTAAAAAAGCAACCTTAAAGTGCATTATTTCTTAGTAGTCTGCATTGAGTGTTTTATTAGTCATTTATAAGTCCAGTTGTCTTATAAGTGCATTTTTGAAGAGCAATTGCTCTTGATAATTTTTTGCACTTAAAAAAGCAGCCTTACAGTGCATTCTTTCTTAGTAGAGTCTGCATTGAGTGTTTTATTAGTAATATATAAGTAAAGTTGTCTTATAAGTGCATTTTCAAAGAGCAATTGCTCTTGAATATCATTTGCACTTAAAAAATCATCTTAATAGTACATTTCTTCTTATTATAGTCTGCATTGAGTATTTTATTAGAATTATGACTAGAGTTGTAAGTGTAAACTGTCTTGTCTGAGTCAAATTAAAGAGGAGAAGCATATTAGTAGAACTTTATCAGAATATTTTATCTTTTAAAAGACTTATGAACACTTTATTAAGAAAATCTGCCATTAATATACTCGTAACGTATTAGGTGTAAGCAATCTGCTAAGTGTTTGAAAAAAAAAAAACAAAATGGATTTAGAAAAATGGAAAAGATTTAAAAGAAGTGGAGCATATAGGAACAAAGTACATCAAAAATACAGAGACTCACTAAAAAGCTACCATCAGGTACTTCTAGTTCTACGTCAGAAAACGATGGAGCTTGTAAATTATTAGTTGGTTCCGTACAAAATAAAGAAGACAGCAGCTCTGAAGACTTTGAACCTGTAGATTCTAGTCTTAATTCTGATGCTCACGATAGCGGTGAAAGTGAATGTGAAACAGATAAAACGGATTTTGAAAAAATATACAATTTCGTGAAGAAATAAAAATATGGGCCGTTCAGAATAATATACCGCACTCAGCGCTTAATGCACTTTCAGTTATTATTAATAAAAGAATCAAAGATATACTGCCCAAAGATGCCCGAACTTTGTTCCAAACTAGTGGACAAAAATACAGATTGACACAATAGGGACAGGGTTTTATTGGCATAACAGCTTAAGAAAACAGTTGGAAAAACTTTCTCAACACGAACTCCTTTCTGTACCCGATAACCTTTCACTAAATATTAATATTGACGGCTTACCACTATATAACAGCTCTAGACAACAATTTTGGCCAATTCTGTGTAGTGTTTCTGAAATACCGTGTTCTCCATTTGTGATAGGTAAGTACATATTACCAAAGATAATTTAGTTAGCAATTCTAACTGAATTCTCTTTGATATTGTTATTATTATCGCCACAAAAACTTTAACGCGACTTGTTGGTTACTTTCGCGACGCGACTTGTTGGTTACTTTCGCGACGCGACTTGTTGGTTACTTTATACTGTATAAAAAAAAATCTTCCAGGTATATACGCGGGAGATAGTAAACCATCTGATTTGCAAGCTTTCTTAGATCCTATGGTAACAGAATTACAAGAAATAATCAGCAATGGTGTAACCTTTAAAGCAATGAACGGATCATTTACTTTAGTTCCTGTTAAAATCAGAGCTTTCATTTGCGACTCCCCAGCAAGAGCGTTTATTAAAGGAGTAGTCAATTTCAACGCCAAGCATGGCTGTCTAAAATGTACTGTGCTAGGTGAATATTCACAAGTGTCCCGAACTGTCACATTTCGAAGTTTTGACTGTCCTAAAAGAACCGATAGTGATTTTCGGTCAAAAAAGACGAAGAACACCATAAATTGGATTCTCCGCTTTTAAAACTCAATATCGATATGGTTGAAGACATTCCTGTATGTGATTCACTCCACTTGATTGATCTTGGCGTTATGAAGCGTTTGTTAATCGGATGGAGAGATGGCAATATTGGTAAATACCTTACTAAGTGGTGTTCCAGAGACATCGAAAAAGTCAACATTTTTGTCCAATTGCTGCATGCCACAGGAAATACACAGATCAGTTAGAAAAATCGACGTCTTAGCGCACTGAAAAGGATCCGAGTTTTTTTTATATTCAAGTATTATAATACTTAAAGATACTTTAGTAACGCAAGCATATCATCATTTTTTGCTTTTGTTTTGTGCCATCCAATTTGCTCAAATGAGAGGCATTTTCACTACCTATCAATTGCAGAAAAAATGCTGAAGAACTTTGTTGAAACTTTCAAAAATATATATGGAAAAGACTATGTATCAAGCAACATACACAATTTGACACATGTCGTTGACGAAGTTAGGAGATTTGGGAAATTGCAAAGTTTCAACGCTTATCTGTTTGAGAATAAACTACAGGTAATAAAAAATCTGATAAGACAAGGAAATAAACCACTCCAACAAGCCGCACGAAGATTGATTGAAAGATCTGATCTGGAAATTTTACAAATTTATCCATTTATCAAAAACAGTATTAGAAAAGGTACGTCTAAACGACTTTGCTTCGACTCTTTTATACTCTCGGCGGAAGAACACAATAAGTGGTTTCTAAGTGAGGAAGGCTACGTTATTGAATTGCACTCTACATTCCAAATATGAAGATGATTCTGAAAATATTTTAGTACACGGATATCGTATTGAAAACATTTGTGACGTTTTTGAAGAACCTCAAGTCTTCGTGGTTAAATATTTACAAAACTGATAGTAACAGACAAGAAAAAAATCAAGGTAATTCAAGCGTGAAATGCAAATTAGTTAAAATTGAACAAGACTCGATATTATATTTTGTACCTCTATTACATACATTTTAAAATAAATCCATTATATAATATTATTTATTTTTATTTTCACAACTAATCACAACCTTTGTAATAATCATCAATTGAAACAATTACACATGCTTATCATGTGGTGTAACAAAAAATCAGTCATATAAAAAAAAACATTTCGAGTATTACTGATTACCCTGATACAAGTGGAAAACATTAAAATTAAAAATGCAATTTATGTAGAACTAAGAATGCCTTCTCTCCATAAAAGAAAGACATTTATTTGTTTTTCCACTTGCATAGTGTTAGTGATCAGACTCACCCTAGAAATGGTTTATTATTTGACAGGGTTTTTGTTCCACCACACCACTTACAACTAAAAACAAACCTGCATCAGTACCTATAGGACAACTTCTACTCACTTCAAATCAAATTTTCTGAATTTCAAAAGAGGACTTTCTATTTTGAAATTTGCGAGGCATTTGTAAACAAAACAAAACAAAAAACAAAATAAAAACTTACTACTATCAAAGTAACGAAGTATAACTATGTATTAATCATTTAAGTAATTTTTTACTCATAATTGTGACACACACATCTTTACAATAAGTAACAAAAATAAAAAATGAACTAACCTTATGTCTAGGATGTGGGCCGAGTCCTAAACACTAGTTAAGCAGCAACAAAATGTTGACGGTTAATAAACAATAGAAAAAAGGTTTGCTTATGCTGTCATTGAGGATACGACCTTGTAAAAAACATAGGTAAAGCCCATCTTATATGTGTTGTGTTGACCTGTTCTAATTACATAAGTAGTTGAAAATTGTACATAATAAATAAAACTACATAATAAGAGGGGCTTTACTTAAGTTTTTTTACCTAAATGATATGATATTATAATCTACTCTGAGATCAAGTACCTACAGATCTCACAAGTATTAACATCAATTTGTGTGCGTTTGTGTGTGTGTGTGTGTGTGTGTGTGCGCGCGCGTGTGTGCGCATGTGTGTGTGTCTTTACATAGGTTAATATATTAACGCAGGGAGTCTTCTTCCTCTCCACTTGCATTGTTTTCAATTAACGACGCTGTCGGTGGTCCTGCCGTACATGGTTCTTCATTGATGTTATTATCTTTTTCTTCTTCTTTGCCAAATTGCTTGGAAGTGGCGGCAGTACTCTTTTTTATCTCTTTCTGGCGGTGCCTCACATTGGATATCTTTAGCTGCTTGCTTTCACAGCGTTGCCGTGAATTTTTGAGTATGGTCTTTATAACACTCTCACATTGTGGTTTTTTGAAGTCAGGATCTGACTCATGACAAACAGTGAATAATAAAAATTTTGGGCTGATCGGTCTAGACCCACCTGCCCAAGAACAGTTAGTTAAAAACTGTCTTTCGAAAATTACATCACTTAGAGCATATGCGTTGTTCTGGCCCCTGTGTTTGCCTTTGCTACAAATAACTTCTAATTTGCTGATCATTATGGACTTGTAATCCGGATCTTTTAAAATTAATTTAAAACTTTGAAGCTCATTCGTTACTTATAGGTTTGAACTCAGAAATGTCCGAGACAGATCCTTTTGGCTTACAAGATAGCTTTACAAGTTCTTCAAACTGGGTTTGATGTTCTGTAAATTTTAACAGTAGACTATTCTGATTGTCATAAATGGTTTGCTGATTTTCTGAAATAACTTTCACGTCCCTAGTTAGTGTTCCAACTTCTTCGTGAACTTGATCGAGTTTTTGCATGATTTTAAACGAGCTTCATTTGTGCCAATAATACTATTGACCGTCGTATTCTGTGATAGTGGGGCCATTGGTGTAGAGTTTTCAGACATTATTACATGGGACATCGAACCTTTATTTATTCCAGTAATGAATTCAAAACTTGGAGTTGATGGTAATATCTCACTATTTGTAATAACTGACTGAGGAGCTTGGGGTTGGGAAGTTATTACAATCATTTCTTGCAAAGTATGTGTATCCGGAACTTCTGTGATCACATTTTCTTTTACTGACTTTTGTGACTTCTTCTGAAACATTAGATATGGCAATTTAGTTACTATCATAATAAGGGGTGTGTGTGTTGTTATTTTGATAGCTAATCCTGACATAATATATCTTTAAAATTCAAAGCCCCATGTATAGACAATGCTGGAACTTGCGTGCCAGTTTAACTATCTTGCGCTATTTCTTTGATCAACTAAATGAATTCTCCCTTAAGAGACCGCAATATTTAACGAAACTCGCATGCAAGTTCTTGCATAGGTGGTCAATGAGGTTTAAAATTCGTTTAGAGACGAGACTCTAAACCTATAAAGTGAGATTAAAATAGTTCAAGTGATGATATTTTAAATATTGGGTGATGTGCAAATACAAACATAAAATTATATACAATTGGTACAATACCAACACATACTCATAGACAAACTTAGAGAAATGCAAAAATTAAAGTTTAATCACTGGATTAATTTCAAAATTAGTAATTAAACTTTGTTTTTGCGTTCCACTAAATTTGTTCATTGGTTACATCGTATAGTATATCGTACGCGTTACTAATAAAAGATACGTTATACTTACCATATAGCACTCTTTAGCCAGTTCGTTGTAGCTTTGTTGTAGATTATTATTTTGTTTGTTTGTTCTGGATTCTCTAGAGAGGTAGTTATCGATATCATTTTCAGTATCTGATAAGTTGCTCATTTTATCAAGTTCGTATTCAGCTTCTGTTAAAGTCAATAAATGAGATCTCTTCAGAATGCATGTAATCTGCCGCCAATTTGCATCTGGTGTTGAGTTTTCTATTTTTCTTAGTTTTTCGTGTTTTTTGGCCAGTACAAAATTCCATTTGCCTCCCATTCGTGGGGTACTGCAGTCAGCATAGGACGGCCTTTTTCAAAAGTTTGAACAATTTTATACGGCATACTTATAAAAATCTGAAATAATGAAATGAAATATATATATTATGATAGATAGGTAGATACAAAATTACTCGGCTGTAACAAATAAACAATAATATACTCGTATACTCCATTCAATAGTTAAATAGCGTTTTTAAATACCACCTATATTAACTTTGGCGTTATCGCCTTTTCTGATTAGGTGATCATTGCCTTTAAGAACAGATACTTACATACAGGTATAGATTAATAATAATATTTACGTACGTAGTTTTGATCTTGAAATTGTAAGTACAATATTCTTTTAATTAAGTACCTATATACATAATTCACATTCATCAGACGGATAGTGGTGGTAAGTTGCGAATTCATGGCAGTTTTGGCACCAGAAGAATTCGGCATGCAACAATTTATTTATATTGCTTCGAACTACTATAAAATGAAATAGCTTTTGAGGTCCACTTGCATTGTAACAAGATGTGTATCCACAACCGAAACACTTTTGTGAAAATATAAAGTGTGTTACGGCCCAGGGCCACTTGCTTTTCTTGAGCAATCTTAGTTTTTGTTTAAAAACAGTCAACGTCCATTGTCACAACCATCGTAACGCGGCCAGGTCCACTCTATAAAAGAGTTAATCAAATATTAAAAAATGCAATAGTACCTACTTACCCACCTATTATACTATACATAACATAAGTATATACTTATGCATGTTTGGCTAACCTAAAATTATAATACCTACCACAAGATGATAATTTGTATTGTATCGCATGCCGCGGTTTAACGGCAAAAGGAACCCTAATTTTATCAAATGGCTGCAAGTAATTACCTTATGCAAGTGTTCAATAAGACCAAAAAGCTTAAATTTGACTTAGGGAATGTGAAATAAGACATTTAAGTCTTTAAGCTTTCTTATAGAAGACTAATTAGTTCTATCAATCTCTAATGGCGTCATTTTTATTTTTACAAATAATTAATAATTTGTTACAATTATTCTAAATACATTACGAAGTGGGCCTGAGAAAATATTGCAATTCCTTTCACAAAATATTCGAAGATATGTACTCCGCAAGTTGTTTAAGTTCATAAGTATAGTAAATGAAACGAAATGATGACACAAAATGATTAATCTTTCCTACAAATACAAAAAGATACTTACATTAAGTTTCTTCTTTATTTTTATTATTAATCTTGAGCTCGCAATAACACCCACACTTCTTTTGGCCGTTGTGATAAATACTCCTAAAATGATCTTCCACAGTGCAATATAAGAGTAATTACACTTATAAGAGCAGTCATAAGAACTCTCTAAGTCTTATTTCCCTTAAAACATGCCATTATAAAACCTTTGTAAGTTACTTTGGTATTACAATAGCAGTAACAAGATTATTGTAAGTGTTAAGTAATCTTGAATAAGAACGTTATAAGTTGAGTATAAGTGAGAATTCTCTTATAAAGTGCGCCTAAATCGACACTTACAGCTTGCTGTGAGTATGTTATAAGAGTAAAAATAAAACTCTTAGGATACTTCTAAGATAAAATTTTGCTAGTTGGGATATGTTCAATATGATAAAATAAGGTTTCTTTTTATTATCAGCGAACCAAATTAAAGCAAATCGCCTTCCGCTTATGACTTGCACGTCCCTATCAAATTTTTAAATTTTCCCACGAAGCACCCCGTTGTTCTAAGCGTGAGCTGGCGCATGACAATTGTTGTTCTAACACTAATGTTGTCTCGTGACATTGCTTCCGAGACTAGACTTGACATGATTTGGTAGCTCAGCGAAGCACTGTGGAATTTAATTTCGTTTTTCGTTTAAAATATATTAAATTCCCGTACCAATGTTTCATCCTCCTATTCTCCCCTTAAAAGAGTATTTCTTAACAGTTAACTTAACAGTTATCTGTTACGTGTCCTCTATTTGGAATCGAACTACTTCATTTCATAATTTCCAGTTGACATGTCAAGAACTAACAAACATTTATATTATGTACTTTTGCATCAGTATAGATGACAATTATTAAAAGAAGCAATAACAGCTTAAGGTTTTTGGTTAATTCCTTTTTTTGTAAAGTTGCGCCCATACTGCTGCTTAAATACGAGCGGCGGTACGGAATCGCAGTGACGCATTATTTCCATGCCATTTTTACCGCATGCTCCCAATACTACGGCTCAAAATTTGCAACCGGTACGTAATCACAGTAACGCATCGTACAGTATAAATTGAGCTACGTCAATAATTTTTCGTATGGGACACGTCATTGCATACAAGCAACGTCTTCGTATTTTGAGCAGCGGTGCGGAGAGCATGCGTTAAAATGGAGTGGATACGATGCGTCACTGCGATTCCGTACCGTCGCCGTTTCTTAAGCAACAGTGTGGTCGCACCTTTACTTGTTTTACAGGAAGGAATTTAATGTCGTAATTCCTCAATCCCCAAGTCCCTTTAGGCTGTCAGAGGATCTACAGTCCTAAATATATACACCCTTTTGTACAATAAGATCCTGTTTGTGTGTACCTAACTATAAGTAAGATGTATATAAGTTAGTAGTTAACGTCCTTCAAATTTTAATTGATAGGCGTAAAAATGTAACGCTAAAACTATACTATAAGAAAAAAAGGGGTTCTCCAATCCCCATTATAATATCTTACAACATATTGTCATTTCCTTATTATACAACTACTTAGAGTTATCCATTCAGTTACACATTAAGACATTTTAGTGTGATAGAACGATGTAAAGTCACATTCGATTTCATAGCTAATACCGGGTCTAATCTAAATTCTACCTAAATCCCCAGCAAAGTACAGACGTACTCCTAGTTCGCAAAACCGGCATTTACCCCATAATTCCGACAGCAAATAATTTCCAATAAGTTCAGAACTCTTCAGCGTAAATCATCATATCAACCCACTGCAATATCAAAGCCTCGCGGTTGCCTCCGACCCACCCCTACTCACCTACCGACCACACCAAAAGACCTCCCAACTTCGAAAGAAACCCGCTTATCATCTACCTTTCAATAGTTCCAGTTACACTGGCTTATCATATGTAACTCAGTCCACTTTTTAATTACATGCATCATACTGCCGGAGTGCAGTTTCAAAAAGGATTTCGCGATTTGAGTTTTAAATGTGGCTTTTTCTTTGTTTTGGTTTGAAATTAAAAAGTTTCGAATGCGGTGATATTTTTAACGTTAATGTAAACAAATTTTAGCAGGATCCAATTAATTAGTTCTTTCGAATAAAGTCAACAAATTTGATTTCTAGGCCACGGCGAACCTTGTCACAGTGACGTTAATAAGAGATCTTTTGCGTCTTTCATATAGATTTTCACTATAATAAGGAACGAAGTGGTCCATAAATCAAATTGTTTGACTGTACATACAATTCCTGCATAAAATTATCTTAAAATTAAGGTTATTATGTACCACGAACATACACAAGCAGTGTGGTGCCGGCTGACTAGAATTCCACCACCCCATTTCCTCCCGCAGGTTTCGAATGAGGCGACAAACGGAAAAACCAACGGATGGACAGTGGCATCCGTCGAAACCCAATATACAGCTAATATGGTCGCCAACCCACCTACCAAGCGTGGCGACTATGATAACTACTCCCCGAGATGGTACAAGTCATATATGGGGGAGGCCTATGTTCAGCAGTGGACGAATTACGGCTGAATTAATGATGATACATGATACAAACATTGCAAAGTAATTAACCATTACACCATTAGTTTAAAAGCATCTTTTTTATAGTTTGCAAGCGGGTACAGTCAGCATCATATAGTTGGTAGCATCCAAAGTACTCAAAAAGTTCGGTACACCATAGAATTAGTATGGTGTACCGAACTATTTGAGTACTTTGAATGCTACGAACTATATGACGCTGACTGTACAATCTCGTTAATTTTTTTATTTATTTGAAGTGAGTGTATTTATATAGCAGTATAGTATTATACCGGTAATTAATGATGTGCATTTACTTATTTCCATCATACTGTGAATAAAAGTTACGAGTAGAAACATAATTAATACACCCAAAAGATATGAGTTTCAACAAATAAATAAATGCAAATAAGAAGCATACAAATCGATAGAATAAACAATCGTTTTTCTGCGTGTCATTTAACAATTTGACACTTTGTACTTGCTACTTTCCCATCTCACGAAATAATGCATAAAATTATAAGCAATTATGGTTAACACCATTTTGATAGTTTACAATCTCGCATATTTTTCTCCTCCTATTTACGCATATTTTTATGCATTTCAACGAGACCAGAATTCATCCTATTATAAAAAAAATCGCATGAAACAAAAATACATCTGAATAACACAGTTAGATGTCCATTCCACGAACCCAAAACATCGAAAGTAAGATCCAAAACAATAACATTCAGATATAACATTCAGATATAAAACTGAGAAAACTAACTAATTTAGAAAGAATCTACTACGAAGTCATTTCTTTCAGTTGCTAAAAGGAATGAAAAAGTATTGTGATAAACGTCCGACTCTATTTATTGAAATTTCATACTAATACGAGTACTATAGTATTAGTATCAAACAACTATCAAACTAGAATGTTCTTTAACTGTGCAAACATTTCTATAATAATGTCCGCTTCGTTAAACTCGCTAAGAAAAGTTTCTCGTATCAGTGTCCGTCAGGCTTTGTTGAGGCCTTGTGCTCCACATGCCCACTGCCCACCCTACACTCGCGGCCCACTGCCCACACCCGCGTTCGCGCCCGTATTAAACGCTTCAGTTGACCCATCATGGCCGCCACACGTCCGGCAAATATTTGCGTATTGGCCGACCTCTCGTAAATCCAATTCAATTTCAACCCTATTTACAGGGAAGTCAGTGAGTTTTGGCTCAAAAAACACAAATATAAGTTCCAGCCTTAATTAAAAGTTTAGTTTATTTGGAACCGATATTATTTGCTAAAACTATGCTCGAATTATTTGGGACCGTGTGTAAGCAAAAAGGAGGATATGAATGAATTATTAGTGTAAAATGTGTAATGTTCAATGAAAACTTTGTTTACATATTTCAAATTGTGAACATAGTTTGTCTTTAGTTAAATATGGAGGATATTCAACTATTGTTTTTCTAGGGTTAAATACAACGTTTGAACAACTCCAGTGTATTAAACAAAAAAGTAGATATATTCAATCATCGGCCTTATATTGATGATACCGAGCAAGCGAAAGGTTGTAATGAAATGAACCACTAGCTATTTAAACAGGTAGCGTTGATAACGAGCCATAACTTGTATCATAGTTATTACTGATAAAATGCGTTTTTCAAAACACAAGATAATGTGCGCCTTTTTATGCTGGTCTCATACTTTTACAACTAAAACTTCGGCAATTATAATTCATGTAAAATCTAAAATTTTATACCATTTAATTATTAAAACTTTTTCGACAATAAATTCATTTTCATTTTGTTGCTTCTGAATATAAATTATATATGAATGATTCACTTAACGCCAAAGCTACCTTTCATAGACCTAAATACAATGGAATAAGGTTCAAATGATCTGCAATCTTTGATTTAACTATTTATGCGTGGTAGCAGCGGCTCTTTGGGTTTAATAGTGTACATTTTCAATGATCGAGCGCTAAAGGTAATGAGTTCAATCAGTCCTGTAAATATTTGGCCAGCGGCGATCGCACGCACACCAACGAGCGTGACAGAGTTTCATACATATATCGTACAATTTCATCCTCATATCCTTATTTCATATAATATCTTGTGATTCCATCCTTACGTTGTGAATGCTCCATTCATTCGCACGAAGCGATTCGCTTCCACCTTCCTAATGCGGACTGCTAAGGAATGGCATTCGCTTCCTTCGTCTGTATTCCCGGAAAGATATAATTTGGGTCTCTTCAAGGCAAGAGTGAACTGTTACTGAACCAGCGTGCTACACCTTCGACATTGTCGACGCTTACCAGCAGGTGCGACTGGGGTGAAACGCTGGTCAGACTTGTATAAAAAAAAATGTAAGTGCGAGGGAGGTGAACAAACTGTATCCTTATAACAATGCAAACTGGTTTTACCTATTTTCTTGTGTTGTTGATGTATTTCTTGTATGTGTCGTTGATCTTGAAAAAAAAAAGTTGTTTTTGTTTTATTCAATTTGTTGAGGATGTTTATTGTTATTTGTTGTTATTTGTTATACAAGGGAGCAAAGTTAGTGTTTACCTTCGCAAGCTAATATTGAAACCCGGACTAGCCAATGCTTCCGAAATTGAACCACTTGCGAGTGAACATAGCGAGTGGTTCAAAGAGCTTTGGGAGGGATTCAAGGCACGAGAGAGGAACAAACTATGCTACTGAGTGAAGCACAAAATTGTTTACTAAGAAAATACTAACTCTAAAACATTAAAACCTACTCTAAATCCTTTGTAAGTAATGTACCAATAATTTATTATTCCAAATCCTCATTTAAAATTACATGCAACACAGCTAATGGCATAAAAACATTCAAATATTTTATGAATTTACTTTGCTTCCGTGTGAATATAGTGCGGTTTTATTATATTTTTAAAGAATAAACATATATTAACAACCCTAACCTAAGCTCCCACCGGCAATGGGGAAGGCCCAGGCGGCCGATGGGTAAGGCCACAGACAGAGAAACTACCGTTTTGCGCACTGTGACCAGGATTGATTCCTTCTGAATCTAACTCTTGATACAACCAGACTCATGTAGTGAAAGTCCTTCAAGATTCTTCGATTTGGGTTTCACGGGCGTACATTGACTACAACTATAAATTGAACACATTTGAAAGGATTGAGGGTACGGATGTGATGTGGATGCGTGAGAATATAGATCCAACACTTAAATGCAGATTTAGATAATTTTGCTTTGTAATATACCCGTTAGAATCCGTTCACAGACACACATGAATTGATTCCAACAGGCGTTTTTATTATGACAAAGATGGCAAACGAGGAGATGGATTGCCCCAGTTGGACTTCTCCAGACTCAAGCGTGATGGCTTCGCTGTGCCCTACCTGGCTTTGGGGCTATTAAAGTAATAAAACCGCTATAGCTTAGGGAGTTATATTGAAACTTGCTATAGAAGATAAAGAGGTTATAAGCATTTATGCATTTGCAGAATAGCTTTACTAACTGGTCATCAGTCCTGCTAAATATTAACACACACAAACGCACACGTCGATAAATCACCCGCCGCGTGACACTGACACTCCGCCAGCTGCCGGCTTATTGATCGAGCGTTCTGTTTGTTCCACGCTCATTATTATGTTACTGGAATCATTCGGCTAATTGATGGTAACACGTTTCTGTGATATTTGAGTTTCCCTAACCATAAACCAAGTACAAAACTCTTGGCAAGCAAGAAAAGTTACAAAATATATACAACTTGGTAGCGTGTAACCATTTCTAATTATAGAAGATTGTGCCGCCGCGTAGCATACAATTTTCTATCATTAATCATTATAGCCATATTGTTGTCTATGCTTTTGTAAAATTTGAATATTTACTAAAAGGAAATACATGTTACAATGTAATAGGCAAACATTTTATGATTTTACCAAACCTTAGCTTGACAGAGGAAAAAATGTATGGATTAGTAATTATTTTAATATTAAATTAGTTCTATCGACATCGCTAAATATCGATTTTCAATTATCATGAATACCTAATTATTCTTTTCGCGCTATTACAATTTTAATTTTTTTGAATAATCATTTGTTTATTATTTTATAATAATTAATTTAGGATTAATTGAATACTTGAATGAATACTTTATCTCAACTTTATCTCAACAAAAAATAGACTACAATTACCATACAATGGAACAAAAAAGATTAAAATTTAAAACAGGCAAACAACAGATTTACTGAGCTCTATGGTAAGAAGGCTTATGTTGTGGATACTCAGCCAACGAGATATATAATATACAAAAACTCGAATACATAGAAAACACCCATGATTCAGTAAAAAAACAGCTGTGTCCATCATACAAATAAATGCATTTACTGGAATTTTAAAATGGGACTGTTGGCTTCATGGTTATTTTAATTGAAAACTAGGCCTAGTATAGTTTTACCCCCGTCAAACAGTGTTTTGCTGCTTACCCATATGTAGTATTAAGTTGCAGTACATATGTACTATCTTTACGCAACACTAACACATTGTAGCTGAGAACAACTTGCAGGTTATGATCGGTACTAACTACTTACTGGGATACGAGAAGCCATTAAAACTTAGCCTCTGGCTCCATCCACGCTCTTTCAAATTGACGGTAACTTTAATATATCAATAACGCTAAGACGGGTAGCAACTACGTAAATACTTTCCATGCAAATTTAATCAGTACATACAATATTAATACCAATATATTAAAATTTCACGAGAATAACACAGTATAATTATAAGCTAAAAACATTTGAAGTTCATCGCATTTCCACACACCAGCTGTTCTTTAAATCAAAATGAGATGCAAACAAGAACCAATTTTTTATTAATTTGTTAGTATATTCTGAATAACGCCCCTGCACCGTTTCCTCTATAGATAGAAGTTTGATGGCAAACAAATTTCTTCCCGAAGCGTAGTCAAGTAAGCACTTAGGCTCATTTTATGCTTAAATTGAGAACTAGTAATATGCAAAGCCAATAATATGTTTCATGGAAAATGCTAGAACAATCCATTTTGTTCTGCAACGACATAGCTTATAAAATATCCGACTAATGTGAAAATGTAAGTTTATTGTATACTACTTATATTTGCCGACCAGAAGAGATTACTATCATTCTACTAAACTAGTACTTACTATCTATCGAGTACATTGCAACATCCCAAATAGACTTGAATTTGACATGTGTAGACTGAGATTTTTTTTTTTTGTTAAAAAATCTAATATCTAAAAGATAAGAAATTGTGACTTCGCTATAAAGGGGGTGTAAGTCTGCACGTGTCGAGAATTACTCGACTCGTATTAAAACTGGTATGTTAAGAAACATAAAAACAGATACAATGAAGATATAAGAGGAATGTAAGAGTAAAAACTGTACTACTCAAAGTAATCATAATAAAACATAAGGAAAAAAAAACAACAAAAAAGGACAAAACGAAATGGAATCTCACCAAAAAGCATTTCATGCAAAATTGGCGGCCAAGGTTTTCCCAGGTTCATAACACTGTTGTTATAATTAACTTATCAGATCCCAGAAACACCAAGTTCTTAAGCATTGACTTTACTAACCCACCGTCTCGGTTGAATGATTATGCTTTGAACAAAACTAAATTGTTTCATCCGACCGTCTGGCCGATACGATTGATACGAAATTTAAATTAATATATGTTAGCACAATATTGAAGACATAACTTTAACTTCTTCTTAGAGCTAAGGGCTTGGCATTTTATGATACAAAATTGATAACGGCACTTTTATATCCAGAACGTTAGAGTTGGCACTTGATCAATACTTGAAGCAAATAATTTAGAGTTTAATGACTTCTGAATACATAAATTAGGAGTTATAATGATATTTCGCATAATTTGTACTTTTTCATAAATAAAATGCTTAAAATACTCTACTTTGGTTGCCAGAAATACAAATGTTATTCAGATAAGGTCTTATTCATAACAACAAATCAAAAAAGCTTCAATAATCTCAACAGAATATGAAACTAATATGAAACTATAACATAAAGGTTGTGACACATAAACGCTGAAAAATTCTCGGTTTATAATTGAAACTCACAAGCCGCGTTAGTAAGCTTGGATTCATTATAAATTCGTTCTCGTGACGGGGCTGCTAATGCGAGGCTTTGCGCGTCGGCTTACGCCTCCGATTACAACTTGGAGTTCTTATCCCTGGTACAACAAAGGTCCATCTTGCTGGGTGCTAAGAAGTTAGATAAGCCCTTGTCTGACCACGCTTGCTTCCTAACGCCTTGAAGTTGCTAACGCTTCCGCAGGTTGAGATTATGAAACTTGATCTGAGGTTTTAAGAAAATTGTAATCTAACTCTATCGTTTGCACCTTTTTATACTATTGCAAAGTTCATTACGTGGACCTCATTTATAAAATTTAAAAGCACTTATATCTGTAAATGTTGCTATGCTTTTATAGCAATATGACAGAAAAATATATTTATCGTAAAATTAGTATGAAAAACATGTTGTCAAAAGTGATACGAATTTGTGACAACATATACGTTTACCCAGTCCTTATTTTACCATGTTGACAAGTGTATTTGTATATTAGTTACTGCCTCTGTAGGCAGGGATATAATATAAGGGTTACACGTATAGTTATGATGCAACGACAACTGCTAGTGTAGTGCATTTCTCAAACATGCAATGAAATTAATAAATAAATAAATCTTTAAATCAAGTTTGTTATGACTGAATGCCATGATGCTGTGTTAGAAATGTATGTGAAATGGGAATTAAAAAAGAGCCACTTCCCGGCCTAGGCCTGCTCCTATTGATATTCATTACGGACGCCTCGTCTAGCCGCGCCCGAAACGTGATAACTCCCTAATATAAAGAACATAATATCAATATTTTATTGCATGTGTGAGAAAATACGGGCGGGCTGTATACATAGGTACATACCATTAAAGTACTAGTTGACTTGTTATCTAACTGTAATATGACTGACTGTAGGTTCATACAAATGTTACAAATGGTTACTTGTTGAAATATTTTATTCTTTTCATTTTTTCAATTTCATAATTATAACTAACTACACATACGTATTTAAATTCGTATCCTTTTACATTTAATCGTGTAAAACCAGAACTGAAACTATTAATAACAGAACCCAAACAAAATATCCATATGCAAAGGCCTGCCTTCCAAATTATATTCAAACACTTGATCCTGTCGGCCCATAGCCTCCGAGGGATTGAACAAACCAACATACTTGAGATATAAATTAAGCAATAATATACTGTTTGTTTGAGCCAATAAGAGCGTAGAAATAGCGAGAATATATTTGTATATATATTTGGATCAATAGATGGACTGTTACCGCAATGGAAATTATTCCGATTGTAGCAATGATGCGTCCCTTAAGACCGATTGATGTGATGTGGAGGAATGTTGAGTGTGCTTGGTGGAGTCCCGAATTGAATCCAAGGTGTAAGCAATGTGCGTATTCCTGCAGCCTAGGTGGTGTTTTTGTCGTCTGCCATGTTTTAACTGTTTTGATACCTTTTCTTGTGGGACTACGCATAACCGTATGTACTTTAAGGTTTGATATATTACTGTTGAAGAAATAAGTCCCGCTTGTTTCTTGCCAGTAATCTTCTCATTTATAGGGTTAGAACCGGTGGTAGAACTTTTTTTGCCGTTCATTTAATATGTAAGTCCATTTCCATCATTTATAATTCTAAATAATATTATAATTTTTGGAACATTTATATAATTATTAGTCATATCGATTACTCCATTAACCCTTAAACGTGTAGTGATCTCATAGCGGCCACTTAGCATATGATTTTTTTCTGACGAGCAGGAAGATTATTAAAGACACTAAATGTCATTGACGCATAGTCTAGGAACTGACTGATTTCGGAACGCACCCAAACTTGATGTGTCAAAACAAATTTTTGTGACGGTTTAGTTGTCAAACTGAAATTCAAGAAAAGTGGCCGTTTTTTTGTGTTTTGCTGAGTAAAATTTTATATTGAGCCGAAAAAAATTAAGGTAAGTACTATGTGATGCTTTATATTGTTAGTATATAAGGTAATCTAAGTGTAGTATGTCATAAATAGTTACAGTAATAGTTTATTATGTAAAATTTTTGCTCATAAAGTTTGTGGTCCCTATAGGACCTCTGCCCGTTTCGGTGCAGTACAAGTGGTTTGTATGTGCCCATTGCCTGTCAGGGTATTTTTGTGTAATTTAAGGGTAAGTTCATAACTGATGTTGAAATGTCTTAATCACTGAGAAAATTGTAAAGTTTTACGTTTTGTAACAAAATTTAAATTTTTGTAGCTATTTTTGCTAAATGGCACTTGAATATTAAAATAAACATAATTTTTTCTTACTTTTATTGTGGTTTTATTTTGCCGAAAATTACATGTAAACATTATGACTACCCCTTAAAACCTCAATGTATAGCCAGTAGGGCAGAGGCCACATACGGGCCACGAGGGGTTCTTGGTAACGGGCACAGGGCTTATATTGACAGGGTTTTTTTTTAGAAAATAATGATACTAAAAAAAAAACAACAAATTACTTTTTTATTAACGCTATTATCTACCGAAATCAGGATTCAAAAGTAAAAAAATCGCCAGGCCCGTTTAAGGGTTAACACCTCCGTTGTATTTTATTTTAAAGTAAATCTTTTTCAATTATCATTACAATTTACAATATATAGCATTATTATAAACTGTTAACGTGTGAGCTATACATCTTTTTTGAAGAACTTATATATTATAACGCTCTGCAAATTTCTTGAAGATAAATAAATAAAACAATTTTTGAAATTGACTTTTAGTACCAAAGTTTTGATTCTAATTCTATGCTAATGAAATTCAAGTGAAGGCTAGTTAATTCATAAACATCACGCTTCCTCTCATCCCTCGCACCTTAATGAGTTAAACATACACATTGAACCTCCCTGAGAGCTAGATTACCCACAATTTGCACTCCGCGCTGTCAGTATTGAGATCCGTTGTTCTGACAGTTGGGACTTAGTTTATAGTGTTAGCTTTAAATTAGTTATTACCTTATACATACACCTACATCGGTAGTTGTTATGGTACACATAACTTGTATATAGAACGTTTAGTGCATAATATTTATGTTCATAACTTAAAAACCTCCCAGGCATAGTAAACATATACACAAGCAAGATAAGAGGCTCCAAATTTAGACCTTGTGGCAATCCAAGTGTCATACTTGTTACTACCGACTTTGTTCCATTTAATTTCTGGTTTTCTTTTTGTTAAAGCAAAGGTTGCTGATATTACTAAAAAATAAATATTGTCATTAATTACAGTCATTCAACAGAGAAAAATATAGACATCTGCAATGACAGCTCAGATACCGATTACCGGCTATATGGTCTGAAAATAATACCGAAATGTCCCCGTATTCGATCTGGGTTGAAGTAAGACTTAGTAAATTGAAAAAATAATACTCTGACCAGTCTCACATAAAACATTACTGCCTGGCCTGTAGAAGTAACTGAATTACATATTATAACATTAGGTACAGTGAAAAAACTTAATAAGTTTAGTAAACATTACCTGCAGAGTGCAGAGCAGTTCGCATACCGAGTAACATTATAAGCAGTGATCGCTTATTTGGATACTCCCTCGCGGGATATCATGTAAAAAATTTAATATAGATACGACAGTTTCCCGCGATACCGAACAAATCGTACAAAAATAAAACAATTTAAATTGTCTGTAAGGGATTTTTTTACTTCCACGCCAAGCTTTTATTCAAACGGTACAAAATGTGCCGCTTTGGTGGGAGCAAATGAGCTGTTACTGTAAACACTCGTACTCATTTGTTCGTTTTAGACAAAAGAACGGCGAATAAGTACGCGTGTCTATCAGCTACTTAGATACAAGCCCGGACTCCGGGGCATATCCATACTAACATAACGAACTACTAACGAACCGACGTTCGAGTTCACCCGATGACCACGAACGCTGCTAAAGGGTTCGAAACGTCGGAATGAAGTTTAAATTAGTATACGCGATTTAATCCGTTTTAGTTGTTTTATTTCATGAGTAAATATCGCGGCAACCGAAGACAATATTATGATAATTGAGAGATTAATAAGATACAACAAGAAAAAAGGTAATCCCAGTAAAGCCATATGGTAAATAGTACGTAAAAAGAGCCCAACCACTCAATGCCTTTAGTTGCTCTGGCTATGAAAATGTGGGCATACTAATATGAACTTTACGATGCCCTTTATAAAGTACAATTTGAAACCTAGCCTCAGTTCTCTGTAAGACGGAGTGCTTGCGACAATGCTTTGGTGCGGTTGCACGGTTATAGACGACACGATATCATATAAGTAATTATCTTATTGTGAGATAAGTGGTTTCCAATTATGGTCAGTATAATTATTTTCTCGGAAAAGTTTATATACTTCAAATGTTTTGGAGTAATCCTTATCAATATTTTTCTTTTGATATAAAGGTTAATTCTGCTTAAAATTATAAATACTCAAAACAAACCAACTATCACTTGAATAAAAATCTCCTGTTCCGTCAAAGGCAATTGCATATGTACAATTGCCATCAAATACATCGAATCAGCCAAGGTATTCATAAATATCGGAACATACACTTTATCGCCTTGATAATAGAGGCGTTGTTCCGATATTTTTGACCACCTTGTCCTCTACGATATATCTGATGGCGACTGTACGAGTGGTGGTAAAGTTAGGTACTTACAGAAGACGATATGATTAACTTGAATAATCTGATAGGCATTATGACGTCAACAATACTGTTCTTTAAAACTCTGTACAAAGAATAATTATACTTGTATTTTTTTTGTATGACAAAGGTGACAGACGGATTACCAGATAGAAAGCAATTACTTTCACCACATGGCTGATGTATTATATGTATTAGACATTTATTAAATATTTATGTATTTTATGTATAACTAGTTTGTGTATACTATGTTCTTTTTATAAATTTATTTGGATGCACCACCCATATTTTTTTTTTATTTGTCTAGTCTAGGTTGACGGGTATAGAATACCTCCTTACGTAAAATAAACATAAAACAAGTATGATATCCTTTTTTCATTAAATCTAATTGCGATTTGGATAACCACAACCAATCAACCGTTTGTGGCATGATATTAACATATAATTTTATTTATTATGAAGTTATCATCTCTGTTCAAACTAAAATATTATACCTACCTAATCGATTAAAAGCAAAAATCAGACTTACAACAATTTCTTAAATCTTCATAAGCATTTCTAAAATTGCCGTGGTACCATGGACTCCTACACTGTCGCAAGCCAACTAAAGCTTTGTTCGCGCACGATCATCTCAGCCTCTCGGCTGCAGCCCTTGTTGCATCGATGTATTGCTACATGCATCTGACGCGCACAATAGATGGCTTAGACTACAGCCTCTACTTATTGTTTTCACTGTATACTACTAGGTCAATATTGATCCAACTAATATCTATCCTTTTCTATAGGCCATATTTAACAAATATACACTGGATGGCTTCGGATTTCTCCACCATAGCATTCAATGCATGAAGCGACATTTACCGTAAATGTTTTAAGACCTCCGGCATCGGAGTCTCAATTCATATTGAGAATTTACCGGTATCGATGCACTACCCCATTAATAAATTAAATCTAAGAATCATGATTTTGTTAGCAGAGGTTACTGCTTAAAATAACATTTTCTTATGTCTAAAAATATATGAGGGAAATAAGAATTTTACCTACCATACTGGAGTGAAAAACTATAAATAATAAACCTTCATAATCGATTCGATTGTGTAAAATTAAATTGTACTTTGAACTTTCAATTAAAACTCAATAATTTGCTACGATTTTTTAATCGCGTTATAAAGGAATTATCCCGTTTACATATCTCTTTGTTCTGTCCATTTCCACATTCAGATTGTTCTGACCGCATTGCAAATAAATCCATTACATCGATAGTACGTAGTGGCATTGCACTCGCCAGAACCTACCTACGTATAGCGGCGGCGTAGCATACCAGAAATTGAGCAATATCATATTTAACACATATTCACTAGGAAACAGGACTTTATTACAAATGTCAAAAGGTTATAATTCAATAGATCCACGCAAAAATTATACGAGCTTTCAGGTTACACGCATTCACTTTAGGTTGGAATACCAGAAACTGCAAATATATATTTTTTTTCTGAATTCCTTTAACATTTCCATTCCATCAACAATAGATTTAGTGATTCCCGGGTTAGAACTAAATCTATGCAATCGAAAATATAATAGGAATATAAAACTCACTTTTTAGGGTTCCGTATAGTTTCTCTATGTTGACCGTCCATTTGTTCGCAGCTTACCCCAGTAATCGTTTGCAGAAGCTGAAATTGAATATTAAGAGATATATGTATTACTCATAAACATACCTAACAAATTAAGTATGTAACTAAAATATTTTTTTGGTAAAAATTTAATATTTGGTACAATATATCGTCGCAAACTGTACTTTTCATTCCACAGGCAATTCTAAAACCCCCAAACACAGTAAGATTACCTTGATTTATCACCGAGTTCCTATGGGTACCTTTTAACTCCGGCATCACATGAGTTCCATATTATCATCATCATATTGTATTGTTACAACATATAGCCTTGGCCAAAAGTATTGAGCACACATTTTTTTCCTTCTAACTTATATAACCCTCTTTTTCTAAATGTAGTTCTTTAAACAATTTTCAGATAATTTATTAAAAGAAAGTATTAATAAGAAACAAGAAGCACCAAACATTCTAATCAACAACGAAATGACTTCTTGCAAATTTTCTATGCAATCACTAGTCACCGCAACGACCAATACCTAATTAGTTTAAATTCAATCGATAATTTGTCATCAGAGAGTGGTAAAACTACAATAAAATATCTATTTTTCATATAAAAATTCTGGCTAACAATACAAATTAATGTAAGTTGTAACATTTCAGGTCTATAGGAAACCAGGAGGTGTTTTTTTTTGTTTTTGTATAGTATCGATGGATAGGAATTTCAGTACGGGGAACTAGTAGGAGTCACTCCGTGTGCTCTAATAGTTATTAACTATTAGCTTTAAACTATATGAAAAAAAAAACGAGAGGCTAAAAGCTTTTCACTGTGAACTATAAAACTGATTTTATTCTATAAAACTGATTGAGAGTCATCGCAAACAACTCCCAATCTTTATAATATATGTCAAACAAAGTATACTGTTTTAGTGTGCTAATAATAAAAATTGGGATAGCTACGGTACCCTTCAACGAGCATAGCCCTACGTACTCTTTGTATTTTTTTTTATTCTTACCAGGCCACTCGTACTAGGTTCGGCTCAATCTAAAGATCTATAGCAAGCGACGGACGGGAGGTATTATAGATGAGTTTGTCCTTTTATTTTTTGTTATTGAGAACCGTATAATGGTTTTCGGTTCTTTGTTTTTGATCAGTCCTGTGTTTGCAGCGTCGAACTGAATTTGTCTAGTTAGTATATTCCACCCAGTAAATTCAAATTAAGTAATGGTTAATAAAATTTAAAAAATACTAATTTAAACTTTCACTTATGAATGTGTCCCTGTGGTTTCGGCTCCTCTATTATTATAGTACTCTTTGTGTTTCGAATGAAGACTGGGTAAAGTTGACACTAACATGTCTAGTTGCGGAATTTTCCGAACTACCCGCACTGGATCTTGTTATGGATGTCACAGGCTCGACACACTATTACACTAACCATATCGGTATTCTTTACATTTTATACACTTTTATTTACTTTCACTTGTCCCGTTGTGTGTAATGAAATCTATTTTAATTAACCGACTTCAAAAAAAGGAGGAGGTTATCAATTCGAACTATTTTTTTTTTTTGTATAACATACATACACGATATCTCTGAGAACTGGCAAGCCTTAACTATTCTAAGCCGTGTCTAGTGACAACGGTAACCACTAACCTCTTTGATATGTTACACGTCACGTAGCGATCCTACGACCACAGACGACGTTGTAAGCCCGGATCTGCGGAGTAGGGCCGATTTAATGAACCACAGATTCATTCTATTCGTGTAATATTATATTTATAAACATAAAACAAACATTATTACAAACAAACGTAAATTAAATTAACTTTGAAAAGTAGGTACGTCCGACGTTTCGAGACCGACATCGTCCTTTTGGTCACGAGTTTTTCAAACTACCATTTATTCATCAACATTAACGTTTTGCGCGGTAAAGATGACTGCATTTACTAATGACTGGATTCCATGAGAATGAGATCCTAAAACCATCGTTCGGATTGAAATTATTTTATTTCAATGGCTTTACGAACTTCTATGCTATAAAGACGACGATTGAGCTTCCTGTAGGTCATGCTTCGGTGGACGTGGTTACACGTATCAGAACCAATTCTACGCGCAATCGCATAATATATGTCGTTACGATAACCTGTATGTTTGTTTCTTATGTCAGTGGCAAGCAAGCAACATTTCTCTTCATTGTAAGTAGTTACTGTAATCCATTAGCTACCACCAGTATTTCAGATTTATTTCCATTTTTGATTTTTTTATAAATGTGTAAACTGATTTCATGAATAACTCCGTAAGTAGCCTAATCCCTTAAGAAAACCTCGACAGTGATTACTTTCCACAAACAGAGTCGTGTGGGAGAAAATTCCTCTTAAATCGCATGGTGGGTGACAGCCTAAATCCAAGGGCGTAAATTTGAACGAAAGGGTCTAACAGGTTTGGTGAAAAACTGCGGCAGTAAGCAACTTACCTCGTATGGATCCGGATGTTATCTCAAACATCGACCAGAAACCACCGGCAACCGGCCATCAGCCCTTTAGAGCGCTGCGGCATACTGCCAACGCCAATCTGCCTGAAAACCATGATGAATATGGCATTTAATAATCAGGGATAACTGCCTGTAGCGATTTATGGGAGAGGACAGCAGTGGACATTTTTTTTTATGACAATGGTGGCAAACGAGCAGACGGATTGCCTCATGGTAAGCAATTACCGTCGCCCATGGGCACTCGCAACACCAAGGGAGTCACAAGCGCGTTGCCGACCTATAAGTGGGTTGGAGCTCTGGGAACCTTATTCACCATCAGGAACACAACACTACATACCTGAAAGGTAGCAGTGCTATTATATGGCTGTGGTCTTCTGTAAGGAGGAGGTACTTCCCCAGTTGGGCTTCTCCAGATTCAAGCGTGATGGTACTTCGCTGTGCCCTACCTCTCATTGTTGGACGTAGTTTAAGGACATACCCGGGTCCAATAGATGATAGGGACATATCCGTGGCGGATAGCTAAATATCATTATACAGTTATACACCGTATCATTATACAGTTTTTCTAAGAATATTCACTGTAAAGTCGAGTCCAAAAAAATATATGAGCAGTTAATGCATGCAAAATACGTTGAAGTTTACACCTTTTTTTTTCGTAGCCTATTTTGTGACAAATGCCTCCCCTCGCTTTAGCCACTCATCATGCATGCTCCTGTCAATCGCGGCAGAAACCATTCAGGTCATCCTGCCATCTCCTTTTAGGTCTGCCTCTGCACCGGCCGACTTTTTCGGTCCTCAGTGGTTAATTTTGCCCATCGGTCCGGATGCACGCGGCAGACGTGTCCACCCCAGTTCCACTTTTTTTTTTATGACATAGGCGGCAAACGATCAGACGGATTGCCTGGTGGTAAGCAATTACCGTCGCCCATGGACACCCGTAACACCAGGGGAGGGGAGTCACAAGCGCGTTGCCGGCCTTTAAGGGGGGGTTGGAGCTCTGGGAACCTTACTCACCACCAGGAACACAACACTACATACCTGAAAGGTAGCAGTGCTACTATATTATTAAGCTTATTGTCAGTGTACAAATATTTTTGAACCCTCAGTATTGCTCTTATATTAACTAACTCAACTATACTTAAAGAGGGATAACAAATAATTAATTAATAAATAAATATTTCACTACAATCTTCCACAAATCGACCTAGTCCTACGGTAAGCTCAGTAACGCTTGTGTTGTAGGTACTAGACAACGGTATATATAATAGATAGATACATATAAATACTTAAATACATAGAAAACACCCACGACGTGACTGGGATTCGAACCTAAAACCATCGGCTTCATAGGCAGGGTCACTACCCACTAGGGCCGACCCGATAATTACCATGTATTTGAATGAGTTTCCGTCTCTCCGTCCGTCGTTATTCCTTGACGATGGCGCTTGGAACAGTACCAAAATATCGGACACACATTCAAATTAACATACATGATAACTATCTAGTTTTAAGTAATAGTTTTAAAGTGAACCACCATGTCAGCTTAAGCGATAGACACATACATATACATTTAAGATCATAGTGATAAGTTTAACCTCTAGCGCCCGGAGACCTATAAAAAGGTTTCCCATTGAATGACATTTTGAATTTTAATCATGACAAAGCATAGTAGCATTTCCACAAGTACCGGTTGGAAGCAACCTGCATCCAGCGTCTTCCGGCGACTTTAATGAGGTCGTCTGCCCATCTTGTGGGTGGAGATGGAGATCCAAGGGGGAGGCCTATGTTCAGCAGTGGACGTCTTATGGTTGAGATGATGATGATGGTAGTAGCATTTGGCCTGGCAAGTTTTAATCTCTGGGCGGCTAGAGGTTAAAGAGAATTTCACAATACAGACCAAATCCAGCATCGCCTTAAGGTCGCAGATCCGGCAGCGATAGGGCCGGTAATGTGCCACGTAATGCTCCCGTTTGTCGCTCGTGTCGTCCCTGTGCGGAGACACGTATATTTTTAAACCCTGGCTTTCACTGAAATTTAGAAGGAGCTTGGTTCGGATGTTATTTGTTATTTTTATGGTACAGTTATTGTTGTCTTTGATAATTGATCAAAGCCCTAACACTCACACTATATTATGTATTATTATAGGCTACGAGTATCCTTTAGATACTGCGGATTTACATTATTTTGTAAGTACATCATAATAATACGATTACAGAAAACATTTAAAAGAAAATAAATTGAAATAGGCGAATGTAGATTTTAATCCCAAGGCATAAGTTATAAATTACTTTCTTAGTTTCTCGATCCTTAACAATTATTGTCCATGTCCGTAGAAAGACAATCATTTTATTTACAAGTAACTATTGCAGACCGTCTTCTTCACTATAGACAACTACTAGTAATAGATAAAGATATAAGAATCCCAAACACTTTTACATCGCATTGATCATAGATATGCTTAATCTTGCTTGTTCATCACTTCATAAACTTTACTTATTCGTGTTAACCTTTTATTTGTTAAAAATACGTTACATAAAATAAGCTATTTTATTTAAATATGTAACATTCCCTAAGAAAGCGTAATGCGTAAAAGTTCTCGAGTGCCGACCACGTACTGGAAGAAGCAGCCTGGGCAGAGCGGTATTAACATGGTAAAGACCATGGGAATCCACTGGCGCATTCAGTGGATTCCTATGGCAAAAAACCGGTCATTGTGGGTTGCTTTGGGGGACGCCTATGTCCTGCAGTGGACGTCCTTCAGCTGATTATTATGATGATGATGTGTACAGACACATACACATACATATGTATTTTTCCACACTGCATTTAAGTTTGCAATGATAACTGATCACTAACAGCACCTGGGCTATCATACACTTGATTAATAGCGTGGACCACAGCCACAGGTACCAATATTAAAACGTCTGCTATCGTTCCATCAGCCCCGGGCGCGCTGCCAGCGCAAATAGCATGCAATAATATACAAGCACATGCGGCTTGGACAAATATTAGTAGTGTACTCTTGCTTTGTAATATACATGCAGTAAATATTGGTATTATTGAATTAATGGTCACCTAGAATGATGACAAACGCCTCACATAAATCTGCAAGTCAGTCGTTATATAAACTGACGGATAATGCAAACAATACAAGTAAACCGTCGTAGGATCTCGTAGGTCCTAGAAATTTAGAATATCCGTAGTAGCGTGAATAGCCAGTGACTGAGTATTTACTTTCTTTGTGTTTTAAATCTTTAGATGCTTCAAGAAATGAACGTTCCTTTATAGTTAAACCAATTATCTGTCTACTCAATTGGTTTTCATAGAACTACTGGCTGGTAAACTAGAACGTGTTTTGTAGTTATGTTATTTCAGTATAAATAATTCTTAACGCCCACTATAATGGATTATCTTTAGTGAGCTATCAACATACAAATATAAGTATATACAATTAATATTTTTTAGAATTACATAGCGGAAATAATCTAAGGGATGTTATAATTACTCGGACATGGTTCTGGAATATCTTATCTGTGAAAAAAAAATCTATACGTTTGCAGTAGCCGAATGCGTTAAATATAATAAGTTTCTGTTAAAAATGTTATTTTTGGTACTTTTTTTGCACAACCCTCAGCTACTCATCAAGAGAATTCTAACAAGTTTAAATTCCACGGGTAAATAATGTGTATTTTAGGAGTTTCTATGGATACAACCTGACATCAGATCAGTAATAATATAATATCGGATTCTCATCTAATTTACATAAGTGTGCCGATTTTCAACTCAAACGGTTAAATATATTGCTTTAAAATAGTGTTGCAAGATGTCAACTGAACATACTTAAATATTTGCATACGAATACTTACACTGCATGTTAAATAAAAGCTTGTATTTTTTTTATGTCGTTTGGTCCCCAGCCGTAATTTATACTTGAATTCGATTTCAAATATATTAGAATGAACATTTATTCTACCGGTCAGTTAAAACCGCAGGTTTGCATCCGTCTAACTGCAGGGTTGCCAAAACCATTTTTCAATTTCATCCATAAATCCGCATTTCCTTAGTGCAGCGTGCTAAGGTTGTCACTTGATAAATGTGCAACTAGTGAAACGTGGGAAATTTATTTATGTTCAACTTGCCAACTGAGAAAGTCGGGCCACCTGTTCTGTTATTACAAGCAATATTAAGCTCGCTATTTATATAAAATACGTTATTAGTATAATATTTGAACTTGACTGTGTCTACGTCTTGTGTAAAATTAAATTAAGTACTTAGCACAGACCTATGGTTGACTAGGGCTGATAAATTAAGGTTATGAATAATATTTTACCATTATAACAGACCATTTACGCGTCTGTATATTTTTTATCGTTTGTTGCCGTATTGAATATAAAAAACATTAAAACGTATGGTGATTTTTTTTAAATAAAATCATGTTACAAAAATATATGACTGAAATACAATTATCCATCTTTACATATAATAAAGCTGAAAAGGGTGGAAATCTGTACGTGGAAGATATTAAAAAGAACTTGACTGATGATACTAAGAATCGGCAACAGAACACATTTTAATAGTTTTTAGAATTGTTGTCTGTTTATTTAATAGGTCATCAAGTGAAAACGGCTGAACGGCTACCGGAAAGGTTAATTTAAATTAAATTTAACTCCTAAAAGGAGTGGGGGTGCACCACAACACATAACTTTTACTGACACAGACCGAATTCCACGCGGGCAGAGCCACGGGCACAACTATTATTTATATATTGCCCAACCTACTCTGCTTTTGTTCAGTTCCTGTTTTAAAGTATTTATAGTAATATAATTGATACATATTTCATAGGAAGCCATCAAAATATTCACTCGACAGATCGGCTTATCAGGCCTTTGTAAACGGAATGACGCATCAAAGGATGCCCGCATGCCGCTCCGTGTAAACCCACCCGCTTTGTTAGGAGGATTTTAATTTGTTCTGCAAGTTAGAGGAAGCCTGGGATTACATACTAATCGCGTTTAAATATTATACACGCTATGGGAGCCAGGTTGCACTTAATGTAAGCCGTATATGTGTAGTACAGATGCTATCAACTATATCGTAGCTGTAGATGTGGTCACAAATATATGAACAACGCCTCTATTGCCAAGGCCATAAAGTGCATGTTCGAAGATTTGTCACCACCTCCACAGCTCCGATATATCTGATGGCGACTGTACTTACGAGGTACCCGAGAACATTCTTATCTTATAAAAATATGAATAAAAATATGTCAATATCGTGCGCGTCTATATAATTATAAGTAATGTACTATGTATATATACTTCTACTTATAATAATAAAAAGTGCTCGAGTGGAGACCACGGACTAGCAAGCGTAGCGTAGAACGTCCACCCCCAAGATGGACAGACGACCTCATTAAGGTCGCCGGAAGACGCTGGATGCAGGTCACTTCCAACCGGTACATGTGGAGGTCCAAGGGGGAGGCCTATGTTCAGCAGTGGACGTCTTGATGGTGATGATGAAAATGATTATAATACTTTGCACTGTCATTTTTTATTCAAATCTCAAAAAGCGTAATTTCAAGAACTAGGCCATCCATCACATCCAATTTTATTGAGGTTTCTTCTGAACTGATAACATTTCATCATCTGTTTTAGTACTTGAAATATTTTGTCTAACTCTGTTATCTGCAAGTTCTTACGATCGAATTCAAGACCTTAAATTTTAACTATAAACTGTGTCACATACCGAGAAATTACTAACAACTGATATCCCCGACCAAAGACCAGTACTAGGTACCATGCGAAGTCAGAATCTGGTCTTTTTCATAACAATCATTGCTACTTATTTTTTTTTTTAGAATGTCTTTTTGTAAATTTACATTAAATAACTTTCTTTCTTTGTGTGATATCTACTTAACAAGATAACTAGCACAAAATTATAATGCGTTTGTATTTATTATCAGGTAAATTATAAAATTCTCGTCGTCATGAGAATCACAAAAAAGATTTCCATTAATCGTGCTTCCGCGAAGTTCCCATTTCGTTACCACCCGTTTCGAACGTTATTAATTCACGGATTTAATTAAAGCAATAAGGGCCGAATCGCAACGGCGCCGGTGATAAATTCGGCCGTTATGTTTTGAAAAATACGAGCTCCTCCTAATGAGAACTAGCGCGTGCGGCCATTGCTATTCGTCCCACGTCTCCGTGTTGATTCTACTTCCACGGGAAATATTTTTCGTCGATTTATTGTGAATTTTATTTATTCAGTACCTAATAGCCCAATCGGGAGTGATTTGCGCTCGCGTTATGCTGAAGCGTTTTCGGAAATTTACTTCCTTATAAAATCTACCGACAAAACTTGTTAGGCGCCATTACTTTTTTCGAACCTTTTTTCAGTGTTTGGATTTGTAAAACAAATTGATTACGTGAGGCTCATAAAAATATTGGAATTACTTGATGCAAATTAACAACGAATAAAAAAATCGCAAAGTAAAACCGGGCAAATAAAAACAAAAGCGAATATCCGGCACAATTATCATCACAATGTACGCGCTCAATATATTAATGTAAGTGTACTTTTGGGTGTCACAGCACGCTATAAAAGCAATTAGTGACCCACCGTTACTACCTAGGCTATGTGGGCCAATGGGCGATTTGGCACTACTCCAAAGCGAACAGCGGCGACCCTCTCGCTCACTCTTGGATGGAGAAATATCGCGGGAATTTCTCATTTTGTTTCACATTCTGGCATCAGATTTTCGAATTTGATATTGAATATCCAATTGAGATACGCATGAATGGATAGAAACTGTCAATTTGATTTGAATTCAGTGTAGAATAGGAATAAAAATTATTTGAGTCTATCACAGCCAATTCAGTGAAAACACAGACTACGGCAAAGAGAATATGATATAGGTGAAAAACTTAACTGAAGAAGACAAGGCCTAAGTAGTTGTGTAGAGAATGAATATGGAACTTATTAAATATAACATTACTATCCAAATGTAAGTTTAGTTTAGTTTTTATATATCCTATAATTATTACAGCGTTAAATCAAATAACCGCCAAACCTAACAGGGTTGGTTTAGTTTTGAGTGTTGTGCGCTTGTTTGCGTCTTTCATATAGATTTTCACTGTGACAAGGAACAAAGTGGCCCAGAAATCAAATTGGTTCACTGTACGAGGTAATTAATGCTACACTTAACTTACTAAGACTACACTTGATTATCTATGATATTTATATAAATAAACACATTATGTACGCTCCGAAGATTTACAAGCAACCACTTCTTGCTCCAATTTACTAAGGTCTTAATTATTTAAATTCTGGTGAGTTTTAATTAAAACGGTATTTTACAATCTTTATTAACTACCAAGAACAACTATATACGTAGATAAATAAAATAACTAAAACTATTGACAACATTTTATACTAACTACCTTAGCACACGCCCAAAATCTGCATTTAAGATAATGAATATATTGGTTTACATATTGTTACAGCGAATTTAAGCACTTTTTTGTGAATATTAAATAATATACCTAGTATGCAATCCACTGCTGGACATAGGCCTCCCACAAATATGACTTGTATCAACTTGGGAGTAGTTGCCATAGTCGCCACCCCTGTAGCTGTTGATTGGGCTTCAACGGACGCTACTGCCCGTCCATAGGATTTTACCCTTTGTTGTTTCTTACGACACCCGCGGGAGGAGACGGGGTGGTGCTATTCTTGTCAGCCGGCATCACACGGTCAATAAACAATCGTCATTAAGTATCCCATTTTATTTGCTCTTAATTGTGTTTAAATATGTATTTAAGTATTCATAGCGCAGTCGAATATTAGTCGATACGTTCTCATCGCAACTGTTTGTAGAGCTCAGCATACTGTGGTGGGGATTTTAAAAACGTTATTTGACGTACAAACAAATCTCATAGTGTACACAAGGAATGGCCGCCATCCATTTCAACGTTTATTTGGCACACCATTTTACTACTAACGTTTTTGTGCAAATGTAAAGTGCAATTACATATACGGTAAACAGATTTGTTGGTACCAAATTGCAAAAGCTGAAATAGTGAGCAAAGTATGTGACGAGGTGGTACAGTCAGCAGCAAAAGTGGGTAAGCGTTTGAAGTTTTCAAAATGACCTACACGCGCTCTTATTCTCTTGACAATAGAGATGTGTTGACCTCATTTTGAACACCTCAAACGCTTAGCCACTTCTGCTGCTGACTACATACACCACGATTCTTTCAAATCAACTGGCTACATAATAATTCGGTTCTATATTCAAATTTGTTCTAAGTTTCGAACACCTAATTCTAAATTTGACATTTCTGCTGGTCAACCAGATGTCTCTAATCCCAAGTTTCTTTATTATTCTAACCTCGAGATATGTGAAGTTTTTATTTTTTGGCATAATTTGAAATACCTACATACCTCGTTGGTAAATGAACTGAAATGTTTTCCAATTTATGCCACAAAAATGCGTGCTACATAATTGTGCTGTCAACTGTTTTATGTTATTTTGTTTAGCATCGTGATTTTAAAATGTCGAAACGAATCTTAAAGAGACTGTAGTTTTTTAACGTGTGACAGAAGGTAATGCTAACGTCCTTAATAGTAAGGAAACTACAAAATTATATACACTGCAAGTATACATTTACAATGGGTCCATACAGGGTCACATAATCTCGATTGTCGTAAACAGATTAATAATTCATCATTTGGCATAATGCGATTTCATCCGAATATGACAAGACAAAATCGGATAAAAGTATTAGATTCTGAAAAAAAAAAACACATTATGCCAAATGATGAATTACGCCAATGCGATCCGACATGATCCCATGTAGTACTTAATCTATAAATTACTTTTTAATGGAGATCGTGATGTTAATTTCTCACTTCGAGAAATGAGTTCTGTTACCGAGTTAAACAATACCAATGCCATAACTTTAAAAGATAGCCGGAGCTGTCGAGAGCCGGCAGGCGGCGAAGCTGGAAGTGGCGATCGCCTGGCACCCGATAAGAAGTTAACGACTGCCTTCTGCAAACACAGACTTAGAACGAATAGACGACGCGTACAGGCAACGTCAATTAGCAGCAAAGGTAGCCAAAAGTATCGGTACGATACTTTATGTCCATCCATATAATATGCGGATATGTTTTGGATGAATGTGTTTTTGTTTCGGCTGATGATAATGAAGGATGTATTACGATCAAGGTTCGGAAAAACTCCCGTCATTTTGAAAATATAACCCTGTTCCGTGTAATGGACACTTCTTATGTTGTAAAATATTATTTATTATTTTAAACAGTTTTATAATGGAAATTATATTCAGCAACAATTAATTAATGATACAGGAATGGTACATAAAGGGTGAACACTATTAAATTGTCGCAGGTCGAACATGCTACAGACGACAAAATAAAAATCCAAAGTGCTCAAAATTCTTTATATGACTAATTTTATACAGCGTAAAATAATTTAAAAAAATATTAGGGCTATTTCATCGAACGACGAGAAAATTTCCGGACATTACTTTTGACGTGATTCATTGAATTTCGCACGGAATCATCGCTTAACAATTTTGTGCATTTAATCCATTTTCGTTGAAAATCTGGTAATGAAGTGGCAGGTTGGCAAGTTTTTCGCAGTTTAGTTTTTATATTAGCCCAATATTTTTCGATGGGGCGAAGTTCGGGACAGTTAGGTGGGTTACTCTCCTTAGGCACTACCTCGACTGAATTCGCCTTATACCATTCCAAAGTTCGAGACGAATAATGGCAACTTGCTAAATCTGGCCAAAACAATGTTGAGGAAGTGTGTTTCTTTATGAATGGTAACAGTTTCTTTTTCAAGCATTCTGATATATAAATATCGGTGTTAATTGTCCCGGTAGTGATAAATGGTGAGCTCCTCATGCCGCACTGGCATATAGCTTGCCAAACAAGGTATTTTTTGGCAAATTTTTCTACCGGGATCACCTTTTCCGATTCGTCAAGATTCGAGCTCTCACGTGAGGAATTGTACTGGTTCCCTGGTAAAGACTTGAAATCTGCCTTGACGTAGGTTTCATCGTCAATAATTAGGCAACATTTTTCTCAATCAACAAGGTATACAATAACCTAGAACGTCTAACCGCACGATTATATTGATCCACAGTTCTCTTGGGAGCCTTTTGCTTCTTATATGTTGTAATGCCGCATTCTTTTTAATTTTTGGACATTTGCTTGACTAGTGCCTACTTTTTCGCCACATCCCGGGAAGAGATACTCGGATTCTTATCAAATAGCTTGCACACCTTTGATTGTAACTTAACATTAGATTTTCTGGTGGGTTGACCTTCACGCCGCTTCCTATCTATAGTTTCACCTTGTTTAAATTTTTTTAGGGTTCGTTGAACCGTCCTCCGAGTTGTTTGACAAGATTTTGCCAGATCTAAAGTTGATAAATGAGGATTTTTACTGAATTCTTGCAAAATTAATTCGCGAACATTTTTTTCGTGTAACGCCATTTTCATAAATAAAAAACAAATGAACATTTTATGGTTGTCTAATATATTACGAGCCTTCTAAATTTAAAATTTTAAAAGAATATTCAAAAAAGGTTCGATGCAACACGCTAGCAAAGTAAAAATGTAGGCGACAATTTAATAGTGTTCACCCTTTAATATATGTAAGTGTGGTTATGTGAAACATTCACAGTTGTGATTAAAAAAGAATGACGAATTTTCCATCTATTTACTTGTGAGATCAGTGGATGGTGCGGTTGGATTCAGGTCGGATAATAAAAAGATGTGTTGAAGTAATAAACAATATAAAACATAAATATCCTCTAGCCTCCCATAGATCAAAACTTGCTAGGCCAAATGCAACCATGGTTTGTCATAATTAAAATTCAAAATGATATTAAATGGGAGACCTTTTAGGTTTCCGGGCGGCTAGAGGATATAGTAGCATCACTATGAAATCTCCGTTGTGCGGAACAAGGTTATGTATTCAAAATGAGGGGCGCTTGACCGAGCCTTGATTTCGATATACGACATACGGGTTGTAGCTAAGAAAACAATAATGTATAGAGAACGCAATTGAAAATAAATTAAATGTATCTTAATCGGAATGACGGATGGAACTAAAATTCATGTAAAATGTTTTATACATTCACCGTATTCACCATTCGTTTCATGTATTCACCATTCGCCGTAAGTCGTCCACTGTTGGACATACGCCGCTCCCAAATATGAGTTGTTTACGTATCATCTTGGGGAGTACCTAGTTACCATACTCACAACACTTTGGTTTCGACGGGCGCTGATGCCCATCCGTCACTGTTTTTCCTTTGTCGCCTCATACGACACCCGCGTGAGATGTTTGGATTTTTCATACATTACTTCAATTGATTTTCATGGTATGATTCTGGAATTATCGCCGTACCTAAACAATTCGTATAAAATTCCATACCTCTTCTCTTTCCAGGGGCAAAATAAGCTATGATTGTCCTAAGAAAGCTTCTTAAAAGAGCTTCCCAAATCAATGTACAGTCCATGGTATCATATGCCTTGTTTTCTAAGAAAATTGTTCAAAACCTCTTCAATTTCTAAATTTTGATTATACTGGCCCCTTAAAATATGAAGAGGTTTTAAGGTTTTTTTTACGTAGTTTTTATTTGACCGCTTTTGTAATAACATAATATATTGTATGAAGAGGTATATTGATCTCCTGCTCTAATATTTATCTAAATTGTTCTCATATTATTAAAAGCTTAATAAAAGTATGTATTTCAAATTAAGTTTGATGCCTATTTAAAACAATGTTTGCAGATGTTTAGAAATATGCTATTTAGAGTAGAACTCCCAAAATATACAAAGTAGATACCAAGACTAGGAATGCCATGAATGGTAGTGCACAGATTATAAACAGTATTATAAATTGCACACGCCGAACGTCATGACAACACGTAAAGTTTAAATAAATCTTAATTTGTGTATTGTCTGAGTGTGCGTGCAATGCCAACTAGCGATTATTGCATAGCATTTGCGGTCGGCAACTTTGATTGCTCGGATAACTTTTTCTGTATCTCTCAATAAATATGTAGAGAAAAATAAAAAATAAATGCTATTACATAAAATTTTATGTAAGTGTTTATAAGGAAATTTAAAACAACATTTTCATATACTACGTGTTTGCCTACGAAGAAAAATACTGTCAGTGTAAAATCGATTGGTCCAGTTATTTTGACCTTTTAATATCAAATTACACGTACGATTATTGCTTCCGCCATCCTTACTGTGCTGGTAAGCGTGGGCACGTAGCTTCCAATAATTGTCCCTCCTTCGGGGAGATATAAGAATTTTGAAGGTTTTCCGAACAGTAAATTGGTTTTGAGAATCGGGTTCCTTTAATAGAACCTTAGCCCTGGAACGCGGAATAGTAATTTTTATGAAACGTTATAAAAAATAACTTTCGGGTTCCGTATAAACCTTTGGAATGCTTTTCTTCTCGCGACAATATGTGGCGGACACGAAATCATATCAACTAATGAAGAACGAATAAAAATCTTATGCATGATCGGTAATTTTTATGTCATAGCGTCCACCATGACATTTCTATGTGTCATGGCGTGGTAGGCATAGGGCATGGTATTAGTTTTAGCTTTTAAAAGGTTATAGTAGTTTATGTATCTGTGCATAATGAAGGGCATTACAACAAGAGTGTGGGTTTATTGTGGGTAATATCACACGATTGTTGTAATGCCTAATTATGTATAGTTACATACACTACTTTATCTACACACATATCATTAAGTGTTTTAAGATGGGTTCAGAAACCGTAGGGAAATGACTTATTACTAGGGTTACTTGTAAACATTAAAAAGTCAACGAAAAAAACAAATGACAGCTTGGAACGGCGGCGTTGCGTATTTCGTATCTCAGTCAATTTTTTTTTTAAACCATAGACAAGCGAATGAACTCCCTATTCTACTGTCACTCGAGTTCAAATGTCGTTCGATTTATATTAAAAAAACATAACGAATTAGCGTTTCGTATCAATGGCTGTTTTAATATCTATACTCGTAGATACTATTAGACACCCCACTTGAATTTGACAGCTGTTCCAAATTTGAATTCATAACATAACCTACTGATTTCAGTAGGTAATGTTAACATTACCTACTGAAATCTTTCTGATGGTTGGTAATGCTGGTCATTGCCTACGGTTTCTGGACGCATTTTAGAGCACTTATGACATGTACGTAGATAAAAGCTATTATATTAATTAATTCAGTTCTTACTTAAATTACAGCGAACATAATGTTACTAGCAAAATATTCTGAACCAGATTTTTCTGATAATCCTTTGATCCAAATGGTATTAACACAATGTCTTTTGCTCACACCGTCGCCTCGCATTACCGTGAACGACCTCTAATCTCCTTACGAGGGTCCCGTTTCGACAGCGATGGCGGCTCATTCAATTTACTACTACGAGCCATGTTGTGGGCGGACTAGTTCTGTCGAGGAAACTGTGGCTGTTTGTAAAATTTTGTGCGTGTAAAATATAACTGTGTTCAGTATTTATGTCTATATTTGCGAGAAACAATAATGAAGCATAATCTACTACAAATGGTATAGTAGTATGACGTGCTAGATGGAAATGCCTTGTTTCATACAGATTTTTCTTTATAATCAGTTTTCACGCTCTTGAGTGTATGATCATTCTTTATGTCGGATACTTTATGGCGAATATTGCTTCGCATTAAATAGTGTCTGCCAATAGATAGTGTCAAGATACATAGATGCCTCTTACATAGCCGTACATTTTATCACTGGATAGAAAGTATATGATGAAACTAACGAAAAATTTAAAACTACTAATTATATTCTTATTTATGTTTTACCACACAAAAACATTTTCGCAATAACTCTAGTGCCGTGACTGAAAACATGAGTCTGCACGCTATATCAATTTAGTAGAATCTCCCTCGCATCCAGACCGCTATTCCACATTCCATTTGCAAACAAAGAAATGTAATTCCGTACCACTCGCGATCGCTTAAAACTCGCCGCGTAAAAAACTAAAAGCTCAACAATGTGGCTGCATATTTGATACAGCCCGCATCGTGCATGCTCCGCACGCAACGCTTTGTCGCGAGACGCGTCAGTCGCGGAGGCTGGGAGTGCGGCCGAGTGCGCGCGAGCGCGGAGCGGTGTGACAGTTAGCCGCGAGTTGCAAGTCGTTTGTACAAAAAAAGAAATCACAATTTGCAAAAGATGCTCTGTACTTTTATCGAAGCGTTTTGTACTTAATGTAAATTTATAATAAATACATAATTGTAATATGTGTTCCACTCATACATTTCTGTCAAATATTGAATTGACTTGTAAAATGTTCATTTGATGAATAAATTATTGATATTTTAGGTGAATTTTTAATACAGATTGGTAATTATAGTTTGTACATTTAAAGTTTAGTTATTTTGTTGGTTCTATAGAATATGGGTCGGACTCTAGTGTGAATGCCACAAAAGCCGGCCGAGCTGCAAACATAGAGTAGTCAACTAATCAAAAAGTCCCGATAACCAATAAAACTACGCTACTTTTGACGTCGAAGCCCTCGGGATAAGGTGCCCACTCCCTTTTTCAGGAGATCTCAAAGACAAAAATAGAACTGGTGTAAACACTACCTACTGGTGACCGTAGAGCTGACAACTTCCTCGTCCAACGTATCGGCGCGCGTTGCGATACAAAGGGAAAATGCTAAAATAACTTTAAAATTATCTCCTAAACTTACTATGCTGTCGCTTGTGAAATTATTATCCACAAGTAATGTTACTATAATTTTAACGAAAAATTGTTTCGCTTCCGAATAAACATTATGAAATCGCCCTCAAGCATCGCTTACACTGTGGCACCACATTCTTTATAACCCCGTAGTACGCCCGAGGTCTCTTGAGAATAAAATATTAAGCAATACGCCACTATCCTCGTGGAATTTGTATTTCAGTTAAAATTAATTAAAATGTGAATATCGAAGTATTGTATTCAGATAAAAATATTTTAATACAAAAATTCCTTAGTGAGTTTGGAATTTTATGTATGAGTATTTATTCATATTTTATGGTTTTTTGATCAGGCGCACCATATTTCACTTCCAATTAACAGAAATAGCTACATACATGGTTTTTAATCGCAAATATGGCTACCTTTTAGAATAAGTATCAGAGCAAGCAACTATGATAAAATCTCGTTCAGTATTATTTTGGCCCGCCAAATATAAGTTGAATTTCCAAAATCGAGAGTAACAAATAATATTACTTATTGCAAGCAAAACTGATCGCCTCATACATAATATAGAATATTGTTTTTTCTCGCGTTGTTTTAGCATAACACCACATGGGAGCCTGAGCCTGAGCTATGAAATGAATAAGTTACACAGAAAAAAATATTAAAACTATATTTAGATAAATCTTGATAAATATTAGGGTGTCACCCTCTTTCATAGACAGAAATTTCATAGAATTTCGTTTCTCAGAAATTATTTCATCGATTATTTGGTTCATGTACTTTCTATTCCAATATTATTGTTTCATAGACTGTTCAATTGGTTAAAACATATTTCGCAGACATTCAGTTCCATGTATATTGTTATCAATTTTTTTAATTTACAAAGTTATTAAACACTAGAATCATATTTCATGTAATTTTGTTTTGACGAAGACACAGATTTCATAGATCTTTGTTTCATAGTTACTGTTCTATAGAATATTTAGTTCCAGTATTTTTTTTCCAATATTATTATTCTAGTATTTATGGACAGTTACAGTAGGTTAGGTTAGAACTGCGACCCCCATAGAAACAAATGGTTGCCAGAAAAGTTGGTTAAGTTAGGTTAGAACTGCGACCCCCACAGAAACAAACGGTTGCTAGAACAGTTGGTTGTTAGGTTAGAACTGCGACCCCCACGGAAACAAATTATTGCCAGAAAAGTTGGTTAGGTTAGGTTAGAACTGCGACGCCCACAGAAACAAACGGTTGCCAGAAAAGTTGGATAAGTTAGGTTAGAACTGCGACCCCCACAGAAACAAACGGTTGCCAGAAAAGTTGGTTAGGTTAGGTTGGAACTGCGACTCCCACGGAAACAAACGGTTGCCAGAAAAGTAGAAACAAACGGTTACCAGAACAGTTGCTTCTGTTGATGGCATGAATTAAACGTTTGTAATATTTAACTAGTAATATATGGGTAAATAATAAATTACTTGAATTTAAATTATATGAAAATACCACAGTTTAATTATATTTGAATAAAAACATATCTAGGATTTAATGTATATTACAATAAGTATTGAGTTTCTGAGTTTTCTATGAAACGAAAATAATAAGTTTGATAAAACGAAAAACAACATTCTATGAATACGCAGGCTTTGAAACAAGTGTTATACAAACGAAATACTACGCGGATTAATAATACTCGATTCAAAACGTTATGAACTGAAATTCTAAAAACTACTTATCTGAACAATAAAAAATATACAAGACCAAATTCTATAATGTAAGAGCTCTGAAAAATGATTATTCTATGAAATGAAAATATATGAGAAACCTTTTCTATGAACCAATATTCTGCGAAAATGTAGTCTATAAAACAACGTACAACCATAAATATTAGACTAAGATGACGTTGGTGACGACTCGAGAATGTTTAATTCTCAAATTCAAGACTGTATGTCTTGTGATAAAGGATTATTTTATTGTATAACTTATCTCTATGTAAATAAAAAATGTATTAAGTAAGAATAGTTAGTTGTTTTCTTAAAAGTATATTATTATAATTTAATTTATTAGAGATATTTTACAAGATAATTACAAGTTAGCTTAAAAAAAATTGAATCAAGAAATCTCTTTGTAAACTTTTTATATTTGAGTTGGGATGCCACATTACTTTGGTTCATACAAAAACTTGGCTAATTATGTGGGTTGCTTACGCGCTCAAAGGGAATAGGTACGCGGTTTGAGGGCGGAATTTGTGCGGGATAGGCGCGGAATGGTCGTGGTATGTCAGCAGTTTCAGGCGCGGTACTAAGGCCTGAGAATATTGTACGTATGTATGCAAATGCCACTGCATTCAGACTAATTTCTCGTATTTCGCCTTTAAGACGATGACTATAGTGACTATACCGAAATTCAGTCCCAATAATTTTAACAGGAGGAGCGTTTATTAGTAGAGCGTACGAGATTGCGGTACTAGTATTTAATAAATGTAAAACAATATATCTAAAACTGAATACTAAATTACATAATAAAATGAAATAGTTCATGTTAAACAACAAAGGTTTTGGAAGATGCGGTATAAGCGTGCGACTTGCAATTTGGAGGTCGCGTGTATAAACCGTATGAGTTTTTCGTAACTTATTTATGAAGAAAAGTCGCTTTTCGGTGAAGCTGTGCCAACTAGTTGCCAAGCGGACCTCAGACTCCTACGAACCGTGATACAATGCCAGGACAACGCGAGGAAGGAGATAGGTTTTGTTTGGTAAAAGACGACCGTCAATGTTTTATTTTATGGAGTTTAAAAGATGATTTTAATGTATAGATAATTAGTGAAAAATCAATTAATATGTGGGAAATATAATCATTACCTTTTAAATTTATAGATTTATTTTCCAATATAATAAGTATAGTGAATTGTTATGTACACTTGCTATTGACAAACACCAAACACCGGCTCGACAATGTCCTTGTATTATCTAAATCAACGTTTCAGTTTCATTCCCCCTCTCCGGCCATCGGCCCATAGATAGTGACAGTTCTTATTCTGTGGCTTTCCCGCCAATACGGGGACACACGAGACAGCGTATGTATGCTATTTGAGTTAGTCTCATAACCGCATACACTACAATAAGTTTTTTTAGTAATTTAATTAAATGAACGATCGTTTTCAGTTAACTTACCTCAACTTCACTGACGTAATTCTTGTTCAGTTACGTTGGGTCTTAAATCTATCTTATACTGCCATTCTACAGTCAGTCACCGCAATATTACAGCCATAAGCAACACCAGTAACACAGAAACTAACTAGTTACAGTTAAAGCCAAATCATGACGTCATAAATGTCAACTAAACAAAACATTTTAATGCACAGGCAAACGGGTACAGATGCGGAAAGTTCTCAATAATATCCAAAATTATTGAAATGAGAAATGTCTACATAAAAATGTGAAATTTAAATTTCTACATAAAAATGCGAAATTTAAATTTCTACATAAAAATGCGAAAGTCAAAGGTTACCGAGTTATTCCTACGTAAAATTTCCAAAACATTTCTCAACTTTAGAAAACTTTTGTAGGCACATCAGTATATTATAATAATTATGTATAGTCATACGACTTCCGAATAAATGTAAGACCTTTGTTATAATAGAGTTTAAGATATTTGTTTCTGCAATTAGTCTCCAGTTTTAACCCCTGATAAAAAGGGGAGTTCATCTAGCGATGGTTCTTCGAGCAAAATCGGTTTAAATTCAAGGTCTCAATTAATATCTATATTAATAATTCCGTGGAGGGGTACGGTGGACCGGACAAATTGTACTCAAATAAAAGAGCGTAAACAATTGAAAGTTTAGAAATGAAGACATACATCTGCAAAATTCTTATTGCCGCGTATTTTGCGGTTAAAAGTGTTAATATATTCGGTCCGCAATATTTAATATATTGATTGACAACTTGACAGTGACGAGTGCGCGTGGTGCGTTCAGAAACTTTTGTTTGAAACGGCAGGTTGGCTTGTGAAGGTTTATTGCCCGAGCGATACAGGGTTCTCATCTAGTTTAAAATATTCGCAGTCTTCGCTTTTCTTTAATAATTGAGGATTTCAATGTTTTTCACTTAACTTGTTATACAATAGATATACCGGTATTCGATCATTCCGTTCTCAAATTCCATTTACTATCAGACCAGTCAAAATCCGCATTACAACTAGGCTCGTTAACAATTCAGCCCGATCCCCAACTGCCAGAACTAGTCAGAACTTAAACAATCACTGAAAGAAGCCTCCCTCGGCAGTCTGACAACGGTCCACCTATAATTGGAATTCCGAAGCCGCTTTTGAATACGAAATAACATTATTTATTTATTTACCCGCATTGAAATTAGGGGGCGACCTGTACTCTTAGTCAAATCAATAATGAAGTCTTAGGGATACCATAGACATACAAAAGGGTCACCAATTCGAGAGTTGTGGTGTCACAGGCATACAGACTTACACAAACTTATGACACTTTTATTGACGGACTTTTCATAATAACATGTACAATAAAATTAATCTTAGTATAAAAAAAAAACATTTAAATAATAATTTGTGAAGAACAAATTATGATAGGTCCTGGAGACCACTGAAGATTCGTTGAAAATCCAAAACTATGATGGATTTCTTTTTCTTAGCTATTAGCAAAGAGATCTATTAGTACTACAATTAATATAAATAAATAAAAATGTGTAAACGCACATTCGCTAGCTTTTTTATAACAGCTTGTATAAATATTATGTCAATGGGAGTTTTCTGAAAAAAGTGTACGATATTGGAAGAGTTACTCATAAACATACGTCGCACTCCAGCGGGCAATTTCGTGGCATGTCAAAATGATAGATAAGGTTCACAAATACATCAATTCATTTTCAAATAATCAGAAGTATTTGTACTTAGTACTTGGTACCTAGTATTTATATTGTACGTTAATTACGTGTTTATTTTATAGTATTCATTCAATTTTAAATAAAAATACAATTGCAAGTATGCAAAATATTTAATTTACTTAAGCAGCTATGTTATGGGAATATATTATTAATATTTTTTTCTAAATTCCCGGCGGTCAACGTTCTTCTTCGGCTTGAAAATATCCATTTTAAATGGGAGAACGTTCTTTCAACATCGACTGAAGTAATTGACAGGTATATAAGTTTGAACGACAGTCATAATGACACATGTCAGCTATTTATTCGTTTTATAAGTGGCCACTTAAATAGGCTATCAGTTATCACTGCAGAGTATCTATACGTTAAAGACTAATATATTATATCTATACGTAATAATTGATAACCGGTAACTAATTTTAATAAACTGTTACAAATACTAAGTACATTATAATACTTGTGAGTTAAGATTTTTTTGTAAACCTTACCTTGCCACCAAACTGCCCGCTGGAGTGCGACGTATGCTCATAAAACGTCGGTTGTCAAGGATGTGCCAGGACCTTAATGCTCATATACTTCGGACACCTCTTACGTCGCTCCTCGGATAGCCAGGAGAGAGTTATTATGACGGGTTAAGTTGAACGCACTAGACCTCAGGGTCCTCCTACCAGATGGTTTTCTCAAATCACTGCTCCTATGCAATTAAAATTGCACGAAAAATAATAGAAGCCTATAGAGTTATCTGGTCTTCAACAGAAGGACGTGATGTCACGATCCTTAGCATTGAGGTACCTACTGAAGATGGTGATGATGAATAAAAAAATTTCTATATTTGTGTCATACTTATCTTCACAACTTTTACATAATTTAACTTTTCTACAAGAAACACTAATTGAGAACATTTTTTCCTCTAAACTCTCCAATATCAATTTACTTATTTACAATGATTTGATCATAAATAACGTAACTGTATACAGTGTACTCATACACTATGACTGTATAATTATGCATTTAAAATATCTAAGAATTTAATTAACAAACTTTTCTTCATTTCTAAAACCATCATTCATTATTCACAATCACTCTAATCTTATCTCTCTCAAGTCTTAATTCCAATTTCAAATTTGGATCCCCGCTACACACCGTACAGTACAGCGTTCCCTTTTGTCCGATAAGACCCATTGTTACATTTTTAATCGCGCCAGATTACGCCGAGCCTGTCTGCACACACCGGGTTATGAGCTTCGATTCCGATGAAGCTTCATGGACGCCATGCTGGATTTCTATCGGTATTTGCAGACATTTATTTTCTGGCTTCAAGAGTTATCTGTAGATAACAAATAGAATAAGAGCTAAAAGAACAACTAATCACAAAGATTTTAAAGTGACTATCGAGACAAAGTACGTTAATGCTGAAAAAAGGTTTATTACGTATAAGCTAGTTAAATGAGAGTAAAAAAAGTCAGCCCAGAGTTGCATTAAACACAAATCCTAGAGCTTCGTATAATATAACACATACACGTCATATTTACTTTCTAATTTAACTGTAGCAAACAATGCAGACGTCACAATCCTCTCTTCGGACACAAATCTGATTAGAAGCCACGCCGCCGTGAGTGAAGACTAATCCACCACAGATTGCAGATAGACAAGTGTTTAGTAACTTTAATACTTTAAATATATAAAAAAAACATGTGAATCTAAACATTTATCCACTTGTGTATATTTGGTTTTTACATAGGATTATGTTTGCTTCTGTATTCGTGTGCATTCAAAATTGTATATAATTGACTGATAGAATGAAAAACGTAGTTTTTATGCTTCCAGCCATTTTTGCAACCAGTTGCGACTTTCTCTAGTTTTTCGAAACTAGTTGCGGATGAAGAACTTATTTCTTTGGAGGAAGTCCATGCAAATATAAAACACTAAGTGGGTTGGTTCGTCTGGTAGCATTAGGTAAATGCCCGAAAGGCAAACCGAGCAGAAATAGGAGACCCGTGAAGCGGGCTCTGTCGTAGCTGTCAAATAGTGCAAGAAATGATCACAACTGGTTCTATAGAAAATAGTAAAATCTTCATTTGCAACTGGTTGTGAAAAAATAGTGGAAACTCTTAAGTCAATACTGGTTTCGAATCGCAGTTACGAAAACGGTCGGAAGGAAAAAAAACCTACGTATGCTACTTAAATATTACCTATTAATGACGTTGTTTAAACGCCTGCCAGATTCAACATTTTGAATCATGTAATTGTTAGAAACAGACAACTTACAACAGAAAAGTTTTGCCAACACTTATTAAAAACGGTGTCAACCATTGACGTGATTAGGGGGGACAAGTCCAAGAATATTAATTTAATAGTACTCGTAGTTCTGATTGCTAAACCAAATATCTCCACTTTCCGGTTAATCGGTAAATGACAATCCGGGTAAAAGTGGTTATGAGAACTTTTCCGATATCCGTAAACTTTACGACCGGGTACGCCGGGTGTGCAGAAAATCGTTTACTGCTGGATATCAAGAATTTACACTAACTTTTCCTTCGAACATCGTTTGTTGTTTAATTATTCGATTTGTAAATTAAAGATTAAACATAACTATTTAGTTTTTAATAATGATGGATTGAAATATTTTTCACCATGCCTACTAGTTATCTCAGCCACCAATAGGTCTGTAAGCTACCGTTAATCAATGTTGCTATTTATACAAGTATATTTTACACATTGAAATTAACTAATGTATTCATATTCGTATTTCAAAGAGCCTGACACGAAGTATACTACTTCATAGTAAACAGGGTGTAGTTAATTTCAAGATTTATTTTAGCAGCAAAAAATTAGAAGATTTAAGCGATACCATTAATCTGTTTTTTAACTCCTGCGTAAAATTAAACATTTATAATATAGTATTTGACCCCAACGGTTTTTTAAATTATCTCAGCTGTTTTGAATATACGCACAAGACATAGTAACAGTTATGTTACGACAAAAACAATACTAATTTTAAATTACCATAACAGAAGCCGCGCAATGAACTGACTTTTCTATATATATCTTGTTCTCTGACCTTTGTCAGATTTGACGTAATCAAATAACCGGCTCAGATTAGCGGGTGTTTATAATTTTAATTAGTTCCGGACTTCCCCGTCTGCTTCCTCCAAGTGTTTAATACGTACTTTTACGCGATTTTGAACTCTATTGCTTGGCAATTATGCAAATCTCTGAAGCCAGAGGAACCCCGCAGCTGCCTGTTTAGCTTGCGAACTTGGCCCTTTCTGTAATTATATAATTCTGTTCTCGTGATTGTTCGTCTGAATTATTGAGGGTTACTAACTTAAATTGTGTTTGGTAAGTGGTTTTTGACAGTTGCGTTTAAATACAGTAATTAAATTAAATCAAAACTCTCTAGGTATCGATACTGTTTAAGTCAAAAAATCATTCTTTCAATGTTTGCTTACCTACATATAATAGTTATGGTTTTGTTTTCTAACAGAGATGTAAAAAATGTTCATTATAACTTTTAACTTTAAACGTTTAAACTTGTATCGCCATAGTTGAGATGTTTCAGGTAAGCTCGAAAATCTATCTTCAATCCGAATCACACATCGCTACCGAAGAAACTGTGTCAATCATTGCATTCCTACGCGCGATATGGCATTCAGATCTAGCATATTATATATTGAGTGATGTCTTACAACCGTTTTAAATTTAATAATCATACTCTCTTGATAAATATTTAAGTATTTTGAGAAACCTATCATCAAAAGGACTACTTATAAATATGACCTGCACCAAAGTCACCGCGGTTAAAACCGATTATAATTATTTCAAAATTCATACGCCTGGGAAACCCCTACTTCCTCGTTATAACAATAATACCCATGTGCTATTAACAACATTATTCGGGTTGGTGTGTGTATGTGCACAGTAGTAATTACTCGGAGCCGGTCCGGCGAGTCGATTACGGCAATTACCGAGGCGCTTAAATCTTATCACCATCGCATACTCGTGTGGACCAAGGGATTAGCAATTTGATGAATGTAAAAAAATAGGTACTTGAACTACAGATATATTTTAAGATTATGACAAATGTATGGTCTCACTATACTAAACACTATGTCTACAGAAATCTAGTTAATATAAATATGTATTTATATAAAATGATCGAAAATTGTTAATCGACAATATTATATTATTTCATGGGTCATTCAAGACATTAAATCTTAATTTCTTCCTCTTTTAAATTAAATTTCCCAAAGAACCTTCTTAATGCACCTTCATGCGATTCGAAACATAATAATATCAATAAAAATATATAATTAAATCAGTATTATTTTAATAAGACGGTTATCACACTGTCTCGGTGACGTCTAGTCCTGCGGTTTTTAGGTAATTTAGGAGTGTAGAATTTATATTTGAATACAAAAACCGCATGGTAAAGCACAGTGGCTCCGGGCTTCCGTGCGAAACGTACGACGTCCTACTGCTTCCTATTTTTTTGTGCAAATAGAACATAATCTATATTCGATATAGACAAATTATGGTGATGATGTGCATAAAGAAAGATAACGGGAGGAGGTGGGAGTCAATATTCGTCAGTCAGTCATAGTTAGACAGTATATCTTTCTTAGTGTTGCCTTAATCTACAAAATTTATTACAAAAGATCCATTTATCTGCCTTATAAAAAAGTATATACCCAGTGTTTTCTGCGTTTTTTAAGTCAAATGGTGTTTTAAATAAGTTCCGTTTCCATTTTACTAACATGATTAGCTCGACGTTTGAATTTCATAGAAAATATTAGCGGTAAATTAACGCGTTCTTGAATTCGTCGCTTTACACGTCGCAACGAAATGTGACGGCAGTGTTACGTCCGCCTTAGTCCGAAGTAATAAAGATGTCATGTATATTTTAACCCTAATAGAAAACATGTCAAACTGGGTGCACGATGAGTTATTAGTATTTATGCTTCTATTACTCTATTTTTGTTGTTTTAACGCTGCCGCTTACAGGTTGGCCCATATTATCATCCTGGCAGTTATTAGATATTCTAGCAAACTGTTATGGGGCAATAGTGCAAGTTCTTAGCTACGACCAGGGTCTAGGCTGTACTGGATGTTTTCTTTAAATGTTACTGTTTAGAATGCAGATTGGTCCCGTATTATTCTAATAACTTTATATAGCAGGATATATTATATACAACTGTCTTACAACTTTGGAAACCTTTAATATGTAATTTTCCCTTTTAAGTTATATTTTGATAATTTGCAAAAGCCTTATAACATTATTTTACTTTCTTGAATTGCTTTATTTACTATCCCATCTTTTTTCAGTATCAGTAGACCTCATTTCCATAGGTAAAGTCGCCATCAGATATTTCGGAGCTGTGGAGGTGGTTAAAAATATCGGAACATGCGCTTTACCGCCTTATCAATAGAAGCGTTGTTCCGATATTTGTGACCACCTCCACAGCTCCGATACATCTGATGGCGACTGTACCAGCTGTAAGGAGATTTCTCGCTATCAATTTAACTCAACTTAAATGACAGACGCACTGCGTTACAATACTGAAAATAGAGGAATAACCAACATTTTGAAAGAACGTGAATTTGTTTATCCATGTGTTCTTTTTCTCAATTCTTACTGACAACCATTTTGTTTTTGTTCCAGGTACGTGATTTGTTTACCTACATTGTATGGATGTACTATTAAACAATTTCGTAAGTGTACCTATTTTAATAGGTTTTGTTGTAAAACATACAGAAAAGCTCGCGACTTCTTCCACGTATAAGTCCTTTGGTTTTTGCTGCACACAACTTATTTAAGGGTCAAGTTAACATCACTAATATTACTAAAATTATAGATGCGGAAGTATGTCTGGCTATCTGTTATCTTTTTCTGGCTTAAATCTATCATATGAGATTTGGCAAAGAGATAGTTTGATTCCCCGGGAGAGTCACATTTTTTTTACAGAAACCTGAATCACAAATTCTATAAAGTTGTGAGTTTTCTGTGTAATTATTCATCAATAAAAAAGCGGCTGACTGAGTTTTTATACCTACAGAACACAGGAAGGCGGTGTGATGTTTTTGACTATTTACGTACATAATTTATTATTTTCGGGAAATCGAACTTAAAAAACGGTGACGATTTTTGTATATAGGATATCCTAAATTAAAGCTCGCCACAAATTAAGTGTAATAATTATATATCCCTTAAAGTTTCTTATCTATGCACCTCAGTATGAAAAATATCAGCAGTTTTATTTTCATAATATTATTATAAATATATAAAAATATAACTGCTGCATAAGTTTCGGACGATTATCTTTGTCACTCTTATGACAAATTATTGGAGTAAAAGAGAAATATACGAACTTCGACGTTCGCAGTACCAGGCCAGCTTCCATAAACTTTCCAACTCCAAAACTTCTGTCACTGCATTATAACTGGCCAACCAGGGATGAGAAAATGTCTGATTAAAAGTAAAACAAGAATAAAATTTAATAATTTCTGACATAACCGACAGAATTATTTTAAACGCTCAACCTTTTTTAACATCGCAAGTATACCACCTAACCTACTCATATTTCATATACTAAAACATAAACGCAAAGTCGTTTCTGAAGCTAAAAGACAACAAAATATTATATGCAAAAACACACAAACTAAGATCTTAACACCCTAAATGCCTATAATGTATTTGTCCATCGAGAATTCCCAATAACACCAACTTAATTAATATTTAACCAGTATTAATCTGGCTCGTCAACATAGCTCATTATATGAGTCGGACCGTCGGTCTTGGCTCAGCACCCTTATCTGAAGAATCAAACATCATCATCATTTCTACATTCCAGTAGTATAAAAGTTAATAGCAAAAAGCAATAAACAGAAGATTTAATTTTATCACTGAATACATTTATGTTAATCAGAAGGGTCTACCATCTTTCAATTGACAGCAGATTTATATTATTTTTCATTTTTAATCTAATTGATAATTTTATTCGTGAATCCAACTCTGCCCGCCACGGTATGCAGATTAGCGGCGACTTTCATTATAAATCACTTTGAACGTCTCCACTTGAAATAATTATGGTTGCTCTTAATCAAATGCGTGGGGTTCTTTTTTAATAACACAACTTTTTAAATTATGCAGCGCGACTTCGGGGACTACGTTTGGGTAGGTACCTACTTATACACTTTACTTTAGTCTCTACTTTGACAATAGTTGGTACATACTAGGTACTATTTTAAAAATATTTGTTTCTACAAGAAATCGATAGTGTTTTACTGAATTTAATTGAATATAATAGTTTTGAATTAGTCCGGAAATTCTACGAAGGCGCACAGAAGGAGACAATGTGTTATAAAATATAAATACGAGTACTTAAATATAGAAAACACCCATGACTCAGGAAAATCTGTGTTCATCACATAAGTAAATGCCCTTACCGGAATGCAAACCCAGGACCATCGGCTTCATAGACCGGGTCACTATCTACTATAAGGCAAGACCGGTCGTCAAAATTTTAAGCTTTGTTAAATAAGTTTAAAATCAGGCAACTGTTATATAGGTCATGCATTTCTTCGCATGTAAATATGTGTTAGTTAAAAAAGACATTTTTGGTAAAAAAAATCCGATTCGATTTCTTTTTGCACCATCATAAACTACTCATTGAGAGGGTTCTAAAGAGCCTAAACACTATGGTTTTATCTTTTATATTTTAGGAGTTGCTATGGTTACCTTCTGGCTCCAGCATATAGGTACCTAAAATAGGTATACTATAGGTACCGAACTTATTTACATAATTTATTAAATTTTGTCTCAATAGATTAAGGATAACTAGTTTAAAATTGATTAGCAAGATTTCACCCTAACAAATATACTTACTTCTTAAATAAAAACTTGCAAAAACGAAACCTTTTATAAAATACCATCAAAACAATGCAAAATTTGCATATTCCAAAATAACTTTGGTACTCGATAAACTAATTTCCAGAGGCTCTGTGTTGTCCCCTGTCTCTCAGTCGCACATGTTTGTGCAAGATAAACAAGCGATGGGTAGGTAATGCAGTTTGCAAGCAATATCGCTTTTCGAACCTCCGTCCCTGTAGCTACCATAAACTCATGTTTAGTTTTCAGGTAGAATCAAACTGGTATTTCAATTGTTCATTGTGAATTGTATTGATTTTTCAAATCTGATTCAACTTTTTATTTTTACGGTTTTATAGTCAATTAGGTAAGAAATTTTTTTTATCGACTTCTATATAATAAAGGATGTATGTACAAGTATTTTTCATTTTATTTAGAGTTGTTTACTAAACTAGTGATGTGTTTTTTTAAATTATCTTTAGTGTTTTTCTTCCATTATATTACCATTTATCATATGTTTCATTATGTATGTACATTTTAGGACACATTTTTTCTTCTATCAGATCTAAAGGTCAAATGAATGAAAAATATTGTAAGTTTCTACTATTATTCTCTTCGGATCTAATGAAATAATTTGAAAGGTCATTCAACTTACTAAACCTCATTTTACCTTACATAAAACAATTTACTTTAATTTCTCGTTTACAAAACAACCGGATCATAATGCAAGTCCCGGTTACACAGAAACATTTCTGCATAAACAAGTCGGTAATGCATTTTGGCAGCAATATCGTTTTCCGGCCTAGGCCGTTATCAAGACACGACGCCGGCATGCGGCCCGCAAAATGCATATTGAATATCATATCTCATTATGTGATATGACGGCAACATTTGTACGTATTTTATTCTTGATATTTATGACAAGTGCCGGGTGGAAGTAGCATATTCACCTGTTATTGAGTTTTAATGTTTGTTTGTTCATACTATAGAAAAGTATAGGTACTCTGTTGTTTCATTTTAACTATATAATATTGTTGCAATTGATATCAGCCCAGTTTTTGACTAATAAAGAACGAATATGAGCCTTATCAGTCAGCAACTAAATATTTTTTTGAATGGAACCGTAATGATGCTTTTATGTGTCGATGGTGTAGACATGGCAGTGCATAGCTTTAGTTATTGGGGTTCAAAGGGTTTAGGGAAGGAAAATCAGCTAGTTGTTGTTTAGACCTTATTAAGAGGCGGGTAATTTATTATAATTTTTAAAGATTAATTTGTTTGCGTTTATTGAATACCTTCCTTAAATATATTTTTAAGCCATAAACTAACAAGCCTTTGTGTAACCCAAGATGAGGCCAGTGAAGACGCAAATTCTGCTTTAAATGAATCTTTTTCCATAAACTGCTCGGCTTTGTCATCACAATTATATCAAGCACCGGACCCTGGCAGGTTGCTTTTACTTTCATAAAGTTGGAAGAATCATATTAAAAAGCCATCTCGCCAGCTTCAGTGCAATAACTTTTGAACAATCCACTTTATGCACTAAAGTTAAATAAGTTTTGTTAAGAACTATATAGGAACACAAGAATAAACTCATCTTTCTGGTTCTTTTTTATAGCATTATCTACTCACTTATGCAATAATTACTCTGAGACCGAAATTGCACATAATTATTATCGTTTATAATGATAAGTTAAAGTAACTAAAAGAAAATATGACGATATATACAAATGTCCACGAATTATTTTGTCACAGTGTATTTTTGACAGAGTATGAAAATATGTTAGAGGTAAAGATGTCGAAGCAATAAATACTACTATAATAAAGATAAATATAGCTGATGCCAGTTACAGTTTTATGAGAGGTAGGGCACAGCGAAGTACCATCACGCTTGAGTCTGGAGAAGCCCAAATTGTGAAGTACTTCCTCCTTACCGAAGACTGCAGCCATAATAGCACTGCTGCTACCTTTTAGGTATGTAGTGTTGTGTTCCTGATGGTGAGTAAGGTTTCCAGAGCTCCAAACCCCCTTAAAGGCCGGCAACGCGCTTGTGACTCCCCTGGTGTTGCCCCTGGGCCCTGGTGGCCATGGGCGACCGTAATTGCTTATCAACAGGCAATATGTCTGCTTGTTTGCCACCTTTGTCATGAAAAAAAGTTACATAAGTACATACAGTTACATGCTATTACAATTACTTCTCGAACCGGATGCATTATTTAAGATAATGTTTGTTTTTAAAACCACTTTAAATATAATAATCATCATCATCATCTCAGCCATAAGAAGTCCACTGCTGAACATAGGCCTCCTCATAACACATACAACATAGCAACATAGGAACATAGCAACCTGCATCCAGCGTCTTCCGGCGACCTTAATGAGGTCGTCTGTCCATCTTGTGGGTGGACATCTTGTAGTTAGATATAATAGTATAATACTAACTGGTCAACTTTACGAAGTTCTAAAGAATGATTTGTCAAGTCTTACAATGTGTTTCATGTTGTGAGAAAATGGATAAAGATTGTAAGTCCTTGTTGGAAAATTATGTACACGTGGTACGTAGTCTACACTTGAGCAATCTCCGCGAGTCGACTATTCTTTTTCCGACTCGTGAGTCGATTTTCTTCACGCCAAGGAGCACATTACGTCTATTGTTCTATGAACGCGGTCAATTTTTATCCGTGTCAAGGGTTGAAAGTCACCAACAGAATGCTTCGTCCGAGCAGACTGTAGGTACCTATTACACGTTTGAGTGGCTCTAATTACACGCTACTCGAGTCGCTGACTCGAGTCAATTATACTGTGTACAACTAGACTTATCTAACTTTAAAACCTGATTTAGTTTTACTTTTAAACTACCTTGAGACGACTTGCGATCAAATTCATCTGGGGGCCGATTTTTGAGCGTCGAGTACTCGAATCGAGACATTTTAAATTCTGTGAGAAAGGAACATATGGTATTTTAGAGACAGAATGATAGAAAATTATAATACAATACTAACTGAATTTTCTTTACAAGTACCAGGGAACGGCTAGCTTGAGAAATGGGAGAATTCCTTTGTTTATGTGAAATGCTAAAATCATATCTCAACCTGTATTCTTCTGACTTCATCTGCCTGAACCTTCGGTTATTTTTTGACATCATCAGGACCAGGTCGTCAATAACCTTCGGTTATTTTTTTACAACCACCTATTTATGGTTACTATCATTATAGGGCAATAAAAATGACATCAACTTCGTCAGACTCATATACGTCATATTATACTCATATAATCATGATAATATGATTTTACTTTTATTTTCAGTAAAATGTCACACGACAACGCGCATGCAACACCTCTGAAGTTGCAGGCGTTTATAGGCTGCGGTAACTGCTTACCATCAGGCGGGCCGTATGCTTGTTTGCCACTGACATTATATTAAAAAAAACACGAGTTAAACACTCCTGTCGTTCTATGTTTTGTCGATTACAGTAAAGCCTTTTGACTGTGTTATCTGGGGCAACTGGCCCATAACAATTTACAACTAATAATATTAGAACTCTCTATCTAATTTGGAAAGGGATTTCCACAATAACTTTTGAACAATCCACTTTATGCACTAAAGTTAAATAAGTTTTGTTAAGAACTATATAGGAACACAAGAATAAACTCATGTTTATGGTTCTTTTTTATAGCATTATCTACTCACTTATGCAATAATTACTCTGAGACCGAAATTGCACATAATTATTGAGCTAAACTATTATACAGCCTTTCATGAATGCGGGGTGCAAACAAATATACCTACGTATTTATACATGCGTTGAAAAAAAATTCACATTTCAAGCGCTCCTGTCCAGTATCCGAATAGGAAAAGAAACATGATTTTCGGATATACATTTTGGGAAATATATTTTATTATCTGATAGCAGCTATAATTCTGTCAGAAACGAAAAAATTAAATCTATAGATTATATGAAAAAATAATGGTGTGAAAATATTGTGACTGATTATTTTCATCCTCAAACTTTTTGCGCATGACTCAAAAATCGGCCCTCAGGTCTGGCCTAGTGGACTGTGACCTTGCCTATGATGCTGAAGGTCCTGAGGTCAAATCTCAGTAAGGGCATTTATTTGTATGATGAGCACGGATATTTGTTGCTCAGTCAAGGGCGTTTTCTATGTATATTAATCGATGGCTGAGTACCTACAACACAAGGCTGCTTGAGCTAACCCACTAACTAGCTAAGTCAATTTGATGTCTTATAATATTAATTTATTTTATGTAAAGTCTAACAGAAGCAAAATGCATAATGATCACCTTCCTCACATTGTCCCGGCACAACACATGGGAGCCTGGGGTCTGCCTGGGAACTAATTGCAAAAATTAGTGTACACTAGTTTTACGAAAGAGATTGTCGTATGAACTTCCAAGGCAGAGGGTGAATTAGGCCTTATTTCCTTACTTATGTTTTCCTAGTAGTAGTTTTAATAAATATTTTTAATTGGCTGAATTAGAATTAATAAAATGTCGTTACTGCACTATTTAAAACTGCTTTTTCAAGCCAATATTTTTTATAATTAAACATGGTTAAACAAGTTAAAAAGATAATAACATTAATAACCATGTTGATATTACTGAAAATTTCTACGTAAGCTTAATATCAGTGTTCAGCTCCTTGCGTAAGGGCAGGTGCAGACAAAAAAAAATATTTCTCATGACATGTAACCCATTTAAAGTAATTAAATTTTGATTTCATCATCTTAGTTAGTATTATATTGTTTGCGTTGTTCATTATCTGCTAATTTATCTGCTATCTTGTTTTTGATTGCCGTTATGACAAGTCATAAAATAAAATGAAAAAACTGGAATTGGAATATAATATATTGCATATATTAATTTAAATTTGATTCAGCGTTCGTGGTCGTTGGGCGGACTCAGGAAAATATTCTAAAAGGAACTCTGAATGGTTCGAAACGTTAGGTTGAAATTTCAATTAGTATAGGCGATAAAATCCGTTTTATTTAATGATTAGTATCTAGTTTTTACTTTACCTAAATAGCAATAATGTCGACTAATATCTCCAATAATTACTTAGATTTTATGTTACACAGGTAATGATCCCTACTGGTATAATAGAATCATACTGTTAGTTAAACTGTATAATTATAATACAACGATATATCTAGTAACCGAGATACCGGATTGAATAACAATTTTCAATCCTTGGTTAAAACTCTCCTGAGTCGATGATGGCATCGTTACTTTTAAATATATTTATTAATTTACATAAACGCGCATTAATGTTCGTGATTCGAGTATTATATTATGAGGCAGAACAGTAAAATTTATAACTTTATTTTTGAGCGAGAGTGAAGCGCTGTGAAACAATTTATACAAGAACAGGCGCAAATTACTAAAATTATTAATAAGAAAAAATGCTTTTATTGTGTAATATGAAACAATTTAGTTCAGGTAAATTTGTAAGTAAATTGTATTTTACTATTAGTAACTTAAGTATACTATAAGTTTTATTGTTATTTTTGTTACTTCGTTACCTACTCGTAGCATATCATTTCCATTGTGCATTTATGTCTTATTATTCCGTCTCACAGTCTTTATTTTCCAATAAACTCAGTTGTTTTCTAGAGCTATTGTCGCGTTGCCGATGTGTCCGAGCACGTGCTATTTATTATACGTCGGAGTGCCCTAATTGCCGACCGGAGCCGACGGCCTTATTGTGCTTTATTAACTAATGGCCTTTTATTGCGACAATATATTGAGTCAGTCCAGTCAGCATAACGATATTGAGTCAGTCAAAGTCAGTTGATACATTTTTATGACTTGCAAAAACTAAGGTTTCCAAATTTGAAATTGTAGCTGTTTGTTGTAATTATTAATTTCTTGTAATTTTGTTACAAGAGTGTTTTGTTTGTTAATGATATTCTAGTCTTTAATTGCTAAGACTAGAATATCATTAACATCGTAGAACAAATATGTCTTACTCAGTATTCTTAGTCAGTCTTTATTTTGCAACAAACTCAGCTATTTTCCGAAAGAGCCCTCGACGCGTCGCCGATGTGTCCGAGCACGTGCTATTACACGTCTGAGTGCTCTAATTGCCGCCCGCAGCCGACGGCCTTATTGCGCTTTATGAACTTACACCCGTTTATTGCGAGGATATATTGAGGGACGCCATGGGAAAAGTTAATGTTCTGTTTTTACTTTTTAATTGTTATGATAATGATAACTAGTTATGAGGCGATATACAAGTACATAAATTACATATGCTAACTTAAGGTACGAATACCAGAATTATGTAATAAACTATCACATACAAAGCAACATGCTGAGATGAGGCCATTCCGTGGCAAATTTTGTATTTCACTTTTATTTTTGTTAACAATGTTTTTTTATTTGTGTCCACGAATAAATAATTTCTATTCTATTTTAGGCATTTGTCAATAAAGTGCATTGATGTTAACGTATAGATTTTGTTCAACGTCAATAGTAATGATCAAGGCTCGGTCAAAAGCCCATCATTTTGAATACATAACCTTGTTCCGCACAGCGGAGACTTCCTTGTAATGCTACTATATTATATTTTATATCGCTTATTACCTTAACACGTATTTTTATTATCCGACCTGAATTCAATCGCACCATCCATTGATCAAGTAAAAAGATGGAAAAAATATTTTTTTTTTTAGTCACGACTGTGAATGTTTCACAACCAGAAATTACCATTCCAGCATAATTAATTAATCGCTGAATGTATACTTATTACTTACGATATAAAAAATGTTTAAAATAATTATATTTTACAACATAATAAAGTCTCCGTTCCAGAACAGGGTTATGTTTTCAATATGACGAGCGTTTTTTCGAGCCTTGGTAATGATTAATCGTATCTTTTACAATTTTAAATAATAAATTAGTTAAACGCATCGTGAAAAGAGACTTTTATAGTAAGTAATCTGAAGTAAAACTTAAAATTAAACTTCTTTATAGTAAAAGCGGGTGTCCAAAGAGCACAATTATATTATATATCGCCGATATACTTACTCAACCTCGTGTCTGTAACACTCATTTCATGACAAAAACATCCGTATTCCAAATGAAAGAAAAGCGACATTTCCATCAAATGATTGTTGCAGATATGAGGTTGAGTAAGTATAGTGACGATATATCGACGCCCTATTTTTGTAGTTAGCGCAGTTCTGAAACGTAAGTTAGTGCGTAATTCTTTCTTATGCAATAACAAACAGTAAAATTGGTAACAAAAATGCATTTTTTTTTTAAACAAAGCACCTAACAAATTTTTGTTCTTTTAAAATTACATTAATAAACCTTTACGAGCCAACTAAACAACACGAAAACCAATTAATACCGTAAAGGAACCACGACTAACACCGTTGTAAAACGCCAGCAATTTCAATTGAAAAAGTTGAAAACCTCAGCCTTTGCGGAACGTTTCACACGATTGCTTTCAAGCGTTGTTTGAGCACATAAACAGGGTAATTTTCTTTACAAGTACCAGGGAACGGCTAGCTTGAGAAATGGGAGAATTCCTTTTTTTATGTCAAATGCTAAAATCATATCTCAACCGGTATTCTTCTGACTTCATCTGTCCAAACCTTCGGTCATTTTTTTGCAACATCCTACCTATGGCTATTATCATTTTAGAGCATTAAATATAAAATCAACTTCGTCATGAGACTCATAATTCATGATTATATGATTTTTACTTTTATTTTTTAGTGAAAAGTCACACGACAACGAGCATGTAACACCTCTGGAGTTGCAGGCGTTCATAGACTTCGGCCTGATGGTAACTGCTTACCACCAGGCGGGCAGTATGCTTGTTTGCCACCGACGTAGTATTAAAAAAAATCACGAGTTAAACACTGTCATTCTACAGTAAAGCCTTTGACTGTGTTATCTGGGGCCAGTTGCATAACAATTTACAACTAATAATATTAGTTGAACTCTCTATCTAATTTGGAAAGGGACTTCCACTAATATTACAAGTTACAAGTTCTTATGCAACAGGCCCCTGGTACTCGTTGCGGAAAATCATGAGAGAACTAGGAGTACCTGAACATCTGATAGTTCTTATTCAGTCACTACTTGAGCAATCAGGGATTTGTTTAGGTCAGCGTTCTATGGGGGAATCACGATTCTCAGGAATGAAGAAGGCGACGCGATGAGAACTCAATTTCAGGGAAAAAATTACATACATACATACATTTCAGCCGTATGCAGTCTACTGCTGGACATAGGCCTCCCAAAAATATGACTTGTATCATCTTGGGGGTAGTTGCCATAGTCGCTACGCTTGGCAGGCGGGTTGCGACGCAGTAGCTGTAGATTGGGTTTCGACAGATGCTGCTGTCCGTCCGTAGGGTTCTTCCATTTGTCGTCTCTTACGACATAAATATTATAGTATATTTAAAGGTTGAAATATTTTGCAGTAGTAGTAATTTACAAAAGTTTTCTATTTAAATTTCTAGGTAACATAAAATGTATATATCATTGGCAAATAAAGTGCTGTGTTACTCATTACACGTCCCGGTAGCCTTAATTGCTTCCCGCGCTGCTGCGGCCCTCCATATACAATCTTATTATGTTATCCTTGCAACATGACACGAATAATATTAATGAAGATGATGTTATTTGTTATGAACGTGCAATGCAAGGATGATTGCTATTTTATAGCATATTACGCCATTGGTCACTTTTGGAATTATTTGCTAGAACGTGGCAACTACGGTCGATAAAAACTCCAAAGCAGTTTTTAGCATTATGAAATCGTAAAACCTATATTTTTTGATTATAAGGAAATTGGTCATTTTTTTAACAATACCACATTTATATTTATACATACATGTAATATAATTTGAGTCTATTATGAATCACAAAAACAATCTTATGAGTTAAAAAGAAAAAAAACAATCATGTTTAATCAGTTTCTGGAAACTATTTATACGAACACTTCATTTCAAAAATAAATGTTACTTAAACTGGAAAGGAGTGTATACTTAAGAGTAAAAAAAAGGATCAATTTATTAACACTCATAGAATTCAACTTTTTTAACAGTTCCGGAGTCAATTAGGAATCCTTATAGTTACGCCATGTCTGTCCGTCCGTCCGTCCGCGGATAATCTCAGTGACCGTTAGTTAGCACTAGAAAGCTGAAATTATAGTATATGGTAGTAATGTGTATAGCAATCACGCCGACAAAGTGGTAAGATAAAAAGTGGAATAAAATGTTTTATTTAAATTTTTGATTGCATTGTTGAGCTTCTGCGAAGTCCAAGGCATCTAAATTGAGGCCGAGGAAGCTTTATTAGATTATTCTAAGCTCGCAAGCAAGTGCAGTGTGCTAGTTATTTGGAACATTGTACCATAATTGAGATTTGCAAAGCTATTTGTGGAACACAATAGCCGTTATTACTTAAATATTTCAATCGTTGAGAATATTTATATAAGTAGGTATGATGATTATGTTATAATTACAAAATTAACCAATCATGTAATTTAATATTCATTTATTAAGATTTATAGTTGCAATACATTTATTAGTAACGCGCCCTTTACTGATTGTAATTGTCATAATAATCATTATCATTATTTCAACCATATCACGCTTACTTCTTGACATAAGCCTCCTCCATTGACTGCTAACACGACCTGCGCTGTTTGCCAAATAATTACTTAATCAAGCCTTTGATACTTCTCTTACACCTAGACCTAAAGAAGAGACAATAGCTCACTTCTTAAATTACTGTTTATGTAAACATATAGAATAATGTGTTTATAGATAATTGGATAAAGAAAATGTAGTCCCATTTCACGAAACAAAGTTAGCGTCCTAACTAACGTTGCAGAGACAATTGGCAATTTGACATTGTCAGGAATTCTTACTTTATATATATCTGGATTCTTAAGTACCCATGCATACAATGTTCGGTTATTACCAGACTGGCCAATTTCTTGGATTAATTACATCAATGTTTCTTTTTTTAACACGTGTTTTATGACAACTTCAGAAGACGACAGTGAAGTGAAGTATTTTGCAGCACTATCAATTTGTTCTCTGTAAGTCTAGCAACGTCCAAACTTAGAATGTGTACTTTAATGTGCTATCAATGATAGCATATCATATATTACTGTTCATGAAATAAAACAACTAAAACGGATTAAATCGCGTATACGAATTTGAACTTCATCCCCACGTTTCGAACCATTTAGCAGCGGTCGTGGTGGTGTCCAACCGATGACCACGAACGCTGCTAAAGGGTTCGAAATGTAATTATCGCGGCAACCGAAGACAATATTATATATTACTGTTCAGTTAATATTTCATAACAAATATTGACATAATTAAGAATTATTGCCATGGCTTCGGTGTGCTTAACCCAATGGACTGGACTCGCACTAAGCCTATTAAATGTATGTAATATTTTTTTTAACAAATGAATATTACAGGACATCCTCACACAAATAGACTTAGCCTCACGGTTAGCTTAAGAAGACATGTGTTGTGGGTACTTGGTCGAAGATATATGTATCTATTATACCAATACTTAAATACATAGAAAAGACCTATATGATACAAGAACAAAAATAATACCTGCGCTCATCACACGAATAAATTCTGGGATTTGAACCTAAGACCATCGGCTTCATCGGCATGGTCACCCACTAGGCTATTTAGACCTGTCGTCAATATATAATTAGTAAAATCGCCAATTTGTACCTAAAGTCTACGTTAGTACAAAAAGCTCTAAACAGTCGGATAACATGGCAATCCTTCTGCCATCAATGATGCAGGGGTCGCGGACCGTCGGCACAGTGGTTCATCAATTTTGCAAGAACACCGGCCACAATTCCCTGTGTGCCTAGAGTGTACGATCCCGGCCTAGTTGACACAATAGGCTTTGTGGTCGACGAAGTGTGCTGGACCTGTCGTTTGTACGCTAGTGCTGTTAGAGACTTGAATACTGAAGTGTTAGCCAAGGAACGGTCGTATTTTATTTATTTACGTTTAATCTGTTCTGCACTCAAGGTTTTAGTGTAAAATGTAGTTTTACATAATACATTTTATCTACGTACATGTCATAAGTGCTCTAAAATGCGTCCAGAAACCGTAGACAATGACCAGCATTACCAACCATCAGAAAGATTTCAGTAGGTAATGTTAACATTACCTACTGAAATCAGTAGGTTATGAATTTAAATTTGGAACAGCTGTCAAATTCAAGTGGGGTGTCTAATCTAGTATCTATAGATATTAAAACAGCCATTGATACGAAACGCCAATTCGTTATGTTTTTTTGATATAAATCGAACGACATTTGAACTCGAGTGACAGTAGAATAATTTCAGTAGAAGAATTCGCTTGTCTATGGTTTAAAAAAAAAATGACTGAGATACGAAATACGCAACGCCGCCGTTCCAAGCTGTCATTTGTTTTGTTCGTTGACTTTTTAATGTTTACAAGTAACCCTAGTAATAAGTCATTTCCCTACGGTTTCTGAACCCATCTTAAAACACTTATGATATGTGTGTAGATAAAGTAGTGTATGTAACTATACATAATTAGGCATTACAACACTCGTGTGATATTATTATGAAACTCGCCTTCGGCTCGTTTCATAAACCCACACTCTTGTTGTAATGCCCTTCATTATGCACAGATACATAAACTACTATTATAGGACTCGATGTTTAAAAATGCAAAATGTACTTTAACATAATCTATCTACACTAATATTATAAAGGCGAAAGTTTGTGAGTGTGTATGTTTGTTACTTCTTTACGTCTAAACGGCTGGAGCAATTTTAATAAAATTTGGTATGTAAGCTGAGACCCTGGATTAACACATACGCTACGTTTTTTCCCTAATAATCCGCGGGTGTCACCGCGGGGCACAGCTAGTAATAATATAATTGCTTAAGTACCTAATGATAAATCAGGTACATGTTTAAACAGAAAAATCAGACGAATGAATCGTAACACATTTTAAAAATGTGGTGCGAGTGAAATACATGTGTAGTAAGAAATTGGTCTAATAATGTTGGAAGTATTAGTTTAAGTATATGAATCAAAATACTTCGTCCGTTCTTGATTCGAATGAGTTCGTAGACTTTTAGTGCACTAGAGAAGCATCAAGGCCCCTTTTCAAAGACATACTAATATAATGTTGAATGCTATAGTAATATTCATACTTATAAAATATTACTTATCGTTTTGTAATATATTGTTCAGACATTGATGATGATGACATAGGCATGGGGGTACCTAATTTTCTTTATACGTAATAAATGAATAATATATCTAGGTGGTTATACATTATGACCCATCGTACTTAATTTTCCATTAGTTCCCATTAGTAAACAAACGATCGTTTAGATTATAAAGCTAACAACCAAATACAAATAGCATTACCATACCAAATAGCATTCATTCATGCAACATAATTACCAAAATACATTAACAAAAATGTAAAAAAAAAGGTAATACAAAACAAAAAAAAAATCAAGATGTGAGACTGAAATTATGTACACGCAGTAATGCATAAGAAGTTTCAAAGAAATATTTTTTTCGGTAAGCCACCTTTAGTATAAACATGACCTTATACTCTTTGGTTGTTTGTTTATAATTGTTGCTTTTTTTAATGACTAGCATCTGTGATACTTTATGAGAGAACGTAAAACTATCGTAAAACAATACTTTTTACACATATTTTACAAAATAGCCAGTATTATTTGAATTCAAGAAAAATTACAAGTTGGGTGAAGGATGCAATATACAGGGGCCTATTTCTCGAAAACTTGTAACTTTTTGACCCCTGTAGTTAGAAAGAGACTTCCGCTTGTATGACAAGTTACAAGTGTTCGAGAAATAGGCCTCTGGTCTAATATTTAATAGTCGTTTAATTAACCGTTTAACCCGTAAAAACCTTGCAGTTTTTGATGATGCCCAACATCGATTTTTATAAATTAGCCCTGAAAGAAAAGTCAAAGCTTCACGTGAATTTAATATTCAAAAACATTATTTAGTACCATTAGTATTATTTACATGTATTAAATACATTACAATTCTCTGGAGATTATCTGGGCAGCGAATTCCAACTGAAACACAGATAATGTAGCGAGCCGGCATTGTTAGCGAGCTATTTACTACATAACTGGTAAACAGCGAGCACAGAGCCGTACATAGCGCTCGTTACCTAGCCTCTCATTTGAAATACGATGCAATAAAAATTGCATACAGTATTTTCATTGTTGTGACATTGTGTGTGGAATGACAATTGCATTTTTGTTCATTTAAAGACTCAATAATGGTATATGTCTTACGCTTATACGTTGCATTAAATAGCGTTTTGGCACATTTCAATTTAGCTTAACATTAACTTCCACTAATTTATTAAGAAAAGTGTGTCCAGAAAAACATACTTACCCCAAAATTAATTAGTATATACTATATACATTTGAGGACAAATTTTAAAGATTATTTATTTGTAAAGAACGTAAAAATAGAAACGGTCACATAGATACAGCGTTTGGTATGTTGGTAAAAATAAGGTATAGATGTTTCTTTAAAAATATCTCATTGTAAACACAAAAAGCTATTCACACACAGTAAAGTCGAGTTAATTATGCAGTCTGTTTGTTATAAGTAATATTTTATAAGCACAAATTTAGTTACATAGTTTAATATTTACATTACCATATAAATTGAGCTAAATAGGTTTGCACTCCCAACCGTTAGCTATTTACCTCACGATAGTTAGCTAAAAAATTTGGTAATTCATCTTCGGCAGCAAAATTCCTCGCGTACACAAACTTTTCTCCCTTGTAAAATAAATAAATATTGCTTGTCAGTCGAAAGTACTTGTTTACGGAGACTGTTTTTCTTTGTTCGCCTTTGTGCTCGTACATTTCAAATACTGGTTCCGTTGCAACCACAGCGCATTTGCATCAGACACGATCGTTTGTATTAACGCACAACGAGTATGACGCGAGGCACTTCAACACGCACTTTCTTATGTAAGTACGATATTCCTATCATACACCTAAAATAAGGTGCAGAACGTACTCTATGTACAGTCAGCGTCATATAGTTCGTAGCATTCAAAGTACTCAAATAGTTCGGTACACCATACAAATTCTATGGTGTACCGAACTTTTTGAGTACTTTGGATGCTACCAACTATATGACGCTGACTGTAGGTACATACGAGTTTTTTTTTTGTATGACATACGCGGCAAACGAGCAGACGGATTGCCTGGTGGTAAGCAATTACCGTCACCCACCGGCACCCGCAACACCAGGGGAGTCACAAGCGCGTTTCCGGCTTTTAAGGGGGGTTGCACCTCTGGGAACCGTACTCACCAACAGGAACACAACACTACATACCTGAAGGGTAGCAGTGCTATTATGGCTGTGGTTTTCTGTAAGGAGGAGGTACTTCCCCAGTCGGGCTGCTCCAGATTCAAGCGTGGTGGCCATCCCTGTGCCCTACCTCTCATTGTTGGACGTAGTTTAAGGACATACCAGGGAGTTAAAACAGGGTAACAAAAAATAAGACTCCTTCCCATTTTATCATAAATAACATTGTTAATTTTTTTGTCGACATTTTGATCTCAAATTTTGAAAATACTCACATTTTTTTGTGCCATTTTTAGGAATCTGTAGTCAATTAAGGCCCTTATAATTTCGCCATGTCTGTGTGTCTGTCTGTCTGTCTGTCTGTCTGTCCCCCGGATATGATCAGTGACCGTTAGTCCTAGAAAACTATAATTTGTTATGAATATGTAAATGAGGTAAAAAAATGGGGACAAAATCAGGTTACCTCGTCTACATGTGAAGTGAAGATAGGGAGATATTTTTTTTTGTTTAAACCTAATGTGTGAAGTGTTATTAGATAGGCGTGTATTTGAAAAAGAACTGGAATTTAAAATATCCCCTTTGATGTGTAACTTAGTAAAAACTTTCAAGGAAAATGGTTTTACTGTATTGTAACGGCCCAACATGCTTTTACCCGGTTTATTTTTGGTTATTACATGACAATGTTTACTTACCTTATTTGTTTGTACAATGTTGCCAGTGTTGCAGCAATCCACCCTATTTGCATCACACACGGCCTTTGCGTTTGTATTGACGTACAAACGGCAGTTCGCTGCTACACGATTGTTTTAAGTATGCCACTCTTCAATAAATGCTAAGGACTTGAAATCAAAAACATTGAGGACGAAAATAATCGCACAAATAAGTTTCTAACTTTTATTTATATTTTTAATGTAGGTATAAATTGGATATCTACCCACAGTTATTAATTTATATCATTAATGTTTCTCATATACAATTAATTAATTCTCACGTATTTTGAAATGTCACGTGTCGAATACTCGACGCACAAATGTGCATGGCCTCCGTGTTGCTCAAACTTTTCAAGCGAATTTGACTTTTTCAGATACAGATTAAGTTGAAAAGTACCTAGGTATTTTACAACGAAATTAATAAGTTATATACTATGTCACGATAATACATTCACATAATATAACACTAACTGTTGAGTTCCAAATATAAAAAAAGTGGAAACGGTAATTTCATATGAAAGCATAGTACCTACTTGCGCAGGCAAAACATGCAATCAGTTTAGGTATATAATTTTAGCTGACGTAATAGTTAATAAATGTTCTTGTTTAAAAAAATTGACAATTATTTTTGAGATGACTGATGCTCAACCATTTTTATGAATAATCTGTCTGTCCAAATGTTAGTCGTGCATCCCGTCCGTGGTAAAAAATAATCTGTGTCTCTTGAATTATATTCACAACGAAAAACAAGATAAACAGTGGAAACTTTGTAGTCTACATAACTCATCGTCGGAGTAGAGAAAGTAGTGCTTTACTCCCTCCACCTCCGGCTCCTTAAAAATATTATGCAAGTTGTTATAAGTTATGCACTTAGTTTTAAGTATCTTAATAGTAAATCTTGGTAAACTCTAGTAATGTTGAGTACACATAGTAAATTCGCTGCCCACAAAAGATCATAAAATGAGAGTAACAATTATAACATAAAATAAAGGAAATAAAAAGGATTTTTTTTATTTATCTATCATATTTAAACATAATAACAAATCATATTTACACCTGAATTAATGTTCAATATTTATACTTTATACAAATTATAAGAAGTAAACCTTTATAATTTCCTAAAATTGTTGTGGGCAACATTTAACGCTTGAGCCATGTGGTAAGTATCTGTCTGAGACGACACTCGACGTGGTAAACAGCGCATCGGAATTGCTAATGGGCGTTAGCTGTTCGTCTGTCACATCTACTGTTCTGTTTTGTTTTGTGCAAATATCAAGTACGAGTGGCTACAATGGGGAAGTTGCTTAACGTACCGTTAACAATTTTTATATTGATAAATCCGTGGTCATTAAAAGGAATTTACTTGATAATTTCGTAAGTAAATTATCTTATTTGTGACATTACTGTCTTTACAAATATTATGTGAGAAGTTATACCCGCTTATTCATAAACGTCTCTCAAACTTACTTTAGTTCAATTTTAATTTGTCTTTAGCTGTCACTTTGATAATTGTGTTAGTAAGATTCAGAGAAAATATAATTTAACTAAAGTGAGTTTTGGAGGCGTTGTTGTTTGAAATCAATCAGCGATCATTGTTTGAAAGTAATAAAAAAATATGATAAAAAAGTAAAATTTTAAATCATCCACACTTATTTGACTTTTAGAAATATTTTACGAGATTAGACAAGAAAATCTACTGATAATTAAAGACAAATATACTAACAAGCATACTCTGCAGCTTGAATCACAGAGAGCCACAGCAGAGAGGGAGCCACAACAGCGTACCGTCGAGTATGTAGACTTGACGTAACTTTCTCTACTCGACACTGCTGCGAGCACGTCTGAGGAGTCGGTAAACAGTTGCGCATCGGAATTGCTAATGCGACGGCTACTTACCACAACGTATAAATGAAATTTCAGTCTTGATTGTTATACTTTGTCGTAGCTATAAAGCTTGTGCTTGAAATCAGTATTTGATTTTGTTTATTTCATTTTACCTGTACGTTACATTGTTGAAAGAATTAAGGAAAGCAAGGGTTATGTACTATTGGTATGACGTTAATACCTAATAATTAAAAAAATATGATAGCAAATCTTTTAAACTTATAATATTAACAATATTATTATATATCTTTTAAACTTTACGGATATTATATCGATAAAATAAATAAAATAAATAAATAAATATTTCGGGACAATCTTACACAAATCGAGCTAGTCCTACGGTAAGCTCAGTAAGGCTTGTGTTGCAGGTACTAGACGACGATATATATAATAGATAGATACATATAAATACTTAAATACATAGAAAACAACCATGACCCAGGAACAAATATCTGTGCTCATCACACAAATAAATGCCCTGACTGGGAATCGAACCCAGGACCTTCGGCTTCATAGGCAGGGTCACTACCCACTAGGCCAGACCGGTCGTCGTCGATATCATATATATTTGATGATTATTTATATTATAGCACATAACTAGTAAGATATAAAGTACTTACAATATGACAAGTAGAAGACGTTAATAGGTATTTAAACCTCGCTAGTTAACATTTCAACCTATGACAATACACCCTTCGGAAACTTCCGTATCAATGAGTCCCTTTGACAACTATAATCGAATTAAATACCCTCAATCACACACGTTAATTAACGTATTATTAGTCTAGATTCTCAATATAATTACTCCCGAATATATGAAGAGTCAATATGTATGATGACAGCGGCCTGTGATCGTTAACGTTAATTACCTTGTGACCTACATATACCTTATTAATATCGAATGACATCAATAGACTTTGATATTAATTGACTATTAAAATATTTACCTTTATTAATATTTGCAGCTTTATAGAGAACTTTATTTATTCTTTAAAATCTAAGACCCACAACGCAACAGACCATGTTTGTTACTTTTAAACCAATTCGTTCTTGTACGCAACGCGCAGCGTAACGGTTTAGTTTGATTGAATCCAAGCAAGCCCAATCAATCGCTGGATGAATCCGCCGATTAGTCGTAGAACCCAACGAGAACATTGCAATCCGATTCGATCAAATTCCGATAACCATCCAAGCGATACCGTTTTATAATTTGCTGAATCGCGGTGTTAGTTAGCTTAGTCGGTCTTTATAGGTTATAATTATATTAGACTGATTTTAAAGGAAATTGATTCCAACATTCCATCATCTTAATTAGAATGTATATAATACAATGTATTATATCGTATATGTAATGTATTATATCAATGTATTGCAAAATTCATTGAATTCATAGGTCGTCACTTGTTGTCATATTACGCATAAGTTAAATGAGCATTTCAATTGAATTTGCTCGCGATTTTCAATCACAGGTTATTATATGTCTATAACCAATGCAATAAAGTAGGTAGTCCCCATACAAACTTTCCTTCTTATTTTTCACTATGGACAAAACGTTCAAGTTAGTTATTGTTCTTGATATAGTTAATCACGTCGAAGAAAAGCTGTGATGTTCAGATGCCAAGACGTCATTTGCTGCTTACTTATGAGAGTTATGAGTCATGTCATGATGTCACACAAAATTTCCCGTCAACGAGCTGGCTGGTTAAACATTTACATAAACATATAAAATAATAGTTTGAAAACCTTTAATAGATTAACCTTTTGAGCGCTTTTGTTCTTGCATCAGTGAAGAAAGAATGTAAATCTTATCCGTCAGCAAGAAACGTGAAATTGCTTTGACAGTATCCGCAATAACACGTTCAGTTATCATGCCGGTGCATGGCAAATGTAGCTGTTCTTGTCGTTCAAAGGATGAAGCATATTCAAATAACAAATTTTATTTAACAGACTTTCGTATTGCATCTCTTTCTACAGCTGGTGCTCCAGGACGATTATTTTAAAGTAAGAGCAGTAACGTTGATTTTAATTTAACTATAGTTGTTGTTGAGCTCCTTTCAAGGAATCCAGCCCCCGGAAAAGACGACGATGCCAACGTGACGTTATTGTATACCCAGTCTCAAGACTTAAATGTTTCTCCTTTATGCATTCTCCATAGGGTATCTTTTTATTGTATGCAAATACTCCTTTATTCTCACAGCGTAAATAAAAATATTTTAAAATTACATGTACTAGCCAACCTATATTTTCTATTTCACAAATTGAAAAATGCGTTCTGCATAAGTGAAAATTCTCACCCCGAAAATAAAAGCGTTTACGTGTTATCTATTAAACTGCATTCGTTTATAAGTTTTATTGTTGGTTGAATATGATGTACTAGATATAGATGACGAATTAAGTCTGCATAATGACTCCACAAACATGTTTCCTCAGAAGGTGGAGTCTAAAAAGTGTCCTTCAAGTCGTTTAGTTCCGTTTATGTGATCAAGCAAACTAAAAAGGGTGGGTACAATTAATTATGCCAACATTTTAAACAGCCATTCAAATTACCACTAAAAATATTCGTCGGCGTTTGATGCCAGCTGTCTATAATAGCAGGAGCATTCCATGAAAACATCAACTTTTTGTCACTTGTAACATGGCAGCTCCCAGAATAAAACGTAGTAGCCTTTAAGGTACACCATCAATCTTAAAGGCGAGTTATTATATGCATTGCTGATAATTAGCTTCCTAAATTTACTTCTCAGTTGTATTAAAAATGTGGTGTCGCTTACGTAACGTTTTCATGGAATGCTCCAGCATCACCCCGTCTCCCCTTGCGAGCGGTGTCGTAGCGGCGACAAAAGATAAAAACCGACGGATGAGTAGCAGCGTCCGTCAAAGCTCAATTTACAGCTACTGCGGTGGCAAACCCTCCTGCCAAGCGTGGCGACTATGGCAATTACCTCCCAATATGATACTGGTCATTTAAGAAGTTGCCCATATACGACTGAAATGATGATGATGAATAAAAACTGCCGCTTTTGTAAAATAATGTTGAAATTTTTACGTCTCATTTACCTTAAATTACCTTAATATTAATAAGTGTCACATTAATGCAAACCAATGAGGATTACAATTTAATGATATTGTCAAATTAAACATATAGCTTTATATGTTAAATTTCAGAATATCATTACCTACCTAGTAGCTTCCGTTAATGAAACAAGCAATAACGCAACCGAATTGATTGCGTTATGGAATTTAAATGAAATAGATAATATTGGAACAATATTTACAATTTATTTTAAAACACTTTCGATATGTCGTAACAAAAGACATGCATAATATAAATCGATATTTTCGTTTCAAATATCCTCCTAGTTATGTATTCATAATAACATTCTAAACTGTCAGAAACATGTGCCGGCCGTAGCTTTTCCGATTACAACGGCGGATCGCTTGCATCGGATCGCATGACAGCACGTCGGCCGATAATGGATATCGCGCATATCAGCAACTTTTATGTAGGTAGTGTTTACATAAATAAGGTCATTATTAAACAACATAAAATGTGAAACTGACGGAGATTACGGCAAGTTGATTCTTTGCAAAAGGTTGTGTGTCACATTGTATATAAGTTTTGCTAATTTTCAAAAAACTTTAATTAAGAATTAATAAGTGACATTTATTATATTCTACATTTGTTTGAGACCTGGAGCATAATTTGCTATTTACAATGTTGTAGTTGAAATATAATACTAATTATGTGTTACTAATTGCAGAATTTCACTTCGTAATTATCTTATCTAAATCAACGCAAAAGAAAAACAAATGCAAATATTCAATGCTAATCGAAGATTTTTTTAATGAACATATTATATTTCATGCATGCAATTAGCATGCTCCTGCTCCATACACCCAAATATGCAGCCAATTTGTTCAGTTGATTAAATGCATTGGTGTTTAGAATTTTAAATAACCGATCACTGATTATCACCAACCAACTATGTAGTGATTTATCAGAAAAATGTATATTCATGATCTTAATATGCATTAAAACGCATGTTTTAGGAACAAACCAGAAGACCGGCGCGTAACCATGGCAAAGAGTGACAGAAAAAAAAACAAGTGATACCTATAAGATAAAAATTGATGCAATGCAGAAAACAAAAAGAAATCAGAACCTATAAAACCCTGAGTTGAAATGCCTAAATTTGCTGGGTAGCTTACAGCTTTATGACACCAGCCGTGAATTTCCTGTATTCAGCATGGTTAAATGCTGACCCTATTTCAGATTTTCAATTTATAATTCATGCACTCAATACTCTCGGTAGTGATACAATGCAACTTCTGAAATATTTTCAACATTTGTATAATATTGAAAATTATTCAAGTTTGAAAAATATGAAATAATTCCATTACCGACACCCAATACAAAACATGCAGCCTAAAGTAAAACAGATGGAGGCTGATATTTGAAATTTGGAACATGTAATGTAAAAAATATTTTTCTAAACTGATAATTGGACACGGACGAAGTCGTATTAGTATTGTACAAGTATCGGACTGTTAAATGATAAGTCGTCTACTATAGCGAATAATTGGGGCAGCCTTAAATATTGATGACACGAGCAGGCTCGTTGTATGCATACATAATTGTATTTGATCCCTACCGTTCTCTTGTTAATCTGCCAATTCTGATTGTGCACCGTCGACAGCAAAGGGCTTATACAATCCGGAATATTTTTACAATGTATTCTGAAATATTTAGCAGTTATTTTATTTCGTAACTGATTTCATGTGGATAGAAGTACCTACTTGTTTTAAAGTGACTGTAACTTTAAAAGCTATATTCGCTTCGTTTAATGTTAACACTAGTTAAGACATTAAAATTGAGGTTAGAGGTTTTATTCTTTCGGAAGTATAAAGTAAAAAGATCATGTTACAAAAACGTATTCAGCATGATAGAAACAACACTAGCATCGAAAAGTAGGTTACTAATTATTATTTTTTGTATTTAATTATAAATGTTATTAATTATAATTAATTATAATTTTAAGATTAATTCAATGGTTACGAGTATAATGCTTATAAATATCACGCTAGCGATTTTCTAGCGAGTTTTGTAAGGAATCGAACACGCCTCGAGTTCGCCGTTTAACATGATTCTTGTAAAGAAACCCCTGAAATATCGCTCAAGGTCCTAAGACCTTCTTGTAATGAAATAACTTGAAAAGTATAATGATTTCGTACTCCACGTGAAGGTAAGCTAGCAACTCCAATTCATGGGTGTATGGGTGCGCAATCGGCATTTCAATCTCCCGTTTCACCTCCCGCGATATTGCTTGCTTAGTCGAGCGGAGGCAAGCATTGTGAAGTCTGGGCCTAAGTTTTTGAATTTAAAACCTCTTCCAGAACTGTAGTATTATTATCAAAAGAAAGAAATATAATAGATTTAATAATGTGACGGCCACACCACTTAAATTCCACAGGAAAAGAGATAAAAATACTCGGGGCGATAAAACGGATCAGTCAGTATAATGCCGCAGTAAGCCGCGTTGGTTATTTTAGGCGATTGTACTTTGAAACGTCTTATATCTACTTTATCGTTAGGCCCGCATATGAGCCGTCAAATCATTTTAAGAACAGATCTTTACTGTGATATTAGGTCTTTATATCTGAATATGGCTCCTGCTTTTACAATAGAGGGACGTACTTGGAACCTTATCATTTTGAAATAAAATGAAACTAGTTCGATGTGTGCTATTATAGCAGTTTATGTCTCTGCTACATAAATAAACGATGCGAAGCTGAGTTTCATAATAACACCATACAAGTGTTTTGATGCCTTTAGTTATAAACAGTCAGCAGCAGAAGTTGCTAAGTAGACGAGGTGTTCAAAATGAGCTTAACACGACGTTACAGTAGTTAAGATAATAAGACGTGTCATTCTGAACTACTTCTGCTGACTACAGCTCTTCTACAGTTACATATACTGAATTATCTACACGCATATTTTAAACATCTTAGAGATCTTATAGATCTCTAAGATGTTTAAATTTAGGAAACATGTACGATAAATGAAACCTAAAGGTGAATTTAAACGGCGCGCAATGACACGAGCCGAGCCACAGGCGCTACCGCCAAAAAAGATATTCGTAAATTTCGGATGATTGTCTCTGTTACTCCCATGATGTCTTAATTGAGGTAAAAGAGAAAAATGCCCGAAATTTACGAATGTCATTTTTAGCGGTAGTGCCTCTGGCTCGGCCCGTGTGTTTGCACGCCGTTTAAATGCACTTTTATGTTAAATTATGACGAATGAGACCTTTTTCTAAGTAACAGTATGTTTTTGTCATTCTAATTCTGAACCTATTTTGTTTTGTTTTTCAGACACGTTCTAAATTAATAATTTTTTCACAGATTAGAAAATATCATTTTATCATTATGCTAGTTTACGATACGAGTATGTGTGTAGATAATGAGAGTTTAAAGTACGTACGTAATCTATTTTTTTTTGCAACTAGATATACTGTATATCTCTAACAGTTTATCCTGTATTACTATGATTAGTGATTACCATTTACATTATATAGATTTATTAGAATAAACAAAAAGAGATAGAACGCTGTTTCCCATAACTTGAGACATTCTGCAGTAAGACATCCGGAGTAGACGGCACTTTGTGTTCACACTTTGTGAGAATGATATCCTGATATTCACACGCCATGTCGCACGATGTTGCACCCGTACTGACGTGTTCAATACTATATACTGCCTTATTGTTTAACGCTGCTCGTGTATCACATATTCAATCGTGCACTGTCTAGCTACTGATGTATACAGCATGTGTCATAAAATGAACATTGTGCAGCCATTAAGTCATTATAAATATTGAAGGATTGTTTGAATATGAAAGCAGAAACCATTTTATTTTATCATTGCTTACAATTATAAAAAAAATAAGAACTACAATTTGGTTGTATTCTTTTGTTTGTGTTTGAACTTGTAGTTAAATATTACAGTATAAATGTGTATACGCATTTTAGTAGATTGAGTTGCCATTGTCAATTATGATGCAATATTATATTTTTTGTTATGTATTTAAATAACCTACATTGCCAATAGTAATATAAGAGCACAAAAAGAGGACTTAGAGTCATAAGTCATTATCTAACATGAAGTGATTGTGTTCAGTCGCTAGCTGCTCCTTATAGCAATTGAGACCAATAAAGACATAGTTACATACGAGTAGCATAAAATACAAAATGAATAAAAACAAGACATCGAGAGGATAAATAAAGGACCTTTATTTTTATGAGTACCCAAACAGTGCACGTCAATATAATTAATTAATACTAATTTAGAGAATAATATATTGGGTCAAAAATTTTAAATATGTTATTTATTTGTAGTCATATTTGATTGACCAGCACAAGACGTAACTTTTGCTTAATTCTGATGGTCATGTCAATCTACTGAATTTATATCTTTAACCAAGTTTCTATTCTGACCTCTGAAACGTTTGTATATTTTTTTTGTTTGGTGTATTTATCAATATCTAGGAGCCACAGTCGCCCACTGCTGGACATAGGCCTCCGATACACACCACCACAGAGAGTGAACGAAAATGTTTAACAATAAAATAATAAGTTCTCGAAAATGGTCGTGCCACGCTCTATTGGGATCGATCTGTTATCACGGACAGGACTATTGTAGCCAATAAGCCTGATATCGTGGTGATAGATCGATCGTAGCGCCGGGCAATGCTCATCGATATCACCGTCCCATGTGACGAGAACCTCGTGAAGGCCGAGAAGGACAAGTCCAGCAAGTACTTAGACTTGGCTCACGAGGTAACCGCCATGTGGGAAGTTGATTCGGCGATCATTGTACCGATAGTTGTTTCCGCGAACGGTCTCATAGCGAAGAGTCTCGACAAACATCTTGAGAGACTCTCGCTACGTGGTTGGTTGGATCAAGGGTCAGATTCAGAAGGCGGTAATCCTGGACACGGCGCGCATAGTCCGACGGTTCCTCTCTCTGCAGCCCTAACCACCGGCAGCCTGGGCCCTGCCCCGTTGCCGGCGGCACTCTAGGTTAGGTTTTTTATAATGTTTTTATTGTTTTGATATGTTTTAGATGTATTTTTATATTTTACTTTTATAAAAATAGTGTAAAAAAAACCTAATCTAAGAAAGAATATAAATAAAGAAAATAATAAAAGATATTCAGTCAGATAAGTAAAACACTATATTGCATATACTTACACAATACAGATAAGGAAGTGTTCTGCTGTTCGCCAAGAATCTGTTATGCAGTTTGGCGAAGATTTGTATTGAAATAAAGGCTACGAAAGCTAAATAAGACCGCTGTATCTCATGACTTGGTCCGCCATTAGCCGTCCTAAAGGTTTCCGGCGGGTCGGGCGCTGAAGCCAGCTGCTGTGTATCGACACGGCGCCTTCACGGACATCCTAGCGGATGCCATGGATGTAATCTGACTTTGAAAGGAACCATAACCAAGCTGATTTATATTTAACTATTTAGTGATTATATTCCCATAAAAATATTATTTATTTTACACCTGAAACTCTAGTGTAGGTTACTTTTGACGTAAAAAAACGTTTACGAACGCGTAAGTGTTATTTATATGTGACATTATCAATGAAAAGGGACCTTATTGTCGATGGCGCTTACGCCGTTGTTCAAGACGCCGCAATACAAACGCAACGCGGTTAGACTTAAGCGCCATCGACAATAAGGTCCCTTTTCATAGATAATGCCACATATGAGAAACGCAAGCGCGTTCGTGACGTAATGTTACGTTAAAAACTTATACTCAGGGCTCTGAATAAAATAACAATTTACAGGACAAAATGAAATCAGACAAAGATACTCTACAAAATTTGTATTATTTAAGTCTAAATTTTTTCTCACGACCGGTCTGTCCTAGTGGGTACAGTGACCCTGTCTATGAAGTCGATGGTCCTGAGTTCAAATCCCAGTGAGGGTATTTACTTGACAAGCACAGATATTTGTTCCTGCGTCATGGGTGTTCTCTATGTATTAAAGTATTTATATGTTTCTATCTATTATATATATATATCGTCGTCTAGTACTTACAACACAAGCCTTACTGAGCTTACCGTAAGACTATGTCGATTTTTGTAAGTTTGTCCCGAAATATTTATTTATATAAAGCGCAATTAATATATTATTTTTCAATATTATTCGATTTTTATTTCAATGTAATAGGGTTCAGTTTTGCGTAGTTTTTGACACTAAATATTATGCCCGTTAAAGGGTTAACTAAGTATCCAGTTATTAGTTAGCTAAGGATCAATATGACTGGGTTTTGTCTGCGGAGGTATAGTAACTTTAGAGAGATCATTCATATAAATTGAAAAGAGATGACATTATACTTAAAAAATTATATAGGTAAGTAGTGTTATTACCTATACTTCAAAATCAAAGCAAATCCAAATATTACGTTTGCTTCCTTGAGTTGTCCCAGCATTTTGCCACAGCGAATGGAAGCCTACTGATGGGCAGCAGCGTCCGTCTAAACACAATCTACTGCTATTGCGGTCGCCAACCCGCCTGCCAAGCGTGGTGACTATGGCAACTACCCCCAAAATGATCAGATACAAGCCACATTGGTGGGAGGCATATGTCCAGCAGTGGACTGCATACGGCTGAAATGTATGTATGTAATGGGAGCCTGGGGTTCCGGTCCTCTTGGCAACTAATCCTAGGATTTGATGTAGGCACTAATTTTACGAAAGCAACTACTATCTGACCTTCCAACTGAGAATAAACTAGGCTTTATTGTTCTTCCTGGAGTCACTGTTGTTTTTTATTCAAGCATTTCTGTAATATAAATATAAATTTTGTTGATTGCACTGTGTAAACAACTTGCGCTGTTATGACTCGTATCAAAGCGAGTAAATGAGTTTTTACATGTCCAGATAAACTCAAATAAATAGCATAAATAACGCAAGCAACGTTCTGGGAACTGCAATATTTCAAGTCCTTTGTTGATGACGCGTCCGCTGAAATTGGCAATATCGTGCGCAATCGGCTTAATACGACGGCCTTTGCTCACGAACACGTACTTATCTGACAATTTGCTCGTGTCACTTGCAACTTACGGGAATTGGTTTTTGAATATTATTTAAATCATAATGATTTTAGCTATATTAATATAGTAAAAGGTATAATATTATTTCTTAAATCCTATGTCTGGTTTAATTCTTCACACATATTAGACTTACGCACTCCTTTCAATTTATATGAACGATCTTTCTAAAATTACTATACCTCCGCAGACGAGTTCCAGGGTCGTCAACATTAACAAAACCCAGTCATACTGATATCCTTACCTAACTAATAACTGGATACTTAATTAAAAAGTAAATTTAAGTAAATTATAAAGGCACTGAAAATATACACAACAATAGGTTTAAAGAATCTTTAAAGAATACTAATACTATAATATAAAACTAATTAAAAAACATAAATTTAAACTAAACTTAAATACCAATACACCAAACCCGCTCCGCATCCCTCCAGATGCAAAGGTGCCCATTACGCTCGCCGCGTTGCCACGTTAAACCGCAATGGACAACCTCTGCAACAGGAAAGACCCAGAGCGAGGATCGTAACCAGCCTCCCTCGGATGCCTTCCCACCTCCCTAATAAAAACTAGGGCTTCGACACACCAATTTTAAGATGACTTTAGTAGAGTTGCCTCTTTGATGTGAATATTGGGTCTGAATATTGTTTGCCAGATTTTTTTTTTGTATTGTCCCGTAAAATATGCCTACTTTGATTGAGAAAAAACGCTGTTTTTTTAATCCTTTAGAATTAATAATAAATAAATGATTAATTAACGATTAATACGGTACTACTCACGTTTATTTAGTCACTCGCGCGACATGTTTCGGAGAACATAGGCCTCCATTTTCAAGCACTAAGAGTGCTGAGTGTCCGATCGGTTCGCCGCTCGCGTCACCGGCCCGTCGCGCGTTCGCGGCGAACCGATCGGACACTCAGCACTCTTAGTGCTTGAAAATGGAGGCCTATGTTCTCCGAAACATGTCGCGCGAGTGACTAAATAAACGTGAGTAGTACCGTATTAATCGTTAATTATTAAATATGTCTCATGTAAGTTTAAATACAAATAAATGATTATTAGAATGCAATGTATAAAATATCGAACGAGAAATTACGAAAAAATTAATATTTCATATTTTGGGTTGTTTTTATCAGTAGGACATAATAATAAAAAAAAAATGTTTTTTGTTCACCATATTATATCCATATGAATACAATACTCGAGTCAAATAAAATTATAAAAAAACCAAAGTGCTAGTCGTATTCATCATCGTCTCCCTTAGAAAAAGAAAGTCGTATTTTCCTTTTGAAAATGTGTCTAATTAAATGAAGCCAAATTTGAAAAACTGCATACCCGAGGCAACCTAAATACAACCTCACTACAAGTTTTTAAGGGCATAACGCTTGTTTCGTGTCAATTGAAAAGTAGTCTTAACTATGAGGTACGAAGGTTGTTATTGGTGTGGTTAGTATTGCGTGGCAGCAGTGCATACAAGCGCATCCTTCTAATGAGAGTGTCGTCATGGTCCCTAATGAACTCGATGTGTGAAAGGATGGGTTCGTTGCCTACGCGTCTGTGTGTCGTACGAAATTAATTTAGCCTGTGTCTCTTCAGACAATTGTGAGATTAATTATTTTTTCGCTCGTCATATTCCGTGCTACCGTGAAGGTGATAAATTGCTTTGATTATGTCTTTAATTATTTTTTGGAAGATGTCTTTTTTAATAACTTTTGTATTAGACAGACCGAGAGTGTAAGGCGAAAAATGTTTCTTTTGTGGATCCTTATGACATCGAAGATTTTTTTTTATGACATAGGCGGCAAACGAGCAGACGGATTGCCTGGTGGTAAGCAATTACCGTCGCCCATGGGCACCCGCAACACCAGGGGAGTCACAAGCGCGTTGCCGGCCTTTAAGGGGGGTTGGAGCTCTGGGAACCTTACTCACCATCAGGAACACAACACTACAGACCTGAAAGGTAGCAGTGCTATTATGGCTGTGGTCTTCTGTAAGGAGGAGGTACTTCCCCAGTTAGGCTGCTCAAGATTCAAGCGTGATGGTCATCGCTGTGCCCTACCTCTCATTGTTGGACGTAGTTTAAGGACATACCCGGTCCGTCCGGGTCGTTATAGAAGATTTTCAGTGAATCTACCTACGAAATAACCGATAGAAAATGTATACGCCCGTATCGTCACAATCATCAAGCTGTCACACTTCATTTCAGATTAGTTCAGTCAGTTCATTTCGGTTAAGCAAAGATTGCATGCTAGAGATAGAATGTACTTCGTTACCTGTTTACATCTATATCAATAGATATTTTGTGTTCATTATTTGTACAATAAATAACATTTTCTGAAACATATTCCGAAATGTATGCGTTAATTTATCATCTTGACCTACGACAAGAAATAATGTAGGGAGTAAGTATGAAACATACATTATTGTCCGCTGCTCTAACTTTTTAAATTTGAACTCACGAAGGTAAGAATGACCAAGCAAAAATTACACACGGCCATCTAACAAGCATATATATTGCTGTGCAGTCTTACTTCATGGACTTTACAGCAATATACTTTATTAAATATATTATATATATTAGTATTTTGCACTATTTTATTATGTCCTTATTTTCTTAGATTGTCTGCTTTATCCACCGGAAAATTATCATCTTTATTAAGCGTTTCACTATTGGACCAAGCGAGTTCTTATATCAAGAATGAGAAAGACGAAATTAATTACTTTAGAACATGTCATATTATTTGTCCGACAGCGCTCGTTCCTGTGAGAACATATATATATACGTACGGGTGTATATATATGTACCTATGTGATATTTATTTAATAATAATGTAACATGAAGAAGAACACAAAAAAAAATTTAAACAAATAGGTAGACGTAAAATAAAATAGTGGTAGAAAGAGTTCGTAGGTCAGTCGGCGTGTGGAAGGGCGGCACCATCATCGAAGCCGAATAACTTCGCTGCTGTCTTCCATTTGTGGCGGGTGCCACGAATGCACATGCTGGTCGCTCTAATTATTGAAGTAATTATACGAGCCCTCAGCCAGCCCAATACGCGAGACAGGGATCTATCCCAGCGAGATGCGAGTGCTTCCCCGAGGTGTTTGACGAATGTTGCTAGTTGTGGTGCAAAAACTCCATCCACAGAGGTGACGAGAGGTGTAAAAGTGGCATGACGAAGCTCGCAGGCGTTGGCGTATTTGTTTTGTTTTTCCGACTCTACCTATGTGCCTTTATATTTATGATGGAAACTGCAACGACCGTAAGAATCCTTTGAAACATTTTCCATGTTGTAAGGTATGTTACTAAGGTTCGTTTCTAGTATTTCTCATATGACATACTAAGAAAACTAACAACAAAACCACGTATACGTATATTAAACAGCATCCGTCATAAATTTCATCCACATAAGTGATAATCCGCCACAGAGTTCGTCAAAAATGTACGAGATAAAATCCGTAACACGTTTCGTCTAGAATCCTAACACTGTGCTGATAAGTAGACCTACGAAAGAATATCGAGAAAACGAATCATAATGGAAATATCTAAATTACTTCTTAACTAGTTTCATCTCATAAAGATAATTGAAGAGGTTTCGTAATTAACTTATTTACACGTTATATCAAATTATACTAATTTATAGTTTCACTGTTTTTACACATTGTTACAAATAAACGGGACACCGCATATGTTAACTTCAAAACTTACCTCCGACGTTTCAAAAATGACATTGTCCTCGTGGTCTCCGAACGTAACAGACATAACGTATTGAATTTTGTTGTTTTTTGCAAACCCGCCTACCAAGCGTGGAGATTACAACATTGAACTCCCTCTGCTCAGAGATCGCTTCATGGAGGGGCCTATAGCGGAGGCCTATCTTCATCAGTGGGCATTTCGTAGACAACTAGGACTCTAGTTATTCTGACCTCGGCCTCATTTAGTGATCATATACACTAAAAATCTGAAATTTTGTATAACTTAATTATATATCTCTCCATTTCTTAATTTCTCTGAATCATGCTGACAAAAATAAAATGTTAAATATGTTATGGGTATTTTCTATGTATTTATGTAAGTATTTGTATATTATATATATCGCCGGCTGAGCCACAACTCAGCTTTTTTTAGCTTACCGTGGGACTCTATTTGTGTAAGGATTTCCTGTAATATCTATTTATTTACTTTATACGCGAAACCTACACAGAGTATAGTCCACAACAACATGCTCTTTGTCGTTTTTTCTAAAAAATAACTCCACATTGCTCTAACAAAAACACTGCAATTGCCATAAAAAGTAAGCACATCAGTGCTCAGCTGAAAAAACAAACTATAACCTCGCAAATAACGTCCGAACTGGACTATATAAAGCTTAAGTGAACTAAGCTGCCAAACTGGCTGAAAAGGTTAATTTTGGCAGTTTACGACACGGTTGTAAATGGAACTTTGTTGCTTACGGGTTGTCGCAACAGTGTATAGGTGAAAAACTTAACTGGTGGACCGTATCTATCTATGTAGTTCTGACAGAGAATTAATAATATGGAATTTACGTCAATAGAACGCCGACATGTAACTAATACTTTGGTGCTTTAGCTAAGTTTTTCACCTGTACCAGAGTCTCTGTCAATACCTGTAAATACTTTATTAGTTGTTACATACGTATTTTTCATTATTTTTTAAAGTTGTAAAATCCTTGACTGCTATGATTGCCTTATTTACAAAGGTTCGGATGACTTTAATTATTTTAGATTGCAAACAATGCAATTAGACCTTTACAGCTTTATTTAGTCGTGATTATTCGATGACATGAATAAAATTCTAACATATTTAATCGACTGTAGGTTAGTTACAAATCTTGTACGTATTTCGGAAGGATTCAGAAATATTTATTTTAATAATTAAGATTAAGAATTAACGATTATTTAGTTACTCACGCGATACTATGTTTCGGAAAGCATATTAAGTCTTCAAGCACTAAGATTGCCGAGGTCTCGTTTCCCTCACTGGACGTGTCCGAACATGAGTGAAGCCGCATTATTCGAATGACTCACAAGTTTCAATACTTATATATTTATTTGCATTATAAAACTACTCGTAAATCTACCGTGTACCACTGACGGCCGTAGCTCTTGTCAGAAAACTTACTGTCAATGTCAAACTCCATACATCTTGTCACGAAACTGACAGCCAGACGCGACTTAAATATAATTTAAGTCGTAATTTAAGGTACGGGTTAAATTAAAAATTCGCTGAAACGAAAGAATAATTAGGTAGCAGTTAACGCTAAAACAGAATAAGTTTTTATAATCCCGGCTTATCTATAATCCCAGCTAAAAAAACCCCTTACAAAGGGTTTTGTTTCTTATACAATCTTATAACGCCAGTATACAATAATGAGTGTAACGAATACTAGACTTAGTTATCATAATTATTAGTTCATCTGGGTGCGTGGCAGATGTTTAGTGATGGGAGGCACATAAGTAAATTAGCATAGAGAATATAAAAATCATCATCATTTCAACCGTAAATCGTTTACTGCTGGACATAGGCCTCCATAGGGTAGTTGCCGTAATGCTGGAAGGGCAAACCGACCATAAATAGAAGACTGGCGGGGTTCTGTCGTAGCTGCTGAATGTTCAAAATATGATGGAAACTGATTGTGTACAAAGATATAAAAATATACATACCTACATGGGCAACTGGTTGGGAAAACGGCAGAAAAAACCCCTGCATTCACATTCACACTTTGTACACAGGGGATTTAGCTATCTATACAGCGGACTGTATATACTGGATTTAATTTAAAGCCGGGATAAAGGACATGAAATTAATTCCATTATTAAATGAAATAATGTGTATATTGAAATTTATGCAGAATGCTGTGAATATTCATAGTAAATAATGTAACATTATTTTAACAACAAAACGTATTATTTTGGACGTTACAAATACTTATATATTGAGCTGAATCGTGCAAATGATATTAATTCTGCGAATAACACCAAATAAACCAACCTACATACCTAAGTACATTCTTCTCGTCACGGTATAATTAAATATAATTGGGTCGCCTGCCGCTCGAGGGTGAATCCTTTAATAATAGCAACTCGGACACATGAACTCTTGCTACAACAAAAATTCTACAAAACAATTTTTTACACATGTAAAAGTATTATAAATTAATTGTGTTATATGGTAATCTTTAGCTTATATAATTCATTGCAGACAAAGTATATTTTTATAATAAAATACTAGTAAGATCTAGGGCTACAAGAAACCAATCATGAACGTTACAACATTACTGTTTATTTCAAAGGAATCAAGTGTTGTACATTTGTTGCTACATGTTCAATTTATAACGTTATGGTTTTTGAATTAAGAACTAAGTGTCCATCATTGATGCCTATCAGGTTAAAGTGTCTAACATTGGTGCAATCACCCTAGTCATGAAAATATAAACACAAACCAACTAGTCCCACAGGAAGTTTAATAAGGATTGATGTACAGTCGCCATGAGATATAAAAAAAGTTGTGGAAGGTGGTCACAGATATCTGAGCAATGCCTCTATTGTCAAGACAATAAAGGACATGTTCAGATATTTGTGACCGAGGTGATCACATACAGCTCGGATATATCTGATGGTAGATGTCTGTAGGGATGCCCGGCCGACTCAGGCGGGCTGTCGATCTGTTGTTGCAGTCATTCAGCCCAATATATCTGATGGTAACTATACAAGAGGACAAAAAAGAAAGTGGAAACAAAAGAGGAAATAAAAATATAACTGGGACTATGATGTAGTTAATTCGAGTGCGTGAATAGAAACAAGACCGCATCGTTTGTCAATATTAAATAAGATTAAATAAACCATGTTGAGTTAGTAACAATAAATTCGTAATATTTTGGAGTTATAACCCCCTCAATCATCCGATTAAAGCAAATCGACGTAAACAAAGAAAGTAAGAAATTAAATATTTAATCTAAAGCGATAAGCCGAACGAACATTCGACGCTCGTTACTCGACTGTCGGCACGTGCTTCCATCAAACTCCAGTTAGTGCAGTTTCATAACTCCAGCTTAATCGTCGGCGGAGTAAGTCGGGACTTAAGTGGACTTATCAGTTGGCGCGAGATGACTAAATTATTGCGATAGTTGTGAGCTGCTGAAATACGCTTTCAATACAGTTTGAAGAGTAATTTGGATACTGTGACGTTGTTAGTTCATGCTTTGACATTAATCAAACTCAGAATTTATTAGTTGTAGGTACTGTAGATCTGTATGTTTGTTTACCTTTCTATATTGAACATTTTGACCGACTCAAGACTAGACGGCAGATCCTTATTCAACGGGACCGTTGTTTTTTTTCTCCTGTTTGAATAACCTAGAAATACTTTAGAAATCTTGAACGCTTCAAATGTACAGGCTCTAAGACACACACGCAATATTCATATTTGTTCTTAGGAGGCACTTATGTGTTAACTTGCAACAAATTATATTAATATTGTGTTCTCATACCACGATATATATTTAATATGTATATACTTAACTTTACTCAAGGATAGTTTTATTTTACATATTCCAGTTAGTTTCCTATAGGCCGAGCCTTTGTGCGGCTGGCCGCGAAATAGCTCCGAGTGTGCTTGACGTATGAGAAATGTGACCGAGACTGCGGTCTGTACGGGTGGGGGACGTGGTACTTAATAAAATAAATTGAGGAAATATTGATGTCAAGACACGGTTCTGGTCCATTACCTACCATATAAAAAATTATAACGTAGGGAGAGACTGGTATTTGCAAAATAATGTAAGGATTATTAAGCTTAGTCATGGTAAACTCCTTTAAGAATCAATTCTAAATTGTGCTGAAGGGAATCCTCTATTCATTAATTTTTAAACTGATTTTCATTTCATCAATTATTATTAGCGTTACCAAAACTTGACACTTAGTTCAGAAACTACTGCCCACTAATATGTTGATATTGCTATAACTATAAGCGAGCTTCTATTGACAACTCCAGCCACAGTTAGCATCACAAGTATCCTGTGCCACGTAACCATTCAGTTTGTGTCAGTAATTTCGAGCAGTTAATGTGCCCTATGAGTTCAAGTTACGAGCATTCAGAGGCAAAATTGCAATTACAGACGTAGACGAGTCGATAGAATCGCCACACAAGTAGAACATCGAAAATCGCGAATTTCGAACGTTTATCTCTGTCACTGTTTGTTACGAGTACGCCTCAATTGAAGTATAAAAGAAAGATGAACTTTTCGATATGCGCATTATTACGATGTGGAGATCACACTGAACGGGTCGTGAGCGTTGAATTCGCTTGAAGCACAGGAATATTCCACAAGGGCTACTGTGACGCAACTACGATCAATTACACTCTGATTGCCTGACGCATAATTTAGGGAATTACCTACATCGTAGTTCGGGCGTGGCATAGTTAACGGATTGGAAATAGGCGAACTAAATTATTTTGTCTCGTTCATTTACTCATTTGTTTTATGCATAGGTATTAATTAATATCAACATTAGTTGGGTTTTCAGTTTTAATTAACAAGGTAGTTTTGTTTTTGTGTGTTTAATTTAAAACTTTTTGGTAATATGAAACTCTTGTCATCATTATGTACCCACTTGAAGCAGCGGATTTAAATGCACGGGGTATATAGTAAACCCCGGATTCTCGCCAGCATCCCAATGAATGCTACTTTTAATGTTAAGTCATATTTAATAGAGGTGTCAGATGTTATCTATTAGGCATTCGCGTGTTGAGCAGTGGCACCTTACCTTAGATAAGTTTAACTTTGAAGTATTATGATTCATAATTTAATAATAATTTATGAATGTCCACCAGGACAGATGTTTGTGAATCAGAGTAACGATCCAACTTCCGACTAACTAGAATATTTCTTGGAAAATAAAATCGATATATCAATGGTGTGCCCTTAAAGATTAATGATGACGGTTTATGCAGATTATTGTAAAGACTGTTTTCTCTTTATACATGCGCGTAGAGTAGGTTGCATAAGACAGTTTTTCAGTTTGCCTTTTTAATGCAAATGTTTAGGCAATTTTAACCGTGCTGCCGTGACAATAAAGCCTACATTAATACTACTACACGCTTTGTAAACTGAATGCTGTCCATGAAGATTTTTTAAACTAACGCTGTATAATGGTCCCATCCCATCATTTGGCATCTCGCTTGCACTTAGCTACGGCATAATATAAGGGCAAATTGAGTTCACTAGGTAAAGTGCGATGGGTGGTTTGAGAAGCTCCGGAGTTCATGCTTATTTTCGAATCACAAACATAATGCCTGTTTCCTGTATTCGCTATTAGCAAGTAAAATTAGATGCATAATAATTAGCGTTGGCTTGCTAAATGCAATCCAAATTAGTACAAGCTTACTATTATTACATGATAATGTTGCCAGCGCACCCATGTTAGCATATTACTCGTAATAATTATTGCTGGAATCTATTTGTGTCCTTAATATCTTTAGTAGCGTTACAGTAAAAGTGCATACTTGAGTATATTCATTTGCCAAAAGATGTACCTACAGACAAATAGTAATAACTAAGGCGGTTATCACTCTGTTTGCGAATAAATAATTTCTATTCTATTCTATCTATTCTAGGTAAGAGTTTATTATTACATACCAGAGAAAAAAGTAGCTTGATATTATATAAAAAAAAATACTTATAATTGTTAATTTCGTGTTCTGAATTAAGTCAGGAGAATAATACGATTTAAAATCATTTTCCCAATAGATTTACCACAGTGGTAAACAATTTATATAGGTAAAAAGTGGTAAACTGTTAATATGTGTATTCGTATTACCAAACTAAAGTTTCAAAAGCCTTTATCCGTAAATATATATATTTCGCTATAAATGAAAGCACATAGAACGAGCACAGCCGGAAGCTACCGGTGAGTAACGGCGTCCGGAAGTCGGTAATTAATATGTCGCCGTGCTGCGCGGGCGATGTGAAAACAGTAGACTGCGGGAACCTACCGAGTCTCTCATTCGCTATTTTAAAATATGGCTTCCATAAATGATGATGATTTAGCCGATCTCAAAGTCATTGTAGCATATTGAGTATATTAACATAACAAAGTTCTTAAAGCATCTCACTGTTCGGTAGTAGGCCTTGCATAGCTGGACTTTACAGCTAACCACGCCATGTTGATAATTTATTCTTTAACCGCACAATTCTGCGTTTAATTATTAGATACTGAATAACGTTTATGTAGAAAAAACTAAAAATGTATTCTCATGACGACTTCGCCTTTTTGAAGATCCGCCAGAAGTCCTCTCAGTCTCAATTTTTTTTTTTTTTTATAACAACACTATGTATGTAATTAAATAAACTTAAGGCGTCAGGCGCGAATACTAAAAACGCTGGTTCATATTCTGCCTCAGACATGGTAGACTTCATCACTTTATTGTCAATATGTTATCAATTTTAATTAAATAAAGTTGTTATATTTTGTCCTTTTTAATAGCCATTCAATCCCGTTTAGCTATTTTGTAAATGTGAAATATAGTTAGGATAATTCAAACCTGTACTCTTTTTATATCGTTATTCTTTTGTACTTAAACTTTCGTAACTCATTCTTACAAGTAACGATGATGTGCACGCGACGCGAACAGGACTCAAAACTATTGGCGCTTGAAAGCCGACTTAAGTTCTCGGAGATATGTTTCGCGGATTAGTAAATAAAGGTGTGTAGATATACAATTAACTTGTTAAAATAATGTGTCTAGCTAAATAGAAGTTCCTTTTAGTACTCGGCCTGATAAAAAAAAAAATAGGTACGAGTATTTATTATAACCTCACTTCGGAACTTCAGCCAATTAATTAAATCAATCATTAACCCCTCATACGACCAATAATATTCAAAATATTCTCCTTACTCCCCTATTAATATGTTCTGAAAACGACAAAATTACCCTCACTTTAAACTTGTAACAATAGTAAAGTGGGCATGGGTTCCGGCAGACGCCGAAAGTGCCCTCTGTCGAGCAGACCAGTAATTAAATGCAATTTCGTAACTACACTCATTCTTGTCACACGTTACAAAGAGTAACAGACGGTTAATTTCAAACAACAAGATTTATAATATAATAATATTTTATTTATGTAATTAGGATTTATATAGGTACTCTTATAAACAAAAGGTTTGAGGTTTGAGGTTACGCAATATTTTAAAATTGACGCGAGATTAAAAATATTTGCTAATATCATGCATTGCAGATATAAGCAATACAAGTGTCAATTAGATCATTGTAAAAGTAAGACAAGAACACGTTAGTTTTTTAATAATATATGTTGTAGAACAGTCGGTTATTTATTACGCAATATTTTATAAAAATGGGGTCACATTTACATAGTAAGTTAGCTGTCTGTACTGAGTGTATAACTAATAAAACCATTGTAATTTTATTTTTATTCGATTAAATGATTCTAATGCGTTCAACTTAGGAAGGTCATTGGCTGGCTTGAACATTTAAAATATAGGTAGATTATTTGTATAACGTTGTTATCGTCGGAAATAGTGCAATACTGCGTAACTACAAGTATTGAAAAAAATAGATATTCAAAAATTGCATCTTATAGAATTTTTTGGTTACGCGGTATTGCACTATCCCCGACGTTTGAAAGTACCTAGTTCTAATCGTTTATGTTTTGTTTATTTAAATAGGTAGTGCCTTGTCGACCTTCTGTGTATACTGTGTTTCGCTACAACTATCCTCACTACGAACAAGGATGATTTCACTTGGCTAGTTTAGGCGCACTTTGAAATTGATTACTTTGTTAAAATATTAGCAACTCAATGCTTGATAAAATAACAGAACTGGGGTACATGGTAAATATTTAATATAATCAACATTTTGGATTTAAATGAAATAGTAACGCAATTGAACGTTTGAATAGAACTTTTGTAAGTCGTTGTTACTACTACTTAGTTACAAACAGATAAGCTCACGTATAGGTAGTTCCACGAGAGTAGAGGCGAATGGATTACACACACAACTATATGAAGTACTGATTGAATGAATGGAATGAATGAGTAATTTCAAAATCTTCCTATCATTGCATGAGATGTTGTGTGCGTGACTTTAACTCTCGTGAAACTACCTATACCTACAAGGAACTCTGGTACATGCCGCAAAGTTTATATAATTTTTAATTACAATTCTAGAAAGACATATATTTTGTTTATTTAATTTTACATCTAATCTATTCACTTTAGAGCTTTGGTAAAACTAACGAATTTAATTCTACATAATCGATGAAAACTGCTTACAACCCCCACATTATACAATTTCTATGGCCGACCATTGTTAGAATTGCGTCTTTCAGCCATTTTTAGCTCTCAGCACTTTACTGTAGCCAACACTAGTAGGCTCACATCTTGCTTTACATGACGTTCTAAAATAATCTTTATTACATTATCTTAAAGTTTTACTTCCAACCTACAGTCGAATGATGACTCGAGCTTGGGGGATTTGTCTGCTTTGTCCTCTCACACGTTGCTACCCAATTACGCGTATGCCCCTCAGATGAAGAGGGAAGGGGATAGAGGAAGCATTATTTTTAATGACGCGACGCCACATGCACTCGTAAACGGTCTAAATGGCAACTAAGAAATTGTGGGGCATCAGCGTTTTCATTATCGAAAGAGGGTTACCATTATGGTTTCGATTTTGGCAGAAGGTATTTTTATTCTTAGCGGGAAACACAAAAAAATCCTTTACCGTACTCGTAATATAATAGAATTTTAGTGCTTTCACCATAATCATCATCGTGTCAGCTATAAGACGTCCAGTGCAGAACCTAGGCTTCTCCCTAAATATAACTTGCATCATCTTAGGTTGTGTTGTATCAGGCTTAGTCAACAAGCTTAGGAGGCGGATTGGAGATGACTACAGTAGCTTTTGATTCGCTTTTGATGAACGCTGCTGCCCATCCGTCCATTTTTTCCTTTGTCGTCGGTGAGTGGTTTACCGCGCAATAAACGATAAGTATTTGTTTATGCTTCATAATGTATTCAGGAGATGCCTCATACATTGAAACTACTTTTATAGTTGTATGTATGTAAACATTTAAATCATTGATTCTTTGTGAACCTCACCGAATTTAATTAATGCAACTAACCGAGATAATTAGTGATAGAAGCATTATGAAAATGTGCAAATAGAGACGCTAGCGTGAAGTTCGTTTATTTTGTTTATGAATGTAAAACTATTTCTTAATCTACTCTGAATCAGAATCATTAAATAAATTAATTAGTAAATAGATGTTTGTTAGTACTGAATATATGCATAATGATTTTACCTAACTAAAACAATTTAATATTTCATTTTGAGTACGTCCCTGTTAACTAAATAATACTAGGTATGAAAAATAGGTAAATTGATAACAACACGAAATTTCCTAAAAAATAAATTTCCGAAATAATGTCTCAACTTTCATTAAGGGTGAGAGCTCTCAGCCGCTGTCACTTAAGGCGACGCGACTACGAGCTGTTATGATAAACAGTTTACCCCCGATTTGAGTGCCTTAAAACGTCTATTAGTTAATACTTAGAGACGTGAGAGTTTGGAAATTAAGAGGCCTGTATATGTATGGAAATTTTAATACAAATAAATATCTTTAGTTTCAGATTGGTAAATAGTTAGTTGTTATACAAGGGGGCAAAATCACTTATTAACTTCTCGTGTATAAGTAAAAATTTAGACCCGAGCTAGCAAATATTGCCAAAATTTAACCACTAGCATAGTGGATTCTCGAGCGTTGGGAAAATTTCAAGGCACTTTGCTCCCTTGTGAAAAAAATAGATTTGCTAAGTTTCAAAAATAAGAACTGACTTTCCAAGCTAGTGAGGTGTAATAAATACTCATTATGACTGGCTGTTGCCACGTGATTCTTTTAACTTGTTTATATTTGTACAGTCAGCAGCACAAATTGCTATGCGGGCGAGGTGATCAAAATTACATTGACATGACTTTATATTTTTTATTATGCAGAAACGTCTGATACCGAATAATATCTTCGATATTTAAATCGAAAGAAAAATAGAAAAGTTTGACTCGAAGCGGGGCTCGAACCCACAACCACTGGATGCCCAGTGCACTACCAATTGTGCTATCCGAGTACCGCTTAGACCTGTCAAATTTTTCTATCTTATCCGTGTAGTGTTATAGCGTGTCAAGATATTCTGAATACCTGGCCTGCTTAGCAACTTTTGCTGCTGACTGTATACTAATACCAAAAATATAATACCCGGCTTATATTTGAACAAAAAAAAAATTCATTAAAAAGATTGTATATCGGAATTTTGCAGATTGATTCGATGGATTACATTTCAGTTTTATTTCAAAGCCACAAACATAGTGTAAATAACATACCCGCAAAACAATTATTTTTCCAATCCTGTTTGTTTATCTGCCTTACATGGTTGTGTTGATTGACTGGTTAGAATTTATTTTATTTGATGTGAAATTATTAGAAAAACACTAAAAATAGTACCTAGTTAATCGCGGAATAAAATGAGTTAACTTGATAATATAATCATCTTTACAATCATAATAATTTTAAGTTAATATTATACATGAATCCACTTGGTGTATTTGGACCGTAACGCATGCTTTAACATTCCATTTGCTTTCACCTTTCTATTTGAATTTACTACCACAATCACGACAGATACTCAGATTTCGCTGAAATACGATAGCAATTCAAGTTGTAATTCATAAAAACAATACCACTAAACATTCACCACGCCACCCTTTGAATATTAACACACATTGTACAACCCATACCAATTTCCAATAAATCCTTTCAGCCTTCCAGCACCCACTAGATTATTATAATCGTAACCACACATCCATTACTGGCTGGAAAGGGGATTAAAGTAAAGCTGTTCGTATTAGGCGGCACTGTGTGTGATCAGTTTGAGAATTTCCTCGAAGGTGACCGTTAGGGAAGGTGAACCTTGGCAAATTTCAATTTACGTCTCTCGTGAGCATGTCGCGCATACATATTGGCACATCAAAGGCATTATTCGGGCGGGCCAAGTTAAAGGAGATGCATATTAATACGGTCTGTAATATGTAATGGCCGTGAAGGATATTAGAAGGTACCTTTATTGGCATTTAACGCAGCTATGTTTATAAGTTAAGGTACAGGGTTGAATTTCCTCTTCATTCACACTAATTAGACGTATGTTTTATTTACAGATATGTGAGTTAATATATGGTTTAGTACTTAATACAGGATGATTTCTGGGTCGTGGAGCAAGAGAACAAGGCATGACACAGAATTCCTATGAATTCTGTAAACATCTTCACTTATTAATTTATTTATTCCCAAATATCTCAATTATTTTTCAGATGGTAAGTGAAAAAAAAGTTTGCTTTCTATTTGGTCACCCTACTCAATGTGACATCTTTTCGCCCATACTGCGTATTTCCAAAGGCAGAGGGAGTTTATAATCTCGCGAGTTACATTATAATGTAACGGAATTTTCAATTTTACGACGAAATATAATATATAAATATCCTTACCCACCCGACTTCACATTTGGTGATTATTTCAAAGTAGTTTATGTGTAGCAAGTAAAATCGCTCCTATTTGCAGCCCTTTTCCGGGAGGGTTCAGTAACGCGCGCGTTTACGGGCGAAGGGTTAACAGTCGGGATAGTGTTTGAAGTTACCCGACGGCCGCAGTGTTATTAGCCGGGTCTACACCGACTCACGTTTACATGATACAGTGTAGTCCTGGTATTTTTTTATATTGATATTAATTAGCTACTAGTAACAAAGGGTCGTGAAAGCTGCCTGAAAGTACAATAACACAACAGAATTTAAATGTAGAGAACAGTTGAAATGTTTGACAAATGCTTACGTGAAGTAAACATAGTTTAGCTAAAGGGATCAATTTATGAAAAAATCTGTAAATGAAACTAGATTGACCTGTGAAATATTAAAGCATTTATTTCAATGTTTTCTTTTTGAGGATGGATTATTTTCGCTAAACAACGTTCATTTGTGGTAATCTGTATTATATAATATAGTAATTAATTTCTGCCGATCAAAAATCCACAGTGTCACCCATAACTTTTTGCCTGTTACCTTTTCACTATTAAACCGCTGAACTACTTGAGAGAGTTCGAGCTACGAGAAAGGACATAGGATAATTTTTACCCAGTAACCATACTTTAAAGACAGGCATGGCTGGCGGACAAAGTTGCAAGGAAAAGCTAGTAATAAATAATCCTAATGATAATGACTTACTTTGTTCACACACACACACATTATATTAACTGCTTTGTGACACAAAGTTCATTACCACAGCATTCTCTTCCCAATATCTTGTTCCTACGTGGCTTGCGCGAACCCTGGAATTGAGAAACTTAACGTTTACGAAGTTATGCCGAACCCACCGGTTTATGAGACGGCGTAGTTTGATAGTTCAGTTTAGTAAAATACTTGTGTAAATTGCTAAGCAACTCCAAGTAGGTATATAGAGAGGCATGAAACTTGAAAGGAATTAACTACTTACGTAGTCTGATAGTAATTTATGTAGATTCACTTATATTTGGTTTATCATGAGGAAACACAATATCTTACAAGTGTTACTGGCAGATTTCTTCTTTTTAAGAATTAATTTTAATCAATGAATACTAACAACGTATGAAATACAGGCTAGTCTTGGCATTACAATAGCTACTAAACTACTCTAGATTAAATCTAAAAAAGGCCCTTGCAATGAACCTAGGATGCTGGCGGCGTTTCCTCGTTATATGTATCGCAATGCTGTTACGTTTTGTGAGAAAGCTTGCTTTCTCATCGGTCACCAGATATTTTTTATTTGTGTTTCCATTGCAGTGGACACGTGTGTCCATTTGTGGTCTAGTAGTTTAAGTTATACCTGAAAGTGTGTTGATTTTTAAATAAAATATAATGTAAACTATGCAAGAGGTAAATAACAATTTTCATGGGCAAATATATTAATATTTATAATTATTATTGTACTATAAAGTAAAGTAAACTTATGATATTATAACTTTCATTGCAAAACTAGTCTTTTTGTGTGTACAGCTACTGCGGTGGTTAATCCGCCTGCCAAGCGTGGCAACTATGGCAAAAGATGATACAAGTCATATTTGTGGGAGGCATATGTCCAGCAGTGAATTGCATACGGCTGAAATGTAATATATTCAAACAAATTATTCTGGCATATGTGAAATAATATTATTCCCATTTCATATTATGATGCTATCTTGAGTCAATGTGGGACCCATTATACCTTATACCCGTCTATAACGCCGCAATGAAACGTTTATCGTAAAAGTATCATCGGATGAAGAAATAAAGAAGTCGTATCATGTTGTTATCCAGCACCTGTCGACTGGGGATGGCGTGCGGGGTGCACACTGCTACCTTGGATATATTTCCATAGTGAAAAATAGTACATTACTGCAGCCGCCGGGAAAAAGGGGGTTGAAGGCTGAGTTGTATATACGGCCGACTGTAAGGAGGCCGGATAGTATACGAAGCCTTCAAGACCCTTTCACGGCTAGGCATGTATAGTGCTTTTCTCAAACTAATGCAATGAAATAAATAAAAAAATACCACTGAACAAAACAGCTTCACGACATAAGTTTTTTAATTTTCCCTCCAATCCCGCTTTGTAGTATTTTTGCCTTCGATGTAATATTTAATGACTATCATAAATAGTCTGGCTATAATTACTATATACAACATTTAGAAAAACCACCAAAAAAGAATGCACTTACCTTTTAAATGATGGCGCTACGGCATCTGCCTTTGGCGGTACACAATAACAAAATATAGATAAATAAAACCGGGCCCGGTTAGATTATTCAATTTTCATACACCCGTAACACTATATCTAAGTCACAAAAGCATTGAATCACACAATTTACCACTATTTAGTCTTAATAAACAGAGTTTTACACGCCGAGAAACTTTTCCATTCCGCCATTATTAAAACAAGTAAAAGTGTCCTGTGATTGGTTGAGTCAAAAATGCGTTCAAAAACGCGCATGCGTGGAGTAGTGTTTGGTGTTGCCAATACAATTTTAAAATTGAGAGCATGAATAATAAATATAATAATGTAATAACCTGATGATATGAATATTCAATTACATGATAAATAAAATAAATCTCTTCATACCATTTCGTCTGAAATAAGCGAGATTATTTTTTAGCCCGCTAATCATTTAGTCACTAAAAATGATAAAAAAATATAACTCAGCTGTTTGAACAGGCTTCATGAACACAGACGCCAGGTATACATAAAAATTAAAAAAAAAATACTTCCCGGCCTAGGCCTTCAATTTTATATGAAATTCGTTACCTGTCCTCTGGAGTCGATCCGCCCTAAACGTGATACTTCGAAGCCTATTATGACGCACGTAACGAAGACATTTCATTGCATGTTTGAGAAAAAAGTATTAACCTCTTTACAATTTGTATAGAGCCCTATTAGCAACATCATACAGAAATGATTTATTGCACCACGAACAAAATAAACACGGGAAAAGTTGTTATGTAAATAAAGGGAGCAACATGCCATCTTATCGCTGTAAACGATTTCTCCAGACAACCTTAAATATTATATATAACAGGTAGTTCACAAATTAGCAAAAGTAATAGGCATAATTACACACACATTAAGCAGACATTACAAATAATGCAAAATACAATTTAGATACATCATTCTGTATAACCCCGCCGCCGTAAAGGTCGCCGGAAGACGCTTGATGCAGGTCGCTTCCAACGGGTACATGTGGAGGTCCAAGGGGGTGGCCTATGTTCTGCAGTGGACGTCTTGTAGCTGAGATTATGATGATTATGTATATGTATACTTGATTACGAGTATATACCAATAGTAAAACAAATAAATATTAGATAACATTAGCAGCGTACAATATCCAGAACCCCATATTCGTCTGTTTTACGCGCGCTTAACGTAGCAAAATGGTCTTTTATAGTTCAGTACCCCTACCACGAGTTGGCTAAAGCGGGTGTGGAAAAATTGTACAGTGTTTTAAATCGAAAAAAACACTTGACATATACCGGGTGTTTCCTGTAATAAGAGCAATAAATTTAGAGATCGCATCTACACCACGAACGTAGCAACAATTGTCCAACAAATTAAATCTTTTTTTTTGTCCCTATTTAGTAAACTATTAGTTATTTTCAAAAGTTCTACAACAAATGTTGCTACATTTGTGGTGTAGAAAACATGCCTAATTTTATTGCTCTTGTTACAAAAAACACCTGATAGGTATAACGTCAACTGTGGAAACTCATCGTTTAAAGATACATCACCCATATATTAAATGTACTCGATAACATCTGCGTAAAGTATTCATATAAATAAATTGTAGATAGCCTATCAAATCCATGAAGAGAAACGTAATTTACGTTAACTCTAACAACTCATTGTAGAGGTACATATCTCCGCCAGGGGTTGGCAAAAAATTAACTATTGTTTAATAGTACATTACATCAGAGGCCGGGCAAATGAGGATTTCCGGCCAAGTGGGTATATACCGGATAGTGATACGAGACCGGGAATCCGTTTTCAGGACGATGCATATATATTATAGTGCTATTCTCAAACATACAATGAAATAAAAGAAATGCTTCAAAAAATGAAATTTGCAAAATCACAACTAACTATGAAATCGAAATGTATTAAAAATTAACATTAGCTGTTTGCTATGACACCCGCCATCTTTGCCTCTGTATGTATAATCGTCGAAAAAAAAATTACTTTGCAGGCCTAGCCCTGCAAAGTTATATGAAATTCCATTTCCGTCCCCTTCAGTTGCCGCGCCCGAAAAACCTACTACTACCTAAACCTACTACCTAAATACTTCCGATTCTATTATAAGAAAAGTAAAGACAATATTTCATTGCATGTTTGAGAAAAATAATTTATGGAGAAATATAGAAGCCAAAATGGACGTGACGTATTTCAACTGTGCAACTCGTGGTACAAGAGACGACGCCCAAATTTAATTGCCCATCGCGCGCGCTGCGTGTAATACCGTTTCATTAAGTTAACGTCGTAAGCAAGTTTACGCACGCGCCATTTGGTTAAGAAGTTGATCGTATAAAGTTTCGTTATATAGGAAAATTATGGAGAATTTCAGGGCCTTACTTATTTTTAGAAACGAAAGTATTGGACTTTTGCTCGCAATGCTGTCATGTCAACATTGGGACTGAAGAACAAAATGTGCTTAAAATGTAATAGCCTCACAATTCCGTGGCTAGCGGGACGTAAAGTATTTCATACTGAATATTATAAATATTTAAAAAATATACATTTAACATTTTTTATTGATCGTATCACATTGTATAATATTGTGTAACTTTATCCAACAAATAAAACTAATTGTAATGTGCTTATATAAATTTAAAATGCAGTCACATATCATTTTATAAGCTTATAAGAGTCACAGATAGTTTCATTTTACGAATTTTAAATATAAAGATAAAGCTATAATCTCTTGTGCCTCATATATATATTCTTTTCATTCGATTTTATGTAGTTTATATTTTATTATATGAAATTTTATAATGTCTCGTATAGCTACATAGTATTACATTAAGTAAGATTTTAAATAACAATTTTTAAATAAACTATACTTGGTTATAATTGTTATAAATAAGTTAAACATAAAATGATCTTACATTTGTATTCGTATTAATGTATCATAATAATTTACAATTCAACTATTTTAACAATACGTTGGACAATAATTGAACAATGCGTTGCAACAAACTTCGGTTTTCGGTGTTCTTTTGTTAATTTCGGACTTGTTGTTATTATGGCATTTAAAAAAAGGCAAAGTTTTGTAATTTGGGCCACGTACTCTCTGCGTTGCCTTCAGGTTGATTTTAATGTAGAATATGGCATGTGTAAAGCAATAAGCAGTTTAAAACTTTATTGTAATAATGTGATATACTTCAGAACTAATATTGTAATATTACGAGATTTCCATCCCGGGTTAAATATCAAAAACATTTTATAATACAATTTTATAAATCTGCCTTCAATCCTTTATAGGCTGTTAGTAGTCTCTCAGTCAGATTTGTAAAATCTTACTGTAATTATAATTTCATAATATTATATTTTTGTATGTATTTCACTCAGCTGATATTTTCAGTCTTGAATTTCAAAATTGTCGTCTACAAGTCGCACGAGCGTGATTTTCGCGGCATCTTCACAGTTCATGAAAATTATCATTGTAAAATGTACTTCTTAATGTTTATTCTCCATTGTCGTTGCCCACAAAGCATATTTGCCGATAGAACAGAACAATTCGACTTCACGGAGTCAATTAGAGCACCTTTCATTATGCAAAACAAATTACACATGTTCCGCGCCGGCGTCGTTGGCTGTGAAAGATCAGCCTGATCGGTCGTCATGGTATGTACGTTTTCATCCACTCTTGTAAGGCAAATAAAACCCAACATACAAAACGATTTTATAGTTAAAACCGTAAATTTTTGTACAGTAATTTGGGTTAAATTTATTTTGTTCATTTAAAATAATGAATCAACTCTGACTACTGACTGACAATGTGAAGTAGTTGAATAAGAACCGGCCAAGTGCGAGTCGGACTCGCGCACCGAGGGTTCCGTACAAACCTGCAAGGTTTACAAAGTTTATATTTATTAAAAATATATATTTTGTAATGTAACTAAAAATTTAAGGTTTTCGAATTTTTCCTTTATGTGTGCTATAAAACGTTGCTTCATGCCAAATTTCAAGATTCTAGGTCGACTGGAAGTACCCTTTAGGTTTTGATTCCCTTGCAGTACTTGCGAGTTTCAAAATATGCAGCTTAAATTGCTGTTTCTTTTGATTGCGTTGACATAGAAGTTTGATTTTGCTACAGCTTAAAGGTATTATAGACCTGAGTATTTGGTATGAATTTCAATTTAATACCTCTACGCGTTTATGAGGAAATGGGTAGTAAGTTTAAAATTATTAAAAAAATATATTATGTGATGTAACTAAAAATGTATGTTCTTCGCAATTTTTCCGTTATCTGTGCTATAAGACGTTGGCGTGCCAAATTTCAAGATTCTGAGTTCACGGGAAGCACCCTGTAGGTTTTGATTCCCTTGCAAGTGTCGAAAATTTGCGGCATAAACGGCTGTATCTTTTGATTGCGTTGGCTTAGAAGTTTGATTTTTTCACAGCTTCAAGGGACAGTAGACCTGAGTAATTGATATAAATTTCAGCTTCATACCTCCACGCGTTCCTGAGAAAAAGGGTCTTGACAGACGGACGGACGGACGGACGGACAGACGGACAACAAAGTGATCCTATAAGGGTTCCGTTTTTTCCTTTTGAGGTACGGAACCCTAAAAAGGAATTTATGAAATTATGAGAGGTAGGACACAGCGAAGTACCATCATGCTTAAGTCTGGAGAAGCCCAACTGGGGCAACTCCTCCTTACAAAAGACAACAGCCATAATAGCACTACTATCTTTAAGGTATGTAGTGTTGTGTTCCTGATGGTGAGTAAGGTTCCCAGAGCTCCAACAACTTTTAGGGTAGGCAACGCGCATGTCCTCTGGAGTTGCAGGCGTCCATAGGCTACGGTAACTGCTTACCATCAGGTGGGCCGATTGCTTGGTTGCCACCGTCGTTGTATAAAAAAAATATTCTTAGGAAATGACAACGCGGTAGAAAGTTTAATCGCTTCTAATAAAATCTTGGGCATATGCTAGATTAATAGTAAAGTGTCTAATCATTAATCAGTTTATTACGATACTAACTAAAATTAATAAATAATAATGAAAAACATTGCAAATTTTTTTTAACATGTTTTAAAGAAATTTAAAACATGCTTTTTATTTTATAAATTTTCAAACTAGGATCTGCCTGATTTTATGGAGCAGATCTTATTAGACTGTCTCCCGTATTTCCTCCTCAGTCTCGAACTAAATTGCATCCTCCAAGGGTATAAAAATGCAGCCCTGTAGATTCTTCGATAAGGTATCCAATATCTAGGTAATATTCTAGGTATACATCATCAAGTCCAAAAATATATTACCTATTAGAAGTTTTAATAAGGTTATTAAATGTAAAGATATCACTGACACTTCCAATTTATATGACATGGTTTTTTTAACCATAGAATTTTAATAAAAGTGAAAAACCGCTCGTTTTTGTCACAGAAACAGACTGACCTATTTAACCAACGCGGCGTCGTCGTAATTAGCCGACAGCCGGCTTTATTGAAATTCCTGCGATCCGAGGGTTTGTTGTCATGTCAGCTTGGTCGAGCGATGGCTGCGATTTTACAAAGCTCAGCTCAGCAGCGCTGTTAACAAATTAAGTATTAGCTAAAATGGTTTTATTACAGCTGGAATTAAGAAAGATATTATTTCTATGAGTAACAAAACTTTTGCCAAGCAATTTTCAACACTATTGTTTAAGTACGTCACTTATGTTTTCACTTATGATATGAAAATGAATGATTATATTTTAGGAAGGAGGAAGGAAGGAAAACTAACGTATCCTATTTAATAATATGTAGTTAATTTATATGTAAGTGTAGTTAATTAATACATAAGTTTAGACTGATTTATAAAATTAAGTGATAACCACGATATTTACTGCATACCAAAAAAGCTTTCAACTCCTTTTGTCCACTGGGTTCGAATTTCTGTACCTAATCACGAATAGATCCAGAAAATATATTTTTGTATTACCATTTTGATTTCACCTGGTAAGAATTACAGGTAACTTGATAACAATAATAGTAGTTTATGTATCTGTGCATAATGAAGGGCATTACAACAAGAGTGTGGGTTTATGAAACGAGCCGAAGGCGAGTTTCATAATAATATCACACGATTGTTGTAATGCCTAATTATGTATAGTTACATACACTACTTTATCTACACACATGTCATTAAGTGTTTTAAGATGGGTTCAGAAACCGTAGGGAAATGACTTATTACTAGGGTTACTTGTAAACATTAAAAAGTCAACGAACAAAACAAATGACAGCTTGGAACGGCGGCGTTGCGTATTTCGTATCTCAGTAAATTTTCTTTTTAAACCATAGACAAGCGAATGAACTCCCTATTCTACTGTCACTCGAGTTCAAATGTCGTTCGAATTATATTAAAAAAACATAACGAATTGGCGTTTCGTATCAATGGCTGTTTTAATATCTATAGATACTAGATTAGACACTCCACTTGAATTTGACAGCTGTTCCAAATTTAAATTCATAACTTACTGATTTCAGTAGGTAATGTTAACATTACCTACTGAAATCTTTCTGATGGTTGGTAATGCTGGTCATTGCCTACGGTTTCTGGACGCATTTTAGAGCACTTATGACATGTACGTAGATAAAATTTATTATGACTTACTTTGGTGGAGATTATTTTAGAAAATCAAGTTTTTTTTTTATGTCTGACGAGAATTTCTGAAGTTTGTGTAATTTATTGTAGAATTACTTAAACTTACAATTAGAATTTTACAAGAAATCAATTGTATTTTTATTTCATTTATTTTCATTTTATTTATTCGGTTCACTAACGATAGTTTACACTGAATTTTACAATTAGTTATCTACTTGCTAAGTGCAACAATCACTTACCTAAAGGTAAATACCGCATGCATTAAAAAAGAAATTTACATCTTGATCAGTGTACCTAAAATAATTTTTCAAATCATATACACATTTAATTAAATAGCACTTTATGACGCAAACAAGGCTCGGCACCCTTAGAGTTTGAAAATGAGGCCTAGAAAGAGAAGATACTTGTTTAATAAATTGTTATATAATGAGAAAGATTCACGCAACTTTGAATATGAATCGGATACGTGTAGCAGTGGATGAAACCTTAAGATTTTTGTTTTTATAAATTTAATTTGTTTATTCACTGGTACTACATCTACCCTGATATTAGTTTTAATTACAAGTTAAAAGTCTGGTAACTGATTCCAGTATCTGGTTCTATAGTTATATTGTCGTATACCTCTAGAATAAAACTAATAAAGTAACCTAGTTCCTGGTGTGCCCGCAGTCTACGCTGTTAACAGCACTCGTCCCTACGGTATACGCGTGGAATCCGCTTTGTTCCACTTTTGATCTTAGGCCTGGCTTGCACATACCCGCATTCGCCGGCAAGCGATGTGGAGCAAATTCTAAGCCAATATTAAAGAGGCTTAAACTTACATAGCTGCTGGCATTACAAACTAAAGAAGGACTATATGTAAACTACTTTATGTAAATGAATACACAAATACATTCATTGTCATACTTTTAAAGCTAATACAACTTGAATACTCGATTACTACAAATAAAGAGTCTGCGTAGAGAGGCGTATTTTTTCTTCTACAATATCTAATCTTATGTATTTTTTTGTTTTAGCTACGCCTGCTTGGAGCCAATTGATGTTTCTGATGGAGCCGCCAGCGCGCTTGGCATTCTCCAATAGTACTGGCGCCATAGTGGCCTGCGCAGCTCATGGCACGCCCGCGCCTGTCATGTCTTGGCTAGGCGAGGATGGAGCTCCACTCTCCGACATTCCTGGTCTGAGGTCAGTGATGTACCAATGTTTCATAGTTGTATTTAATCTACTTTAGCCAGCGTTTGATATGAGCGCTGGTGGCCTAGCAGTAAGAGCGTGCCACTTGCCAACTAGAGGTCGCAGGTTCGATGCCGGCTCATACAGTCGCCATCAGATATATCGGTGTTGTGGCGGTAGTCACATATATCTGAACGTGCCTTATATCGCCTTGACCATAGAGGCGTTGTTCAGATATTTTTGACCACCTCCACAGCTCTGATATATATACTCTGATATATCAGAGCTTGGTGACTGTACCAATGAGTATTTCGGAACTTTAAAATATCATCTCATATTTACCAGCCGCTTCTTGGTGAAGGAAAACTTCGCGAGGAAACCGGTCTAATCCCTATAAGGCCTAGTTGATAAACTAGGTCTGGGTTGAAAGGTGAGATGGCAGTCGCTTTCGTAAAAGTAGTGGCTACGCCAAATCCTAGGATTAGTTGCCAAGCGGACCCCAGGCTCCCATGAGCCGTGGCAAAATACAGGGACAACGCAAGGAAGATGACGAGCCAGCATTTGATATATTCATTATGCTGAGATGAGATCATTTCGTGGCACTTTCCACCTTGTATGTTTTATGTTATTTATATTTCTGTCACCATTGTGTTGTGTGTCTATGAATGAACGAATATTCATTCATTCATTCATTCATAATGAACACTCGTAGTTATGTGTGTGTATGTTTTTATTTTTCACATCCCATTACGCTGTTGAGTGACGAGTTCGGAGTGATAGGCTACAAATCTTCCAAGTTAATAATGTGGTTTATTAAGCCTTCGTCCCACTTGGAGCGTTAAGGACTAGCCAGCAAATCCGAGATTGACTGGCTAGTCCAAACATTATTAATTTATTAACGCTTAACTTTGCGGCTGGAGGATGGAGCAATGTGTTTTAATTTTTAAATTTTGAAAAATAAAACCTAATTAAGTAGGTTATTCAAAATTGCAAGAAACATACATTAACCCTTCGTATGCTTAGGCACGGGGCCGTGCCAAGCATTTGAATTCAACGGAATTCACTTCAAGGTCATTTTTTATTGGAGAATTTTGATATCTGCATACGAGGGGTTAAGTACATCAACATTTATATCCTTCAAACCCCATTCAACTCTATTTAACACTTTTCGAGTCATATCAGACAGTGGGGTATAATAACAGGAAGGTACTCATAGCCTCGCATGCAGCAATCAGTAAAATTAATAATGTAACATGATGAAGAACACAAAAAATTTAAACAAATAGGTAGACTAAAATACTACAACTAGGTAAAATAAAATAGTGGTAGAAAGAGTTCGTAGGTCAGTCGGCGTGTGGAAGGGCGGCACCATCATCGAAGCCGAATAACTTCGCTGCTGTCTTCCATTTGTGGCGGGTGCCACGAATGCACATGCTGGTCGCTCTAATTATTGAAGTAATTATACGAGCCCTCAGCCAGCCCAATACGCGAGACAGGGATCTATCCCAGCGAGATGCGAGGGCTTCCCGTAGGTGTTTGACGAATGTTGCTAGTTGTGGTGCAAAAACTCCATCCACAGAGGTGACGAGAGGTGTAAAAGTGGCATGACGAAGCTCGCAGGCGTTGGCGTATTTGTTTTGTTTTTCCGACTCTGCTGATTTCAGGACAGAAGCAACAGGGCGTGAGGTGTAAGAGGGAGCGTCAGTGTCTACGACACGGATGTCAAACAACGCCTCCCTCTGTGCAACCCATACGCCCCGGCATGCTAAATCTCCTCGTAGGCCGGTTTCACCTTCAGTGACAATTGGTTCTTTTACTACATTTCCCCACGCTTGTTGGCATAATTCGCAAAAGAGATCCCTTATTTCGTTGTGACGTCTCGTTATTAGACCGCCGGTTTTACAACAGAGGGCGTGATCGATGTTGAAGTCGCTATTGCCGCATCCATCGCAAGATTTTGGCATTGAGATCGGTGTTCGATGGTATCGTATTGAGAGGGCATCTCGGAATTCGTGTGGAGACAGGTCAAAGTGATCTTTTCTTGTGGGTATAACGGATAGCCAATTAGAAGATTTTGTTTTCATTTTGGTCACAATTGATCTTTCAATGGCTCTTTTTTTGATAGGTGGGAGATTGGTTAAAATGGAATCTAAGAGGTTATCGTCATGTGCTTCTTTCAGTTTGTGGCATTCTTTACGTGCTTCGTTGAGGGATTTGTGATGCTTTGCGAGTTCCATATGCTTCATTTCAAGTAGGGAGGATGAAAGAACAGTGCAGCCTTTTTTAGACATATCATAGTATAAATTTGACGAATTTAAATATACCTACCCCAGTATAATACTTTACTGATTGTTGCATATGTATATATTTTACTAAACTTCACTAAACGTATCGATCCTAAGCAAGCTAATGCATGTAAGAAACTATAGTTGATTGCTAACAGCCAATCAATCAGCTTCTTACATGCTTTATTTGTAAATGCGTAACAAGTAAGACATTAGGTATTAAAATAACACTAAGCTAACACAAATATTGAGAAACAATAATCTAACTTATTTCAACTATTGCTGTTAACTAATTTCAACTGTGAAAGAACGAACTGCAAAAATATAATGCGATTTCATTTGTTCAATAAATCTTAAACTTTGCACTCATTCCTTAACCAATGGCTAAAGTGATAAATGCTTAGAAGTTCAAAGCGGGGCAGCCTGCGAGTAACCCCCTACTGGGCTATTACCACTCGCAATACAAACACGAGTTCAAAACAGAAACAAGCAGGGGCAGTGAGGAAAAGTCAACTGCGAAGTACAGTAAAGCAACTTAAAACTTGAAATTTGTAAGTCATTTGAGAAGTGTTTTGTTTCCTTTAAACATGATATACTATAGCGGCCGTGCCATGGTGTAGAAAATACAATCAAACAAAAATGTATGGAATGTGACTTATCGATCGATCTGTCATACTTTTTTTTTCGTATCGATTTTGTGATACAATTATCACTTTCCCTACGGTCCCAGTAATGTGCTGATTCAAGCTAGTACTCGTCACGTGACCTTTCTTAAATTTAGTCTAATTTCTAAACCTAGGATAGCAAATACCCAACTTCTCAACTGTGGAGAAACTGTCACCATGTGAATGGACAATTAGTTTTTACGAGAAATATGCTTGTTAGAATTTACACCGAAGAAAAATCTGCAGTACCCATTTGTTTTAAGAGTGGTGACAATGAATATAACAAGATCACAAATTAAAACTCTGACAAAAACTAATTTTAAATATGCATCAGCATGTATCAAAAAAAATTTTCAACATTGTTCACCCCAATATCATATCACCTTTTTTGACCTGACATATTAGGCTCTATAATCCATTCGGTAAGTCAGAGTTACGCATTAGCCCGTTGAAAATCCCTTCCACACCTTTGATTTGTTAAGCTGGAACACTGAGTTTTCGCTTCCAGAAAAATTGAGGTGGCCTCAACCAAATCTGAGTGGTAATATCAACTTACTGTTATCGTCTTATATACTGTTGAAAGTAAGTCCAAGTGTTTAGCGCCAGACGAGCGCCAAGTCCCGGTGCCGCGATTTATCCTGCAACTTTTACCGCGCACCGATAACCAACCGTTTTATTCTTGCACTTGCTCACTCTAAAACCCATGTTCGTAAACAAAACAGCTTCTACTGTATTTGTTTTTATTGTCTTCTATATTTTGTTAACAACGAATTCTCTCTAGAAATTGTCAAAAGTTTCGTTTTCATCCCGCAATAATGAAAATTCAAAAATAATCCCATGACAAAACATGTTTTTTAAATATCAAAATTATTAATTATTTTTTATTATGCAGAAACGTCTGCTAACGAATATCTTCGAAATTTAAATCGAAAGAAAAATAGAAAAATTTGCCTCGCGGCGGGACTCGAACCCACAACCACTGGATCACTAGCCCAGTGCACAAAAATTCTTAGTTTCAACAGTTTTGGCTATGTTTAGCGACGTAATCAACGTAGTCCTAATAGGCATTTTAGTACGAACGTAAAGTATTTTTTACCCGACCATGCCCCATTTACGACCCCACTAGAATGAATCGCTAAAATGGTTCGTTCCAAAGTGCCTTATTCTCATCCCGTCCGGTGACAAAAATTAATAGCGTCCCGTAGTCCGGCGAGCGATAAAAGCACATCATTCATTCCGAGCCACAGATCCATCTCCCAGCGCTGCCAGTGAACTCACACAGATACAAGCTTTCATTAAACTTGCCCGTTAACGACTTGGTTTTTTCTTTTCAATTAAAGAGTATTTTTATAAGGATCAATGATTGAGGACAAAGGTTGGTGTTTGGTGTCGTAAGTTGAAATCCTGTTATGGAGAGGAAGATTGTAATTTCAGCGTCATAAAGAGGATTAGTTGCAGTACTGCGTTTGTACTCGGCATTTTTATTATCTACCTGAAATTTGCGAGCCAGTAGTGAATTTATCAAATTTTCTGATTTCAAGATGCCATTGTCAGATCTCAGTTTAATTATTAGTTAAAGTAAACTAAATGTAGAAAAGATAAGATTTGTGGCAAGTGTGAAGTTAAAAAAAAATTAAAGAATATGATTTATCAACTCTTGACGAATGCTATATAATCTGACTTGGAATGATATTGTAATTTTTTGTTGTACACACTTTAGTACCAAGTGAGTCGTTTTCGTTTTTATGATGTCGAATGTGAAATATTATTCCAGAAAATTATTCTACATTTCACATTAACTGTAAAATTCTTGTATATAATGTGAAATATAAGAAAACCATAAAAAGTCTGTAGCAGAACTCGGGAGCAGCCGGGCCAGTTAATCTCTACTCGACGACCGGCTTACTGACGGCGCGACTTGCGGCGAAAAGTTGCGAAAAATGCTACTTTAATAGGGTTAATCCGTGATGATGAGAACAGGCACACTCCCAAATGAGTAAAAGAAAATTACGGCATACCTGTCTGTTTTATGTGGGTTTATTTTGTTATTGCAGACATCAGAACATTAGAATTTGGCTTGGGCCCAATACAGCTCAGTCTTTATTTACTTACTTGACACATAATTCAATTTTTTTTTTAACGTTTAAACAAACATATCACGTCGAAGTTATGCCTACTTACTACTTATAACGCGTTACGAGCATTACGACTTTACAACAACCAACAAACTATTTGCTCTAACCCAAACTCAATCATCCACTGAGCCTTTCTTGAATAAGTTATAACTATAAGTCCGCTCGTATATCAATTTAGCAAAACATCGTAACCGCCAACATTTGCCAGGCAACAAACAACCTTACTTGCGAGGGCGGAGATGGATCGTTAATCTTGCCCTCGTTATAGCAACGAATTAGCGAGGCCCGGCTAATTGCCGTGTTCACGTAGCTGCGGACCATATATGTGTATTGAACTTAATTGATTAAGGGTACTGAATCAAAACTTGAGTCATGTATTTACTAAGAGGTAAGTTTAATATAGTCTAGTTCAGCTTAAATAGTTTGTGGATTTAGCTTGGCAAACATGCATTCCTTCATTTTTTGTCTTCATATCTGCTTATGTACCATATATATATCTATACGTTGCTTTATTATAATTTGAATGAAGTTTAAAATAGTTTTTTTTTTAAACTGATCCTTTTATTTACAACAAAAAATAACTACTAAAAACAACTAAATAATAATTTTGCTATGATTGCTCTTGTTTGTACTCTTACTTCCCCGATAGCTTCCTATGCAGTCACCATCAGATATATCGTTGTATAGCAGATGGTCACAAATAACAGAACTGATAATGCATTTTATCGCTTTTACATGGAGGCTTTTCATGTACCTACATAAAAATAAATTTAATTATCTGTACCACAATGGCTAAATATATCGATACAGACCTTTATTTGTTAAGCAGTAAGGATATGTTACAATATAATACACCTAACTAAATGATGTTGACTGTACGTATATTATGAATGATCCTTTAAGACTCGGACTTGTTGTATTTATTCAACTAAGGGTCAGTTCCATCTACATAAGACTCTCCCGAACAAAGACAAATGATCAAATACGATTCTAATGTTAAAACCTTATTTGTATTTGAGTAAGGCATTTCGTTCTTGTTAACCTACTTAATTCGGGAACAAATAGAAACGCAAATCAAATAAAAACACCGACGGAGATACTCGTAATTCCCCCATTCACGTTACCGGATTGTCCACAATCATCTTAATTTGTTCCGTCTACTTATTTCGAGAGTAGCGTTAAGCCTGAAAACCTCAACGGCTCTAATCGCCTTACACAAAACGCCCCAACTTCATTATTCCCACATTAGGCGAAACCTATCCATTGTCCCACCGAATAAACAATCTTACTTAAGCCTTAGCGCGTGTTTAAAAAAAATCTATTAATTGTATTAAGAGACTTGATGATACGACGTTTTGTTAAAGCTCTGTAAATACACTTCGACCCTGTGTTGTAATGAAATAATGTTTATTTAATTATGGCACCTAAAGGACATCTTTCTTTTGCCTTTTTACTTGTCTGAGTGCTACCTATGTCCATTTCGTGAGGAAAATTGTTCGGTTATATGTTCTCGAGTAAGTGATTTGTGTAGAATTGTGAGTATTAGGACATGAGTACATCTGTACCGATATCGTAAATACAACGTGAAAGTGTATGTGTTTCTTATCTTCTAAAGTTAACACGGAATCAATATTTAGTCTGTTTTCGAAAAAAAAGGAAAGGATAGTTGGTTAGTAAAAACATTAGTGGGAATTAATGACATGGTTTCAAATCATTTCGAAAAAATATGTCATAGTTTCAAATCATTTTGGGAAAATATGTCATTATGAAAATATAAAATAAGTACACTCGTCTCATCTTCCTCGCGGTGTCCCGGCATTTTCCAAATGCTCGTGGGAGCCTCAGGTCCGCTTGCTTGCTCTGGCATAAGTTTTATGAAAGCGATTGCCATCTGCCTTTCCAACCCAGAGGGTAAACTAGGCCTTATTGGTATTAGTCCGGTTTCCTCACGATGTTTTCCTTGACCAAAAAGCAACTGGTAAATATCAAATGATATTTCGTACATAAGTTCCGAAAAGCTCATTGGCACAAGCTGGGGTTTGAACTTACGACTATGTATAAAGTAAGTACACTATCCACTTAATATTAACTTCTGCTATCATTCCTTCTGCATGGTCTCACTACAATCAAGTTTCACAAAACAATGTTACTTCCTTGTTTTCAAGTGAACATCATAAGTGAAAACTCATAACTGGTGCAACTTAAATAGCTATTTACAACAAAAACACACCCTTAATGTCGGTCATTAAAACTTGGCACCAACATGGGACCTACAAGTTTAAACCTATCATCAATCTTGTTGTCCCTTCCGCGCCATTGGCCCCGAATAATGCCCACTGCCCACTGCCCACTGCCTACGCCCACGCTAACCAGTGGGCCGGCAATATTGCACGATAGCGTAACTAACCACGCGCTTAATACGCGTCATAATAAAATTTCAAAGGTTTAAATTAGGATATTTGGTTACAGCGTAATTGATGTTAGATCAAAGTATGGTATGTAGTTCCAAAATAATTACAGGTTGTGTTTACGTGTGTGTAACAACACGCTATCTATGTTTATACAAATAGGTTATTTATTAATTATACTCGTACAGTACTCGAATTTATGCTGTATGACAAGATATAGGTACGTTTTTATGTCACTCAATAATATTTATTGCTATGGTGGTGTTTTACAGTACATAAACAACTTCCTTACTAAATTATAAGTTCTTACACATGACTTTTCTTGAAGCTTATGCTCAATGATATGAATTTAATAACATTTTTTTTTCATAGTTACTGAAATATGTAGTGCAGTTTTTACCGCCCGAAAATACCAACGCTAATTTCGGCTTCTAATTTTTCATTTATCATATTTTCTTCTCTGAAATAGATGGAATTGATTCCTTGATTAACATTCTGTTGAAAAAATATTATACGCGCTAAATAAAGGCACACCTATATGCTTTGTCATACTCTGTGCTGTCGCATGACCGTAAAAAAACTCATGGAGCACGAGGTTGATACCTACCCCAATTACCCGCACGTACGTATTCTTCATTGCCGGATCCGTAACGAGGTGCATGCGGGACGGTGACGGAGCGTGGCGAAGCGTCAGGAGGTTATTACGGTAACGAAGACAAACTGCGGACGGCACGCGAATATGAACCGCGCGAGCCCCGGCTTAAGTAATAAGATGCAGCGTATTTGGTTTAACGTAGACATGGCTTGTACAATGGGTTATGCTCTAAAGAACTGTTTGACGTGATGCCAACAGCCGCTTTTTACAACCACGCCGCTCGCCGTCGGCAATGCATTCATCCTCACACCATGGAGGCTAAAAGTCGCGCACTAAGCGGTTTAAGAGGAATTTATTTTTACTCAGAATTAGCCTTCGAAATATTTTAATTATTTTAGTCTGAAACTAAAAGGCGTTTACACTTGTGGCCTAATTAAAATAAGTGTTGTTTCTTACTTAATACAATTTTGGGAAGATTACATATAAGACGAAAAGTTTTTGGCTTCAACACAGGCAAATAAATATTTGTATTTTATATATTGTGGCTTATATTTTCAAATCACAGCATAAGTAAGTGTAAGCGGTCCAAATTCTATCTCGCGGACCCAAAGCCGACCTCCCCTGTTCGTGGCCCTGCTGTATAACTAACGAAGCCCTGGAGATCCACCAACCCGCCCTGGACCAGCGTGGTGGGCTCATGGTTTAAATTCTCCCTCATGTTATAAACGACTCCAAGAAATCCCCGGGTAGAGATGTCCCAAAACAAATTTAATGAACAAGTGACAGGGTTGAGTGATGAAAAATTGAGGAGGCGTTTGTCCAGCAGTGGGACACTAATAAGCTTATAAAGAAAAGCAGACAGCCCGCCGTTTCTTCTTCCACGGGCTTTTATAAGCTTCTTTGCGGCGCTCCGCTATCGCCCGTACCCCACGAAATCTCCAAGCTTTCATATACATAATTTATCAATCATTTATCTCACCCATCGCTCCCGCCAGAATTGTCTCGCAAATGAAATTCAATGGGTAAAATTGACGACTTCATTACGTACTTGAAATATGAGACATATAATGTTGTATGAAGAATCTAATTAAAGGCTGAATCAGAAGAGCTTGCCTCGAAAATCAAAGATCGATGGTTCGTTTTTCTCCTCGCTATAGCAAGAGTAGTAGAGAGGTTAATAGTACATTTTTGTTGCTCATGGCAATTATATTGATTTAAGAGTTTGAAATTTTATGAGCAATCAGAAGAGAACATCGTTAGTTCAGTTTATGCTACAAAATAGGATAATTTTGTATGTATTGCTACGTTGTGTACCTGCCTGGTCTTAAACATAAATATGAGAATGATCTCTGTTAATGACATGAGAAACAACATAACATTGAAAAAAATTAGTGTCAGAACATATTTTTATAAAACGAAATTCACTTGAAATGGAAAACAGATTATTTAATTTTGATAAAAGAGTCAGAAATTTTCATTATAACTTTTATCCAATTTTGTAGTGATCATTTACAGAAACCTTTTTTTTTTGTAAGGGCTGCTAACCGGCTGCCAGACAGGTTAATAAAAAAAAGTAGAAGTAGAGAAGCCATTCATGACATAACATAAAATGCCACGAAATGGTCTCTTCCAGCATGTTGACAGCGTTAGCTGAGCCAAAGCTCGATACTCGTTATCGAAAACGTCAATGTCACAACTCATGGTAAGGGTTCAGAGCCTTGAGTGTAAGTTTTAACGTTATATTACTTTACCATCGCGTTAGTGTTTCCCATATAAATAACATTATCACTATTACGCGTTCGAGACGTTTTTACGTTAATAGCACCTTACAAGCCTCTGATCTCCCGAATCGACCAGTCTCTCGTATAGTCTTCGTTTCGAAATGATCACAGCACACAAAATATTCTGCCCATCATATCTTAAAACACCTACTCATACACATTGCTACGCCCAAGATACCCAGTCCAGTAAAGTCATATCGAAACAATAACAAATCAAGTTCTATTAGGATTACCCATCAAACTGTCAATATCTTCAAGATATGGAATTATTAATAATTTCCTGGCTTTAACACTTTCTCGGCCATGTAACCTCTCCGACCCCCGACCCCCGACCCGGACATGACCGCCCGACGTGACCCCACTTTATTCCGGAACCGTCCGTCTTTATTACTCGCACCTACGAACAACACTTTATCACGAATTCCTGTCAAACTCGAAAGGTCACTTAGCACCTTTTCGCCGCCAGTCAATTTTAATTTAGTGTAATCGGGTTTTGTTGTTAACTTTAGTTAATATTTATTGGTGTTTGAAACTTGATTACCGAGTTATGAAGGTAAGAGCAAAATAGCCAACTGCGGTTTATCACTTTTTAGATCAACCCGTAACGTGTGTTAAAGCTACATGGACCCGGGTATGTCCTTAAACTACGTCCAACAATGAGAGGTAGGGCACAGCGATGACCATCACGCTTGAATCTGGGGCAGCCCAACTGGGGAAGTACCTCCACCTTACAGAAGACCACAGCCATAATAGCACTGCTACCTTTCAGGTATGTAGTGTTGTGTTCCTGATGGTGAGTAAGGTTCCCAGAGCTCCAACCCCCCTTAAAGGCCGGCAACGCGCTTGTGACTCCCCTGGTGTTACGGGTGCCCATGGGCGTCGGTAATTGTTTACCACCAGGCAATCCGTCTGCTCGTTTGCCGCCTATGTCATAAAAAAAAAAAAAAAACATGTCCACTTGAGCAGTATGCATGTTGCGAGTATAATTGTCATTGATCACGTTTAGTACTTTCAACTATACCTACCAGACATTTTGTAAATACTTTTCAACCACTTTTCGCTTTTCTCTTAGGCATTTTTGATTTGCAATTTATTGTTTCTAAGAACATTGGACTGGCTACTATTTGAAAGTGCAGTAATGTAGTGGATATGAAAACTTATGAATGCATTTTGCATGTGTAAACTAACTATCAACTTGTGTAAATTGTAATTAATTTGAGAATATGCATGCCATAGACAAATTTAATATCGTGCCGAATGTGGCAGAGGCCGACCACGTACGGCGATCGTTTGTCTTCGTTACCGCTCGGTTCGCTCCGGCTATAATTGTGGATGATGTATCTTCCCGCGCCTTTCGACCTTTCTACAACTTTATTAGGGTACCCATAAGGTTTAATTTAGCATTATAACTCGAAAAGTCTTCATTCGGCGAATATTCTGCTAAATCAAGGGTAACGCTCGATAAATTCATTTTTTCGCCGGATTGTATACGTAATGGGGTGCGTTGCGCGGTACAGTTTATTGCTTCTTACTTCATTAAATTTTTCACGGACGTAATTTATTTGGCAAATATTATCTTTTACCTCGCCTTTTAACTTGTGGCCTTACATTCTGTTTAAGCTCTTGTTCCATGAATTATGTTCATTTTTGCTATGCTGAATACGCTTCCTGTAATAATCCAGAGACAGCGACGTCACGGCTGAAAGACGACCGTGTTGTTGCTCATATTTTTACGGTTGCTTCGTCAGTGAGCCGTGAATTCAGATAGCGCTGAGGTTTCGTCTATTGCACTCAAGTTGGCATTTTTCTGATTTCGATAAATATACAGGGTGAAACATAAGTCGTACTCAGAGTTTTTTGTTTCTATCACAGTATTTTAAGGCGAATTCATTGCATTAACTCGGGAAGCAAACAATTAAACTTCATTAATAATAATTAATAAAAGCAAAAACACCAACCTTATGGTCACCCTATTCGACAAGACTTGCTAGTTGCTGTGATTAAAGAAAGTGGTGACTCGGGGTAACGTTCTCGGAACAATTCTCGTGTTTGCTCAGTACTGTTCGTTCGATTGTAATATCTTACCATATCGAAACGCTCAATAAAAGTGAAAGGATACGGAGCCGGCATTTTAAACGTGATTTAATATTTTTTTACAATTTCAATTTGTAGCGCAATGTTATGACTTTTGAATTTGTCATTGTCAATTTAATCTTTTTTCAAGTTCTTACCAGCCAATTACAAAGAGGTTGAATGAATTATTTTAGTAGGTAATATGCTATGGGTCTATGACAGTTAGCGTAGCAGATTAGGGTGACCACGAGACTCAGTACATTTAAAACATTATTTTAACTTAACGAATTAAAAAACAATGCTTACATATTTCTGCCTGTTGTTACGTCCACATGTTTAAACTAAAGTTAAACAATAAGAAATACACAATTCTGTTTACGACTTATGTTTCACCCTGTATTTTATTTTATTGACACGAATCTACCCTAGGGGCAGCACAGTTTATTTTTAACTTCACTTGCATAATGTTCTCTAAATTGTTCTAACTTTTTATTTATTAGGTATATCATATCTCATATTGCATCTCCTTTCCCTTAACTCTTAAAATCGTTACTAACTTTCCTCACAATAATTAGCGATTTGATGATACAAAAGTATTATGATATTTTTTACTAAAAATATTATTATAATATTAAATTCTTTTATTATAAAATAGCTGTCGAGCTTTCGTACGTAACTCAAATATAAAACCAAATTGCCGCGATGGTGCGGAAATTCAAAATGCCTCAAACCAGTGAGTTATGCTTTGATCAATTGTTACACTTTGTTAAAAAAAAAAAGAAAAAAAAATGGTTCCTGCTTTTTATTAACAACAAGTTGTTTTCGATGTCACTCGCGTAAGATTTGATAATGCCTTCTACTTATGGCTTACTTTCTGCATCAATTTCTAAATTTACTCCCATTTATTTACAAATGGTTATGTAATAATATATTTCCCCTTGAATATGTACAGTCAGCGTCATATAGTTGGTAGCATTCAAAGTAGTCAAATAATTCGGTACACCATACAAATTATATGGTGTACCGAACTTTTTGAGTACTTTGGATGCTACCAACTATATGACGCTCACTGTACGAGCCACATTGAGTGGTTTTAGTAGTAAGGGAGCTGAATATTTTATTTATTAGACAGTAGTCTGTAAAGTTTAAGCTTAACTTTACCGCGATTGTATTTTAATCCTTTGCGTGTGGCTAAATCTGTAGCATTAAAAAGTTTTATTGAACTTAAAGAAACAAAAGTTAATATTAAACACGGCTTAGTAAGATTACTAAAGTCAAATCCACTTACTATCTTTGTATTTTGTAGGTGCTATGATGGCATTACATTGTCGATAATTTCAATATAGAAGTCAATATAAATCAAGGCTGTCTTTTAATTGTATAAAAGCGGGTAACTCACGTTTTATAAGTCGAATATTGCTCGACAAGTTTCACTCCATGTCGCTTTTATACAATCAATATGTTTCGTGTTCAAGGTTGTCTTTGAATGGAAGGTTTGATTTTACTCTCCAAACCGAACATTGAAAAACACATTCATTCTTTATTAAACTATTTTCATGCAAGATAAATGTTTTTTCTCAATGTATACAGTCAAACACGAAATTGACAGTATGCTACTGTTTATTTTCACTTTTAAGAAACTTCAGATGTCATTCAAGGTGATTTTGCCCTAATACCACGAGACCTTTACCATTGCGATAATAAGTATCGCAACTTTTGATACACTGACTTCACTATTAAACTTTGGAGTGTAATAAGTTGTCCAAAAATTCACTGTCTTACACAAAATTAGATCAATTTATTATGTAAAATCGAGCCTTGAATTTAAAGCATTATAGTATGAGGCACTCTGTATATCGAAGTATAAATACAACCCAGGTATCTGTTTGTTTGCGGTAATTGTCTTTTAACATAAATCTAGGATATCCTGGCAAATACTAAAGCGAAGCAAAATTACTTATTCCAATACCATCAAAAGTAATGTCTTAGGTCAGCAGTCCTTAGGTACGTACTCCCGGCAGTAACAATATTATTAATGCTATGAGTGTGCCCAACATTATGATAATAGCATCATATCGTGACGTCAGCACAATCGACGGACTAGTAATCGGGAAACGGAACCATGTATAGAACATCCAATGTCCGTATTTTCAATTTCGTATGTAATGTTAGTCTAATGGCCCAATATATACCTACCAAAAAGAGAATGAAATGGGTCTCAGCGCAAACAAACTCTTTGGAAAAATCGTGAAGCATCAAGTTGACGTAGCATACTTGACACAATTCCTCGAGGGCCTTATTTAGATTTAATTTAGAGTAGTTATTTCAACTCTCAACAGCAACATTGCGTTTACTAAGATGAAGGAAATTTTAAAATGTTTTAAAGATATTTATAATTAAAATTACATACCGAGTACGGGTTTTGTTTCTGTAAAATTAACAAGAAAACATCTCTAATCTTACTTGGTAGAATGTTTAGTACCTATTTAATTATAGTAAAGTACCAGTTATATACTATGAACTGAATTGTTTTTTATACGGGCGTACTCCCATTATACCCTCATTTGATACAATCTATAGAGTATTCTAATATCAATATACCCCATTCGTAAAATAAATATATATAGATAGAAAACTACATAAGTCTTACAGAAAGAGTAGCAATGCGAAATGTAAACTTTGAAAATTTCTGTATAATCTACTCGTATTATACTGATTTATAGACCAAGCAAGTAATGAAAAAATTAATAACTTTTATCAAACTATATACAAAGCAATTGAAACGTCACACAAAGAGTACATACTAATGGGTGACGCAAACGCAAAAATAGGCCAACCTAAGCAGGAAGAATATCTGATAATAATTGTTAACTGAGTAAGTTTAATTTAGTATTTTTTTATAAAGCGATTCACGCTGAAGTCTTACAATGGAATTGACATTTATTTCTGTCATTGAAATGTTATTCCAAATTATGAACAATAGTACATTGTGCAACGAGGATGGTAAGTAAGGTATAAGGCGAGTCTATTAGAAGCCCGGCGACGAAGTCGGAGGGCTTTTAATGACTCAAGTTTGTTATACACTTACCACCCGTGGTACATACAATGTTTTTCATCACATTTACGAGGAAATAAAATAAATTCGTTGGTAAAATATTAGTTACTAGTGTAGTGTAGTTTTACCTATCAGACCGCATCCACTATAAAAAATTGTCAACAATGTCAACTTTGTTCAATGTCTTCCACAGCTAATGTTAACAACTGCGTTTTGTTTTCGAAGTTGACAGATCATCCTGCCAAATAGTATCAATTATCAAAATCAAATAGAAAACCACTATTTTTAATAAATACTAAACATTAAATTGCAGTCAAATTTAATATAAAGATATGTTTTATACATATAAAAAGTTGGTTGTAGCAAACTTTTGAAGATATAAAAATAAACCTTGACTGTTTAGAAACATCCTCAGTCCAAGTGAAGTATAGGTTCTGTATATTTTTAAAACTAAACTTAACAGCCCGTGTGAGCTAAATCGGCTATAACTGCTCTGTACTCTCGCAAGTAACAACGCCATTGACGAGCAAGTGTGATGAAAATGAAATTTACCCATTATTGTAGTCAGTACAAGATCGAGACATGAACTATGGTATTTTTCGTATAACCTTAAGCTAGCGACTAAATCTTAGGCCCATGCTTTTTTACATTATCTTTAAAACTTGTCTAATTATGTGAGTGAATGAGCTTCGGCTAATCAGTGATCATTGCTTCACATAAAATATACTCAAACGAATGGTCGTTTAGATAGGATAATCTATTGCATCTGTTTTTCCCAATTGCATAATACATTAGTATTAGGATCAACTTACTATAATAGGCGAGACAATTTTTTTTATTTATGACTTAAAAACGCGATTTATTAATATTTTTCTTTTCAAAAATATATTGCTCATATGATATTTTTTATTTATTTAGAATTTGTGTCATGTGTTTTCATCCCTATTATCAGAATCATTAACATGTTAAAGTGATAGTTTATTTTTATATTTTATTTTCATACAAAGCCCATCACAATACGCCCGTATTACCATAAGCCGTAAATAGAAATGTAGGCCTTGGATTGTGTTCATATTCTTTCATTCAATTTGAGACTGTATTCTATAAGTTATACAGTTCTTTTTCCAATAATGCGTTCAATGTATATATGCGTACCTATGTATCTATCTAGATATTTGATCATCGACATTCATAATCGGCATCGGCAGATATCGTTTTACGAAAACGGAATGGCGTAATGGGGTTCAGTTCCTGCTCCAAATAACAAATTATTTAAAGGAATTCTTTTGGGTTCAAAGGAAGGTTTCTTTTGATATATTTTTGGAATTAGTAATATCTTATTTGTATGGATTTGATTAGATTACGTCTGTGAAATGCTTTTTGTAAGAGCGATACAAAATTTGGAATCAGCGTATTCATTTATTCTGCGCGAGTTACCATTTTTATTAATTTCTAAACAAAATATTACTTATTTACCTACAAATTTAATGTGTTGTAGATTGGATTTTGGGATAGAAATTGTTATTAAAGTACAGGATCCTATATGGATATTTCCAATTACTCGAAGGTTGCCTAAAGATAAATAGAAATTGCTTTTTCTGCCTAAATTGTACCTCCAGTATCTTTGACGCTGGGACATAATAATTATCATATACGCATACTTATATCTTGAAAATAATTTCCCAACAATTTTATTGCAAAAAATTTCTACACACAACGCACACTTGTTAAAACGAAATAAATATTAGCTTTATAGTTTAGAGGGTTAATTTTTGTTCTATACGTAAAGACGGATATGACAAACTTATAATAGTCTATTTTTGCCACTTTTGTCTACGGTAATCTAAGAATAAGCCGTCGGCACTTCTCAGTGAACGTACCTAAAAAGCTAGCCTAGGGATTTTAAACACACTATGTTCAAATAGATACTACACTCTCGATATTGTAGCTATTGAGCTGAGAAGCGTTTTAAGTCTTTACACAATCTACTTTTCTCTACGTAAACTGAACATAACACTAGACTTCATGCACAAAACGGTTTATTTGAATATGAAATTGTTGGCGGATACGACTTTACGTGCATAGAAGTTGGAACTATCGGGTGAGCGCCAAGAAAGCAGCGGCGAAATGTAACAACGGAAAATGAGTCAAGTAAACGTTGAATGAAATGTTCACACAAACCTATCGCCTTGTGGCAGGCTGACACAGACTTAAGCAGACAGCGCAATCAGTATTACGCGTGTTATTTACATTTCGGTTTGAGATCTCGGTTTGTTGGGGTGAAGAAAAAACTACTGATAATAACTCTTTACAAATGCACTAGCAGGTCTGCATGAAAGGTTGGAAAGTCTGCACATGTTTAAAGTAAGTAGAATATGAATTTGAATAAATAGGTATAATTTAAAATAGCTTTCTGAGTTCGCCGTAAGTGTCACAGGTCAAGTGCCTAAGGATTTCTAGTTTGGAGAAGTATTTTAGTATTTTAAGTTTTTAGTTAGATATTCGTATGTATAACGGAAGAATATTTTTATCTTCTCTTAATCGGTTTTTTCGACTAGGAAAAAAACCCGTGGAAATATTTTATTTAAATAGAGTATCTGTTTCCGTAGACGTTCTGTAGGCGCGGCATGTCAAGGCGCTCTTGCGGAAAAGTGTCAGACACGCACTGCCTGCAAATGCCTCACAGTAGAAAATTAATGGATACCTATACAATTAATTACTTCGGGGTTTAGCAGTCAATTGTGGATTATCATTTATCGTACGAAAATCTAAAATTGGCTTGGTGGTAAATAAACCAGTCGTACCTTAGCAAAAAACTGCAAATAATCAACGCAAAAAAATACTTCATCTTTTCAAAAAGTCGCTAGTACGATGAGGTGTTGTTAATAGATAATTCATTTTTTACCCTTAAATGTATAGACTTCGCTTATACTGATTTATCTGCTCGTGTCTATGGTTGCTGACATCACAAACGCATTCTTGCGGAAAAATGTCAAACCGATAGCGCTGGCCCTTGTAGGGTTCCGCTGATTGATGTAGGAGCCCCGACCCACACAATACATACCCGTAGAGTTGTGACAAGATATGATTTGTGGGGATAGATAGCGTCGATTTGGTCGTGTGCTTATTTTCAATTCGGTATTTCTGTTTGACCCACATCACATTCGCAGCCCATATTTCTTGGAAAACGTGTGATGTGAATATTGACTTTTTTGTATAAATACGTTAGTAGGTTGTTTTTTTTTTTTATTTGATGTCACTTTTTATACAATAATGATTTTTGAAAACAAAATTAATAATAACATGAATATTGCAACGAGAATTGAATACTTATAGGTATACATACTTAACGTCAACATATACCCAAGTGATGTTTTATCATTATCATCAGCTTATGCTCGTTCATTGCTCCACATAGGCATCCCCCAAACAGCACCACCGCAGTCTTTGGGGACACAGGGACTTTACCGTAGTCGCCACGCATGGCATGAGGGTTGGCGATTGCAATATAGCTCCCTTTCCTCCAGTAGTGTCTGTTCGCAGTCGGACGATAATAACAACTATACTTGCTCGAGATATTTTTTAAAAGAAAAATTCAATTAATAGAACATTAGATAGACAGGTATTACAGTGTTAAGGTGGTATTAAAGGAGTTTTAAGAAAAACATATCAGTTTATTGAAGTTTAAGCGTAAATTTTTTGTAAGTACTTAGATTTGGTGCTCGTTTCATAAAGTGTAGGTGATAATATAATGCTTAAAAAGCCAGAATTTTGGTTTCCATACATATTATATTATCGTCCCAAAATTGACATAATTAATTTTCAAAATAAAGTCTTGAAGTCACGTCAATTGAGGGCACTGTTCTGAAAACCCTTAAGCGAGGTGACAACAATTAACCTTTTTGTTACTAATACTCACTCACACATCAACACAAACAAGTAATAATATCAAATTACAGGCGCGGCTTTGATATATATCCTACAAACATCGAACCTTCTCCCTCTATTATATTTAGACACCCAACCAGTTTCCCTATTGTCGCCTCTAATGTGTCCACACCTACGCTAATGTGTCTATTGATACTCCATATTAAATAACGGGTCGTTAGCAACCTTTGTTGTGTCTGTTGCTAAGGAATTATTCCTATTAACGCTTATCTGACGAAATGGGATGCTGTGTTTTGGAGTGTGTGTGACATTTTATGTCGTGCGATATTTAGTTCACGCAGTCACCATTACGATACCGGTATAATACTTACCACCTAGTTACGATACCTGTATAATACTTAATGTTAGTTTTTGTAGTCTAATATTAGTCTAATATGGCGTGAGTTAACGCTTTAAATTGAAAATAGATGAGATTAAGAACCGGCAGGATGCATCGGACGTCAGATGACCTCGACACTTTTTCTAAAGAATGTTATTATATAATTATTTATACTTTATTTTTATATAATGTATACGTTTTTATATATTATAATAAATATATTGTTGGCTAAATACACAATAATACAAGCCTTAAGAGCTTACCGTGAGGCTGAATCAATTTGTGTAACAATGTCCTGTCCCTTTATTTTTTAATCAAAAAATAATTATATGTAATTAAAAATAATTCGATTTATTTTTAGTATGAGCCAGTTATTCTAAAATTAAATCGAATTTTTTATTTAATAAATAAGACGACTTCAGCCACTTTTATTCCGTAACTAGTGCGATATGACCCTAAAGTGCCAGCGACGCGAATGGACGCTCAGCATTTTAAGCGCTTGAAAATGGAGGCCTGTTAAAAAATACATAATAATCATAGCTTTTAAATTATTTTTCCTAGCTAGTGCGTAAAAAGTGCACTTTTCGCACGCTTCGCGTGCGTAAATTTCACTTTTTAAGGCACTTGCTATGAAAAATTAGGTTCGATACTCGTGTAAAAACTTCTTTAAGACTCGGGTGATTGTCACCATCGTTTCACTCGGGCTCCAACGTTCACCCTCGTCGAAAAAAATTTTTTTTTCACTAGTATCGAAATGTGATATGGTTTTGGCAGAAGACAATTCCTGGCCATTTCTACTATTTATACCCTACAATAGCGACGCGTTCCACCGTTACTTAAGCCAGTTATTCGCTCTTATCTTACTTCTCACTTTTGTTTTTATTTCATACTTTAGTGGTCGTATAATTAAAAGAAAGGAAGAAAGAAAAAACATTTATTCATGACAAAACAAAAAACCATAAACATGTATTAGAATAAAATATATTTTTGCCACAAAAGGGTCACAACTCAGCATTGCAGCTGGCAAAGCCAGGGCTGTTCTTCCGTTGTGACCCAGGTATACACCGTTCGCTGACGAGGAAGCTGTACTGGCTGTAAAAGAAGAAAATTCGTTTGTTATGTGTACAATTTCGATATTCTTATGTTTGAATATTTTACAATTCAATTTTACGTCAAATTAATTCTTAGGTACTCTCTCATTCTTAATCAATCACTCAGAAATGCAAAGTTATCTTCAAAACGGGGTAGGGTACGAGATTAGGGATTTGTTAGTGCAGTTGACATAAGCCATTGGTCCGACGGTCCGTGTCGGCTCGTTAGTCGACGTTATCGAGTTTGGAATGGCTAGTTCCCGGGGGAAGAACTGAATGATTTATCTACTAGTAGTTTACTTAGGAGATAAACCGAATGTGCAATAAACGCGATTTGCAGAAACGTTGGTATTTTCATGGTTACCTTCATCATCATTCATCATTATTTCCACATTTATGACCTAGAATACGTTTTTTTGTTTAAGTTTATGTGCAAATAAAATTTCTACAAAAGGAATGAATGCCTTAAGGCAGTCTCCAATAGTCAATTTGTAGGTCAAACTTAAAGTTTTATTATGTAAATTTTAGATTATTTCGAGTTTAGTGGAATATATACGAAATTCTATTTTATAAAATGCTTAGCAGTGTTTAAGGTTTATTTATATAGGCAGTATTTCATTTCATTTCATTTCATTTATTCAAATAAGTTAATATGACATAACAGTAAAACCAATGCGTCATATAACTAAATACATATATAATATAACATAACAAATCAAATAAAAAATTTAATAAAACTATCTTCATTTTGGCAACGCAGCAGTGGGGCTTTGTTGCACAGATAGTACTGGAACTGGAGTAGGATTCGGCAGATTGCCCCGGAACCTCCGAAATACTACCCCCTTCGGCCAGAAGTCCACGCTTCCAATGGTGTCCAGCAGCGACCGCGGCACGCGCACCACAAACGAGCTGAAGTGCACGTAATGGCGAGCCCGCAGCTGTTGCACCGTCAGCGTGAAGCCAGTCCTCCGGCGAACGTACTCCACCACATCATCAGCCACGGCCGAGTAATGCAGGCGTGACACGTAGAGCGCCCTGCTCGGTATGGCAACTCGTAGCCCAGTGTTAACCGGCTCCGCAGTGCCACACAGAGTCTTGCGAGGAGCCCTTCGCGTCCTAGACTTTTTTTCCACCAGCGTGAATCCCTCCTTATCCACACTGGCATGGGATTTCCCCGTAATGGGACCCCGAACAGCACGCGCCTGAGAAGGCACGTTGACCCGGTCAGCTGCAACAGGCTTGCCGGCGACGTCAGCATAAGCACGCTGACGCGACTTAGACGAGGCAGGAGGCGGCCCCGCGCGCAGGGGGTGCGCGGGGGGTGAGGCGGCGCGTGCGGCACCGTTCACAGTGTCAGCAACGCGCAGACTTGCAGACTCGGCATTATTTTCAATAAAATAAATAGTATTAAGGTGTCACCTCGATAATCTAGTACCACAGATAATATTTAGTCAAATAATGTCTTAAAATAATTTGGATTTCAATGGTTTCGGTCAATGGTCGAATGAAAATTACTCTAAGACTAGCTGAAATATTTACAAATCATAATAAAATTGTTATGGTAATGATCAAGTTTTGACAGAATAGTGAGTTGGTTCATCAAGCACAGATGACCGTTATCTTTTGTTAAAAGTTATACATACTGTGAATCCTAGGATAAGGTTGCCAAGCAAAACTCAGGTTCTATTGACCTATTGTAGAACGCAAGGACAAACGCCGGGAGTAAATTTTCGTTAACCTACTTCGGTATGAAATGTTCTCATTAATTACAGTTAGGCAATGGCTGAAGGAAGTAAGTCTCTGGCTGAATTTAATTTCAACCCCGGCCTAAAAAGTTGCAACGAGATAAAACCTAAAAATTCCACATAAAATTAAAAATCATTAAAGCACAAGCAGTTAGCGATTTTTCGAAATATGACAAAACACATTTTCAAAACTTGTACAAAAATTTTAATACATCTGATCATGTAAGAGGTAAATAGATTTCTCTCAAACATGTACAACTTACATTATTATGTTACTTTTAATAGGCTGCGAAGTATGTCATTGCAGGTTTGGCGACAGTACGAGTGCTCGTTAAGGTTAACATTGCCAGCCTAGGCCGGCAAGGTCCTATTTTATAATTTCCATTCCATATAAATTAGTGACCACATAAATGTGGGTTCAAAAAAATATTGATCCTATTTGCTGATTAAGTACGTCTTTTTAAAACAATATTTTACTATGGCCCTGATCAAAATAACGATGAATGATTTGAGATATGAATTATATGTACCACTCACTTATCACTTAGTCCATAAATTGCTGCCAGTTTTCAAAGTTGCTGTATGATGCACTAGCAACACCGATCCGGCAGTGCAATGCTGACACGTTGGCAACCTGACAGACGGGCCTAATACAGTCGTATTTGTATCGCAGTCATATTAGGTTAGAAATAATGTGTACACTCCAAAGAGGTATAATGACTGGAGAACGCACCCGCGAGCGCCAGTAAGGGAGGATGATATTTTGGCTTTTGCAGCCCAAAATGTAACAATTCACTAAAGTTTTACTTTATTGGACACTCTTCATTGATAAAATTTAGTTCACCTCACTCGCTCGGAAAACCTTAGTTTATAGCGCGAAATCTGCGTAGAAAAGCCTATTTTATCCGCTAGCGTGCAAAATTCATTCGAATTTCGAAGCCGATGATTGTAATTCTCTGTGGTGCATGTAACTTTTTTTTTAAGTATAAAACTCATTCAACGCGTGACTGGGGCGCTACCGCGAAAAACAATATTCATATATTTCGGACTATTGTCTCTGTCATTCTCATTGGAGTAAAAGAGATAAATGCTCGCAATATACGAACTTCGCAGTACCGCGGTGAATTCATAATAGTCATAGATAATGACCAATCAGAAACATGTTTTTGATTACAGATTTTTAACTTTTTTACTTACCTACATTTTATTTTATGTCAAATAGGTTTAATAAAACCTACTAATAGTATTTCAGTTTAATTTTGACTAATTAATCCATTAAATAAAACACGATTTCAATGTTTATTTGATAAAGAAATTGAAATATAGGTTTGCTTAGTATTGAATTTTCTGAACGTAACCAAAAAAAATTTTTTTTTTAAGTTTTAAGTTCACGTAAATTTGTCGGATTTGTCCTGTGCTAAGCTCCTTTAACTCAACGTTTGAACTATAAAAATGAATTATTAGTAGCGATGCCGATATGATTTCCTTGAAAAATCGCGCGATAAGTTTTGTTTTATTGTTTGTCTTGCCGCTCGAATTTTCCTCGTGAGGTGAAAAGTTGTGTGTTCCGCATGACTGCAAATTTATTTGGCGTCTCGTATCTTAAAAGCCTCGCTACGCTCAGGAATCTATCTTTGAACCATTTGCTTCGCTCATGGTTCAATCTTTTCTTCCTTCGCTTGCTCAGCTTTCAATTTCAACAATAGCGCCAAATAACCACTTTGCAGCCTTACATAACAAATAACTATTCTTCTGTATTCATTACCGCAACTTCGGTTGAAAACGCATGAAAACTCCAATTGCATTTATTTGTACCCCTCCAACTTTGACAGTTCTGAAAAGTTCAGTTTGGAGGGGAATAAAAATATGTGAGACTATGACAAGGACGGACAAAATAGCGCCATCTCTGCCATACCTATTGAAAATTACATAAGACCACCTTTTTCGCTCGTGGTATTATTATTAGCACGGCACGTCTACTTAAATGTTATGTCTATGGTACACTCACAATCCGTATGTTTCGAATTTAAACCAATGTATACAGCCGACTATTTTGATTCGTATGGGCTAACATTGTTTAGCATCTTAAATATTTAGAAAAAGGTGGTTTATGAACCCAAGATGATGATTCTAATAATGTGACTTCACCCTGAAATCTTGGTAACACGCCAGCGCATACACAAAATACAACTTACTGTTTTATAACGGTCGTGTATTAATCATAGCGATGATTTCGCGAATTACTTATTTCGTAAATTTCAAATTAATTATAATATTAAATGGAATATTTCGGACAGTGAATAAGCGTGTTGTAGAGAAGCTTAATATTCCAATTTACCAAAGCCTAATAACAGTTAAATGATTCGGTTATGCATAGACTTTTGCGAAATGACGGCACGATAGTTTGGGGAGTAAATGGAACGGTGTTAATCAGTACAAAAAAACTCTTGTTTTTAACGAAATATTTTTAAATAATATTAATTCACGACAAAAAGTACCTAGTTAATTGAACAATGCCTGAAATGGGCTTATAAGAAATAAAATATATTTTATAAATTATAAACTGTTAGGTACAATGTCCATGATACGGCATCATAGTCTCATGCCTTGCTTACCTACTGTTTCCAAAAAAATACCATCTTCTTTGTTAAAGTTTGTATATTTCGATTCTTGCAACATTCTGGTTTTATTTATTTTTTCCTCAGCGATAGTTTAGGTATTAAGTATTTAATTTTTAGGAATTTTATTAAGAACTTAAGCAAAGGACGCTTTGTTATTTTTCCCCGTCTCTTGGTCTTGAGCAGGCTTGAGAGGCCTGCAAGATAGGCGTCAAGTTAGGTTAGTCCACATTATTCTCCCTCGATACTTTTGGTGCGTTGTTTCATACCCTACTATTGATGCTGACTCTACCATTTTAATAGAAGATACATATACTTTTATTCTCCTAATAAGTATAAAATGAACAAAATTTTGTGTCAATCAAAACTAAATATTTAACATCAAGCTACGAGAAAGTCAGTTTTATACAGGCGTCAACCGTCGGCCATTTGTTAGCGCGCCCTGCGATAAACAACGTGCCCGACAGAGACGCATGGCGCTCACAAACAATATATATTATTGTATTAATGCCAGCGATAATTGATGGAAACCGACTGGAACCGGATGACGTTTAAATTGGAAGCGAGGCTTTTTGTAAATTATTGCCATGGCTCTTTTGACAGACGCAAACGAGTGGAAAAATACAGTTGAGTTGCGCGGCGCGGCGGCGCTTCTTAGCCACATATCGAAATTATTTTTAGGCTCGTGTTATCGCTTAGTATAAGCAAATGTGGCTCGAAATCACTTGTCTTATACAAATGAGTACAGCATGCTTAACTACTACCGTAATACTGTAAGTGTTAAGCGTTAGGTGAAGTCAAAATTTAAGCCACCTTTTATTGCAGACGGAAATATGATAACTACAATTACGATAGCGGTGACTACAAATGAGTTTTCTTCGTTTCATAAATAATTGTATATAGTATTGCTTATATTACAGTAAATCCTTCGTAATATCTTCCTCAACTGACTATACTAGTGACATCGTTTATTCATGCCTTGAACCATATCAGTTGTATGTTTGTTGAAATTTAAGGTGTAGTAAAGTAAAGTTAAGATGCCCTGCCGATAAACTTAGACTGCAGGAAGGCGCCGTGTGGTTGAATATTTCCGATCATATGGCGCCCTCGCAAACGGCTAAGAGGATGAAACGCCAAAGTAGGTAAAGTTTCTTAAGCTTCAATTAACTGAACATCACGTCGATCTAAGCATTCATTAGACGTATTTATATTAAATCAGATCGTACAAACGAAGCAAAATGGCACGTGACGGTGGCATATCTAATTTTAATTGGTATCGGTTCTGTACAAGAATTTTCGATTTGATGTACTGTTATAAGTAAAATGCTTTCCTAGGCCTTGATTGGAGTTGTACCCAACATTGTTGCCAGTGCCACAACAGCTGCGAAATACTATTCAATCTCCTCGGCCTACGGTACAATATCAGTAATTAATTGTACTAGCCGTTGTCGTGCTCCGTCACAAAGGAGTTGGTCAACACATCCAACTTTCGGCAATGTCGGAACTATAACGAAGTGGCGTATTGCCCTTTGAGATAGTTTCCGAGTGGAATTCTTAATTACGTGAATTGCATGCCTTTGTTGAAAGGGTATTTGGATGTATTTAGCAGAGCGACTCAAAAACAATGAGCAATGAGCAATGACTTTTAGTAAATCGCGCCTTTGTTTTAAATAATAGAATTGGGAGTCAGAATTAAAATGTAAGTGAATTAGAATAAAAATTTCAAGGATATTGCTTCAACAATTTTACTGACAAATCTATCGCAGCTTGGATATTTAACTTCCTTGGACTATTGCGAGTTTTATTGTTTTAAGAGAATTACACTATCCTATATTTTCTTATACTAAATAATGTTTATTAAACTGCCATAAGCTTTGAGAAAATATGTTTCAAATATTGTCAACCATTCTACTGAAAATTTCACATTTTTGTAGTTTTATGGAAAGCCTGTTGACACACGAATATCAGGAAATTAAGTACCTATAAACGCAGTAAGACAGCACATAAATTATGGCAGTGAAATTAACAAGGCACTTAAATTTAAGGAAGACCAAACACCAACCTATATTTTATGAGTGCTCGGGCACACTAAAGGCGGTAACTCGGCGCTTTCATGACGATTCTATAACAAGGCGTATCCGCACGTGCAATTTTATATGAGAACGTGGGACAGAAACACTGGTGTAATACAATAAGACGTACACTTTAATACAATAAAACCGCATTTATCTCTATTATTGTTATTTAAACTTTCGTGAGACATTGTAATATTTTAAAAATTATATCTATCTATGTATATAAGTACTTACGAGAATCAGCGGCGGATTAGATGAAGCTGTACCATATCGGGGCTTATACGATCTATTCTAGCTTGTGAACGTCCGACATTACTTGTTCCTATAGTAGTCACCAGTACCCATACCATGAGTTGTAATGTCAAAACTCATGGTAAGGGTACAGTATGGTACATTTCTAGACCAACGTCGTCGACTCTCCATCATCGGCGTTAACCTCAAGAGACGCCATTACCCGGTAATACGAGTATACTTATATCATTCTCATATTCATTTACAGATATAATATTAAAGTCACGTAATATGGTGCCCTACCATTGTGTATAATATCATTACTTGCCCGCTTCATACGTGTTGGGTTATTGAAATTTCACATGTTTGTTGTTTATTAGTAAAGTTAGACGTATATTAGTTTTCCTACGCCAGCCGCCGACGTCAAAACTTTACTTCACATTTCATTAAAACTAGACTATGTATTTAATTATAGAATCACATTATAATTACGGACATACGTCTAAAATATTTCGGTATGTTTGATTAACAAATTTTCCACGACACAAAATTAATATCAAAATTTCAAGTCCGTAATAGCTTTCGAACGTTTTCTCCGTGATATAATAACATATACGTTTCAGTTAGTGTACTAACTATCAGCAGGAGATGTAGCTAAACGGGTGAGTTTTTTTTTTTTTTTTTAGTGAGAGGTTAGTAAACAATTAGCTCCAATCTCACCTGATGGCGAGATGAGGCCGATGATAGAGTATGCTTACCTAGCAAGAGCTTGTTCACTCTCAACTAGAAGACATCCAGGTTGTACTGCTCCGGGAAAAGAACAGCTGGCAGAGAATTCCACTCCCTGGCTGTGCGGATCAGAAAAGTAAAAGCAAATCACTTTGTTCTGGTTAAAGAAATATGGGGACCACAACATAGGGATGGAATCTCATTCCACGCCTCGTCCCTTAATATTTAAATGGAGATGGTGGAATGGAAAGATGACTTTATTGTTAAGAGAACAAGAGCGTGTCTGGATCATTTTGAACACGTCACTCGATTAGCAACTTCTGCTGCTGATTGTACGCAAAAAGGTTAATTTATACCATCTTTATGGCTCAATTGTATTTAAAATAATTGTTGAGATTCCTATATCAAAATTATTTTATTTATTTATTTATTTACTCGTAATCTTAATGCACAACAAAAAGTACAAAGGCGAACTCAATGCCAAATGGCATTCTCTACCAGTTAACCGTCAAATTATCATCGTGATAAAATGTTACATTACAAACAGGCAAAATTGCTATCAGATTTAACTACCTAAAATACAATTCAATGGCTTTATTTAAATTATGTAGAACTATTTAAGGACAAATCAAATGATTTATTTTCAAATATTTGTTTTGTTCTTAGTTGCATAGATGTTAGCACCATCTCTCTATCTTAATAAGAATCCAGAAAGTGATTTAAATAACGAAAAGAAAGAAATACTAAACATCTGACACTTAACATGTGATGTCTCAAAAAGCAAGTAGTTATCTACTCAGAGTGTTTGGAGTACGCAGAGCATCAATGCTTGAAATTAAATAACAAACTTATTAGTGAATAATAAGAAGTGCAAGTACGTAGTGTTTTCGCCTTAGATATGGTAAGCCCAAAAACCGTTAAAAAGCAAAATTGCATATATTTCAGCAATTACAACCAGTTCCCTTTTAGTCCGTGTGGCCTGAAATCTGAAGGTTCGGATTCAAATCCTGTCTTTGAATCTGGACACATTTTCTTAAGTATATGTCATTTATTTTCAGCTTAAATTCTGTACCTATACATTATCTGATACAAAAAAAAAAAACAATTAGAGGCTCTCTTATATTTGCAATTTAGTTAACGGATATAATAAAAGTATAAGGACCATTTTGTATGCACAAAAAATACCTTAATTTCCACTTCAATGATATTCGCCTCACTTCATACACATGGTTATACTTTTAACTGCGCATTTTTTGATTACCAAGCACCGTAATACACCGTCTTTGTCCCACGGGCTCTAAGAGACCCTTAAAACATACCCTGCTGCGGAAGATCAGAATCAAGTATACGATATTTCTATGTCACGTCATAACTTCTTACATTTTTTGCATCTTTTTAGAATTTCTGTTATTAATTAACAGTCGCTTTGTCTAAACATTGACTGAAAAACGCACAACTTAACCGCTGAAACGTGAATAATAAAATTAAGAAGATATTATATAATAAACTATAAAATATCTCATTAATTCATAATAAGTACATAATTTAGAGAAAAAAGTTGGGAACTGGAATAATTAATTTGTCACTACTTTAATGACGAATTCACCGCCGACGAAGTTTGTATAATTATACAGTTTAAATATTTGCACCATAACATAACACTTGGGTAGGTAGTTGAAATATTAAATTACAATCGTGTTTTCCTAAAACACGCATTTGAATTTACTATGATTTGAATGCTCCTGGAGTATTGCAAAAGCATGTTTTGTATAACGAAAACTTTGAAGTTTGTATATTACGAGAAGCCGTCGTAAAAAAAGCAACTTACAGTTTCACAGTTATGAATTTAAGCAGCCGCGCTTCAATGGAACATGAAACACAGCCTACCTGGCTATTGTGCGACCACCAATTTTCCCGGGAGCCGGCATTTCCCATTATGTGCGAATAAGGACCGCGATTATTTCAAATATGTTTTAAGACGAAATAAGCTGAAGGTTTTTTTCATAAAATGAAAATAGGGTAATGTACTCGTTGTGGGTACAAGACAATAATGAAAAAATCTTCATGTTAATACATTTGTCGTAATATGAGACTCCGTACAGTACCGCCTACAGTACCGCGATGACATTTTATTTAATACTTGATTTTTTATTTCTGTTAACTGTAAACTTGATAATTTTCTGGGTGTATTGACAGAAATTGCCACATGGCCCATGTACCAGTAACTTACTTGTGATTCTAATATCAAACTTAAGTTGTCATTTTATTGAAACTTTCATGTGTCATGCTAATATTATATGCATAACATAGCGTTATTGGTCACTCGCATGACTTGTTTTGAAGAGCATAGTATGTCCCTAAATATTTTAAATTACTAAAAGTTGATAGTCTGATCGCATGACGCATTAAACACTCATGTGATCTCATTATGAAACTTGCCTTTGGCTCGATTCGTAAAACCATACTTGTGTGTTAATACCAGTCATTATAAGCCAGTAATATAAATTATTATTAGCTGACGCTGGCATAGAAAAAGCCATAATATCTGCAGTCAGATAAAAGGAAACTAAATGAGTGGTCAAGTTTACATTAAAAAAAACTCAAAGTAAATAAACTGTTTATAAAAAACAAATTAAAAGACATTATAAACACGATTTAATATTAAACGAGTTTGTTTTAAAGCAGAGTTAATTACGAAATTCATCTGCCTTCAAACATAAACAGACTGGTTGCACCCGACAGTGGACTTTACTGGGTTGACACAAAGTTTTGTTTTGCGTAAACTCGAAGCTGTCAAGTATTTGTAATAGAAATAAGTTTGTCGGAACTTTGTTATGGCAAAGGTAAGGAAGGATAGAGGTTTATTCGTAATTGAGCTTGGCCTGTGTGTTGAATAGGTACTTAAGAAATAAATGATGATAAGTATTCTTAAAAATAAAATCATAATAATATACCTATCAGGTACGGATGCCACTTCAGAGCAATCTCTGAGTATAGAAGGGTTTAATGCAATTGCCCCGCTTCGCAGGCGAGCTGGTGATCGCAGTAAGTTCCACTGCTAAATTATACATAATCATAATTATATATTTATTGTTCCAGCGTTTCATTATATACAGGTCATGAGATATACTGGCTGTTTACCGAAATGTATTCATTTAATTAAATCTCGCTTTTTGAAATATTACACAGCTGAATGAAAGTTTTCGTCCGTATCGTCAGTGAGGTAAATAACAGGCCGCGTCCATTTTATGCGCCAGCGACTCAAATTAGGGACCCAGCGGAACTTAAATTAAAGATGGCGTCGACTAACCGCCGACCCACGGCCAATTGTAACGGACTGATTATGAAGCAGTGGTTGACGTAATAAAGGAGGACCGAACATGTTGTACTTTTATCTTCGTTGAAGTACCCACATACGTAGAACGAGGATAAAAAAATTACACATCAAATTATAGTTACCAAAAAGATATACCTAATAAATTAAAAGTAGAAATAGATAACAATATACTTAATAAACAAACGACGAGGACCTCCGGTGTTCGAGACGGGATTCGAACCCGCATCTCCAGCTATCGCGGCTGACGCCTTAACCAATTTGGCCACCCGTACACAGCGGAACCCGTCGAAAGTTCTTTCGTTAGTTTCATATACCTAATATTTATTCAAAAATAATATAGACCTACATAAATGATAAACACGGCTCTACCCACGTTTTGACGACCGGTCTGGCCTAGTGGCTAGTGACCCTGCCTATGAAGCCGATGCTCCTGGGTTCGATTCCCAGTCGGGGCATTTATTTGTGTGATGAGCACAGATATTTGTTCCTGAGTCATGGGTGATTTCTATGTATTTAAGTATTTATATGTATTTATCTATTATATATATCGTCGTCTGAGACATACAACACAAGCCTTACAGAGCTTACCGTAGGACTAGGTCGATTTGTGTAAGATTGTCCCGATATATTTATTTATTTATATATTTATTTAGTCACTAGCGTGACATTTTCCGGAGAACATGGGCTTCTATTTTTAAGCACTTATGTTGAGTGTTCGTTTGGTTCACCGCTCGCGTCGCTGGCCCGCCACGCACTGTCATGCGATTGACTGAATAAACGTGAGTAAAGCCGTGTTCATTATTTATATAATTTTACAATGTCTCACGAAAGTTTAAATATAAATAATATAGACCCTTTTCTAAAGTGGTATGTTTTAGATATGCAATAATCTGAAACACCGAGTTTAAGCGACTTCAACTGTGAGACCCATTTGCTTCAATGCCTTGGTTTTCATGTACCATTCAAAACATTATTATTTAAATACTTCTGTTATAATGAATAACATAAAATAAAATAATGGGAAAGCGCAATATCGAACGTCCAAACTAAATATACCGATGACCGTCGCTGGCTGCAGTGTGCTGAAGGTCGCTCCCGATGGCGGTCCATAAGGGAGGCGTATGTCCAACAGTGAACATCCATGACTTATTGGGTTCAATCAACTATTCTTTGTCCTTCGTTGCCATGGTTACGTTCTTCTGGGTCACTCTTCAAACAACAGTTTAATTGCATGCATATTTGTGCTAGTAATATGTCACTACAAGGCGCGTCAGTAGTACGCAGGGCCACATTTCTTGTAACAAACTATGCTTCAGTTTTCCCCTGGTTGAGTGGACAGAATAACAACAACAAATAGTTGATTCGCTCATAGATAGAATACATGAAATATGTATGTTTGTTACATATTCTCGCTTAAATTGCTGAATTAAATTAATGTTTATGAAATTAAAACCTCAAGATAATTTGCGTCCCAGAAAAGAACTTAGGATAATACGTAATAGTTATCACCTCTGAATAAAAAGGCAGGCAAAAGTTAGCACTGCATAGTATTCTTTTTTATCAAAGTACCCAAGTTATTTAAAATCCCTAACTTATGTACACAATTCTTGCTCATAACATCATAGAATGCAAGAAGTCAACTCGTAAATCAACTCCGTTCAAACGGTGCGCACGAATAATTGCGCTCTGCTTTTGTCAGCAGAGACAACCCTATTCTGATTTACAATACTCAGTCTATATTATGTCATCAAAGTAAACGGTCCTTAGATATTAGATTAAAGTCTAACTCGAAGGACTCGAAACTGTCAAAATATTGTGAACCGTAACATAATACTTAAATATAATTTAACCCATTATTTTAAACTAGCGACGATAACCCGAATTGTAAAATATCACATAGCACTTCACTCGCTGCTTGGAACTTTAACGAAAGTTAACCAATATTTTTCTTTTTCTTAAATTTGTCAATATTAAGGTTTTACATTTTCTGTGCATAAAAAAATAGAAAGAAAAAGAAGGTGTACCATTTAAACCAATAATTACTGTTATAACCTATATGAAATTTAAGTGACTAGTACTTAATATTATTAGGACGCTATGAAGACTCTGGTTTTTTTTTTTATTTATGACAAAGGTGGCAAACGAGCAGACGGATTGCCTGATGGTAAGCAATTACCGTCGCCCATGGGCACTTGCAACACCAAGGGAGTCACAAGCGCGTTGCCGACCTATAAGTGGGTTGGAGCTCTGGGAACCTTATTCACCATCAGGAACACAACACTACATACCTGAAAGGTAGCAGTGCTATTATGGCTGTGGTCTTCTGTAAGGAGGAGGTACTTCCCCAGTTGGGCTTCTCCAGATTCAAGCGTGATGGTACTTCGCTGTGCCCTACCTCTCATTGTTGGACGTAGTTTAAGGACATACCCGGGTCCAAGGTGCAGAAATAAAACGTATTTATTTACATCTTCTTATTTCTTTATTGTACATCACAAAGAGATAAGAAATAAAATGTTTCTTAGATAATTAATTCCAGGTAATTTGAGTTCAAAAGAATATTTCCTTAACGTTTACAGAAACAAATAAAAATAGTGTATATTCCCTGAAAGTTAATATTGCGTTAGTTTTGTAATTCTTCGTTGCGTTTCATTTGCCAATAGGACTACATTAAAATTTTAACAGTTTAATATTGATTTGGCATTGCTTGCAGAGTTGCAGTGCTCTTATCTTATTAAATGCGCGCTATCTAGTATTTCAACCACATGAGTACCACACGCCGACGTTACCACTCAAAGAACTTTCTAGCACCAATAAAATGCAAAGTAACCGGTTAACATCAAAACCAGAATACGCCTGCAAAGAATTGCTTTTCCAAATGAGGGAACATGAAAGAATTGTAATCATTGATGTGATTACAGCGTTCACAAAGGCGGGACAGTGCAGTTCAACTATTATATATGACTTCGTGGTGCGATAATGTAAATAGAAGTTTATGGTTCACGATATTGAATAAAAAATCCTTAGTTTTTTTTTACGCGACTGGTTTCGAAACTTAGTTGCAATAACGGTAAAATCATTTTTAGCAGGCAACCAGCAGCGTGGACAGAAAGAAGGCTTCTATCGAAACTAGTTGTGAACACAGAATAAAATATTTTTACCCGACACTGGTTGAAAAATTCAGTTGCTATGGCGGCCGAAAGGGGTTTACCAAATTGTAAAGGCAAACAAGTTTATTTATTTGCTATCTCCCAATGCATCCAAATTTTAGACCTATGAATTACTTTTGTATTTTTTAAATGAATTCTGAAGTTCTATTTACTAACAATATTAAGCTCTACTACTCGTAGATGCTTTCTAATATTAAAATTGAGTGTATTTAAGGTTTTTTGTAAACATGAGGACACAGCATATCGTCAAGCATCCTGTATATTGTATAAAGTCTTGTGTCATATGTTTTACTAAGTATCTCCAATTAACATTATTAAGCAAGCCTGATATTTATAACAGGAATGATATATTTATACATACTTACATATAGTTTCAAATTTAATTCCTTACATTCTTTGAAATGGCACATTCTTTACGCATAACACATTGTTTATCAGTTATCACTTTATTTCAACTCGTGATTGCCGAATGTATTAATATACATCCTAAGGAATATTTAGTATATGAACAGCATGAATATAGTTTCCCAAACCATGTCAATTAGCTAAGTAAGGCAAGGTGCTAAGCAATTCAATTTGGCCACTGGTCCTAACGGCCGTCGAACAAAGCCTGCCCTTCGCTCGTAAAGGCAGACTACAGTTATGGGATGTGGGGTACAGTATAAGTGATAAACTATTATATAACTTTCATCGATATTTCCCCATTTTATACAGTAACACATCTTATTCTGATATATATGTATACTCTTCCTTTTTCATTACTCAGGTAGCTATTTATTCATTAAAGACAGTATGACAATTTCGGAAAATTCAAATTAAATTAAGTATCTTGTAATTTCTGAGGAAGAAATTCCTTTTTGAAAATATTAATTATAGGTATAATTAATGTAGTTATACGAACACGCCTACGTCAATTTCGAAGAACACGCCTACGTCAAAAGAAAAACGTACCACTGGTTCCAACCCTACACCCTGACCCGAGAAGATACCGGCAAGAAACTAAGGAATTTCTAGAATTAGTTCTTAAGCGGACCCCAGGCTCCCATGAACCGTGGCAAAGCGAGGACGAAGAAGAATGTAAATTACATTCTTCTTCGTAATTCCTTTGTTCGTAATTCCTCTGAATTACATGCATTAATATCCATACCGTCCCGCCACATAATAACTACTCATATAAATGTTACAAACCACTATCAATAATACTAAAACGTCGAGGCATGTGATGTATCCAGAAGGGTTTTGATAATAATTATGACACCTCCCTTCCCCCAGGCGTACGAGTGCAAATGAGATACAAAACAAGTATTTTAACTGTATGTAAAGTCAATGATGATTTTTAATTTTCATTCATTATATAAATCCCAAAAGGTGGACCGATGCCGCTGGATGTGGAAGGCGCGGGACCAGTCTTTATGGGTCGTTTTTGGGGAGGCCTATGTCCAACAGTGGTCGTCTTTGGGCTGACATGATGATATAAATCTATTGAAGAATCTTGTCCGCTATCGTTCCAGTCTTGAACCTAACCCCTCCCCGATCGTAGCGTCCGCTTTCATTGCCCGCACGTAGTTCAGACCGCATATTGACATGCGCCTGGATGGCCACACTGGGGCCGTTCGCTTTGATGGCGACTCATCACCGTTTCTTTCCAAATGTATAATCACGTTTCAGAGCTAAGGTAAAAAAAAACATGGCTACAAATACATACGAGTATATAAACTTGTTAAAAACAATTATCATGTTCAGACATGTATCATAAGTTTATGCGATAAAATCGTAAATTTTCAGTAAGTACTTTTTTGATACTTTTTTAAACCAAGAGCCGACGGTACTGCGTTAAATCCCAATGAGGGCATTTTTTGTGTGATCAGGTGTGATATTAGCAAGGAGCGGAAAAGCCATTGCAAAAACTAGAGGTCGAACAAATGACCATTATTTCTATCGACTTATCGATATCACGGAATATTATCGCATTAGGTATTCATAATCAGCTTAAAAGATTATTCTGTAACATTTGACCTCTTTGATAAGCAACTTGCATCTCCATATTAAAGTAAAGCATGTCAACGTCACATATGTCATTTATGTCACTTAAGTTTTCATGCGTGATTTTCGTGCCGTGTTACTAAAATGGTTAATCCGAAAAGAAAACCATAAACAAATGGATACAGAAAGATGCTGCTCTTAGTTACAAAGAAGATTCTTCCACAATATATTGCTCTAAATGTGACGTTCATTTACATCAAATATTTCTCGATAAGTCGATAAAACAGTTAGTGATTTATGCTATGACAAATTCCGCTCCTTGTTTATAAGACTTTATTTATTATTTACACAAAATTACCTTATCGATAGTCGATAGAAATAATAGTCATTTGTTCGACCTCTAGTTTTTGCTATGGCTTTTCCGCTCCTTGGATATTAGTTACGGGTTCTAAGTAAGCATTTATATATCGTTGCCTGCGTACCCACAGCACCAGCAGTGGGGCTCGGTCAATTTGTGTAATAATGTCCTGTAATATTTTTTTATTATATTATCAATACAAAATTTAATAAAACCTAAGATACATATTTCAAAAGCAAAAAACGATTACTATCTTTCTTAGAAAAGGCGTTACCAAAATTACAGGAGTTTCAAGCATTAAGTGTGAATATTTTACGCCGGGCAAAGTTCAATCTCGATTGATGAATACCAGGAAAATTGGCATGTACCCGTAAAACCGTTACACCTTTTTCAATTTACTTATTAAGCTTAGCCGAACACGATGGATGCTAGTCTACAGCAGCGAATTTGTCACGCTTGGGATAAATTTGAACAGCTTTTGTTTCTTTTTGTATTTCATGTTTTATGTTATCTTATAGTCTTTGTAGATTTAATGTAATAAATTACGACTTTTTATGAATAATAAATTAATATGTATTTATTCACAACAACAATAATAACAAAGACTGAACAATAATAATCGGTAATAAATAATAGTCGGGCACATACCGCCGTATTTCAGTTCCAGCCATGAATTTAATAATTATTCTTATCTAAGTAACTTATCTGCAGTTATTATTTTAAAGATATTGCTGCCAAATCGAAAATAACATATTATTATTAAACATTAGTAAAATTACTTAAAGTGGAAAAAATAAAATATTATTCTAATTAAATGGGCTTTAAATCACTACTAATCTAATTTTACAATTTTTTTGTGATACAACTTACACAAGTATTAAGTATACGTACCTACTTTTTCAGTTAATTTATTTTCTTAGTCACCATTCTGGTAGTCAAAGGTAGAACAGCGTTTATTATCAACCCTTAAAGGCCGTATGACCTCCATCCTGTTTATGGGTCACACCGTTTAATGGACCCCCATAACTCCATCACGTAATTAAGTAAGTTCCTAAGCCTGCTTAAGGCACGTAATCTTACACAATAACCTTTACCTGTCGTGTACAAAAAAGCTTATTTATACAGGCTATATTAACGTAAGTTATGACCTTTTGGTGCTGCTCGTAAAATGGCGGAACTGTGGACTAGATTAAACAATGCATAGGACCTTTTTAAGTTAAAAAGGTAATATTAGCTGACCCCGTGAACGGGATTACCCTATTTGCCAAGACTATTCACACTTTTATGAATGTTTAGTGAAGATTAAGTAATTAACGTTGTTAGAATTCGGATTTTAGTTTGAATTAAAGTAGGTACTCGGGCAGTACTTGATTGTTTATTTAGTAAATTCGATTAACTTTAAAACTAGTAAATATTTAATTTATTACTTTATCAGATTTTATAAGTCTGAAGGAAATTACTAATATTGATAGACGGCGAATGCGTTTAATAAACATTTATACCTACAACATTTTCAGTCGTCAACTCTTGACTGAACAAGCTTAAACATTCCGGTAAATTAAATTTTGTTCTTTACTCGGGGATCTTAAGATAGATTGTCATGAAAATTCTAAATTGGTTTAGGTACTTAGTTGTGAAAGTAATTGCTCGAAAATCTCTCTTACCAGCGTATTATCGTAAAAGAAATTGGATCGATGACATTACAATATGCACCAAATCGCTGACAATAACGAAGACGTAGCGAAACAACAAAAGTAAGTTACGATTTAGTAATAGTATTTTATGCATCAGTTGTTTAATAAGGGTCAAAAAGGGTGAATTGGGTGGGCATAATTTGAGCTGAAAGGAAAAAAATGATGAGAAAGATGCCACGAATGTATTATTTTGTATAAACAGTATGTTGCAGAGTCAGTTCGTGGCTCGGTCATTAGGTAATGCTGTTTGCATCTATGATAAGTCAAATAAAAATGCAACAAAAACGAGCTAAGCTAGCACCGCAAACTAACACGCTAGGTGTCTCGTTGTGGTATATCTTTTGGTATTTGCACTTCCTGACCTTCCCGTTGATCTGGATGCCTAATAATAGCACGGGATAATTTGTTTTGGGGACATCTTTGGTAGATAAAATATGCTACTTTACTTTCTTTACAAAGACAAAAGCATTTTCTACATGACAGGAGCGTACTGGGGGCGTTTGGAATAAAATTATTGAAATTCTTCAATCACCTTAACAATTCCGAGCCGTCACTTCCCGGTATCCAAGGCAATTAATCAAAGCCTCTTTCAATTACAGGATGGTTTTTGTTGGGATCCCCGAAATTTAATATATTCTATTTTGGTGACCAACACATTGTAGAAATAACTGCACGATAGCTTAATTCATAAAATATAATAAATTATTTAGTTTATACAATTCAACAACGGATACAAAAACCTAAACAATTTTAACGACGTTTTTAAATTTCTATACTGTGTGTAAGTCTAATACGGGCGAAGAATTAAACCAGACATAGGATTTACCAGTATAATCATTAACCAAAAGGTTTTTCTTTAATTATACCTATTATACACATGTAATTATTTTTTGTAAAATTTCTGAGCAGTAATGTACTGCGAACATTACGCGATATGAGCTTTTGAAAGTAACTGTCAACGAGTGTTTAACTCGAGTGTGTTGCATTACATTGCGGGCCGATTTTTTTTATATGGATAAAATTTTAATTGTACTTCTAAGCAAAAGTTATCTAAATATATTTCTTATGTCCTATTCTACCCTCCGTTAAGAGATTCGCCCGTATAAGACTTACACACTGTATAATTTTTTTTTTATTGTTTACTTATTAAACATTGTTTTATTGTTAAATACCAATATTCGAATACTATAGTATACCTGTACATACCTACGGATTTAACAGGTCATAAGTATTCATATGATAATATATCTTTTGGAATTATCAGCCTTCCTAGTATTATTTATACGGTCTACAGCGGACTCAAAGGCCTTTCATGATGAAACTTTGAAAATTGATCTACGTCGTTTCGAGACCGAAATTGTCCTTGTATTTTTTTTATTGGAGTTGTAATATTGATATGTAAAAACTGACAATCACTTTTTGTTTAACCAATATTTTAATTTAAATAAATCATAAAATCCAGGTAGGTATGAGATACTTTTAAGTTCTCTCGATCCCTTTTATGAACATGCGGACGTATCCATTGATGTATCAAATATAAATAATCAATAAACGTAGAGAATAAACAAGGTTAGCTTAAGCAATACCATAAATCTGCTTGGTAAATAGAAAGAAAAATTCCCTTAAGCTTTAACCATCATCCATCAAATAAAATGTTAACAGAAAAAAGCAAACAAAATAAAAAATACACTAAGGCAAAAAAGTCCAGTCATCTAATAGTCACAGAACCCTTAACACCCGTGGCCAGTTTTAGAATACGAAATCGTTTTAATACAATCGCAAGAAAGATTAATGGTTGATTTTTGGTTTGGAATAAGCGAGTAGAGGCGAGCCGGGTGAAACTAGTGAGAGGCAAGAGGAAACATTTTACACGTTATCACAAAAAAATATCTTCTGTTACGTATATTATCATCATCATTGTGAGCCGACAGACGTACACTGCTGGACGAGGACCTTAAATAATGACGAATAATTTGCACAATGTTTCGTGCTGCCAAGGTCCAATGATCCCGCGGCCTTACGGTAGGTAGTAAAAGACATTATTTTTGTCTTCCATTCCGGTACGAAGTTACCACTCAAGAACCTTTCTTCTCCAATCGATCATGAGTTCTTCGTGTAACTTTGTCACTTAAACTGGCAATTCTTGCGCTATGTCAGTGAGTTTAGTTCTTCTGCGGACCCCCTCTCCTCAATTCTGATTTGATCATGCAGAGTAATAAAATAAAAAATCATTGCAAAATTTTAATCAAGATTAATTCACCCTTGCCCTTTTCACAGCTTAGGAAATAATTTCAATAGTATATTAAAGTATGTTTTAACAAAAATATATTACTGATTACGCGATCACATGTACAGTTAAGTAAATTTAAATTTTCCCTCGGACGTTTTCGAGTACACAAGTACAAGAACAAGCTAATTTATTTAATTAATTAAAAGTATACCAACTTAAAACAAACATAATTTGAAATAAAGTACTTATATTTATAGCATTCAAAAACAAAGAAACTAGCAACAAAAACTATTTTTTTTTTTCTTTTTGGATCAAGGAAAAAAATTCGGGCACATCACTAGGTGAGATGCCACCATTAATACTGTCCAGCTGAAAATTTGATTTCCGGATTTTCTTCGAATGAAAGGGCTAAAAATATACATGAGTTATTTGGACTTTCCCCATTGAAAGGAATGAATGGGTCTGTTGGCACTTCATGTTTCATTCGGCTGTTTATGCCTAGCTGGGTTAACGATGGCCAGGGTAAAAGGATTTTCAGCGATCGCGTTAAATGCGATCTTGCAGTAATCATTTTTGGAGTGTAAAAGTTTTTTTATGTAAATTTTGAGTAATTGGTTTATATTTATACGTGGTAATTTATTTGGTATGTTTATACAGTACTAAGCAAATCATAACATACTTATATAAGAAACAAAATTGAAAACAACTAAAAACGAATTTGATCAAGTTGGCGTTTCAAAAACTTTGCACATTCTTGGTCATCGGGTTAAAATTTAAACCATTGTTTGAAGTAACGGACTCGTAAAATTATTTTTTATTTGCGCAAAATAGGTTAACTTATACACTTGATATACCTGTTTCATATGCTCGTTTTAAGTATGCCTGTTTTTTTATAATTATTTATCTCATAATCGAAATAAAAAGTAAAGAGTTCAGATCGGATAAGATTGGACAATTCGATCGAAATATCTCGCATGAAACTTTCCCTTGGTTAACAATCTGCTATTGTTTCTTTAGTTGCAAAACTTTTTACTGCCTCTAGATAATATCGTGCAAAGCGGCCAACAATATACCTAGTTTACGACATAACCCTTGTTTCCTCAGCGATAATAAAATAGCAAGTTTAGTTGAACAATCATGCGACTGAATAATGTATGAGCTACGTGATGACTTTGCAAGTCGCTCTGTACGGAGCATGTAATGTTATTGGGTGATCATTCGCTGGCTGATTCAATAATACTACAATACGAACTTTATTTACGAGCATAACGTGAAACGGAGAATACAGAGGATTATTTATTAAATGGGGTACGTTACTACCGGTCTTTTCAGTAAAGAGAATTTTAATTCAATTAATTTTTAATCCTCTTGATCGGCGTTGTTAATGTAACAATACATTATTTAGTTACGAAACGAGTTGGTCAATAAATAGTTAATAAAAAAGAAAAAATGAATCAATCAGTTTATGTAATGTTTCATTCATATTTGGATTACTTATTTATCACCTGTTATCACATAGTTATTATGTGATATCTGGTCGGAGTATTTTCTTTTTTTTAAGATTTTCGTGTAATCATCACATTACTTAAAGGAAATCTTGCACAAAAATTTAGTCTACTCCAAGGGAAAAGATTCGTAGAAGCTTTTTGTTACTACTGGCATATTTTACGTAAAATGAATTTTAGACTAAGAGATAATATTTGATAACGAGAGCTACAAAATCTTCTCAGTTATTTATTTTAAGAAAATCCAACTTCCACTGAGCCAGATAGGTATACTTTTGTTATAACTAACAAAATGCAAGCGTTTGGTGTAAATTAGTTTGATGTCACCTGGCTTCACTTCTTCTAATTATTAATTGTGGAAAAATCAATTTAAAAACCATACAATTTTCGAATTCAATCGTTTTTAGTGATTGTATAGCAACTTTCGGTCTTAAACCGGGAAAGCTATGACATATATCGCCCGATCGCCCGGCTATGACATATAAATTATGTTTCTTTTATTTACACGGGATTGATTATCTTTTGTACCTTGAAATAGCTGATAGCTCATAGCTTACTAGTTCGCAGTGGGACCAGTGCCTATTAATAAAACTATAGCAATCTAACTAAGGTATATTTGGTTTCATAATATATTAATAACATATCATCTGTTTTGTCCATTGTTCTTTTTGTGGCAAATTACCTAATACTTTGAAGGTATAATATTTTGCTACATAGTTTGCATTTGTTTTTTATCTTGGTTTTAAGTATACAGTTACATAGCTGAATCCAAATTTACAATCAAGGTTCAAGTCTGTTGCATAACAACTAGTAATATTAGCGAAAGTCCCTTTCCAATACCTTTTATTAGAAAAAGAGTTCCGCTAATGTTATTTAGCTGTACGGTGTTATGTAACAGACCGCAGATTGAGATCTCCAGTGGCACTCCCCCAAACGGCAATGCGGACGTCGCCGCTGGGTTTTTAGTGGGTATTCTCCTCCCCTCCTCTTGGCTAGCAAGAGGAGCAGCGAGGAGAGAGTCCCACATACCCCCTCACTACCATCATGGCCCTACCCCAGGTGGAGGGGGGAATATATTTATTGTGTCAGCGCTAGCGGCAGTAACGCTTGCGTAGAATTGATAATTGAAGTTTCGAGAGGTCAGAGATAGGACTTTAGAGTCTCGAGTGTCTAGTCAGGTCAAAAGGGTTTCTATTTATAGCTAACGCCTTGAAAAAGTATACTTTAAATAATAAATTACAGAAACTGAACTTTAAGGGTCTCCTTTTACTATAAATATTAATGATAGGTTTAATCAAAAGACTTAAAATAAAACCGTATTTTTTTCCTAAAACTCTTAGTCTCAACAGGTCAGGACAGGACACTTATAAATAATACAACAGATCTGGCCTAGTGGGTAGTGACCTTGCCTGTGAAGCCGGCGGTCCTAAATTAAAATCCCAGTAGGTATTCATTTGTGTGATAAATATGAGTAGATGACATATGTATATTAAGAACAAGTGACGAGGTCCTCCGGTGTACGAGGCAGGATTTGAACCCTTATCTTACTAACTTAAGTAAGTAGAATCGAACCTTGAATTTAATGCTCCGTAGTCGGAGGCACACTGTATATTTATAAGTATAAACTCGACCCGCCTGTATGATAATAATTCAGCGGGAAGTTGAAAAGTTCGCATCGTCGCCAAGTTTAATTACGTGCTGGATTATCTGTCGCCACTTGCGGACCTGTATTATTTTATTTCTATAAAAACAAATAAAAGTAAGCCTTCGTGGGATAAGTTTAACCGGCTTATTTAAGATATAAATGAGTCTTGGGTCTATCCAATGTATTAGCTGATGCTATTACGGAAAATGTAGTTAATCTTCAAATATAGCTAACGGGTTGAATAGCCTCTTGCACTGCACCAAGGTTCACGCAATACGTACCTCTTATACAATATTAGTTGTAAGGTAAAATGTACACTAAAAAATATTTCTTAATAATGATATTTGAAAACACTAGTAAATAAATGTAATAACGTTCCCTCAAAAATATTACTTAATATTTAGCAATTGAAGTTAGCCCCAATGGTTAACATTGAAAAAAAAATTCTTATGGATGTGATATCAAATAGATGTTTTTTTACCATCATGATGACATTGGCATGAATGTATATTTAACAGAAACGACATATTTAAAGGATTATCTGCATAAGCGAAACGTAACTTTTACATCAATGTCAAAATGGCTTCGCTGACATGATTCGTATCTCTGTCGGTCTCTGTAATCTGACACTCATTTGTTTTCTTCAACAGAGGCGCTCTTCCAAACGGCACATTATGGCTGGGGGCATTCAACGCAGCACAGTACCGCAGCGACGTGCACGCGGCCACGTACCGCTGCCGCGCGGCCAACAGCGTCGGCGCGATACTGTCGCGCGACATGCGGGTTGAGGCAGGTCAGTTTAGAAACATGTCCAAAGTAAGATGCAGATGTTTCAGAAACTTGTTACTAAACACCATGTCTTGCGATGACGTGCGGTTTCCTTATCTAAATATATGTAGATCATGGAACTCTCATTCTGAAACTAGAACATTATGGCCTATCAGAAAATGCCTTAAACCTCATGTCCTCATATCTTAGCAATAGAAACCAAACAGTCGTTGTAAATAACACCCAGTCTAGAGGAGCTTTAGTAAAATTAGGAGTACCACAGGGTTCTATATTAGGCCCGTTCCTGTTTTTGGTTTATATAAATGATTTACCTTGTATAGTAGAAAACCGCTGTGATATAGTTTTATTTGCCGATGATACATCATTAATTTTCAAGGTTGACCGGCAATCTACAGATTTTAATGTAATTAATAACACACTAGCTGATGTTCTCAACTGGTTTACTACTAACAATCTGTTGCTTAATGCTAAGAAAACAAAATGTGTTAGATTTGCTTTGCCGAATGTTACACCGGTGGATACTAGAATACTTTTAAATAATTAATGCTTAGAGATAGTAGATAAAACATTGTTCCTTGGTTTAACATTGGACAAAAGTCTACAGTGGAGTCCTCATATAACAAAACTCGCACATAGATTAAGTTCGGCCGCTTTCGCCGTTAGGAGAATTAGGCAACTGTCGAATATTGAGACAGCTCGATTAGTTTATCATAGTTATTTCCATAGTGTAATGTCATATGGTATTCTGGTTTGGGGCAAAGCAGCTGACATACAGACTATATTTGTATTACAAAAAGAGCCATTCGTTTTATGTATAACTTAAGAGCAGATGCAGCTGTTAGAAAACTTTTTAAAGAAATTAATATATTAACTGTAGCTTGTCAATATACATATGAAAATATTATGTACGTTATGAAAAACCTTCAGTTGTTTACCAAAATTGTGACATCCATACCTATAACACTAGAAATAAGAATAAGCTTGCTATTAGAAAGTGTCGTGTGCGTAAAGTGTATAAATCATTTTTGGGCAATGTATTCATTTATATAACAAGTTACCTGATGATGCCTTAAAATTACCCTTCCCAGTACTTAAGAATTACTTAAAAAAGTCTTTGATGTCTAAGGGCTATTACAGAGTAGAGGATTATTTGACAGACAAACATGCATGGCCCAAACCAGAAACTAACAAAACCGCCTAGCAATTAATTCAACAATTGTATGTACTGCCAGATAATGTAAATGACACAGTTCAGATAAGAAAGCATATTAAAGTATGTCTATTTTGTGAAGTCGAATTTGTTTATACATTATTATTTTTACTTTTATATTTTAATATTTTCTTATCTTGTAATAAACTGTTTGATATGTTTTCTTATCGGGCTACGCATAATTATGTAAGTACCTACTTTAAGATTTGATGTATCAACACTGTTTTGAAAAAATAAGTCCCGCCGTAGTTTCTTGCCGGTATCTTCACGGGTCAGAGGTGTAGGGTTTGAACCGGTGTAGATTTTTTTTTTTTTGACGTTCATAAGTGCATGTAATGTGCCTAAATTGAAAAATAAAGATCTTTTTATCTTTTTTTTATAAAAGATAGATACTATCTGACATATCAAAGCACAGCCCAAACCGCTGGTCCTAGAGAATCCAAATTTGGCACATAGGTTCCTTATAAGATCTAGGAACAAAGAAAAGATTTTTTGAAACTCGCCCCGTAAGTGGGTGAAATTGGGGTCCAAAATTTTTGTACGGGGGAAAAAAGATTAGTGGCCTATTTCATGGGTAATTCACAGGAGTATTTCAACAGTACACATGATTATGCACGTGTTTGCGGATTTTAGAGAATTCAACTCCCCACAAGGGGGAAATTGGACTAAGCGAGCAAAGCCGCGGGCAAAAGCTAGTTTTTAATCATGTTATTTACAGCTACAGTAAAAGTTTAGCATGCGTTATTTATAAATCACTCATAACACGTTGGCTGCCACTAGAGAGATTACGTTTTCTTCTCTCTGTGGCCATGAGCATTATCGGTGGGATCCCTTTTTTTTCTCTAGGTGGCCATGACCATCGACGTTGGGATAAATTGCTTAAATATGTTTTTGGGTTGCGTGTATTAATCAGTTGTACTCTCACTTCTTCTCAAAAATCCTTTAAAGTGTAGAAATTTGTATTTGTATATATTTATTTTATGTACTTTTATTTATGGATTTGCTTTGATTAATTTTACATCTTTGTGGCTTCCTAGTCGTCTCTGAGTAATCAATACTTGACGCATGTAAATACTCGAAGCTCTCACGTTTTACCTACATGAGCGATATTTTTTTTATTTGTATTCCTTAAGATTTTTACCCCAATAAAATCCCCACGCAACTGAAGTGGTCAGCAATTTGGGCTGTGAAGCGATTTGCAGCGCTCGTCTCGAGTCGCCCTCTTCTCTCCTAATCGCTCGAACAATGCGCTCTAAAGCTCGAGTGTTCTTCCTTTCTACTCGAGCGCTCGAGTCGCTAAACTGCTTCATGACTTTAACTAAGGTATTATCAAAAAGAATAAAATCTTGCAAAATATAACTTAACCCCTGCAATGCCGCTGTCAAATTTTTGCTGTTGAAACAATGACTTTGAGCATTACATTCAAAGTCCAAACGGCTTGTGACGGATACGGGACAAGGCGGTCGAGGGGTTGATCCAGAGATACCTATCAACTTCAAACGTTAAACTGGTCGCAAAAGACGCCAAAAAGAACTTTTTGTAAGGATTGATATCTAAAAAATACCATTCAAACTTGACTCAAGGTAAAATCATTATTTCTGATGAAAAAGTTTGGCAATGAGCATTCAATTTTGTCTAAAAATAAGTGTTATATCAAAATAAAAGTTTCTAGGTCGAATTGACGTTAATTTGAATCCGACTTTTGGGAAGTTTTATGTTAAATTTTTAACAAATTTATCTTTTATTTTTTCGAGTGTTTTAATAATCTTTCAACGATTTATTTAAATTGATGACTGAGCAAAGGAAGCGCTGCGGTAGCCTAGTGGTAAGAGCGTGCGACTTGTAATCCAGAGATCTCAAGTTTGAACCCCGGTTTGCACCATTTGAGATATTTACCAGCCGCTTTTCTATGAAGGTAAACATCGTGAGGAAACCGGACTAATCCCAATAAATCTTAATAAATTTATACGCCAATAGTGGGATGAGTATTTACACATCACATATACAGCTTAGTAACTAGCAAGTCAATGACCCAGTGAAAACGTTTTGCTCACACAAGAGCTTCAACGGACCGTGAGCGTCTCGTAGCCTCGTAGCCTCGTAGACGCGTAGACACGTAGACTCGTAGCGCTCGGCGTAGAGGCATTTGAGTGGGTCATGGTTTACGACTTTTGTGCACCAAAGTACCTTTAACCAGTTAATAGAATAGGTGTGTTATAAGTTCGACCTGTATGTGTGAGTGACTGTCTGTTTGTGCGTCTCTGTGTGTATTAAACGGGAGAGTATCAGATTTGGATGCGGTATTTTTACCACAAATGTATTTAAGATAGTTTTTAGATATTTATGTGTTAAGAAAGGTTTTTCATTTGTTTAGTATTAGCTTTAACACCTTGACTGCGGCAATTAGTTAACATCGCTATTAACCATATTTGTATAAGACGAATTAGCCTCATACCGTAGTACATGTTAAGTTAAAAAGCCTAAATTTTAAAATGTGAAAATCACATATAATATTGCACGAACATTGTAATTTCTGCAGAAATGTCATATTTTCATGCAAGTTATGCAAGTGTAAGTACAATGGACTGATTGATTGAAAATTATCTTTTGATCATTAAAAAATACAAAAACAACTAAATAACTAGAAAAACAATTACTTAAAACTGACGATAAAATCTCTATGAAAGGTCCTTCAAGAGGCTCAAAGCGCGAGTGCCCCATGAAACAAGGGTCTCGACACCGAATAGGATAAAATCGTATTCTGCGGCGAGACCACTGCTAATACATTGATCTGAAAAATATCATACGGACTTCTACTGCTCCATATCTCCCCTAAATACTACTCCAAGAAGCAAAATCCAACACACTGCAGCCACCAACACCCAGCGACCCATGGCCATCCGTCCATTTAGTTTGTGTGAAATTATAGCAAGTTAAGTTTTCTATTTTTTTGATATTTTAACCCTTGTACTTCATACACATCAGAAAGTCATAAAAAATACATGTTACGCGAATCCCTCTCCCACGTTTGTTCCGTAGCGCCGTCAAGCGTTTATTCCATTAACGGACCCACAAAGGCCCGGACCTCAATCTGGACCCTCCGACCTTCTCCAATAAAGAATCGTATTTGCATTCTCGCCTCGAGATTGATCCAGACTTGCCTTTCCAAATGTCAATACGCCGGGTCAAGGGTTACCCTCGTCAAAGGAAACTGAACTTTACGCGAATCGTTTAAGGTTCACTTCACTTTCGAGTGGAGTAATGCTTTGTAAGGCTGCTAGACTGAAATCGTTTTCGACGTATATTGAATTCGGGTTTTTCACCTGTTTAAAACAATTTGTCGAGGTTAAATGTCTAAACAGTAAGGGGAAGCTGGCTAATGTTTGACTTATCTTTCTGTTTTAAAATATATGGCCGTAATTATGTTTTAGTATTTGTTTATGGTAAATATAACTAATCTTTTGACTTCGTCTGCGTAGATTTAGGGTTTCCATGATAAATATTTTCCTTATCATTCTACATACTCACATTCGGTTTAGCGTAGACATAATTTCGCATTTATAATACTTATTAGTAATTAGTGAATTAAATAACCTCCTCCTTTTTTTGAAGTCGGTTAAAAACACAATAAATTAACAAAAAAAAAAACACCAAACCAAAAGGTTCATACTTTGGTACGCTTCTTAATGGATTATTCACAAAAATAAAAAGAAAACAACTATGAAATAGTTTCACCACGAAGTCACTTAGAGCGAGGAGAATTCATACTGTCCTTATCTTACGCTCTTATTTTTATTAAAAAAAGATGTATTTTATACTTTTAACTTCTATTGCTATTAACTTCACCAGTGGCGGTGCGTCAATTTTTTTAGACAAAACGAAGGAAATACGGCAACGTCTTTGCTTCTTGCCTCAAAGGAAAAAAATTGAACAGTCGTTAATTAAGTCGTCGGGCATAGTTTTTCATGAACACGCCGCCACAGGGTTTGACGGACTATAATTATATAAGTAATAAAAGTAGTTGAAGTAATTTAATTAATTAAATATTGGTGTTTCTAACAAATCTAGTAGCAGAACTTTTAGTTCACGTTTACTTCGTAAGGAAGTGACCGAATCCTAAAACTTAGTTTACCTATATTCGATAAGCCTTTGCTGAAACTCTTTCAAACTCATGTACCCATTGGGGCTCTAATCTCTCACTAGAAGTTTAAAAATGTTTTTATACCTTTCAATTATATTAAAAATATTCAATATAAATCAACAAACTGCTTATTTAATTTTAGATTATGCAATGTAACTAATTAAAGTAATAAAAACTACACTGAACCCGGATTATTTTTCGACCATAAACCATAGAAAATGCGTAGAAGCATGTTTTTTGAGTGATGGAACATGCTGCAATCGCCAAACCACCTGCCAAGCGTTGTGATTGTGATTATGGCGTTAACTGCCCATGAGGCTTGTGGTGGTTTATAATAAATTAATATCTTTCGAACGCTATAGTATAGTTCCTTGTGATCCTTAGTCGAGACACGCCACTTCGATCGTCAGTAAGCTAGTCACGTGGACTACGTGACAAACAGATAAAGGGCAGCGCGGATTAGTGCGATGAACGTGTGATAAACTCATATGTATTATATCAACTTGCTAATTAAATGAAAGTAACTTAAACAATAGTATCCACTATTGTACAAAACTACAAAGTTTTTGAAGAGTTTATTTAATTTGAAATAGATGACATATACTTAAGAAAAAGCTCGAGGCAAGATTTAAACCCGCATCTCCAGCTTTCGCCACCGGTGCCTAAACCAATTAGACTACAGTGGAAAGGGTTTTCTCAAGTACGTGCAATGTTGTTTTTTTTTTAAATGGTAAATGGTGCCCACTGTTAACAATACTATATACATAATAGGCATATACTTTGGTTTCTTAAATTCTGAAATTATACTTATGTAAATACGGGAATTTGTTAGTGAATCCAATTGTACGAGTAAATGTCTGGTGGTTTTGCCGGCATCCTCAAAATGTAATTCAAATACAAATTACGTGAGCGACAGGATGACATACATAAGGACTTGGAAATTAAACTTAATTTTCCAAAAGACATATATATATATATATATATATATATATATATATAAAAAAAATAATACTTATGAGAAAGCTTAGTCGTCGTTAAAATGATGTTGTGGATAATCTCATCTTATAAACTTATTTAAACCATGAATGGCTAGTACAGAATCGGGTACTATAGTACTTTCACCTTCTATCCCGGAGTCACGAGTTCGAGTCCCACCAGAGGCAGTTCATTTTCCATTTTTCCTTTATTTCTAAACATTAATGAATGTATAATTTTAAAAACAGTGCTATAACCTTATTATTATTCAAACAATTCACGTCGACTTTCAACTGTCTATTTTCGAATTTTATATTCACTTTTTTACGGCCGGGCATAAACTTCCAGTTTTAAAAATCTGCCGGGCATTATGTAAAGCAGTGCATGGGGAGGCCGGGGCTCTGAGCACCGCGCCGGCAGCTGCTGCCGTTCCAGCTAATTAACTTTTCCTCAAGGAAATATGCCAAAAAAACTGCCCACATAAATTATCTCTATACGCTCAAATTGAAAGTGTAATGTTTTAATCTGCAGTGCTTAGCAAAAATTTAATGGGGGAAGTTGGAAAGTTGACCTTGCGGCTGATTTATTATGTGTCTTCGTATTTAATTATAGGCTTTATGCACTAGCTAAACGTGTAGGTACAGTCAGCAGCAGAAATTGCTAAGCGGGCCAAGTGTCCAGAATGATCATGACACGCTCTTATTTCTCGCTCACTCGCTCTTTAAAGTCATATTAATGCCATTTTGAACAACTCGCCCGTTTAGCAACTTCTGCTGCTGACTGTACGTAACGAAAGGTTTTTTTTATTTATGTTTACGTCTGTATTTTAAACTTTCGTGAGTCATTTTTATATTTTATGCACTTTCAAGCATTATAAGGGCTGAGCGTCCGATCGCGTCGATCCCATCACCGACACTGACACGGTTTCAGTGTCGGTGATAAATGTTACAATTGCTCTTGAATTTATCTCTAAATGTAAAACTTCAATATGGTTCTCGGTCAAATAAGCGTAAATTATGACTTTTTTATAAACAAACAATTTAAAAGTATTGTCAATAAACCACTCACTTGTACCCATAAAATATTGTCTTAACTTGTTCCAATAACCAAATCTGTACTCCGTCGGTGGAAACACGTTTTTAATTTCGCAGCAACACAAACAATAAACAGAACCTTAAATACAAAATTTATTAAGTCCTCCGATATTCCGGCTGCGCCGACTCCCCCCAGCTTGCCCGGAAAATTAAGTTTGTAATATTTAATAGGTTAAGAACAAATCAATGCGATCCGATTCCGATTAAAGGGAAGTTCAATCGTTTTTCAATTATATTTCCAATTTCACGAAAACTCTTTTCAATTTCTCGAATTTCTCAATTTACTTTTGCGCTTTTTGCAGAAGACCAGGTAAGCAAAGATAACGGTTGTTTAATTAGTTTGATTTATTTTCTCTTAAGCAAATCGTTCGCTCGATGTTCATCTAACAAGGTAAATATTCGATTTCTCTTACTTAAGCATTTTTCTAAATTTATTCATATAAACGTATAAAATAACAATTTGAAATAATAATAGTAACAGAGGCCCTTTATTACCGAATTATGATGTAAAAAATAAAATTTAATACTTTTAGTCATTTTAAAAACATGTGAAAAAAAAGCGTTCAAATGTCAGTTTTACCACAAAGCATTAAAGTCTGAAATTGCAAAAATGAAATGTGGATTTGATTCATTTAAAGTGGCTTTTTGATCGACAGCAATTCTCGCCGCACTCGAGAACAATGCGCCTTTGTCACAACACCCGAGGACTCTTTAACGCTGTTCCTATAAAAGAATCGAGGGCCCTTCGGCAAGTGACTAGTTAAGGTTTATACATCGATGATCTGATTACGTGCCGGGTCTTTTATCACCGGAACGAGCTATTGTTTCGCGTGTAAGTACAATCAACGATTTAACTACGGTCTGGCTAACTTATAGGCATTACCTAGTGTGTTGTTACCAAGCATTCATATTTTTTAAAGAATATATTGTTCACATATTAATAGAACGGGTCTATCGCAAATTAATATTTAATTATAACTCTCGCGGGTAACTGACGTCCCAATAAGTGCCAAATCATAGTTGCAGGTCAGTACCCTTACCATGAGTTGTGAGATTGAAGTTTTCGATAACGAGTATCGAGTTTAATATCTGTACATCTCGCTTGTACTATTTTAGTGGGAACGACATGCACAGATAGTAAACTCGACACTCGTTATCGAAAACGTCCAAGTCACAATTCATGGTAAGGGTACAGGATTAAGTGAATACCTGACGAATGTCTGTGAGGAAGTTTATGGTAGATGTTGTAAAACATAACCGGTGCAACCCGCGTCAAATTAAATTCTAATTCGCGATGGACTCGTTCTACAGTTTTTAGTTAATATATCTAGAGAACTCGAAATTTTAAAGTTTTATATAATATTGTACACTTTATAAAACGTTGGAACAAATTTCATAACAAGATCAAATGTAACTGACGTGTAAAATGTATATTTTATGAGGTAAGTTAAAAGTCCTATAGTTAACATGCCAAAGTTACCGATGTTTAACATATTATAAGTTACACTCTCAGAGAAGTAATGTAGAAGAGATCGTCTTTTCCTGAAAAACTGTTTATTTTTTTTGCTACTACTTACTCTTAACAAACTTGGTTCTAACAAACTTATCACGAATTAAAAAAGCAATCGATTCAATTTGTTACTTCACACGTTTACAGTTAAATGAAATATTTTGTATGATTTTTTATCTACTTATTTCAGATTGTATTTATGTCGAATTTGACATAACCTTCAATGTCAGTTTTGCAGGTACCTAAATATGGTAGTTACTATTAACCCTATCGTTTAAGAAAGGAGAGTGTTTTAAATCAATTTACAGAAATTACTGCAATAAATTCCCTTAGTATCTACATTTAAATGACATAAAATACATAAGTAATGTTCGGGATAAGCCTAACAATAATAAAATCAACAAATGTAACACAATAGTCTTTTAGCGAAAAATTTTTTTCCCTCATTATTACAAAAATGTTGCTAATAAGCAATATTAGATCAACTTATTGCTAAAATGCTAAAATGGCTCATAAGATATTTTTCGGATATAAAAGCATCTTTGATGTCTGTCTCCCTAAATTTAGTTTATCTTAGACTTTATACTTAATTTTATTTGCTAAGATACTTTTATATATTTCAGCTTTTACTAAGGTATTTTAATAGCTTGCAACATTTATCCTGTTGAGCGCGATATTTTTCTAAAATAATTAAGCGGCCGTCTAGACAACGCTCGGGCTCTAAGAACAACATTAATTTTACTGCCGTAACGATAAAAATGCACTTATATTGTGGTACAGTGATAAGCGGAAAGCGAATTAAATGGTGTACATCCTTAGTGAGGACCGTTCAGAGAGACCGAACGGATTTGAGCAGCGTGCACTGAGACCACTCTCATTTTGCATTGGTAGCGATAAGGAATTCGCCGATAGTCAATGCTTTCATTTCAATTACAACCTTTACTCGTTATTAGTACGTTATCAAGTGTATATGCATAAGTATGTATATATATTTTTAGTTTTTGTTCAATAATGACAAGATCGAACTTATTAAAAGGCCTCATGATATCTAAGAACGGACGAGATGACACACAAAACATTTTATTATATCTGTATCAATTACCGCCCGATCATTTACGAGTGTAACTACAAAAATAAATCCATGATATATACGACATTTACCTAAACTTAATATATTGATGTAAAAATTTGTGATGATATACTGATCTACGAGGAATTGTTTGCTTAGTCACCAATCATCATCTTCCTCGTGTTGGTACCGGCATTTTGCCACGGCTCATGGGAGCCTGGGAGCTTGGTAACTAATGCCAGGAATTGGCACTAGTTTTTAGAAAGCGGTTGCTATCGGACCTTCTAACCCAGAGGGTAATTTAAGCCTTTTTGGGATTACTCCAGGTTCTTCACGATTTTTTCTTTCACCGAAAAGCGACTGGTAAATATCAAATGTTACTTAGTACATAAGTGCTGAAAAACTCATTGGCACGAGCCGGGGTTTCAAACTGCGACCTACGAATTGCAATTCACGCACTCTGCTAGGTCACCGTAGCACTAATCTATTAATTAATCCATGATAAGATAATATTCCAGAACTTGGGCAGATATGGGCCGATCTGAACACTATTCTAATATAAAGGTGTTTATTCTAATATCGCAATCCCTTGTACTTTATGGCAAGCTGGGCATCCGTTTCGGACATTGGCAACAGGGGAAATCAGAGTACGACCGCTTATTATTCATGGCGCGGTAGATTTCATTATAGCCACACTGTCACCTTTATTACCCGATTAAAGTTTGACTTTTTTGGCCGCTTGTTTCTCTGGGTATCGTTGCAAATTTTCAAGTATTAATATTTTACAAATCATCTCTACTACGTAATGGAGAATTTGAATTAACTCGGTTCAATATAAATCAGCTGACTATGCCGTGTGATGCCGGCTGACTAGAATAGCACCACCCCATCTCCTCCTGCGGGTGTCGTAAGAGGCGACAGAGGGGAAAAACCTACGGACGGGCAGTAGCGTCCGTCGAAACCCAATCTACTGCTACTGCGGTCGCCAACTCGCATGCAAAGCGTGGCGAATATGGCAACTAGCCCCAAGATGAAACAAGTCATATTTGTGGGAGGCCTATGTCCAGCAGTGGACTGCATACGGCTTAACTGTAATGACAGCAACAGCAAGCTAGTCGTGATATCATTATATCAACCTTTTTTTTTTTTTTATGACATAGGCGGCAAACGAGCAGACGGATTGCCTGATGGTAAGCAATTACCGTCGCCCATGGGCACCCGCAACACCAGGGGAGTCACAAGCGCGTTGCCGGCCTTTAAGGGGGGTTGGAGCTCTGGGAACCTTACTCACCATCAGGAACACAACACTACATACCTGACAGGTAGCAGTGCTATTATGGCTGTGGTCTTCTGTAAGGAGGAGGTACTTCCCCAGTTGGGCTGCCCCAGATTCAAGCGTGATGGTCATCGCTGTGCCCTACCTCTCATTGTTGGACGTAGTTTAAGGACATACCCGGGTCCAACCTATAAAAATAGAGGTCAATCTAACACCAATGAAAGGAACAGTCTTGTGCTCATCACACATAAATGTCCATACTGGGATTTGAACCCAGTCACCACTACTAGGCCAGACCTGTCGTCGTTAAAAACGTCGATTTCAATAGGTCTATGTCACATTAACATTATTAGTGTCCGGTTGACGCGCTGACCCAGATCCTAATGATTAATTAGGTCACGTGACATATTGTGCGACAGTGAGAGGCTACCGTTGTCGCGTCACTGTAGCAATGATGCGGATCGATTGGTAATTCGGACGTGGGATAGGTTCGGGCTGTTACGTAAGGGACGCGTTGGGCTCTGCTGCCGATGTGGGGTATTGCAAATGTTCGAGAATGGACGTGTGGTTTAGACTGACAGATATATGGGCGATATCGGGATGGAAAATGTACCTTATAGACACATTTATCTTGGTATCAATATAATGTGAAGCCTAGTTCTTTCTACTATGTATATTTCTTAATAAAAAGTACATAACAATAAAATTCACGTTTGTTGAAATGTTCGGTGTACATCTGTACACACAACCAACTTAAACAATACGTAAACTAAAACAAAGAATAATAAAAAACGTCATGTAAACTGGGCCCCTGTATGTCATGTATATGGATGGCATGTTACTGGTTCCGTAGAGGTTGGGAAGGCACGGCACCACCAAATCTGAGACACCACCTTTAAACTACTTACTTATCTTTATCCTTATCTTATATTACCAATGAGATTCCCTAACTTAGGACATTCTTATTCCGATACTAATTTCAATCCTATCGGAATCAGGGCCGCCGTCTGTGGCCTTCACCTTAATTGCCCCCGTGAAAATCACATGGATCGGTTTAGAAATAACGAAACATGACGGGAAACAAATGAAATGTTTAATTTTAAGTTGTAGGTAACAGTTTGTATTGTTGCCAACAGTAATGGACGAGTCATGGGAAGTGCGGGTGCAAGCGACCCACGGCGTGGCCGGCGGCGCGGCGGTGTTGACCTGCGCGGCGCCGGCGCAGGTGCGCGCGCATGTCACTGTCACGCGCTGGTTCCGCGACGGAGTCCCGCTGTCTCATGTGTCAGCGGAGGCCGGTGAGTATCAGCTTTATAAAATAATTGAAGGTCATTGGTAGGAACTGATATTTAACCCAGTACAACATTAGCCGTGGCCTGACGAAATACCTCTAACGGCCCGGCCACGACTATACGCGACTTGCGGCGCGGCGAGTGTTTGATCTGTTCATTTCGTGTGATACCAACTAATCGCAGTGCATTGCGCGTCTTGACCGCGCAACGAACAGATAAAACGCTCGTCCCGCCGCAAGTCGCGCATAGTCGTGGCCGGGCCGTAAGGGTTGGTTTGCACCAAGCCGTGTGTTAACGTCACGTCATCGTAATAGTTGAGCGATGGGATGACAACTGCACGGCCATATTTAATAATTATCAATAATTTCATTTATTCAAATAAGTTAATATTATGACATAACAGTAAAACCAATGCGTCATATAACTAAGTTCATATATTATATAACATAAAAAAAATCAAATAAAACTACCTACATTTTGGCAACGCAGCAGTGGGGCTTTGTTGCACAGATAGCACTGGAGTAGGATTCGGCAGATTGCTAATGATTAGTTGTAATGAGAACCGGCCTTTTAAATAAGCCTGACACTGAATTATTAGGAACGCACATTGCACACTTACTACTAAGCCTACGGTTAAGTGCATTACAATTTTATATTTGTTCCTATGGGCTATAATGGGGTACCCACATCATGTTAAGTATGGCATGATACAACATCATGCAACAAACTTCAGTGTATTCTCATGCCATGTACCGAGAACCCTCACGCCCCAACGGCCATCGGTTCACGTGCAATGTGCCCCACCCACTGTCAAGTTTAACGATTCGGCCGCTATATCGATTACTTTGATTCTGCTCCGATTGACAGAACAAAATTTAGTGTAAAGCTAACCATTAACACACAACAACTAGTTACTCGCGCAACATGTTTCGGATAACATAGGCCTTGAAAATGTTCAAGCACTAAAAGTGCTGAATGTCCGTTCGGTTCGCCGTTCAAAAAATTCTTCGGTGCTTGAAAATGGAGGCATAATTATGTTCTCCGAAACATGTCGCCCTGGTGACTAAATAAACGTGAGTAGAACCGTGTTAATCTTTAATTATTACGTCTCACGAGAGTTTAAATACAAAGAAGTGTAAAGCTTTAGGTACAGTCAGCGTCATATAGTTGGTAGCATCCAAAGTACTCAAAAAGTTCGGTACACCATAGAATTTGTATGGTGTACCGAACTATTTGAGTACTTTCAATGCTACCAACTATATGACGCTGACTGTACCTACTCGTATATATCTAAACTGCACAGCAGTAGTATCAACCCTCAATAACGAGGTCATAATGCATATCAATCAGACTTGAAATTATGTCACTCACACAAATGATTGCACTAGTTTCCGCCTCAGTTAATAGTACGTACTAATACATAGTTCCGCGGACAGTCGGAGCTTGCAGTTGAATATTTCAGCTGCTGACTAATCCGTTTAGAGAAATACTCGTATAGAGTAATTGGATTTAAAACAGGCATATTAGCTAAATGATTCAGGATTTTCACAAGTAAACAAAAGACAATCACGAACCTCTCACGTACGAGTATTACTCGTAAATGTATTAAAACAGGTAAGTAGTTTTCATGGAATATTTGATTTTTATAAATTTTTTGTTTTATAATGGGAAGCTATAGGTAGTCATTTGCTTCATTCGTTCGTTTTACTGGCTGAAGAAGAGAGGTTTTATAAGATTTTAATAATTTAATTTATACATAAAAAATCCTGTATTTAAAGCACACACCCAATTTGATTTCTGGTTGTCTGCGAAGTATTGTACTTGCCAGGGTAAAAGTTTATAAAATATTCGCTAGAGATCGAATATTAATAACATGGTATGAAATGGCCAAGCATCTTTATGAACTTGACTTAAGAGATACAAGACTTTTCCTAGAACGAAGAGGAAAAACATCCTAGCTATTAAAAAAAATATATATTGAGCTCATAATCAAAATGTACACGTAAAAAACCGGTCAAGAGCATCTCAAACCGTACTCAGTGTAGGGTTTCGTAGTTTTTGATCCGTAACTCTGTACTTTCTTGTTTTTTTTTCTTCATATTTTTGTACTTATGGTTCTAAAGTTAGAAGGGGTGGGACATGTTTTTAACTCCCTGACCGATTATTTCCCAAAAATATTCACAATATCAACAAAAGGCAAACATCAATTCTATCTCCAATACCTATCTAACGACACCTCATATGTGGCAGAGAAATATTATGCATTTTTTATTTTACCACTTTGTCCGCGTGATTGAGGTATAATCATATTCGTTAATAGTCATACCAAATTAAAGATGTCTGAGCATAGCCGGGGACAAACATACATGGTGAAAGTACAATCATGTACTGGATCTTGATTGACTACGGAACCCTAAAAATGATACAATATTCCGAAAGGGACATAATTCGATTGAATTTGCGGCGACAAACTTCTTCAAATAATTCGATAACAAATTTAAATTGAATCGTCGTCGAGCCTTTCCAATTTACATTTACTAAACATTGTAATATTTTGTTGTGATTGCATTATCGTCAAAGTATTTGTTTGAGATGTGAAATTATATTTGTTTGTTCAATTTACAGAAAACTCAATCAAATTTTAGAACAAGTTTTTTACAGTTCAAGTTGAGAACAGTAATTGGAGTGTTTATTCATATTATAAATTAAATAAAACAACTAAAACGGATTATATTTATCTTATGAGATTATCTTATCTCTTTATGAGAGGTAGGGCACAGCGATGACCATCACGCTTGAATCTGGGGCAGCCCAACTGGGGAAGTACCTCCTCCTTACAGAAGACCTCAGCCATAATAGCACTGCTACCTTTCAGGTATATAGTGTTGTGTTCCTGATGGTGAGTAAGGTTCCCAGAGCTCCAACCCCCCTTAAAGGCCGGCGACGCGCTTGTGACTCCCCTGGTGTTGCGGGTGCCCATGGGCGACGGTAATTGCTTACCATCAGGCAATCCATCTGCTCGTTTGCCGCCTATGTCATAAAAAAAATATATATATCGCGTATACTAACTTAAACTTCAGCGTACGTGGTCATCGGGTATATGGCAATCCAAGTCCACCCGATGATCACGAACGCTGCAGAAGGGTTCGAAACGTCGAGATGAAGTTTAAATTAGTATACGCGATATAATCCGTTTTAGTTGTTTTATTTCATGAGTAATTATAGCGGCAACCGAAGACAATGTTACATATTATAAATTTAATGTTTAATATATATTTACGAGACAACTATATGATGATAAGGGACCAAGGTATTGACAAGGGAATTTTAACAGCGACACGAATCCACCAGAGTAGTAGCGTCTCTTAAAGCGGTGGAACATATTAAGAAACCAACCTCCGTGGCGATCATAATAAATAAATATTACAAGATATTCTTACACAAATGAACTAAGCCCCACGGTAAGCTCATGAGGCTTGTGTTGTGGGTACTCAGCCAACCTTATATATATATATAACATACAAATATTTCACAGTGACTCAAGAACAAATACTTGTGCTCATCACACAAATAAAATGGCCTTACTGGGATTTCAACCCAAGACCGTCTGCTTCACGGGTAGGGTCACTACCCACTAAGCTAGACCTCTTGTCATGTCTTTGGGAAGCATCGGCTTCCCATATATAATAGTAAAAATACTATTTTATTTAAATATCTGGCCTCTGATACTAATATTATGGACTTGGTCAGTTTTTATAAGTATATGAAATAATAAAAGTAATTGAAATACTGCGAATATTCTTTCTTAAGTAAGCAATTTTGTCCGTTTTAAAGAGTCTCGTAGTCGTTCACTTTTCGTATTTCTAAAGTAAAAGTAGAAATGATTAGATCTGAGTGCAGCACAAATTGATTTAGATTCGGTGTCGAGTTGATCGGATCGCCGTAAAACTGGTCTTTCCTCGGTTGTTCTGGAAACTTGCCAGTTCCTGCTAACTTTGCGGACGAACGTAGTTATACTTTTTATGTTTGGTCAGGGTAACGGAGATCACTTTTACCTTTTTGAGTATTTACTCAAAGATACTAAGTATATACATACTAAGTCAATTTAAATATAACAATACATCCGGTTGAAAAAAAAATGTATACATTAATCAATAGAAATAAAATCGATCATAGAAATAAAAGATCAACATTGTCGATGTTTCGGAGGTTACGGGGCAATCTGCCGAATCCTACTCCAGTGCGCGTTGCCAAAACCTGGATAGTTTTATTTGATTTTATGATTATTTTATGTGATAAGTTATATGACGCTTGGTTATTTGGAATAAATTACTGTAATTTTGATGATGCCATCAGGTTCATTTTCCATGGACAATTTATGAATGGTTTTATTTATAACGTTTCCATGCACTTTTGAACTCTACTGTATATACCGTTTACGGTACCGTTTTGTCGGTATCGATATATTTTACCTTTATACAATGTTTGACTACCGTCATCATTGTCCTCATATGTAGTGGTATAGGTAAGCGTCTACTCACCAATAGATAAAGATAAATGACCTACTTGTGTAGTAAGTAAATAAGCGCTACAACACTATCCACATCGCAGTATTTACCATAATTTTGCAAACCTAAACAAATATTTTTCTGCTTTCCTGCTAGATAATGACAGTTTTGCTATTAGTATACAGCAGGAAATATTTGCTTAAGTACTAAACAAAAGTTCAAGTTTCGTTCCGTGAATTCGCTTACATTAGCTAGAGTATGATGAAATTTTAAGAGAAGTGATAAGGAAATAAGTAAAGTTTTTCGACAGAAAATATTTAGTAGCTGTCAATCGCATTAGATATGTAATGTAAAAATGCTACATAGCTTGTATTGTTTACGCGACGGTGAGCTGAAAAATATTGTAAACTTCTCAGTTTGCTAGCCTTTCAAGATTCCAATAGTCAACAACATTGTTACATACTTGAGCCATAATATTCCCAAGGTTAATAGTTTTTCGACATCGCTAAAGGCACAAACTACAAATCATCTGTTCCATTAGAAAAATGTGTAAAGCTGATTGCACGATTTCCCAAAGCACCAGGATTAAATTCCCGCCAAGACGCGAATTATTGTTGGCGAGCAAGGGTGAAGCGGCGAAAATAGAGGACTTTACGACGACAAAGCTGTCCCGGGCAGAAACAAGCGATTTCTTTATGAGTTCTAATTCTCTTCAGAAATTCGATTAACGTTTCATTTCGGAGAGGTTTCCTTTCTTTTTCGATTACGGGACACTTAATGAGTAATTAGAAATGTTCAATTTCAATTTGGCTCCGTTGTCTGGGAGGAATTGACCGAGTTTTATTTACACGCTTTGAAGATTGCTTTTGTTTTTGGGATGAGCCGCTTGAGTTTTCTTGAATTGGGCACTTGTTCTCATTTCGATAATTTACAGGGTCAATACGTACTTAACGGCTTATTGATCGTGGATTATTTTGTTGTAGCTGAATACTTGAGTTTGATATTACGAAAATGTACTTATTTTAATTATTTGTACGAGAGCGAAGTTCATTTAAGCAATTTGGCAGTTATGTTGAATATAAATTATTTCTAAAATGTTTATTGCTACAAAAATATTGCAGCGTAAATATTTTACTATATTAGCGGTTAAGGGCACATCTAGGTAACATTAAATATCTGTCTAAATAGTAGTAGTAAGACACTACAAGATAAATAAAATAACACAAAGCCCAGAAGTTGTGTTATAATCGCCATGTATTATCACATCCCTTATTCACCATGTCAGATGGTGATTAATAAATAATAATTACTATACCTGATTTTCACAAAGATGTTAACAAAATTCGTATAATCCGATAGTCTTGACATATCATTTTACTTTTCATTAGCAGTGTAATAAAAAAATAAATATAAATCGATGGGACTAAACAGTAATAAACTATCCCGTAAAATCCAATCCATGGTCTTCGGAGACCGATGACAGTCGCTCCCAAAATGTCAGAGGTATTTTTTATACGCGGTGAAGTCTCGTTTATCTACACTAATATTATAAAGGCGAAAGTTTGTGAGAGTGTTACTTCTTGACGTCTAAACGGCTGGAGCGATTTTAATAAAGTTTGATATGGAGTTAGCTGACATCCTGGATTAACACATAGGCTACGTTTTTTCCCTAATAAACCGCGGGGCACACCCAGTTTGTTGGCCAAGGCTTTTGCCAAGCCGCCATCACCTAAATCAGCGATGGGACGTCCAGTGCTGGATATAGGCCTCCAAAGCGACCCCCAATGACCGGTTTTGCGTCAAACGTGTCCAGTGGATTCCCACGATTTTTACCAGGTCGTTGGTCCACCTTGTGCGTTGTCTGCCCACACTGGACTCCGGTACAGTCAGCAGCAAAAGTTGCCAAGCGTTTGAAGTGTTCAAAATGACCTACACGCGCTCTTATTCTCTTGACAATAGAGACCTGTTGACCTCATTTTTAACACCTCAAATGCTTAGCTACTTCTGCTGCTGACTGTACAGTCGTCACTTCATAATTACGCCGCAACGGCCATCGGTGCTGCTTTAATACCCATAACGTAGTATTAATATAATATTGAACTTAAATCCCCTACATGGTATAGTTAATACCATTGTTTGCTCTGTAATCCAGTTTGAGTAATTATCAGAACATATATTCAGGTGTGTTGTGTCTGTATAATCGGATACAGGCTTATCTTATCAATTGACTGTATGTGTGTCTTAATTAATAGTGGGACTTATATGTATATCAAGCCTGGATAACTTCTCACGAGGGGATTAAAATGTCGCAACGAAGGTGCTTATGACTTATAATACCTGTTATATTAATACAAGCTTTTTTTTTTACTTGTGATGTAAGTATTTGCGGGTAAAATCTTGCAACTCAAAGTTGAAGCAGTTATATGTTCAACCGATTTTATAAGCTTTCACTTAACTTGCAATTTAAGTATGTATGTAAAGTATGTTCGGGTTAAATATTGCAACTCAATTTTGAAGCAGATATCTTTATTAAGTTGAAATTTAGTACACTTATTTATGTTTTGGTGAGAATGCAATATTCTGATACAACTGACCTGATCTTGTGAGGGACACAGAAGGTACATAGCTACTACAAAGACATACACAAATTTTATATGCCGACGTAATCGCGAGCACATTTAAAAAAGCGGCGTATTAATATTGAAAATAGCCAATGACATGAAATAAATATTTATCGCTTCTCTCGCACTAACGTCAATATTGGCGGGAAAGAGGTTGAATAAATAATGTTTCTTCAATTTTATTTCGCTTCCGAAACTTTGTTCATAATAAATTCAAGTTATATTTTAACGCCTCACAACTATAGGTGGGTCTAATTAATAATAGCGATAGCTTTGACGAGGGTTGTTTCAATTGGGCCCATATTAAAATCATCCAACTGGATATTCTCTCTTGTTCAGCTATCTCCGGAATTGTGTAGGACTGAGCAAATAACTTCGTTACCAAGACAAATGTTTGTCTCATAATTGTCTGGGGATAAATTGTTCTGGGACGTCAGTTAAACATATTTTTTAAATGCTTACTGTACTCGGACGTTTTAACAGTTTAACTTACAAATTAAATGTTGACAGATTTGAAAACATTATTGGGTTAAAAGTGTAATTTAACTTTTAACGTATTTTTGATGAGCATAAAAATAATTTGCATTCAAACTTTTGTGAGGCATTATAATAAATATTTTATAAATGATAATAACGGATCTACTATTATTTAGCCACTCGTGCGACATGTTTCAGAGAACATAGGCCTCTATATTCAAGCACTAAGACTGCCGAGTGTCCGCCCGCTTCTCCGCTCGCGTCGCTGGCCCGTCACGCACTACCGCGCGTCGCGCTGCCCGCGCCGCTCTTGATGTCAAAATCGGTCGAGGGCGTTCCGAGACCGCAGCAGTTGTTATGCTACGACGTGGATTTAATTCGTCTACCATCAATGGCTTTAAGCACCCTAAGAATGACTAGTGACGTAGTCACCCTACTTGGTCTGTTATTATCATGATTAAAACAAAGCATTAAAATACACATCTTATAGTGTATACCTAAATAAAAAAAATATTAATTTGTGTATAATTTCAAAACAAAAAGCTCTCGAAACAACCATAAACTGATTTAATCGCGTCATTCGTCTATTAGTACGGATTACGCCGCGGATTATAACGAATTGTATTCGTAATAAATATAATAATATGTGTATTTGTAATCCCAACTATTCGAGTACGAGAAAAGATAAATCATCTGAAAAGACCTTAATATCTAAAATAAAAGTTTAAATAGGTAATCTCGTCGCCGTAAAAATGAAGGAGAGGGAAAATGGATTACCAACTTCATATTAGATTTATCAAATGTTAAAAATAACTACACTGCAAACTAAGGATTCGTTAGCTTAGAAGTTGTGAAAGCTTTTGCACTTTTCACTCTCTCGAGTGTATTTAAAAATATACATCTCCTCTTACTAGATCTTGACGACATTGGGAACATGTTAATATGATACAATTTGAAGGTACCACTGCCACGCCATAGGCGTTGCCTAATAATCTTTAGACTACAAACCTACATACAATGAGCTCAGACGAAATATCTTTAATGTATTGTTATTCATTTTTTAATATCGAAGAACTTGATGAAGTTTATATATTCCAAAGAAAAAATAAGAATCGAATAAAGATCTTAAATTGCACGGCAAACTTTGCGCTGCTGCCGAATGAATGCAAAATTAAAAGTTTCAATAAAACTCGGAGCGTTAATGCAAGTTTAATGTCCGTCTTTGATGCAGTTGAGAGGAATAGCGCCCGGGGACGGTGGGTAAAGGAGCTAATTTGCCAACAAAAGGTATTCTATTGTATATTATATATATATATATATATATATTTTTTTTTTTATGACATAGGCGGCAAACGAGCAGACGGATTGCCTGGTGGTAAGCAATCACCGTCGCCCATGGGCACCCGTAACACCAGGGGAGTCACAAGCGCGTTGCCGGCCTTTAAGGGGGGTTGGAGCTCTGGGAACCTTACTCACCATCAGGAACACAACACTACATTTATGGTTTAATGGGACTTTTTAATAAGTCCTTATTATTGGTAGTGATTCGTTATGTTTATTTGGGTTTTTTGAGGCAGGATGTCCTTACCTGCATGAAATACCTTTTAATGCATGCAAAAAAAAAATACGGAAATGAGATTAACGACTTGGCATTTAAATGACACGTTATTCGAGTCAATGTTAGAAACAGTTCAATGGGCATTAGAAATGTATAATAGACAGGTATTTACACAAGTAGGTATAGAATTTAAAAAATGCGAATGTTTAAGATGATGATTAATTGACTAATTAACACACACATACATTTTTAAGCTGATCTAAGCCACAAACATAATGAAGTAAATATACGAAAAACAATTTACTTGATTTTATGGGTTCAAAAATTACTTTGATAATTTGAAACATACACGTTTATAACTTGTATAAAATCTGAAAATATGTATAAGATCTAAGTACGGAACTTCCAATAATTCATATTTTATGAGATTATAGAGGGTTTATGAGTATGTTAACTTAAAACAAAGAGAATGTACCAAATGCAAAACAAAAAATATGTTTTTGATTTTGCGACTGAAGTTTCTGAATGATTTCACAAGACCTGTAATTCCAAAATAATAATGCAATCCAAAACTGAAGACAACCTCTCAAAATATCACGTTTAAAAGATACTCGTAATTCTGCGGTAAGCCGTATTTCTGCAATAACACAGTCGGAGGCAGAACCTAGTTGTAATATAACTTGCTATTTGTATTAGAAAAATAAAAGCTTCATAATCATATTTTTTACTCCAGCTCTTCAATTTGTCAACTATATAGCTGATACTTGTATATTAAACCAGTACATTTTGGAGAGGAGCGCCGTGGGTATTCCTTACAACTGCTAGTAGTCACTTTACTTTCATATATATAAATACTTAAGTATTTATAAACAAAAATCAAAACTCTTGAGAGAAAACACTTTAAAAGGAGACACTTCAGTTTATCTGTGCCTCTTCATCGGCAGACTGCGAGTAGGGACAGAAAGCGTTGCAAAGCCTCTATTATGTCGACTAGACGACGCACGACAAAGTGGCATTATCGTCGCATCGGTCATTTGAGGGAGCTTCTGAGGGTTCAATAAATCAAGCATTTTTATATTACTTTTGAAAATAAAAACGGAAAAATTGACTGTGTCGAACAAGATGTTGTGTGTTGAAAGTGTAACTAGTTTAAAGGATCTTATTGTACTTACACATGAAACGCAATAAAATAAATGAGCATTAGTTTCGAACTTCGGGTCGATTTGAATTTACTGGTCGGATCTGACCCTACTCGACTCTCAGCGATCTTTCCAGAAATAGTCTTTGTTTGTACGCATTACGACGACGCATGGCAACATGTAACAATACAAAGTAATAATTATTGAAAGTAAGTTTAAACTTCATATTTCGGATATTTCTAATTTTATTGAAAATAGTTGATTGTGTGATTTTACTTATTGAATACGTACTTATTAAGGAAGGTTTCAATATCACTCGAACATTTGTAATACAAGCGGAAGTCACTTTTTGACACCTGTTGTTAGACAGAGGCGTCCGCTTGTATTACATGTTCGAAATAGGCCGCAGCAATCATCATTTCTTATATTTTACTATTTTTGTTAGTCTCTCTGTGCATTTTTTCATTTATTAAGAACAATTTAAAGGCTTCATTTGCGTTGAAAATTATAATTTTAGAATGAATAATTTATATGGTCGGCAAATTATTGATGCGTGTGAGTGGCTTGTTTAATTTTGATTACTCGTGCAGAACCACAAATTACCATCGTTTATTTAAACGTATATTTGTGTAATGATCGGTAAATCTGAAATCAATAATATTTTAGGTCACTGTTAGACTAATGTTCTATTCATGCTAACGGCAATTCGATATACCTAGACATGTTATTGTGCAATTCACTTAACTTTCTTTCGCTCCATTAAGGGCCGAATTTATCAATCGTCAGATAAGTACTCAACTAATAACTCTATGGGTATGTGTTGGATATGTGCTTATATCTAATGTTTAAAAAATTAGACCTTAGTGTATTCCGTGACTAGAGAGGCGATTAATATTAAAAATCCTCTTATTACAGTTGCCGAATTGGCTTATGAAAACTTTTCCGTTTCTTTTTCCTGAATATAAGTGGATCCCTAAACGAAGTGAGACGCAAGATGTCGTGCCACATTTAGAATTCATTGAAAAACTCGTGGGTGAAAGTTATCTGATCGTAAACTGAGGGTAGGAGAGCAAACAACGAACTGCCCGAGCTCACGACGGGCGCTTGTGAACAACTTTAGTATTAAGTAGACTGTTTTATTGAGTATAAAAACGACGATCCGTATTTTTTTTTTTTGCTGCCAGTTTGAAGAGGTATTTACTATTATGATTCTCCAATGCTGCGTTGCGATATTGATAGCCAAGTAAATTTTAATTTCCAAAAACACGAAGTTCAAGTGTAGACAAATTTTGAAATTTTATTTTCCAAACAGCTGATCAACAACAAACTCGACAATTAGGTTAAAGTATTGGAAGCCATAATTATATTCTAAAACGTATTGTACAACATATAATGTTTATTTATTGCATTTTATTTTCTATATTTTTAATTTTTATTTTATAATATTAGGTACTACTTAGTTACAAACGGATAAAGTCACGTGTAATTATATCGCACTGGGCGACATGTTTCGGGTAAGCTCTGGTACCCATCTTCAAGCCGAGTCAGGACACACCGATCGCGTTGAGGGTGTATCGCTCACTGCTAACAATAAACATTAGGTACTATTTTCACCTAATAATACGTCATTGTCATTAAATATGGTCTACGTTTATTGCATAAGTTCATATAAAGCGAGTGCCCTTATATAAGAATGCATTACTTCATCTCAGGATAACTTATTTCATGACAAACATACAAGTACTTATATGGGGATTGTACTTTGCTTATTTTTAATTGGATTCTTTATATATTTACAATATCTACTCGTAAGTACCGTAATGTTGTCACGTACTACGTACTAGTACGCTGTTAATAGCTTGATAAGTTTTAGAACTACGAGTATTAGCATAACTATCGCTTCATATCGAGTTGAGCTGGCTCATATTCCTCCACTTACCACTTGGCACGCGCCATACTCGTATTCTTGATTGAGATTGTGATTCTTAAGTACCTACTTATTCAAGTCATGCGAGAAAGGGAGGTACAGTTAAGGTTAAAGATATTTACTCAAACAAACTGCCAAAATATGTATACATCCACCTTATTGTCTCAGCTTTAAGGTGCACGTATACATGTTTTGGTACTTTGTTCGCATTGATATCTTTGACCTTGAATGTATAGCGCCGTTAACCATCTAGCCACACTAATTCGGGAAGCACTGAAGTTTAGTTATTGTTTGTACGAAGGCATCTTAGTCTTCAAGCGGGCACTTCGTATGCCACTCGTTTCTGTCTACTAAGTATTTTAATTATTGACTAAAGTGTGTCATTTAGAGCAGATGACACTTATTTCCATTTTCTTATACAGTGTGTACGGGCGGATACGTAGTCCAAATATACTCGTAGTATCCAGTAATATGACTCATATTATGTTAATCATTTTCTTCGTGTTATAAAATTAACAATTTTGTAAGTATGACCGGGCAGCAATGTACGCAGTCCAACTTATTTTGACATGACAAGTAATACTGACATAACATGACGCATCGGTACATTAATTATTATGGACGCAACACGTGCTTAATTATTATGTATAAAAAAAAATAACCAAATCTTTTAACAAATTCATGTACCTCAATAGGTACCCGAGGTCCAATACTACACTACAATATACGTCTGTACGAAAAATACATACTGTATAACACTTAAATTAAAACTATCATTTTCGATGGAAACCATTTGTGGCATAACCTATAAAAAGGGACCTTATGGTCGATGGCACTTACGTCGAACCACGTTACATTTGAATTGCGTCATCTCGAACAACGACACAAGCGCCATCGACAATAAGCTCCCTTTTCATAGATAAAGTCACATTTAGGTAGGAGCATCCCGTGTCGGCCTCGCCGATTTTGATCTTCGGGCAGCTAGAGGTTGTAAACACTGCATGTTTTGCAGGTGGTAGCTTCATAGTCGCGGGCAGCAGAGGCGACGTGCTTGTGGTCCGGGACGCTAGACCGGACGATACCAGCTCATACTCGTGCGAGGCTCAACACACGCTCACTGCTGAAAAGAGACGCAGTGCTTCCGCTTCGTTAGCTGTTTCACGTGAGTTTACAGATGTTCAGAAATATTTACCTGTACCCGTACCATGAGTTGTGAACTTACGGTTTTCGATAACGAGTATCGAGTTTACTATCTGTGCATCTCGTTCGAAATAAAATAGTACAAGCGAGATGCACAGAATAGTAAACTCGATACCCGTTATCGAAAACCGTAATGTTACAACAACTCATGGTACGGGTACCGTCAGCCAGTCTTTTTTTAATTTTAATTACTTGGTATTATTTACGGCATGCCGATGTTCGAATTATTTATGTTATGTTATATTCAATTATGTTATTTTACGTTAAATCAGTTATATATTGCTATCATAGTTAGATAAGTTTAATGTATATCTGTGCTGGGTATATGTACATATATTTCATATTTTTATATTCACTAATGTTATATTTACATACTGCTTAACGTATTCAGAATAAATAAATTTACTACTATATCATTCACCTATCAAAAACTCTTGCATTGTAGGAAAACTATTTACCATTATATAAAGACTGTATACGTTGAAATCCGGCCACTTTCTTTCTCGTCTAACTTTTTAAATCAATGTCATGTGTACTTGAAATTTTGTTTTTTTGTTGCCGTAGAACCCAATGTAAATATTTCAATCACTGCTAAGGATTACAAAGCCATAATTTTAAATACGTCATCAAAAGAAGAAAGTCTTCGTAACAGAATTGTTTCCGAGCATTTTCTCAGTTCACATCTGTCGCATCGGAGCCTTGCAAAAAAATTTAAAGTCGCTAAGTCAACCGTATCTGATTTATTGAAATATTTTCAAGGGCGGATGACAACTATTAGGAAACCTGACAGCGGGAAAAAAAGCCGTTCTGTTAATTAATAAAAATAAGGAAAGAAAGGTCAAAGCAAAATCCGAACCTATCGGTACGTGCCGTTGCTAAAAAAAATTAAATGTCTGCGTCGTACATGCAAAAAGTAAAATCTAGAGCCGGCTTGAAGACTTGCAAGGTACAAGTAGCCCCAAATCGGTGAGAAAAACAAAACCAGTCCGAAAAAACTAGAGCTCGCAAATTATATGAGCAAATTTTGACGAAAAACGATTGCGTCGTAATGGACGACGAAACTTATGTCCTTGCTGACTATTAACATTTACCTGGCCAAGAGTTTTATACAGCATCAGACAAGGCAAGTCTTTCCGATAAATATAAGAAGAAAAAAAGTGTAATTTTCCGAAAAACTTTTTATTTTGGCTGGCCTTGTGCTCGTGCAGTCGAAGAAGCCAAGGTTTTATAACAACGGGCACTATAAACCAAGACATTTACGTTAAAGAGTGTCTTCAAAAATATCTCTTTTATTTTATACAAAGTCATACAACGTCTGTTGAAATTTGGCCTGATCTTACTTCATGTCACTATGCAAAGACATCACGGGCGTGGGACAAACATAACAGCGTGGTAATAGTCCCCAAATGTATGAACCCGCCAAACTGCCCTGAACTTCCTCCGATCGAGACATATTTGAATCTAGTGAAGCGTTATCTAAAAAAAAGCAACAACGAACCGAAAGGTATGACCAAATTCAAAAAATAATGGCGTTCAGCAACTAAATCTGTGTCTGTGACCGCTGTGCAAAAGCTGATGATGATAGTGAGACAAAAAGTCCGGAAATTCAGCAGATCCCCATTGGGAGCCTAAAAAAAAGCTTGTGTTTATGGTATATTGTTGCTTATTCATTTCTTCTAAACAAATATCTCAACGTTTACCTTCTTGTTTTAGTACTGTAGCGAAATTTGAACATGGCCGGTATACAGTCATCATCGTATACAGTCTTTATCGTATACAGTCTTTAATGTAATATTTAATAGTTACAAATATACTAATCAAATATTTAACATTTAGATTTAAAAACGGCTCAGGTATTTATGTCTTTAGGAATACGTTACTGTCGTTATTACGTAATAATAATACTCCAGTAACAAAGACATGCAGATAAAATTTAAGATAATAATATATGTACTATAGGTACTCTTTATTACACTGGCAGCACTTATTCAAAATTAAAATATTTCCTAAAACTGCTATTCCCGGGAAAACTAATATCGTCAAAACATGACTCTTTTACACTGATATGTAAAGGCTGATATGAGTAAAAAGATTTCATGCTTCTACAATTCTGAGTCGTTTTCGTAACAAATCCTAATATTTTCCGTCCAATATTCGCTCGCAATACAGACCTGTTGCTCGATTTCTTTATCCAGCGCGCTTTGCGGGCTCGTTGGGGACCAATTTTACATTTTATCGGCGGTAAAGTAAGTTGGAGAGCACTTAAGTTTGTACTTTGCTCGTTGGCTGTAATATTTTTGATGATCGTTACCTAGGTATTGATTAAGTTGGTTGGGTATTAGGTAAGGTTTATTTATTACAATTATTATGTATAAAAGTCATATATGAGTAGTATGTGTTTCGGCCAGTATATTGCATACCTTTGCGCCGGGTACTAGCACGGTGCATTGGGCCAGGGTTTAGACTTTATTTCCGTGATTTTAGTTTTTACTGTTTTTTGACGATGCGTGTTGCGGATGACTTTTGTTTTAATATTAATGGAGCTTGCATTTTCTATGAAACAAAGAAACCTGCGCTGTGGATGTGATGGCATGCAACTATTATTGGTCTATGAATACATGCCTTCTATTAAAAAAAAAGTATAAAAGTTATTTCTAAGTGCCAAGGGAGGCCATACTTGTAGTTGTATTTTAGTAGCTATTTAAACACCAGCGGCAACAATGGCAGCATATCACGTCAACAGAAATCTAGGTCTCAGATGCTTTGACATAACATGCCGCATATTAGTGTCTTGTAGTTAAGGCATCTGTGGCCCATTTTAAGCCGCCAAGGTGAAGATCAAATTCAACTTTCAACATTTCTCATAACAAACAGAAGAGTTTTCTAAAGAACAACAATCAATAACATTTTCTTACTTGTAATTTAAATGTCTGTGCCTACAGATCCGTCTGGCAGCATGGCACCAAGAATGCTGATGATATCGGAAGACGAGACCGTGGTCCAAGGAGGAGATATTCGACTAGTGTGTTGTGCAATCGGAAGCCCACCTCCAACGTACAGGTGAATACATATTTTATCTACACTATCTACACTAATATCATAAAGGTGAAAGTTTGTGAGTGTGTATGTTTGTTACTTCTTTACCTCTAAATGGTTGGAACGATTTTAATAAAAGTTTGTATGTAGTTAGCTGAGGCTCTAGCGTAAGTTACTTTTGAAGTCTAAAAACGTTTACAAATGCGTAAGTGATAATGTTACTTATATGGGAAACGCAAACGCGTTCGTGAAGTAAAGTTACGTTAAAAACATACACTCAGGGCTCTGAGCCTGGATTAACACATAGGCTACGTTTTTTCCCCAATAAACCGCGGGACATAGCTAGTTACAAATAAACGGAACTGATCCGCGTATATTAACTTTAAAAATGACCTCCAACGTTTCAAGAACGACACTGTCCTCGTGGTTAAGCCTCGTTTATTTGTAATGATGTTTAAAACCGTGAAAGTTTACATCAGAATAAATACTTGCTTTAATATGTCTATACGTTACCTACATCTCTTCTGCTGGAATACACGGCTATGAATTTAGATTATTCCAATTTAAGACATTATAAAATTGTTGTTGTATTCATTTTTACTATAAATTACGACTTGCTCTAATGGAGAATTTAGCAGCGGTGGTAAGCCGAGCTTGACTCCTTTCTGAAAAATGGTCAGAGACTGCTCGACAGGAATGGAAAAAGTGTGGGAGGCCTTTGCCCAGCAGTGGGACAGAATCGTTTATTTTTTTATTCAAATCAATATAGTGTTTTCATTAATTTTCAAGTGAAAGCTTGATGTATTTACGTGGGTCGGAAATAAATTGATTTCCGTAAGAAGACGAGTCTAATTAAGCGTCTGTTCGAAGGACCACTTAATTAATTCAACCCATGTTGACAATAATTCAACTGTTTCAATTTGAATTGCCTGTTTGTCAGAATAACATAGAATAACAGCTTATTATAAGAAAATACTGACTCTAACACTTATTAACCGAAAATGGACCTGAGCCCTGAGTGTAAGTTTTTAACGTAACTTGACGTCACGAACGCGTTTACGTTTCCCATATAAATAAAATTATCACTTACGCGTTCGTAAACGTCTTTTTACGTCAAAAGAAACTTACACTAGAGCTTCTGAACTAAAGCCGCTAGAAGTATTAGGCACTAACACAAATATATTTTTTTTATAATTGTGTGTTATGGGAATTTTTGGTCACCGAAACTTTAAGATCAGTTTTAATTAAACTTTCCACAATGCCCAGTCAATGACCGATTGATTTAACGAAAATTAAAAGGTGAAGCATTAATTAATAAGAAATACAAAATAATTGAACTACTTCGTTATAATTACGTACAGGCTTTTATTTAAATTGCAATGTAAGTATGTTCGTGTAAAATATTGGAACTTAATTTGAAGATTTATTTAACCGATTGAGTTGAAATTTAGCATTACTTATGTTAGCTCGGTAACAATATTTTGGTAACACTGACCTAATCTGATGCTGGAGCCAACAGATAGCCATAGAACTATACCTAAAATACACAAGATAAGATTTGAATAGATACTCAAAAAGCTACACTCAAAAATATATACAAAAAACGACCCTGGATTGTGCTATTTATATCAACCGTTCAGGGCTTTGTTGAATTGAGTCAAAGTCCAACTCGTACCCTAATTAATGACATAGCACAAAGTCTAAAACGCATTATTGACTTTAGTAGATCCTTTGAAGATTATATTAAAATTTCCAAGTTAATAAGCATTTATTTACATATAAGATTTAAATATTGAAGCACAATAATCTTATATATATAACCATTTTTTAAATTTAGCAATTATTTTAAAAGATAAGTATTAATAAGAAAGACGGATTTGACAATCTAAATAAATCTTGTCAGTCGAGTACAAAACTCACGCCAACTCTTGTGAATTGTCCTGTACAGGGACAAACACAAAAATCACAACATATACCTACTAAAAAAAAAAAAAAAATCTTAGTCCGCTCCGCGTCATTTCAGGTTACTAGCTGCCTGCGTTTCCGTACTGAACTGCGATTGACAACCTTTGCAACACGAATGATCCGGAGCGGGGATCAAAACTGTCATGTGGCCTATTACTTACCTCTCAAAAAAACTTTACCTCTGAACACCTCCCAAACACGCATACTTATCACGCTTTCTGGTTGTGGGCAATCGGATAGCGTGATAATGATAAGTATGTATCTTATTTAGTATCGGCACCTGTCACCTCAACCAGTCCTTAAGCAAGCACGTCTATTTTCTACCAAGGCACCAGCGTCATACCTGACGTATATTTTTTTTGTCTCCAGCTGGTTTCGTCACAGCAATGGCCGCCTTAGCCCCGTGTCGAACAGCATCCGCGTATCCGTGTCCGACCAAGTACTGATCATCCGTCGCGCCCAACCGTCGGACGCCGGCGTGTGGACATGCCGCGCCCACAACCAGTATGGCGAGCAGAGACGTGATGCTCGGCTGACAGTCCGAGCAAGACTGGTTGCTTCTGTGCATCCTCAGTTGCAGGTACATTTTAGTCTTAGTGATATCTTTACCCTGTTAAAATTTCTCGAAGACACTTATTCCTCCTCGGGACTGACTTTAATCGGAATAGACGCAAAAATTTAGACCTGGTGCAAATTATTACACCAATAGAAAAAACCAAGTTTGTTCCTTTTATTTCTTATTTTCTATAGCTTTTTTTCAAGACTGACCAGCGTTTGACCTCAGTCGCACCTGATGGTAAGTGACGAAGAGGTCGAGGGTGTAGCACGCTGGTTCAGTAATAGCCTGTTCACTCTTGTCTTGCAAAGACCCAAATTATATCTTACTGGGAATACAGACGAAGGGAGCGAATTCCATTCCTTAGCAGTCCGCATTAGGAAATTAGAAGCGAATCGCTTCGTGCGAATGAATGGAATATTCACAACGTAAGGATGAAACCGCTCCCCTCGTCTGGACGTCCGGTGGTGGAACGGAGATGGCGGAATTAAATCGTGCAATTCCTGTGCACACTCTCCAAAATGTATCCTGTAAAACACAGACAAACTAGCAACCCTGTGACGGTGCTCAAGGCTCTGTAACCTTACACTCACTAATTCAGGATCGCCAATGAGTCTGCGAGCACGGTGCTCTATTGAATCCAAAGCGGCCAACTGACAACAGTACTCCATGCACGATCGATAATTTACGTTAACTTTGCAATATAAAAACAATAGGAATGAGTAAATAAGATGGTATTACTTTGTCTCATGTAAAGACTGATAGAAGCGAAATGCATAAAAACATTATAGATAAAACATATTTCTAGTGAATTGTAAAAAAATGGACTAATAAAGAACCTTACATCTCGTTTTCTCGTACACGAGAGCCATAATTGTGTCTCTAACAAGTGTGCGTTGTTAATTTAAATCGATGTAGTACTTAAGATTCTCAATGGGATATTAAGATAGTCAATGCCAAATAAGTTAGTCCCAGCAAATAAAGTTTCTCGGATTTTAATTTATACATTCTAGGAGTTCTTTTTCAACTTCAGTGAATACCAATAAATACCTTCGGAAACTTGAGTATTTTTCTTACCTTTCGTAAGGTAAAAGTAAAGGTTTAAATGGAAAATCACTATTGCCTACCTGTCTATATTATATTTATTTTTCGAAAACTTTATTTTTCTGTTAGGTATCAATTTGCTATGTTTATCTACGTCACCTAACAATTCAATTACTAACATAGTAAATTCTATGTATGTATGTTTATATTTACATTATATTTCTTTAACCGCTTATATTTTTTTTTTAATAAATCAAGCGATTCATAGAACTCTAAGGTAAAACAACCAATAGCTTAACTACCTAGAAAGTACATTGGTAAGGTAAACTGTACAGTTGCGTTTCAACTCTTTGTTTTCAGCATAGAAGTAGTTTAAGCTAGTAATAAACAACCTACTTACGAGTAGTTGGGTATTTAGTAACAATGACTATACAACACAGTTTAAGCTAAATTGCAGCGCAAGTAATACTAGTTAACAGGGCACCGCTTAGGGCTCAGCCGGACGGCAAAATACAGGTTACTGTGGTTCAGTTAACCTCAAAGGTTATAGACCTTTGAAGCGTTTTGGGCGCAGTGAGTTAAACATAAACTATGATAATTAGCTACATAAGTAGCTAAGAATATTCTTATGTTTAAATTTATGGATCTTAAAGTGTGTTGGAAAAACCTTTACACATTAGTAAATAATCTATAGGTATATATACATAGTCCTGAGTGACTGATCAACGCCCAGCCCAAACTGCTTTAGCTAGAAAGCTGATTTTTTCACAATAGGTAGTTTATATCCAGTAAGGACCCAATAAGGAGGGATTTTTGGAAATTCCACCACTAAAGGTATATAAAGGTGGTTGAAAGTTTGTATGGGGATTGTGTAAAATTTAAAGTGAGAGACTTTAAATTTTGTGAAACACTCCTAATTTGAACACAAAAAGTAATTTCAGCTCTTTTTGAAATTCATCCCCTAAGGGGTCAAAAAGGGGGTTCTTCTGCACGTGCGAAGCCGCGGGCAAAAGCTAGTTGTATATATATTCCCTTGATTCTTGAAACAATTGTGACATTAGTAAGGTTACAATCTAAAAACATATATTGAAATCAGGATGTTCAAAAAGGATGAAGTGCTTATTGTAGAACTCGTAACATGAACGTCACGTACTTATCACAATACTATACCTCTACAGTGAAATTTTCTGAAACTCGTGAGAAAAATACAAAAGTGTTCGAACACACTAAATTCAGATCACAACCCCCATCGTCTCGGGAAAATTGAAAAATAAATATTCAGAACGCATTCTTAGCCGAAAGACACATCAGACCGATGTCATATGTTCGTCGACGGAAGATTCAAGAATTTGTCCGTAAAATATCATAGATCTTATTACATCGAAATACAGCGTATTATCGCATAGTACTGGAGATGCCATTGAGTGTGTAATGTGGACTGACACCTGACGAGCACGATCGGAATGCGAGATGAGGGGAAGTGAACTGTAACACCGCGAAGTAAGGTCGCGAATAATGTAGATGGAGAATTGTGGCGCGGCACAAGCGATGAAAGAAGCTCGCATCAGCTTTTGTGGGATTTTTTACAATAGATACATGTCGTAAATAAAGATGTGAATACCCTCAGGTATTCACATCGTCTCGGACGTGGACAATGTTTATCTTTCTTTATATTTACAAAATATATTTCAATATGAGCTTTTACCAAATATAAGAGATGTGTAGGTAATTAGTACAAGGTTAATTATTCGTAGTTTAAATTGTTGGACAATATTAAGGTAAGATGTTTTCATGCTTGCAATTGATCAAATTACAGAGGATGTGTCCTCTGTAATAAACCATTCAACCCTTTCCTTCGAGTACTCCATTCCAACGCTATCTATTTTTTAAACGGTCGTAGAAATATTGTGTCAAATCTTAAAGTACAGAGTGACGTACGCAAAGTACAACAACTACAACTACGACTGGCAAATCTAAGGAAGAAGATTAAAGAAGACGTTAAAGTTGGATAGAATACTATTATAATTTATATCTGTTTTTCATTAAACATAAGATGTTACGAGTAAATACCTCCTTCCTCCTTTTAGCAACATTTTAAAACATACTTCGTAAATAAAGCCAGTTAGAATTACTACCTTGACATAAACATCTACACAACTCGTAGCTTCCGTAACTTCGTCAGATGCTTTTCGTTAAAAGTTGCGTTCTCGTCTTGATTTGAACAAAACTCTTAATTAATTAAATTTAATTATATGTGACTTTATTCATTCATATAAAGTTTGTAAAACTTTTAATTAAGCAAAAGAAAAACATTTGTTGACGCGTATACATATATGCGCATATTTTTTTATTTTTTTGCTTAGGAACTAGGATCCGTCTAGTGTTTTGATTTTTATTACTATTGTCGTTCATCATCCATAATAGATACTTTTTTATTAATAGCTGCAACAAAAAATATCGCACACAAAAGGGTGTGAATCCATAAGAGCCTGTCAGACATTTATGCGGCATTTGTGATACAAGATTTTACTGCAGAAGGTTGTACGGAGGTATATTTATAATAGGTACCGTAAAACCACTAAACTTTAATCCAATAGTCCAACTATGGTCCACAAGTTCAATTAGTAATTGAGTTATCAAGCTAATCAATCCGAATATTATTATTCTTTATTGATTCATTTGTTTATGAACAAGCTTTGACTTATAACTGAGTAATTTAAATAATACTCACACCTAAACGATTCAACTTAGTTTTGGACTATAGGTATGACATTGTGGAAGCTATGTCAGAGTCACACCGGCTAAAACCTCCGACGGCTCTCATCATTCTTTAATGTATTTTGATCGATGCGAGATCTTCTTCAGAACGCACCAGGGGTGGACCTTTTAATGGAGGGTCACAGCTACCGACCGTGACTGTCGAAAAACCCAAGGTTCCTTTACCCTTACGATGAGTTGTGACATTGACGTTTTCGATAACGAGTATCGAGTTTACATCTGTGCATCTCGCTTGTACTATTTTAGGTGCGAACGAGATGCACAGATAGTAAACTCGATACTCGTTATCGAAAACGTCAATGTCACAACTCATGGTAATGGGTACTGGTGCTATGCTACTATGATAGGCAGGGAGTACCGTAACCTGTCCAACTCTATCTTTTTTATGCTACATTGTAATACATCCTTACTACTGGACAAATAAAGATCTATTTCGATATTTTTTCTGCTTTAGCTGTTACTATTATCTTTTGATGGTGACTATACAAAACGTTTTTTTTTGGTACAGGACCTATTCGGCATTTTAGTGTGGTAAAAATACATTTATGAGTAACGAATTGTTCACACTTTGGGCCAACCCGTCCAGTAGTTACGTCACGTGCTGGCTCTGAATAATGCATGGTGCGCTATTGCTATTGGCTGTCAAACCCGTGCGCCTTTGTTTGTGCGCCTGAGATGGTCCAGTGATTGGTTCGGGGTGGACCATTCGTTGTAATGAGATTTGTTTTTCTACTGATTGATCCTATCTGGTATTGTATTACGTACATTTTGTCGTTTACACAGGAATGTAAAAACAATTTTCCAGAATACTATTTTATAATTTAAATACAAAAGGTTCTTTATTTCCAGAACTAAACTGAAATATGTTTCAGTTTATATATTGGTTAGTCAATATTAACACTACCAATACGTTTTCGATTGTGACATAAACAGCCGTTAATATCGCTATAACTTGGAACAATTTATTACTCTCGTGAGAATTGCTACCAGCTGAAAAACCGTTCGATTCGAAGTCTAAATGGAAAGTAATAAAATACACACGTCTCATATCATAATTTATTATCATCACTTATATCCAAGTATATAAATTGAGCTGAGAAATAACTCTCTAACAATCGAGTTATTCATTTTACAATAGACTGAGCCCCACAGACTGCAGCTTAGGGGTGAAAAGTAAAAGAGCATGTTAGTTATGAAACCAAATACATCTAAACAATAATAAGCGGAACGATTGAATTGTACCAATCTTTACAAACAAAAACAATATATGCGATTAATAACACAATCTGTGGAAAATATTTTATGCACATTAAAACATCGATATAATAGATTAGGTATCTTACATGTTATACGATAGCACGCTTAAACAATCTGCATCATCTTAAAAACTTTACCATAATATCAAACTTTGCAAATTCAAACAAACTGCATTAATGCTGAGTTTTCCTAGATAACGACCTACCCCGGCTTTGTATGAAATAAAAGAATATGACTGGAACTGTATAAGTCATAAAATGTCTATAAAACTGTCAGAAATCCTTTGTGAGAATCCGAAATCTATTAAAGATTTATTGAGTTTAAGAGAAAAGTATAGGAGATTAAACGGCAAAACGATATATCATAATAGAAATATCTAAAAGACGGTAGCAATTCGCACATTCATCGTAAAAATGGTGTCCCAGGCAAATACAGATATCCATTCCACTGATAGAAAATTGAATTTCGATTGGACTTGCAGCACTTTCCTATATTTACCTATGAATACTAGGTTATATTATATGTTAAACCTATTCGTATATTCGACCTTAAAAATATTTTTCATTTAACTACGCCACAATCTATGAAACCTAAATAAAGTAAAAATATTCTAAAACAAAAATTATTTATCAACTCACAAGTACCTATTGCAAATTTTAGCATCTCATATTTAAATTGAAATCTTATTAACTTTTTTGAAACTATCTAAATTGATCATTCTTTTTTTCCAAATGTATTTCAATTTGATATGACTTTTTGCAAAGTTTTAACTAAACTACAAGAAATAATTGAGTTCACCTAGACTAAGAGAAATGAAAATAAATTTCGTTTATTTGAATAAGGTAAAAATAAATTATCCCATTCTTTTGTACATTAGACAGCACAAGGGTAAGTAGGACTCAATTGCAATAAAACATTATTGCTTTCAGGTGGCTAATTCTGGGAGCTCAGTGATGTTCAACTGCTCAGTGGAGGGTGAGGCACGTGTCCGCTGGCTGCACGACGGCGTGCCCGTGGGAGGAGGGGAGCGGACACTGCGCGTGCATGGAGTCGCGCGCGCCCATAGAGGGATGTACCAGTGCGTGGCAGAGAGGGATATGGACAGTGCGCAGGCGGCGGCGGAACTGCGGCTTGGAGGTAAACAATTTTTGCAGCACTTTTGTTACATGATGTTCTTACGAAAACACACACACACAACATAAACATACAAATATAAATGCTTTTATCACGATTCGCATCCATGCTTCATAGGCACTTCTGACTCTAGGTTTTCTCCTAGACATGTTGCTATGAATTTAAAATTGTGGATGTAAATATGTAAAATACGTAAAAAAACATTAAAATACGTAAAAAGTTCCATGTTTTTTGAAATGGTTTATTCCAAGCACAAGTAAGCAAGGAATTTTGCAACATAATTGCGTTTGTAAGTTATTTAGACTTCACAATCTTTCACAATCTTATCAACTGACAAATCTTTCGAGAAACTAAGCAACATAGTTCGCGCCTTCAATAAAACATGAAGGACTACAAAATCTTATCTAAAAGTTTTAAGAGTTGGCGGAAACAAAGAGGTTTCATTACAAATTAAAATATTCAGCCCTTTGGGAAGGCATAAAAAGGCAGGATTAAATGTAACGCCATCACTGTAAAGTGCCCCCAAAGTCTAGTTCCCTTTAATTGATTTTCTTTTCTTGGAAGTTCGGAGAGGAGAGGCGAGCTTCATTTGATTTTATGGACACATTACCTTTTACTGTCTCTGGATTTTCGATTTTGAAGCTGTTTAACGCCAGTCTATTTACAAGTTAAAGATACGATTAAATAGAATTTATATGTTCATTATGGGTGAATTGCAAAAATATTGTACCTAATTAAGGACCTGCAATTAGTCTTAACTTAATAAAATTTGTCGCGTATACTAATTTAAGCTTCATCCCAGCGTTTTGAACCCTTTAGCAGCGTTCGTGGTCATCGGGGTTTAATAAAACAGCAGGCAGGACTCTGAAGCACTACCTACTAGTTAATGTATAATTTTTGGACTTTTATTTCTTATAATCCCATCTAGCGTATGCAAATATCATGTGCAAGCACCAAAATTGTTTATAAATTGATTATAATTATGGGTAGATTTGCATAATTAATCCGCATCGGAATTACACACTGTATAACCATTGCTATAACAAAATGCACAGTATCGAAACCACTCATATTCGGTTGAGACCGGCTGAACCAATCTCGTTGGAAGCCTAAACTCAGTAGCAGTATTCCAGTAATACAAATCAAGTCTGGTGCGAAAGGGTCCTGGATTTCCCACAGGCTACTTTCCCCCATATAGTACGCTCTGTCTCAAATTCGGAACGGTTCATAGAGCCTAAGGAAGGTAAAAAAAAAAACAGTTTATGATTTCTGACGTATCAGTGATGTGATAGTAACTCTAATATTCATATATCTGATTGATTATTTATCCCCCCGGTGATTTCGAAAATTTACGTCTTTGCGACATAAATATGATTTGTATTGTAATAATAAACCAAATACAGTGGCTAGACTTGGCTCACGAGGTAACCGCCATGTGGGAAGTTGATTCGAAGATCATTGTACCATGAGACCGTTCGCGGAAACAACTATGTTTCCGCGAAGAGTTCAAGGTTTTTTGAGACTCTCACTACACGGTTGTGGTTAGATTAAGGATCAGATTCAGATGGCGGTAAACCTGGTCACGGCGCGCATAGGTCGGCGGTTCCCCACTCTGTAACCCCAACCACTGGCAGCCTGGACCCTGCCCCATTGCCGGCGGCAACCCAGGCCGTTTTTTAAAATATTTTTATTGTTTTGATATGTTTTAGATGTGTTTTTATGTTTAACTTTTATAAAATTATTGTAATATGCCTAAACTACGAAACAAAACAATAAACTACAAAATTTAACCCAAATTTTATTAATAAGATTATCAAACTAGATATCGCTGTTTAATTTTTCCAGTTATATCATAATCGATTTTGAAATAACTTCTATCCTTGTCTCATGTCCTTGAAACGGAATCTAAATCAAATTATTGGGCTCGTTTCGTCGTTCATCAATCACGTTTGATCGTATATTAAACCGTTACTCGACAAAAACCGGCTGGATCAAAGCGACAAATAGAAATATCCTGTTAGTATCGAATCGTTTGCCTTTGCCTTCAGTTTATTGCTTTGCCTTCGTTCGGGAGATTTATCGGGGACGTACTAATTGTTCGGTTTTATGTTGTTTTCGAATACTTATTAGTGAGTGTGAGGTTTAATTACTGTCGATGTAATGTATGGGGTTAATTGGGTCCTTATCGTTATTACTATAAAGATAATATTGTTTTTTCAGTAGGTGTAAGTGTTTTAATCACTTTACTTGTCCTTATAAGTACCTAGTGTAGGTATTTTTAGGTACCTTTTGAATGTATTGAATTCAGAAGAATACCTACATGTGCAAAAAGCTAATAAAATGAAATATTATGACGGATAGAATGATATGTACAGATTACACGTTTATATTGTGTTATTTTATATGTGAGAAAAAAATAATATGAGCTTTGCTTTGTCACGTCAAAAATTTAATTTCGCTTAGCCTGTGTAAAAGGTTTTTTAAGTAAACAGTAAAAAGGTTTTCACAATAAAACAGAAATGGGATAATATAGGATGACGGATAAAAAACAAATATATTGTGTATATTAACTGTATTTATATTGATAAAAGGTACATAGAGTATTAATAATATAATACGAACAAAACATTTATAAATAAAATAATTTATTGCCGGCGGCATTTTCTTTATATACTCCCTAATAATTGGCCTCGTCATAATTAAACTTGCCTATAATCACGTGGGTGATTGATAATATACAGACGTAATATTATTTCACTTCGGAATTGTATGTATACACTTAGGAGTCAATTTAATAGACGGACATCATCAGGCGTAAGGCGTAGGCTTTTGTTCAATATACCGCTTCCCATTTTACCCCGAGCGAAACAAAGACTTGCATTTGGCATAACCCAGTGCGAAATGAGCCGGGCATTAATTACCCGTCGCGATTGACCGGCTCGCGATTCCACCCGGGTGGGGCTTTATTGATTAACGCAGCGGCAATAACCGGACAGGCCATGCGTCACGTCGCCGTGACAAGTGTTGAGTGGTGCACGGCATGGGAAGAGGCGGACATACCCGAACTAATAAATATGGGTACAGTCGCCATCAGATATAATATATGGGAGCTGTGGAGGTGGTCACAAATATCGGAACAACGCCTCTATTATCCAGGCGATAAAGTGCATGTTCCGATATTTTTGAATACCTTTGCTGCTCCGATATATTGATGGCGACTGTACTAGCTCACTAATGTTGTATACTTAATTCCAACAGAAACTTATTAATGTATAGGTAATTGGAATTCATAAAACATTATTAAAGCAAATATGTATTTGAATTTAATAATTATATTGTACTGAATAAAGTTGAAAAATCAATAATAATTATCCTTAGATATTTTTCTAGCATAGACGATTTGTTGTAAAAGATTGACAAAATAAAAACATCGACAGTCCTGTTATCGATAAGTACCACTTTATTGTCATACATGTAATACAAAGACAAAGGTAATAGGCTGCGTCAAAAATAGATGACAATAACAAAACTATAAATTTATTTAAATTTTACATGCTTCAGAAAACCAATTTGAAACTATACGTTGCAAATTATAAAAGTAAATTGGATCAAAGGTTTACGGATTACGTTCAATTTGTTCAAGATCGGTGGCACGTGGCTAGGAAGGTAAACGATATAAGATTCTGGTTGTATGTACGTCTTGTCGTTGAAGTAGTATGTACTTTTTCGAAAAGAGGATTGTCGATATTTTTATTGTGGCAATCACTAAGCAAATGCCGTTCCTGCTATGATTTTTGTTTGCTAAGCAGGGGCGTCAAATAAATTAATACCATTATATCATAGATATATTATAATTTTCATACCGGCAGTAATTTTGTCAGAATTATTTATTCTAATTTGGAACCTACTTGTTATTTGTTCCATCTAAATGTAAGAGTATATTCATTTTACTTCTTCAAATGTTCGGTACAATTAAATGAGAATTATTTTTCACGAGATACTTTACAGTACAATCTTAATCTTGCGAACAATGCTCGCAAATAGAATAAGCAAACAAGTTAAAAGGAACCATAGTACCGAAACGAGGTAGTCGCCAATCATGCAATTAGTCCATCGGTTGGAATATTTTGTTATTAATACAAAGCTCACAATGCAGTAGAATTGGCGCTGCGCCAAATATACATGGACGGTTCAAGTTATAAGTTGCGCGACTTTTAGAGACTGCTACCGATTATAACGAGGGTACTAAACCAACTGGTTTCATTAAAATAGTATTTTTAATCTAGTTAGGTAACTCTTAGATTTTCAGAAATTGTTTTGTTTTTAATACGTAACGTATTTGATGCTACAGATAGTCTGCTTCTTGTCATCATTTTACCATTCTCGCCTCGACGAACTGATATTCTTTTATAACGAGAAATTAAGAGGTTTATATTTGCACATTTTTCATAGAATCGAATGTTTACTTTTGCGTCTAAAATCTTTTCTCCAATTTAGTTACGGTTTTTAGCAAGAGTTCAGTGACACACACTCGATGGATGGTTCTAATTAATTCGTTTTTAATTATTTCTATATTCTAGAAATAGTATATGTTGCTTAAATAATATTACCAATGGATAAAAAGTAGCTATGCTAGTTGAAAACTCTTGGTGGTTTTAAAAAGTGCTTTATTTAATCAGGCATTACGTTATACATACATTATTTTTGTTAATGAAATAGAATGTTTGTCTCTCTCTAATAATGAAAATCGTGTTTTATTAACTTATTTCGCTACCAATAACCATTTTTGGGTTCCAAAGTCAACTAGGAACCCTTATAGTTTCGCCATGTCTGTCCGTCCGTCCGTCCGTCCGCGGATAATCTCAGTGACCGTTACCACTATAAAGCTGAAATTTGGTACTAATATGTATATCAATCACGCCAACAAAGTGGTAAAATAAAAAGTGGAAAAAATATTTTATTATGGTACCTCCCCTATACGTAAAGTGGGGGGTGTTTTTTTTCCCTCCAACCCTTACGTATGATATATTGTTGGATAGGTATTTAAAAATGAATAGGGGTTTATAAAAATATTTTTTGATAATGTAAATATTTTCGGAAGTAATCGCTCCAGAAGTAAAAAAAAAATGTGTCCCCCCCCTCTAACTTCAGAACCATAAGTTTTAAAAATGTGATAAAAACCTCAATAGTAGAACTTTACGAATACTTTCTAGAAAAAATATTTTGAACTTGATAGATTGAATAGTTTTAGAAAAAAATAATTTCTGAACTAAGTTTAATAAGCAGGTGTTTATTGTACCAGTAATTTCTACAAAATCACAATGAAATGACGTATTTTTAAATAACGTGAAAACGGTGAAATCCCGTTCAAACAATAAAGGATTATCCCATAAAAATCAACTTCCATACTTTAAGCTCGCGCACAATAGTTTAATTTTATTTACAAATAACCCTTTTTTTTAACTTTTGCTGTGACTGACGGGAAACTACGGAATCCTACACTGAGCGTGGCCCGACACGCTCTTGGTTGGTTTTTTATGTCAATAGTCATAATCAGACACATTAGACATATTTAATCAATTAAATCAGAGTTCAGGCAATATATACATGCTATTGCAGCGACCGAAACGGTACAAACAATGTGATGAACTGTATTTTATTAACGCACATATCAGAATACGCGTTACGGCATATTGATGTCAAATTTATCTAATAGGGAATATTACGCAAAACTCTTCGTAGGGGGCTCCACTACCACAAGCAAACCACCATGACGCCGATGATATTGTAAAACCTGTAAATGTAAGTGTACCGCCCGGGAACGCTAGACCCGAAATAAAGTTAACGGTATTTTTATCGAGAAGATATATCGGCAAAATTTATATTGTCTCGTATTGTGCGTTTCAGAGTGTTCAAGTGTGTTTTTTTATCTTTTCTTCTTTTTAATTTAAGGTAATGACAAATTTTGTCTGCGTTGACAGACGTGTGCGCGGGATGCGTTCGGAACTAGGGGGAATAATGACTGGAGAACGCATCCGCGAGCGCCAGTAAGAGACAAAGATATTCTGCCTTTTGTAGCCCAAAATAAAACAATTAACTATATTTTTGCTAACAAAACAAAAATATTACCTTATACAAAAATATTAGCTTATTCTGTATTAATTACCGCAACTTTGGTAGAAATCTCAAGAAAACTCCAATTGTATTCGTTTTTTCCCATCCAACTTTGACAGTTCTGAAGGGTCTAGTTTAGAGGGGAAAAAATATGTGAGACTATGACAAGGAAGGACGAAAATAGCGACCATCCCTTTCGATCGTAGTATTATTATTAGCATGCTCCGTCAGGTTAAATGGTATGTCTATGGTTCGAAACCTATGTTGCAATAAATGGTTCAGTATTTGTTTCGATACAGGCTTAAACCAAAGAGAATATAACAAGATGTTAAGAGCTTAACACATTCGCTGCCACCCCCTCCAAATATGTATGGAAATGAACGCACACGTGCGTTGGTGGCAGTGAATGCGTTAAACTTATTGCAGTAATACTCCCTATTATATCGTTATCGTTATCGTTTACATTTTTAACACAGCAACCGCATACGAAAAAAAATCTCATAATGAAATACCGGTAAAATTAATTTATTACTAATATGTCTGACTCAATCTCAATTACACTCAAGTACCCTCACCATGAGTTGTGGTTGTGACATTTTCGATAACGAGTATCGATTTTACTATCTGTGCATCTCGTTTGCACTAAATTAGTACAAGCGAGATGCACAGATAGCAAACTCGATACTCGTTATCGAAAACGTCAATGTCAAAACCTAAAGGTAAAAAGATAAAGCTTGTCACTTACGCCACCCTCTAAAGTATATCGCCTGTCGCAGCGTCCGGCGTCAGGCCGCGTAATAAAGACCTCACGACCGCTGCCCGCGCGCAATTTAGGACCCCATAACTTGCGTGTCTGCATCTAATTGTTGCAATGTGGCCCTTGGAGATTGTTATGCTTGATTGGTTTGGACTGACGGAATACTGAATATTATAATGTGTGTTATTATCGTATTAGGTATCTATATACCCACGGGAAAAGTAACACCGTCGGTTATAAAGAATTATAACCAAGTCCTAACGCATTCACTGCCACCAACGCACATTTTGTTCTTTAAACATCGGGACGACTAAGCGTGTCAGGGCAATGCGGTCCCATATTTCTTCTACTACTAGTACTAGTACATAGTACACATAACTATACTAGTACTAGTATAGTTATGTGTCCGCCTAGATATATAATAGTAGTTTATGTTACTGCTACATAATGTAATTAATTACCTACATATGATTTTTCCATGTGTGGGTTTTACAAAGAAATGGGTTACTTACTATAGAAAAGATATGAGAATTGGGATTGACTCTAAAAAAATTCTTTGTAATGTTTGTCTCTGAATAAAAAAAAAACTACGTTTGCTTGAAAAGTTTTCATTCACCGCCATTACAAATATCAATTTGACTTTTAATTTTGCGGTTACAATAAATATTATTGACAGCTTATATTGTATGTAGATTAAGACTACTTTATCTAAACACAATATTATATGTGTCGCTTAACTTCAAACTCAGATAAATCCATTCGACCCTCTCTGCAAATATCTACCCTATTACCTTTTCATAATACCAAAATCGCATGATGGATTTACCTGAGTTTGAATTTAAGCGATTCCTATGAGCTCTCAATAATATTTGTCAATTATTTTATTTTTATCTCAATTTTTTTGAAATGTAATATAATAATCAGGCATAAACATACTCGTTTCATGTTATTATGATAAATAAACTTGTATTTTTTGTGCCTTACATAAGCAGTAACATAAGCTACTATTATTATTGTACCTAATGTCAAATTACTACAGACCAGTCACTTCACTGAAATATTGGGTTTCCGTTTGTTATTTTGATGATGTTTCAAAAGCTTCAAGTTTATTATTTTCTTTATAAAATTTTCCTGTTTATGAGGTTCAGGTTTTATTTTTGCGTACTTAATCAAAGTTACGGTTAGTTAAATCCTATGGACGGGCAGCAGCGTCCGTCGAAACCCAATCTACTGCAGCTACTGCGGTCGCCAACCCGCCTGCCAAGCGTGGCGACTATGGCAACTACCCCCAAAACGATACAATTCATATTTGTGGGAGGCCTATGTCTAGCAGTGGACTGCATACGGCTGAAATGATGATGAATCAAAGTTACAGGCAAACGTTATAAACTTATAACTAACATTCAAAGTATAACTATTTATGTATAAAGTATCAACCTATTATATTATATTATGACTTGTAAACATTGCAGTTTTTCGTTATATACCACTGCCCATCGACTTTGCAGCTGGTCTTGATTGGTTACTATTAGCTTAAATAGTAATTTGCAGACCTCATTTGGTATCGTCATTATTATATTACCTTAAAATACTTAAACCTCGAACAATCTTAATAAATGACATAAATTAACAGCAGAATTTTAATATTTTTCAATACCACAAGAAAGTAAATATGTTTTCATCACACTTGCTCGTCAATGGCGTTGTTACTTGCGAGAGTACAGAGCAGTTATAGCCGATTTAGCTCACACGGGCTGTTAAGTTTAGTTTTAAAAATATACAGAACCTATACTTCACTTGGACTGAGGATGTTTCTAAACAGCCAAGGTGTATTTCATATCTTCAAAAGTTTGCTACAACCAACTTTTAATATGTATAAAACATATCTTTATATAAAATTTGACTGCAAATTAATGTTTAGTATTTATTAAAAATAATTGTTTTCTATTTGATTTTGATAATTGATACTATTTGGCAGGATGATCTATCAACTTCGAAAACAAAACGCAGTTGTTAACATTATCTGTGGAAGACATTGAACAAAGTTGACATTGTTGACAATCTTTTATAGTGGATGCGGTCTGATAGGTAAAACTACACTACACTAGTAACTAATATTTTACCAACGAATTTATTTTATTCCTCGCAAATGTGATGAAAAACATTGTATGTACCACGGGTGGTAAGTGTATAACAAACTTGAGTCATTAAAAGCCCTCCGACTTCGTCGTCGGGCTTCTAATAGACTCGCGTTTACTATACCTTACTTACCATCCTCGTTGCACAATGTACTATAAAAGTTGAAATAGATAACAAATACTTAAGAAAAAACCCGTACACAAAGTAGTGTACGGATGGCCGAACTGGTTAAGGCGTCAGCCGCGATAGCTGGAGATGCGGGGTTCGAATCCCGTCTCGAACACCGGAGGTCCTCGTCGTTTTTTTTTAACTTTTAATTTATATAGTAGTATTACTACTTTAAAAAATCAAAGCAAATCAAAATATTTCATAAATAATACTTTGATTTGTTCTTAGTTTCAAGTAAATATGTGTCAACATTTGAAATATTTATTTTACATTTTCAATTTGTTTAATTACTTAATTTTTTAAATATTTACATGAACTAACGCTTTTATTATATTTTACTGTTCTGTAGGTAGTCATAAAAGGGGACTGTGTGCACCGGTACATAATAAGGTCTTAAAATTCTCAGGTATGTTATTAAAAAACTCTGCTAGGACTCGATTTGTAACTTTGACCCTCAAATCTTAAGACTCCTTCTTATGTAACTGTTGTTACACAAAATATTATAACGGACAGGTATGAAGACAAGTTAATATATATTTATTTCATATGAAGTCTATCTGGTTATGTAACTGTTGCACAAAATACTAATATTATAACAGGTGTGCAGACAAGTTAATATATATATATCTTTTCATAATATGAAGACTTTTTCTGGTCTTTACTCCATATGGCTTTTAAAAAAATCGCTTACGTAGGTATAGTATTGTCCTAACTAGCGTTTCAAAACGCTAGTGGTGTTTACGGACACTGATTGGAATGTGTTTGGCGCGTGTTGATTTATCTAACAATCCCATGTTCGCAATCATACTGACATGATATGATTGCTGGCACAGCGGAAATATACAGTAGGCAAACACAAAGTAATCAAAATTACTATTTAACGCCACATATCACTGTACCCTCTAGTCATTTAAATATACAGACTGCTACTAGATAAATATATGTGTGAGTAAACCCGAATATTCATATAATATTGCAAATCACTCTTAAAATCTATCATATCATTATTAATCCTATTTCTGCAATAACGCCCCATTTTTTATTTGGAATATCGAAAATTCCGAATACGTTTTGTGTTTTCTTCAGATCCCAAACGTCCCAACAATATCATGTACTTAATACCTACTTAAAAAACGCCCATAGCTTTAAAATCAAACATTCGCCAGAAAAACATAATTAATTGCCTAACGAGAATTCACACCCGGCATCGTAATCAGGATCACTGCCATTATAAAATAGTGATACTCGTATCGATAAGTAATAATTTTCTATTATAGCAAAGTACAAAGTACGGAATGCCTACATTTTATTTATGTACAAATTCAACATACTCATACGTTCAAATAAAATTGAAAATTCTACTGACAAAACGGCTGAATAAAACCATTCGTATTTGAACTTTTTATCGTTCGTATGACAAATCGTGTGTATTCGTATCGAATAAAACAATCGACAGTCGAAAGGCCCTTAATGGCGTCTTTTTCACCAGCTTAAATAAAATTGGTTAGAGCCAATTCCAGCTTGTAGCTTATCCTTTTAAATTCCCTAGTTTAAATAGTAATGAGGCATACTAGCTTAATTTTATTACCCTTCTCTCTTTTTCTGTTTTCTAGTTAAGGTACTGCTTAGATTAAATTAAATATATATAGTTATTTAAATATTGGCTACTGTACTTGTTTTCCTTACGCGATCAACCAATAAACATTATCGTCATATGTTATATAGCCTGCCTAACATCAGTCTTATTGTTTTTCTTTGCGTTTTTCCGGCCATTTACAGCCGGCTTTCCCTTGATGGTTAGCTTAATGTTTGCCTCTATCTCGAGTCATTAGGGGGATGAACTGGGTTAATATTTATTTATGCCCTACCTATCAGGGTTGTATATGTGTCAGTAATGAATAATGATTACGGAATTCAGGATTATACATAGTACGTTTCGAAATATACACATATATATTTTTCTTGAAATAAATAAATAAATATTTCGGGACAATCTTACACAAATCGACCTAGTCCTACGGTAAGCTCAGTAAGGCTTGTGTTGTAGGTACTAGACGACGATATATATAATAGATAGATATATATAAATACTTAAATACATAGAAAACACCCATGACTCAGGAACAAATATCTATGTTCATCACACAAATCAATGCCCTGACTGGGAATCGAACCCAGGACCATCAGCTTCATAGGCAGGGTCACTACCCACTAGGCCAGACCGGTCGACTAAATAATATGAGACCGATATAAGAAAGAGAATATTCCGCCACTCATCATCATTCATTCATTTTTTGCGTTTTGAATATTATATGTGACTAAAGTGGTGTTATTAAGGTTTTATTACATGACATTCCAAATCATCTGAACCGCACCCCAGTCTTTTTTTTTATTATATAGTAAAAACAATGAACAATGAATTAAAAATAAAAACTTTGTCCCGCAAAACTGTTTTCACAGTTTGACTATGGGATCCATGAGTAGTGAGGCTAGGTATAACAAATACAAGTGGTAGGTAATCTATGGTAATTTGAGTTAACTACATGGGTATGACAGTTACTTTAAGTGACAAATAAAGTATAAACAGAGGTAGGAGGTAACAAGGGCAAAATTCAAAACAAAATATTCAGATACTGTCAAGGTAGTGACGGAACAAGGCTCTTTTTTAGTTATTTTTGTCTGATTAGACTTGTTGCCTACAGACACCGCGCCAGAGTTGCACTACACGTTCATCGAGCAGGCGTTACACCCGGGGCCGGCGCTGGCGATGCACTGCGCCGCGTCAGGCTCGCCACCGCCACGGTTCACCTGGCTGCTCGACATGCAGCCGATAGAGGAACTCAACACACCGCAAAGGCAAGTCTTGGAACACCTGTGGAGGTGCTGCGTTTATCAACCAGGCGTTGATCCTAAACTAAGTATTATCGCCGAACTGCTCTGTACTTACTCAGCGTGGCGGATAGAGGAACTCAACACACTGCAAAGGTAAGACTTGTAACATCAGAGGCGTTGAGTTTATAAACTAGGCGTTGAACCAGGGCCAAGTGTTGGCGATGCTCTGTGATGGGCCCGGTGTATATCTTCTAGAAATGCAGCCGATGGAGTAACCAATACACCGTCAAGGTAAGTTTTTATAGGTACTTTTTAATTGCTTTATACGATCTCAAATAAATAACGTTAATTGGTCTTATAGGAAAGTTGGTTAATGCCCGTTGGCTATTCAATATGTTCGGCAATGAATCTGGCAATGGCATTGGCACAGTGGAGAAAAAGAGGGAGGCCTTTGCCCAGCAGTGGGACACAAACTCAGGCTAATAAAAGAAGAAAAAAAATTTGCAATTTTGCTTTGAAAATGTATGTGCAAAGATATGATAATGTATTACTCGTAGATATAGATTCTATTTATATGCGCGGAATATAAAATCACATATAAAGAAAGAGAAAGATTTTCAGCAAACTTGTAGAATTTAGACAAGTAGCCAATATTAGTAAGATGTGAAGTAGAGATGACATTGAAGTTCTGTAACCTAGTCTCTCATATTACAAACCAGATTAATGTACTCGTATCAATAACATTCACACGTTTCAGTCAGCTACTCGTTAAATAAATTATTGATATCACTTTTTTCTCAATTACAGGACCATTAGTCAATTCATGAGCGCAAATGGTGATGTGGTCAGCTACCTGAATATTTCGTCGGTTCGCCCGGAAGATGGCGGGCGGTACACTTGTCGCGCGCACAATTCGCGAGGCGCCGCTGAGCATTCAACTCGACTCAACGTTTACGGTAAGTTTAGCTTCTAACTTTATTTCCTCCTGCGAACGCTCCGGCTGTGGAATAAACTCTCTGCCGAGGTTTTCCCTAGGGCCCACAGTATGAGGTTTGAGTGTATAAGTTCTTAAAGGGTAGGCATCGCGCATGTGAATTCTCTGGAGTTGCAGGCGTCCGTAGGCTAAGGTAACTGCTTACCTTCAGGCGGGCCGTATGCTTGTTTGCCACCGTCTTGTATTAAAAAATCATTGGATTGCTATTTATTTACTAATAACTTTGTAAATAAATTTTAACTGAAACTAATACAACGACTTGTTAATGTAATAAAAAGAATATACATGATTGCAAATAAAGAATGGGCTCCAAATCAGTGCCAGATGGTAGGGGTCCCAAAAGGCTGGCACCATTGCCGCGCTGGACGGTAATACTGAGGCGCCTCCGACAAAAACGGTATTCATAAATTTCAGACTATTGTCTACAAAGACAATCCGAGTCCGAGTGACAGCACTCTCGTGATGTCTTTATTGGGATAAAAGAGAAAGATGGCCGAAATTTACGAATATCGTTTTTGGCGGTATCGCCTGTGATGCTCTCTGGGACGGCGCGAGCATTTCAAAGCTCCACGGAATCAAGGTCATGCCATCTGGTCTTTTGCCATCGTTTAGCTTTTTGAATTCTAAAACCAAAATGTTTGTACATTAAATCATTTCCAGTAATATTAAGGATGAGAAAGATGTAAACAGTCAGTTATTAATAGATACTTTGTAAACTACTACCTATGTGGTATGTTTGAAGGTGTTGGCATGTTATATTAACATATTATGTAATACTCGTAGTCTGCTCTGTCTAACCATGAATTTGAATACTCGTATCGTATATTATGTTAATTATGTATACTTGTAAATAAGGTTTCTTTAGCCAATTTTAGAGATTATATTTTATTGAAGCTCAAGTTACTCCGGCTTTATAACATCGAAACGTGCAGTTCATCGGGTTATATCAGAGTTCTATTGTATTGCCCAAAATCTTATTAACGAATTTCACTTCACAATCTTTTACGGGGTCGGCAACGCGTGAATGATGCCTCGGTATTGTAAACGTCCATAAGCTGCGGTGACCGCCTATCAAGCGGGCCGCATGCTTGTTTGCCACCTTTGTGGTATTAAAAAAAAAAAACAATGTTTAGCCGAAAAATTTGCCGTTTGTTTGATTGAAATAAAATTGGCGAAAAGGCAGAACACCTTATAACAGTAATAAAACAATTAATGTGGTTTGATGAGCCTAACTAGAGATTTTTATCGACATGTTTTTTCTGGTTCCGTCAAGTCCATAAATATGTTGACATATATTCCATTAAAATAAGATTTATACATGTATGCTAATTTGGTTGCACCTAATGATAAGACAAAGTTAGACTTATAGTTGTCCCTAATTTTTGGGAAGCAATTTATGTTGATTCCTTACGAAAAGATGGTCGGAGAAGGTTATGTCTTTGAAAGACCTTATATTGGTTTTCAGGTCACCCGTCGATTCGCAGCGTTGGCCCGGTTCGCGTAGTCGCCGGCGTGAACACTACAGTCTACTGCCCCTATTCTGGATTTCCAATCAGGTTGATGGAGGTGCATTTGCTTAGTAAACTTATAAGTTTCATTTTATTTCCTTTTACCTGTATCACTTTTAATATTCCGTTACCCCTATACGTTCATTAAAAACTTCTTAACGTAGTCGGTAAACTGATAGATGCTTTATGTTTATCCATTTTCTGTACATTAGCGCTAAACTTACCTGCTCTGCATGTCCAAGGAAAACATTGTGAATTGATGAGTATATTATAGGTACTCATAATAGTCTAAAACTCCAATACTAAAATTTAAAATATACAAGGTTAGCATCAGAAACCTGTATGCTCATAAGAGACGTATGCAAAAATCTTGACTTACATTTTTATTCCAGTGAGATAGTCTGGCAAAGAGGTGGTATGGACTTGAACCCCAGCGGTGGGCGCGCTCTCTCAGGTGTGGGGGGTGAGCTGCTGCTGTGGCCGGCAGAACCTGCGGATGCTGGTGTTTACTCCTGTCGCGTCACATCGCCTTCAGGGCAGTACGCGCAAAAAGATATCCAAATTTTTGTTCGAAGTAAGTTAAGAACTCTTGGAAATTAACAATAAAGCAAAGTAAATGGTAAAGATAAATTGGTAACCTTATATATTTTTTGTGGTTTTCAGATCCCCCGAAAATTGCTGGATTTACATTTCCTCCTGACCTCGTAGAAGGTAGCTCTATTCAAGTGCTTTGCGGAATAACGTCTGGTGATAAGCCGGTATATTTCTCTTGGCTAAAAGATGGACAGCATATACCTTCTAATCTTCAGGTTAGCTAACATTCATCTATTAGGTATAGATGCTTTGGGTTGATTCTTACTATAGGAAAATCACATTTAGATGCTATTAAGTGTGGGGGTCGGTGCTAATTCTTAATGCATTTTCACGTTCCAGGTGCAAGAGAAGTCTCTCGATGAGTTCAGCTTCCTAATCTTCTCACACGTGACATCAAAACATAGCGGCGAGTATACATGTGTTGCTACCAACTCTGCTGCAGAAGTAAACCACACTGCAAAACTAGCAGTCAAAGGTATTGGTATTATTATTATGAAAAATCTTCTGTATTTATATGATAAACCTTCGGAAGCAGGCGTCAATCAACTCCGATAGAAAGCTCATATAGGTATCCCAGACGTCACGACGTCACATTAAGGCGTCTTGGAAAGTCTTATTTCATGGTTCAAAAGTTATTAAATAGCAACCATAGTGGGCAAATCTATGAGATCGATTTTTTACCAGTAATGGTGGTGCTACGATAGTTTTGGCCACGATACGATGGTTTTTCATTAAGGAGCCGAACTTAAGGGTTTTATCTTATGATTTCAGTGGCACCATCATGGGTGTACGAGCCACAAGATGTTGCTGCTTTATTTGGCACTCAAATATTGGCACACTGCGCTACTAAGGGCTACCCAGAACCCAGAATCACGTGGCTCAAAGGTCATGGTAAGAGAGTAACATACCTGAACTCCTCTAGATAATTGATAATTATGGTATATTGACTTTTATTTAACTTGAATGTTCATCAGGTTCTGGTGTCAATGACTTCAGGCAGGTATCAAACATGGACTTGCAGTTCTCGGTACTGTCCAACGGTTCGTTGTCGATCTCCCCAGCTGCGCACCATCACGAGGGACAATACATGTGTCGAGCTGAAAATGGCATCGGGAGAGGACTGTCTAAGATCATCACTATCTCTGTTAATGGTAATAATTATTACGTAAAATTTCAGTGCTATGCCTGCCATTTCTTAAAAGTGACCTATCCGTTTTGTAGCCTTCATTGTTTAAAAGAACGGGAAAGTATTTTTTTCTTTTACATAACTTAGTTCATTCATCAGTGAGTTAATATTTCATTTGTTTTCAGTAAGTAGTTGACTCATATGTTTATAATCAAACCACGGATTTAGAAAGGGATTGAGCTCATACGTCATTATTGAATGAATGCATGATATGACATTGTCAGTGGTAGAGTGTGGAGATAATTTTAATTGTTGTTTTACTACCATGAACTTGTAAAGTACTTTTAAATTAGGTACTTTAAAAAACCATGAAAATTATTCAGCTACCATCGTCATCAGACTTTTTAGGAAGTGCCTTTGTGTTATAATTTTTTAGTGAAATATGTTAGAACTATTAGTGTTTTTTTTTTAATTTTGCAATATGATAACGCGAAAAGGATGTAAATAAGTGACAGGATTGTCAGCTACGATAATTAATATTTTTTATATAACAACATTTGCCAATAGAGTGCAAATGAGAATATCCAAAGCATACTATGTAAATTTTTTGATCCTTTTATCAATAAGTGTCTGGACTTGTATGAAGATGTCAAAGATTGACTTATGATTATATATAATATATTTTTTTTTTTTTATTTGACGACTGGTCTGGCCTAGTGGGTAGTGACCCTGCATATGAAGCCGATGGTCCTGGGTTCGATTCCCAGTCAAGGCATTTATTTGTGATGAGCACAGATATATGTTGCTGAGTCATGGGTGTTTTCTATGTATTTAAGTATTTATATGTATATATCTATTATATATATCGTCGTCTAGTACCTACAACACAAGCCTTACTGAGCTTACCGTAGGACTAAGTCGATTTGTGTAAGATTGTCCAGAAATATTTATTTATTTATTTATAGGTTCTGTTGTGCTCACGGTACTCTCGAGTCCCTTTCTAAACGCGGTTTGAAAATACATGAGTATTGTACATAGTAATTACTAATGTTGTATGTACATCTACAGAGCCCGCTCACTTCGAGTTCTCATCAAGAAACATGACAGTCAAGCGCACAGCTCAAGCCATGCTGGTGTGTGAAGCGCGAGGCGATCCGCCGCTCGCGTTGCAATGGACGCACAACATGAAACGTGTCGACTTGACAACGTACAGGTAAACATTCAAAATTTGCCCCCTAATGACAGTTCATCACACTAATGTGTGAGAGTATTCTTACTGAATGGCGAGTAAGTAATCTATAATCTTCTTTCTAGGGTGTCTGTTTCTGAGAAGCGGTCAGATAGTGGCGTCAGCTCCCAGTTAAATATTGCACATGCCGAGCGTCATGATTCTGGCGTATACCGCTGTCGCGCAGAAAACGCTTACGGAAGAGACGAACTGCTCATCTATCTTGCTGTTCAAGGTATCACACTTGTTTTTTTCTTTCTCTGACATTGTATTGTCTGACAAAGGTTGCAAGACTAATTGTTGTCAGGGGCGTTTTAACTATCAAAGTATAAAGTATAAGTCATAGTGTCATTTTTCCTCAGAGTTCCCAGAAGCCCCCCGAGGGCTATTCGTATCGCGTAGCGACACGCGAGGTGCGACTATCGCGTGGCGACGAGGGTACGATGGCAACGCACGAGTCCGAGTGTACCGCCTGCAATACAGAGTCGTTGGCGACAGGCACAGACCTGATAGTAACGACTGGACCGATGCGCCTACCAGAGAAGTGCCGGCAGATAGAGTATACGAGAAGTAAGTTTATTTCCAGTACCCTTACCTTGAGTTGTGATATCGAGGTTTTCGATAACGAGTATCGAGTTTACTATCTGTGTATCTCGCTTGTCCTATTTTAGTGCGAACGAGATGCACAGATAGTTAACTCGATACTCCTTCTCGAAAACGTCACAACTTATAGTAAGGGTACAGGTTGAAATATAAAACTAATTATGAAGTAGGTACCTAATTCGACTTAATTATATTATTATAAATGTGAGTACATTGTATAACGACTCAACGGATTTACTACAAACATTGCCGTCAAGACAAAAGATCCCAATTGAGACATAGATTCCTACTTGATAAAGAGGCTAATTCATTCCCGTGGGATCTTACGCACACGAAGTCGCGGGCAGAAGCCATGCAGAAGCTAGTAATTAATATTTTTAACATATCAAAACGTCTAATTCGGGTTTTCTAAGTAGTTTCTAAGAAGTAGTAGACATATCTCGCTCCACAGCAAGGGATTTTAAGAGGCGTTGACTGACCGACAAATATAAATGCTTACATAATTATGTCACTTTCTAAAAGCCAGTGTAATAAAGAACACAGACGTATCTCCTAATACAGTTTTCCAACTAGCAGTATTATTGCTACGACTCGTAAATGTCGTATAACGACAAATTTTAATAATTTCCGCTGGACCACATAGTTGAACAGAACAAGTACTATTGAAAGTGGTTAGCTTGAAAGTCTATAGGTTCGGGTAGGCAACGCGAATGTGAAACTGCTTACCATCGGGTGGGCCATATGCTTTTTTCCCACCGTCGTTGTATTAAAAAAAGGCTTGTAACTATTGTTAGTCGTCACATATCTAGTGATTGATTTCTGGTTTCAGACAGGAATCTTCAGATCCTAGTGCAGAAACTACGTTGGAGTATCGCGTAGAGGGCCTAAGACCTGCTACTGCGTACGCGTTGCGACTCGCTGCCGTAAACGCTATCGGCGATAGCGATTACTCAGAATCCGTTATAGTACAAACAAAAGAAGAAGCTCCATCTGAACCACCTCATAATGTCAACGTTCAAGCTACTGCTCCGGGGGAACTACTAATAAAATGGGAGGTGTGTCTTTACTTCTTTCCTTAGGCACATTATTAGTTGAAGAAAAAAATCAGAATAAATATTGCTTTTATAGATTAAATTACTCCTTTTTAAATATATTTTAACTGTGTACCCCCACATACTTAGAGCCTTATCTAGACAGCACACACCACGCATAATAACGTTGAGGGAACACATCATCATCATCTTCCTCGCATTGTCTGACCTTCCTACCCAGAACGTAAACTAGGCCTTATTGGGTTAGTCCGGTTTCCTGATGATTTCCTTCACCGCACAGCGACTGGTAAATATCAAATGATACCTATTTTGTACATATAAGTTCCAAAAAAACTCATTGATATAAGCCGGCGTTCTAACCTGTGACCTCCGGATTGCAAGTCACACACTCTTACATCAGATTTTTAATTAGATTGAGTACACTGACAGCAGTTTTCTTACATTTGGCAGGTCGTTTGACAACTTTAGTATGAAAACTGCTGTCAGTTTACTCCATCTAATTAAAAATTTGATTATAGGCCCCAGCGCTCTGAGCGAACACATGTGTACTTATATATTCTTCAATCAACAGTACGGAGCTCCATAAGCAACTTCATGAATAAAAAAAAGTATCCTTAATAATTACTTTTTTTACCCTAGGCACCACCTCAAGACTCATGGAACGGACAACTCTTAGGATACGTAGTAACATGGCGCGAGGCGGGCAGCAGTGATAACTCGACTCGGGCGCTGACCGCCTCAGGCTGGGGCGCCACGAGCGTGACGTTGGCCCCTCTGCGAACTCATGCGCACTACGACATTCGCATTAGGGCGTTTAATGCAGTAGGCGCGGGACCAGCGAGCGCGCCGCTTACAGCTACTACGTTAGAAGGAGGTAAAATGTCTTTTTTATGAATTTTGACGATCTTATCGAGTTAGTAATTTCTATTCTGCTATATTCATCATCTTCCTCGCGTTGTCAGGCACTAGTTTTACGAAAGCGACTGCCATCTGACCTTCCAACCTAAAGTTAGTGGGGTCACTTCGGTTTCCTCACGATATTTTCCTTCACCGAAAAGTGACTGGTAAATATCAAATGACATTTCGTACATTAAGTTCCGAAAAACTCATTGGTACGAGCCGGAGTTTGAACCTGCGACCTCCGGATTGCAAGTCGCACGCTCTTACCGCTAGGCCACCAGCGCACGTCCTTAAAAAGATATGAAGAAGTTTACATCCTAATAAGGTTTTGGATAACCATACTCTTACGTTATAGAAAATCTTGTAGAATTATCATTTATCCAATTGGAAGATGATCCTATTGGGATCGTAATTTAATGTGAATCAGAATATGTCGACAAACATAATCATTCAAAACACTCCGTCCAGAATCTGGATATGAATTTGAGCCAGTAGCTATCGAGACAGCTAGACCCTGTACCTGTACCCTTACCTTGAGTTGTGATATTGAAGTTTCGATAACGAGTATCGAGTTTACTATCTGTGCATCTCGCTTGTACTATTTTAGTGGTGAGGGTACTGAGGCTGGAAGCGTTTTCATGGTGTTGGACCGATGACTGCAATTGTAATCACAAAATATTAATATATTTAGATTGTAACACAGAGAGGGCGTAATGGAGGCATTTTACGTGTGTTGAGAGATTAACTCTTTCAAAATAACCTACAGTTCCAGAGGCAGCCCCGCAGCGAGTGAGATGCGAAGCTTTGTCCGCGCAGTCCCTCCGTGTGTGGTGGGAGCCGCCTCCACCTGTGCTTCGAGGAGGAGTGTTGCTCGGCTACGAAATTCTTTACGAGGTAAGAAGAAATCAACCACTACTCAATTATTTAGCGAATCCGACATCATGGCTTCAAAGCCTGTAGTGTGACAGCAAACAATGAAGCCGGGAATTAACGACACCTTTTATGATGGTTGTATCTCTGCAGTGGCGCTGCATGAAATTGTTAGTAGTAACCAAAGTACCTACTCAAATTATATCGGCTCAGATTTCCATTTTTATAGCACAAAAGATGTGTTCTACTATATTATATATTGACTGCTACTAATATAATGCTGATTGTAGAAATACATAAATAAATAAATGCACTGCGACTAAGCTCTGTTCGAGTCCCAGCCGCAGCCTTTGCTCTCTCTTTGAACTAATTAATGTCATCCTCCTTGCAGTTTCTAGCGATACTTAACCTAATTTCGCGTCTACTGATAATCGTAATCGTGGCTATCGTTATAGGCAGTAGATGACCCATCGGGCCAAGTCGAGACGCGACGCGCAGGTGGTACCGAAGCGGTATTGCAGTCGCTACGCCGCGCCGCTAACTACTCGCTCGTACTTCGAGCTCGCACCGCCGCCGGGCCCGGCCCGCCTTCTACGCCCGTTACATGCACTACACATGAAGACAGTTAGTATTCATATATTAATATAATTATGTAGATAGAAATATTGAGAAAGGGATCGTTACTGTTTTCACTTTTCTTTGCTAAGAACAAAGTCAAGTTAATGTACTGCAGATACATATATTCTATCGGTTTTAAGTAGAGCAATTTGAAACTGAAGTTAAGCCCTATTTCATTACTCAAACCGTAATCTACTAGTTCCAGGTGCACCAGCAGACATCAAGGCGTTGGCAAACTCTGAGAGCACTATTGTTGTGAGTTGGCTGCCTCCCGCACAACGTAATGGTCGTATCAAACACTACACCGTTTACAGCAGGCCACAGAGGTAAGCCCGAGGGTAGCATTGATAAAAACGGGGTACTTGGTAACTAGGTTGGAGTTTAAGTCAGTGCTGACTGCTGTATAGTGGCTTACCAGGTCATAGGGGAGCACAATTCAGGACAGTATGGATAGAACCTTTCATGGCAATACTTTAGCAAACTTGAAAGCAGCTAGCTGGATGAAGCACTAAATAATATATAAATTCAAGTATGTTACGAGTATACAAAAATGTGAATGTTAATTCTTATTTTTTGACGACCTGGTGGTTTATTTCAGGGTCAGTCCCCATAATCACCTAATCGTGATTCACAAAGACGAGGAAGAGGAGTTCTTTGCTGAAATACGTGGTCTGCAAGAGCATACGCTGTACGAGTTCTGGGTGACAGCTGCCACCGCGTCCGGAGAGGGCGAGATGAGTTCCGTCGTTGCCAGGAAACCTACTCCGAGAGGTCAGTACACTGTATAAAAAATATTAGTATTGCGAATTCAGAAATAAATAAACCGTGCTCGCAATAGGTACCTATCGCATGTCAGATAAACAAAGGCTGATAGAAAGGAATGAGTTACAGCTCACATGCAAACATAGCGAAAGTATAGGTCAATTCATAAAATCTGGCCCCAAATATCTACCTATATGAAAATGCCGTGTGACGCCGGCTGATTAGAATAGCACCTCCCCATTTCCTCCCGCGGGTGTTGTAAGAGGCGACAAAGGGAAAAATCCTACGGACGGGCAGCAGCGTCCGTCGAAATCCAATACAGCTACTGCGGTCGCCAACCCGCCTGCCAAGCGTGGCGACTATGGCAACTACCCCCAAGGTGATACAAGTCATATTTGTGGGAGTCCAGCAGTGGACTGCATACAGCTGAAATGTATGTAGGGGAAAGTGGGGTAAAATCGGGACGTTAAGGAAAGTATTCGATATTTTTTTGGTTTTTAGTAAAATCAACGATCTATATTATTCTCTTTTAAATTTACCTCATTAACAACATATTTATTAGGCGAGATCACTATTTTCATTAACACAAGAAGAAAAAACTATCAACTTTAAAAAGTTTACTTTTTACGGTATTGCCCCATGGTCAGTCCAAAGCCGGGTATACCCGGTGTTGGACAAGCATCCATAGCCGGTTTTGTCCCTTAGCAATGATAACTGGCCTCGGTTTGTTGTTATTTTATAATTTCGACCCATTTTCTTTAGAACATTAACAATAATTTAAATAAAATTAAGTTGTAAAAACACATTACACAAAAAAAGACACTTGTACAAAACCGGGTACTACCGTGTACTACCCGGTATTATCCCGTACGGTTTTGACCCAAACGGACATACGACTGATTAAAAAATCTACTAACCTAAAATCATGATGCAGTAACAATCGAAACATTGTTTATTAAACTTTAATATATGCCTAATAGCATAAAAAATACTAATTGTACTTACCTCAAGGTACAAATCATTGGTATGATTACGATTTTTATGGAATATTATATCAAATACCCTTAAAAACTATTTTCTGGATTTATTTTAATATGCCGTGCACGCACGCCTTTTAACTTTTGTTGACAAAACTAACCAAGATGGCTGACAGCAGTGACTCGAGAGCGGATAAATTTGAAACTGTACAAGTAACTAAACAGCCATGTCCCGGTTTTACCCCCATACCCGGTTTTGGACTAATCTCCCCTATGTGTATGAAAATAATGACAGTGCAGTTAAAATCTTGCACTAGCTTTTGGGAATGGTGGTACTGACTTTTGACATGGTTGTGCGTGTGCGTCTATAAGAATACCGGTAGTTTTAAAGATCCGACACGCGGTTGAAATCTACGCGTAGTAAAAATATTTGATTAACATCACCAATACCCATAACTCCATTCCGAGATATTTGCTACGCTTTTTATCAATCGTTCACACTTCCCAGCTCCAGCGAAGATTCTCTCGTTCGGTCGTCGCATCGTGTCAGCGGAAGGGTCGCGAGTGCGTCTGCGGTGCGCCGCGGCGGGCTCGCCGACGCCGCTGCGCGTCTGGTCTCGTGCGCGGCCGGCGCCACCTCTCGCTATCGATCCTAGGATCGTTGTCAAGGATCAAGTGATCGTTATACAGAGTAAGTTGTAGCTAAACCCTGTTTAGCTGTATCTTTTCCCGCTCTGTCGTTGCTTTTTCATGAGTGTTTATTGTCTTTATAGACCGTCACGATATCGACTTTTTTATATTATGTATGCAATTATGCAACATTAATAACATTATATATATCGTCACCCTAGTTCACAACCGTACTAACTACACTTTGAGTAATTTTACAGGAGAGCAAATCTAATGTTTGCATATGAATATTATATCAATGGTATACAAAAAGTTATAAATTATGTATTAGTGACGTAAAATAGGTCTTCGAGATATTATATTTCAAATATAATATACCATTTCGAAAGATTTCATACTGAAAATTGAACTTTAGACAACTAAACCCCTCACTTAATACAAGTGTGCACGTTTTAAATACGTCATCAATGTAGTTAGGACATAAGGTACTGTAATTATTAAAATATTTAGCCAATGGAAATGAAAAGAAACAACTAGACATGTTTTGAATTATTACTTTTTTATTATTAAAACAGACATTTTAATAAATCTGAACAAAAATCGAACTTTAAAACATAATTATACTAAGCATTGTGTGTTAAAAACAATAATAAAACATACATGCAAACTTTTGCGGTTCTATTTAACAAAAATGTAATTAAATTATTTAAACATTGTCGCATCTTACTAACATAATAATGAAAAAACTTGAGATCCATTAATTTCTGTATCAGTTTTTTACTGTTAGTTATAAAGGATTCACTTATTTATCGCCGAAAATCATATTGTCGAATATCACTTCCCAACTCACGTTTCGCGTAATTTTATTTCGCCGAGCGTTCATTTCCCAAATTATCAAAACAAATATGTTTCATTTGACAACTTAACAGTTACCAACTCAACATTTGGTCTGTGTTTTAAGTATAATGTCATTTTTCAAAACGCCTATTTTCATGTTGTAGAATGTTTTAGTTGGCATAATATAAATTTGGTTGTTTATTGTTTTTAACTTTACTAGTAGAGGCATTTTGTGGGTAATGTATACTATTAAAAAAAGTCTGTTCTGACGCTTCGCCGGCCGCTGCCGCGGCACGTCTGTTACTAAACTAATTGCTTATTTGTTTCAGGCAAGAGATGAAAAATGCCTAAACCTAACACTATCGCAATAGGTACATTATGAAAATAACTAAACAAAAAAATTACTAAAAAAACTAAAGAACATGTTAGTGTGGGTATCTTTGTAACTTGTATAATGTATGAAAAGGGCACTGTTGCATTAACTATACGTTATTCGACCAAGAGTTCAATTAATTAAGTGTACTTGGTGTGACAAAATGTCAAACCAAACACGAATCAAATGTATCAACATCACTTCCATTATTATGTTCTACCACACTATGTGCTCTTAATGTTAAACCATTCATTGAATACGACTAAAATGCTAGCGCACAAGTGTATTAAGTGCTGTTAGTGTCATCAAAATCTAACCTTTACAGTATAAAAACCTGCGCACAACCATGTTAAGTGCTGTTATAGTATCTAGTAATTATTTATGTTTTGGTGATTTTGACATCATTCTGCTTTACCAAATTTACAAGTCTTCGACCTTTACTTAACATTGTCACGAACGTAATATTTTCATTTACTATTACTACAACGACTGACTCCCTCCGAAAATATAGGTTGAGACTGTTGTGGGTATATTTGTTTTTGTTTTAAAAAAAGAATGGCGCGCGTAATTATCCTACCCCGGCGCCGGCGCACGGCTCGGTACAGTAGCTCTCACGCTTCATGTTTGTCAAACAACCAGTTCAAAAGACATTCAATTAACAGCTCTTGTGACAATCTTGTTACATGTTTTTTTGTAATGTTTTGTACTAAAGCGACTTAATACATTACTGCATACAAAATATAATAAGTTCCAATTGAACTAACTACACTTAGTACGAATGTGCATAATTTCAAATAGGAGTCAAATGACCTAAAGTCACTTAATGCTTTTGTACATGATTTTTTTTTAAATAATGGATTTTAGTACAAAAGCGCATGCTTTCTTCGTACTTAGTACCATTGTGTCACATTGTTTTTCATGGAAGGAGAAGGCTTTTAAGGTTTTTGTTAATGCCATACGATGCAGAATTCAATTTTATATAGATAGCGATAAAAAAACAAATTTTGAAAAAAATGTAATTAGTACGGTTGTGAACTAGGGTGACGATATATAAAGTTTCGGTTTCATCCTTATACAGCGTAGCTCGTAGGTATTAAAACTTGATTAAAAATAACTAACTACGATACAGTATTTAAGTAACAAACACCCGACACTTTTATTTATCGAATTGTTTCTTATTTCTTTATTATTATTTATATTGATTAGTACCTAGTGATTACTGATTGTTCTTAACTAATTTTATTATGAGAGCCATATTTTCAGTCTATGAACTACACTTACACCACAATTAAACTTCAACCCCTACGAAATGGTTACCCAAATTGATAATATTAAACAAGAGTCTGTGTCCTACATTCAGAGACTCGGTAGGTCCTACCTACAGACTTCTTAGAATCAAAACTGAACTAACTGACTAGCTACTATTGCCACCAGTTTTAGAACTAAATATTAGGTGACTGGACTTAGGGAAACTAGACTAAATAGGTACTAATACATGACTTCTTCATTACAGAACTTGACCGCAGCCTAGCCGACAACTACACGTGTACAGTGAGCAACCCATGGGGTGAGGAACGGGTGACGTGGGAGGTCCGTGCGTTGAGCCCTGTACCTCGCCCTGCGATCAGGCTCGCCAGCGCGGCGCCTGCTCGAATATCCTTGGCTTGGGATGCGCCCCCCAGTCCTGTGCATAGTAAGTATTTGTCCAGGTAGTCAAGTTACTATCAAAAACTTACGGATTTTTGTATACATATACTAAGGTCGTAATTAGTATCTTCTTGACATTGATTTAATTATCTGTAACGAAAACTAAAACGTGTATTTAGTAAGGACACGTCGAGTATACAAAAGTAAAAGTGCTAAATAAAAAATACACCGGTCTAACCCTACACCACGGAACCGGGAAGCATTTAGACTTTTATGACCGGCACATTTAATTTAAGTTCTTAAACAAACTAAATTATTGAATATGTATACTGTCATAAATACAAAAACGCCTAAATGTATACATTCAATACGAGCACAATGCTATTGTCTAATCAACGTGCTGTATAAATATTGCAACATCCTGTGTCCTTTCCTGAGTGTTTGAGCCTCCCCATACCAAATCTTTTCCAAATTGGCTCAGCGCAAAATGGTGGAAAGAGACACACAGTCGATGTGCTTACTCGTAGAACTTACACAGTTCATCGACAATGTATGTAAACAGATGCGTGTGAACACAGGTTACACGCTAGAATGGGCACGCGCGAACGAAACCGTTTGGTCCGTGAATCGTCTGCCGGGCGAGGCACGCGCGCACACGCTGGAGCGGCTCGCGTGCGGCGCCGCCTACAGGGTGCGCCTGCGCGCGCACAACGCCGCCGGGCCCAGCGAGCCCAGTGATGAGCTTGTCGTCTCTACTAAAGGGGGCCGTGAGTGTTTCCTGTCTAGTCTTACGAGTAGTTTAGTCTATGTTTTGAACCTTTCGACAGCCACGGTTTTTTGTGTAACAGGAAAAAAAATTACGCACAGTGATAAATACAACCCCCAACCCTAGTCGGTATACAGGGATTATAGGATAATAGATTTTGGGTCAGTGAGGGCATAAATGAAAACTGTTTTCATACATTTGCTATGGCAGGGTTTTTCTCCGTCTCAGGCTTGCTTGTTCATTACCAAAAGTTGACTCCAGGGAAACTATTGATACTGGATAGAAATGGAATCGATTGACATAAAAAAATACATGTAATATTTTTCATACAATTGTATGGGAAAGTTTCTCTCAATTTATGGCTTTTCTGGGCGGATTTTTTTTTTCCCATAGTTACAAGCTTTTGATCCAGTAGACAAGAGGGATATGGACAGGAATGGGATCGATTGGCATCAAATAAATAGTTAGTCAAAAATGACCATCAGACGCTAATCTTCATTTGAAATCGAAGGAATGTCTCCTAAGACCATTTTCGCCTAGGTTGTATATGTATAGTAATATTACTTACAAAGCGAGGTGGAGAAATGTTTAGAGTTCGTTCTGGCGGTGACTTTAATATACTAAAATTATCTTCCTAGCTTCAAAAGCGGCGGCAGAGAAAGACCTCATAACTACCAACAGCACCTGCGTTCGACTCAACCTTCTGACATGGGACAGCAATGGTTGCCCGTTGAGCCAGCTCCAAGTCTCTATACGCGGGTTTGGCGAGTCGGCTTGGCGCTCGGGCGCCGCGGCCCCGGCCGAACCGCTAGTGTGGTGCGACTTGATGTCAGCTGCGTGGTACCATCTCAAAGTTGTGGCTACTAGCTCAGCCGGGACTACAGTTGGAACGTATTATTTTGCCACGCTTACTGAGGAGGGAGGTGAGTAACGAGTAGGTACAGTCATTTTCTGTCATGTACCTACCTTCAATCCGCATGAAACGGCAGCATTTAACGCATGTGTTACCTGCTAACGTTAAAGTAATTTTGGCCCTTATAAAGTAGGTACCGTAAAGGCTCCTAACTTTAGTCTAAAAGCTCTCAACTATGGTCTAAAACTTAGTTTGATATCTTCGTTTGGTGTGAGATTATTTTAAGTCACGCAGTTCTGAAATAAAATTTGTTGAAAAAATGCATAAATAAAGATAAAACCGAAAAGAATATTCGTATTGACTCTTAATCACAAATTGAACTTGAGGACCATAGTTGTAGTATTGACTATAGTTGGGTGGTATTACGGTAGCTAGTTTCATTCCAAATTAATATTACAATGCCGCATAATCTCGCAAATAACTTACTGCTGCCGCCGGTCATATGTACCTACAGGTTTTAATCCCATCCTAAAGCGCGTCATTGGTTGATATAAATTCTACGTTCGACTCATATGTGCTTGAAAATGTCAGGTAACCAGTAGTACCTACTTAAGCCTTATTAATTAATATCAATAAGATAAACTACGTGGAGGTCGAACCTGTTAACTAATGACTTATTTTGAAACTGCAGAGCGTATTCCGGCTCCAGCACATTTCCCGCCGGGCAGCGGAGGCGGGGAGCATACAACTTTAGTCATGGCGGGCGCTGGCTGTGCTTTGCTCACCGCGCTGTTGCTGCTGGCTGTATTAGCGTGGAGAAGAAGGTGGTTACCAAATTTAGCACTAATTACTCACTGACAAGCAGCGGTGACTGTGAGCATATCATGGAAGTCATAGCGGGCGCCGGTCCCGCCTTCTACAGCGGAGAAAGTAACCACAGAATTGCGAAATTATACTTGCCGCCGGGCATTTGTTTGAGCTTATGCGTATGTGGGCCAGGACCTGGGGCAAATAGGGCATTAACACATGATCGTAATAGAGGCTAGCGATATAGATATATTTACTGATAGTATTGGTGTATTTTGCAGAAAATTGACAAAAATATTGTCCTAGGACTATTTCTATTGTTTATTTTTATTTTCTTTGCACTTTCTAGTGGACTGTTTTTTTTTTTGTTATTATAATTTTCACTTTTATTGTATATTTTATTAGCATATAAGTGTTTTGGTGTAATTACTGTAAACTTATATTGTTATTTTGAATAAATAATTTGAATTTGAATACATAGTTAGGCACAGGCGTGTAGTCAAGCTGCGGAGTTTCTGGATATATAGATTTCTGGATAGATACTACCTACTTTCATCATAAGTCTTGTCAACCTAGAAACAAAATATATAGGAGTGATTAACTGGACTCAGACCTTATAATGTGGTATTTATTATTGATTTGGTTACAGCGAGACAGCGTCTTGTTTGCGCAAAGGCTATGAGCCTGGTGAAGCGGAGGACAAAGCTATAGAGCCGCGCGACAATCGCCGGAACTGCCAGCAAGTGTATACTTCGTCGCCCGGCAAGCAACCACCACCGTCAAAAGAGCAGCAAGGTTTGTAATTAATCGATTCGTTGCGTCTTCCATTTTCAAAAACTTTTGTTTGTAGCGGCCTAGGAGGAATAATGACTGGAGAATGCATCCGCGAGCGCCAGTAAGGGACAAAGATATTTTGGCTTTTGTAGCCCAAAATGAAACAATTCACTTTAATTTTGCTTTATAGGACATTCTTTATAACAAAAATATATAGCCTATTCCGTATTTATTACCGCAACTTTGGTTGGAAACCCAAGAAAACTCCAATTGTATTTGTTGGGGAACAACTTTTGTTTTTATGACATAGGTGGCAAACGAGCAGACGGACTGCCTCGTGGTAAGCAATTACCGTCGCCCATGGGCACCCGCAACACCAGGGGAGTCACAAGCGCGTTGCCGGCATTTAAGGGGGGGTTGGAGCTCATTCAGTCCGGCATCAGAGGCTCTAGTGTAAGTTTCTTTGGACGTAAAAAACATCTCGAAAGCGTAAGTGATAATGCTATTTATATGGGTAACTCTAACCCGATGGTGACGTTTTGTTACGATAAAAACTTACACTCAGGGCTCTGAGCAAAAGTTACGAGCGGGCGTTCTAGAATAGTTCTTGACAGTTAGTATAAAAGTTGCTGAAAGTACTTAGCATTGTACCGGGTTCGCAGAAATGTACGAGATCAGCCCGTACGCAACGTTCAGCATGTCCGGCGGCGCGACGGGCGCCGGCGCGGGGCGCGGCTGCGCGGCGACGGGCGCGACGCTGCGCACGTTCGGCCGCGCCGAGCCCGCGCCGCTCGCCGCCGCGCCGCCGCCGAGCAAGCAGCGCTCGCTCACTAACGCAGGTACGGTGATATCCGTTTTAATATTATAGTAGTTTATGCAACTGTGCATAATGAAGGACATTACAACAAGAGTGTCGGTTTATGAAGAGTTTCGTAATAACATCACACGAGTGTTGTAATGCCTAATTATGTAATAGTTGCATACACTACTTTATCTACACACATACCATAAGTGTTTTAAGACGGGTTCAGGAATCGTAGGGAAATGACCTGCATTATTATTAGTGCTACTTGTAAACATTAAAAAATCAACGAACAAAACAAATGACAACTTGGAATGGCGGCGTTTCGTATTTCGTATCTCTGTCTACTATTTTTTTAAACCATAGACAAGCGAATGAACACCCTATTTTATTGTCACAAAAACAACGAATTGGTGTTTCGTATCAATGACTCTTTTAGTATCTATAGATACTAGAATAGACACCCCACTTGTATTTGACAGCTCATAACCTACTGTTATATACTACAATATATAAAACACAAATTAGTCACTGTCCCTCCCTGACCGTTCCCGGCGCAAAGGTACTCATTACACTCGCGTTTCCGCGTTGAACTGTGATGGACAGCCTTTGCGCCAGGAACAGACCACGACCATAACCTTGAGATGAATCTTACCTCACCTTATTTTACATATCAAAGTCTGTGACTTTGTTCACACAGAAACACTCTTAACTGTACATTACTGGACCTTATTATATAAGGTATAAGGTCCACCGATGTACAGCTAAGAGTGTTGCTGTGGGTACTTCCTACATTAAAACTATGTTCTTCTGGTCTAGATGAATACACATTATCACGAGCCATGACGCTGCTTGTGCGGCGATCAGAGTCGGACTCTGATTCGAGCGGCTCACCCTGCGCCGAGTGTACGTCAGGCTCGTACCGCATACCCCAAACCACGCCAAAAGGTATGCCGACTGTATTGTATTACTACCCTTTAAAGCATATTTTCGAAAGTTTGCATGCCTCCAACAAACTAAACAAATAGTAATAGGTGTTGAATAGGCACGAGATATCTTACGTAAGGAATCTTGTTTATTCTTTGATAAAATTAACAACCTATACCTATACTTTTGAACACATGAATTATAAATGTCCAATACTAACATGACCAAAAATACTTAAACATCTACTTCAGGGATCGAATACCAGTATTATTTTCATACAAATTAACATTACCTATTCAATTTAACTATTTCAGTTGTTATTGCACATTTTGGCATTTAATTCAGCTATCAGATGATATGCTCTCCTTACAATTTAACTTTAATTTAAATACAATTAACTTTTTGAGTAACACCGGTAACGATTCCTGATCTGTTTTTATTTGTTCCTAAAACCCTCGCTTCTAAACCAAAATATGTATACGTTCTCAAAATAGTAGAACGTCTATATTCCAGTGGGAGAGGAGGTGTTCCGCGCGGTAACGGACTCGTCGGCGGAGTCGGCGTCGACGGGGGACGCGCGCTCGCTGTCGGCGCGCGCGCACGACAAGGCGCGGCGCCGCCCGCGCCGGCATCACGCGCCTCAAGCTACCAGGTTTGTTACAGTATGTTCAAGTACTATGGTGACGACGGGATGTACACCGGAACATTGAGTAGGAATTATATTTCCTTACAGTCGTTTTAAATATATAATATAGTAGTATTTGAGTGCAAGCTTTTCACTACATACAAAAAAATACAAGCGATTCGGTTAAGAGAGTAGCGTGTAGCGAATGGTGGTACTTAATGTGTTGTTTAAATATCAAACTAAAATATGGTGCCTTAGGAGCCAAAATAAAATTAGGGTATCCGAAAGGAATCAAGTTTTATTACGGATATTAATATGCACATTACAAATTATTGTTAGGCCTTCAGTAAATACGAACGGTCAGCTTTTCACTTAGCCTGATACCGACATCTAGCGACCAGGTCTGACACTGAGCGGAACGAGGCTTTGCGAGTTTTATTAGGGGTAAAAACGCATCCCTTAAGCTTTTCCGTAACCTTCTTAGTTCATTGAATAAATTATAGATGGCGCGTAGTTTTAAGAAACCTTTTTCTGTTTTCAGGTATCAACAACGCCAAGAGCAAGAACGGAGAGATTTTACGATACACGTTTAATATAAATGACAATAAAGACTGCTGTAAGCAAAGTTATCAAATATATAATGTTACCTAGATAGATATAAATATACTTAAGTCTTAATAAGGACTGTAAATATTTATATGAGTTTTGTAAATTTTATTACAAAAATCATGGCCTATTTGGAATTAAAAATTTAGTCGGGACTCAAAGTATCATCGATAAATTGGAAAATCAACAAAATTGATAAAAAATTGTTTTGTTACTTAGTTTTTAAGTATTTGATACTAAACAATAATACCCAAAAAATATTTGTGAATACAATTTCAGTCAAATAAACTATTACACCCACCATTACATTAAACCTACCATTACACACATTAAGAATTGAACTTAGAAACGCCATTTCATTAGAATTTGTATACCTACCAATACTTTATTTTGGTATCTGGTGGTGGTGATAAATATTTTTCTTACCACTTTCGATTCTAATTCGAGAAAAGTGTCACAATTTTTTCTTCCATTTCGTACCTAGTACCCATTTATAATAACAAAACATAAATAAAAAAAATCAAACAAAAAAGGTGTATACATCTTTTGATAAATGTTATTAAGTCGTCAGTTGAAAGCAGCCACAGTTCTGCGCATTTATAGGCCTTTATGTTTTAAATGATTTACTATACTGTACCTAACCCTGTTTTTTTTTTTAATTAATCTTCATACAATCTGATCAGTTTGTGATGCTTAAAGTACGAGTAAAGCCGGGTCCGCTGCGACGAAAATCTAACAAAACATTGTTTGTCTAACATGTTAGCCAAACATGTTAGTAAAAGTGCCCGTCCGTTGTAACATTAATTAAAAAACGTTTTTAGTATGAGGGCAAACACAAAATGAACGCTGCACCCCCCTCCGCAGGCGAACGCGGGGGATGTTTTCCATCCGTCGCGGCAAACATGTTTGAGTGTTTTTGCTAACAAAAACATTTAGACCACGCCCCTATTATGTTAGAAAAACATGTTAGGTGTTAGAAAAACACAAAAACAGGTCGCAGCGGACCCGGCTTTAGATGAAAATTCAACTTGTTGAATTAAGCTTAAATTCCAAAAATAATGTGAAGACATTTTCAAAAGATAATATTTTTGCAAAAAATCTTACCTGGGTAAAACTTGGTTGTTTTACCTAGGTAAGCTGTTGTGAACTTTTTGCAAAACCGCACAATAGTTATTTGTTATGCAAGGCTGCAAAGTGGTTACTTGGCGTTAGTGTTGAAATTGAAAGCAGAGCAAGCGAAGGAAGCTATATATATGATTCCTGAGCGTAGCGAGGCTTTCAAGACACGAGACGCCAAATAATTTTGCAGCCATGCGGAACACACATCTTTTCACCTCACTACAGCGAGGAAAAATTCGAGCGGGAAGAAAAACAATAAAAGAAACATATCGCGGGATTTTTCAGGGAAATCATATCGGCATCGCTGCTAGAACCACACATTTTTATAGTTCAAACATTGAGTTCAAAGAGCTTAGCACAGGACAAATCCGACAAATTTGCGATTACGTGAATTCTGATAACTTAAAACTTTTTAAATTTTTCTTTTTTTTCGGTTGCGTTCAGATATTACAATATTAAGTACATATCAATTTCTTTATCAAATAAACAATATAATTGTGTTTTATTTAATGGATAAATTAGCCAAAATATGTAAATTACATAAATACTATTAGTATTTACAATAAAACCAATTTGACATAAAATATTAGTATTTATAATAAAACCTATTTGGCATAAAATAAAGTGTAGGTAGGTAAAAATAAAGAAGTTAAAAATCTGTAGTCAAATCATGTTTCTGATTGGTTATTATCAATGATTAATATGAACTCAGGCTCGGTACCGCGAACATCGAAGTTCGTATATTGCGAGCATCTTTCTCTTCGATGAGAGTGACAGAGACAACAGTCCGAATTTACGAATATCGTTTTTCGCGGTAGCGGCGTCAGTCACGCGTTGAAGGAGTTTTATATTAAAAAAAAAAATATTGCACCACAGAGAATTACAACAATCAGCTTCGAAATTCGAATGACTTTTCCACGCTAGCGGATAAAATAAGCTTTTCCACGCAGATTTCGCGCTATAAACTAAGGTTTTCCGAGCGAGTGAGGTGAAAAATAGACTACTTGACTTGACATTCTTGCTTGACAGGGGCAATTATTTGTGCTTGATCCCGTCATGAAGTCATGGCAGTTAAATCATTTATAAATTCATGAATATGGTGACAGTTGTCATTTTACATAGGCTCCGTGATACTATGCAAGCAGTACTGCCAACATATAATAATAATATTCACGTCAAAGGATAAAAAAAATCAGTAAAAGTGCAAATAATACGACATTTGAGGACATAGAAACTACTAGGTACGACTATGATTCAAACGGTATTTTAAACGGACATAAATTACTTTAATGAATATAATTAATATAATTTATGTAACCATGAAGCCTCAATACCGCTATTCGTTTTAACCTTTTGAACGCCTAGCACCACTAAAGTGGTCGCGTGATGTCGTGCCTGCCACGCCACCGACCACTAAAGTGGCTATGGCGGACGCTGTCAAAGGAATTGTCCTGCTGACAGATAAGGTTTATATTTGTTCTTTACAAGTCATACCATGGCGTACACGTCACATTTTGACGCGAGAGGAAAAGCGTTCAAAAGGTTAATTTTCAAGATGACGTTTAGATATTATTTTGTTGAATTGTAAATGATTACATAGATTCTAAAGTTTTTGCGATCCAAATGTTACTGCCATATTAACATAAGCTGTTAACGTTTTTTTTTTTTTTGGTGCCATATTCTTAGCATCGGAACCACCTCTTTACTGCCAAAATACTAAGATTTTTAATCGTAAGTTTTTATTGTATCTGATTTGACTGACAATATTAAAGCGGAAAGAAAATGTGTACAGTCGGCAACAGATGTTGTTAAGCGGGTATGGTGTTCAAAGTGACCATCAGGAATTTGTGAATGGTTGTCTGGTTGTTTTTCAGGTAGTGCACGGACAGAAAGAAACATACTCTCTTTATCGTACACTAGTAGGTACTATGACCCTAAAAAGAGATGTGTATAGTTTCCTCTACTTATATTAAGATCGGTTTGAACTCCTTGCTGGCTTAGGTATTTCTGCTGGTGACTGTATCCTGTAAGACACTGCCTACAGGTTAGTTATACAAATGTAAATATAGATGATAAGAAAAACAAATGAAACGGCAATCAATAAATGAAGTTGTTTATACAAGTTGTTTTATTAATTCCATATTATAGTTAAACATGTGGCAGCTGTGTGTATATTGCAAAAAAAACATGTATGTATTTGACACTTTTATGGGACGATGTATTGCATTAAATATTATTCGCTTAATGTAGGCGTTGAAATGTCTGTCTGTCTCTTATTTAACCCACTAAAGTGACAGTAACAGATACACTTGTGCCGCTCAGCCGATGTACTTATCGGTAACGAAAGTCACTATAAGTATAGCAGCAGACTCGCTCTTGTTGGCGAGCTCGAGGGCATCAATTAACAAGACTATCCTACTATACCACTGACTGCGACATTGAGCTTCTCGCATCTAGTAGACGCAGGTATTACTGGCAGGTAAGAGCGTACCAACTTTACACTACTAATTGAAGCAGTCTCGCTACTAATACACTACTGATGTCGACACTCGGCTTCTTGTATCTTAGCAGACGTACTGGAGCGCGTAGCAACTTCGCTTTACAAACAGCGGTAGCCTCGAGATGTATCTCCTCACTGTTATTAGAGTACAGCTCAAAACTAAACTTCGCGTATCCTAGCAAACGTACTGGTACAAACAGCGGCAGCCTCGAGACGTATCTCCTCACTGTTGTTTGAGTTGAGCTCAAAACTTAACTTCTCGTATTCTAGCAGACGTACTAGTCCATAAGAGCGCGTAACAACTTCGCTCTACAAACAGCGGCAGCCTCGAGATGTATCTCCTCGCTGTTGTTACGAGTTGAGCTAAAAACTTAACTTCGCGTATCCTAGCAGACGTACTGGTCCGTAAGCGCGTAGCAACTTTGCTCTACAAACAGCGGCAGTCTCGAGGCTTATCTCCTCACTGTTGTTAAAGTTGAGCTCAAAACTTAACTTCGCGTATCCTCGCAGACGTACTGATCCGTAAGCACGTAGCAACTTTGCTCTGCAAACAGCGGCAGCCTCGAGATGTATCTCCTCGCTGTTGTTAGAGTTGACCTCAAAACTTAACTTCGCGTATCCTAGCAGGCGTACTGATCCGTAAAAGCGCGTAGCAACTTCGCGCTCTACAAACAGCGGCAGCCTCGAGATGTATCTCCTCACTGTTGTTAGAGTTGAGCTCAAAACTTAACTTCTCGTATTCTAGCAGACGTACTAGTCCGTAAGAGCGCGTAACAACTTCGCTCTACAAACAGCGGCAGCCTCGAGATGTATCTCCTCACTGTTGTTAGAGTTGACCTGAAAACTTAACTTCTCGTATTCTAGCAGACGTACTAGTCCGTAAGAGCGCGTAGCAACTTCGCGCTCTACAAACAGCGGCAGCCTCGAGATGTATCTCCTCACTGTTGTTAGAGTTGAGCTCAAAACTTAACTTCTCGCAGGCGTACTGGTCCGTAAGAGCGCGTAACAATTTCTCTCTACAAACAGCAGCAGCCTCGAGATGTATCTCCTCACTGTTGTTAGAGTTGAGCTCAAAACTTAACTTCTCGCAGGCGTACTGGTCCGTAAGAGCGCGTAACAATTTCTCTCTACAAACAGCAGCAGCCTCGAGATGTATCTCCTCACTGTTGTTAGCGTCAAGCTCAAAAAGCTTACTAATCCGTAAGCACGTAACAACTTCGCTCTACAAACAGCGGCAGCCTCAAGATGTATCTCCTCGCTGTTGTTAGAGTTGACCTCAAAACTTAACTTCGCGTATCCTAGCAGGCGTACTGATCCGTAAGAGCGCGTAGCAACTTCGCGCTCTACAAACAGCGGCAGCCTCGAGATGTATCTCCCCTCACTGTTGTTAGAGTTGAGCTCAAAACTTAACTCTCGCAGGCGTACTGGTCCGTAAGAGCGCGTAACAATTTCTCTCTACAAACAGCGGCAGCCTCGAGACGTATCTCCTCACTGTTGATAGCGTAGTGCTCAAACCCGTTACATAGCTTCTCGTATCCTAACAGGCGTACTGGTCCGTAAAACCGCGTAACAACTTCACTCTACAAACAGCGGCAGCCTCGAGATATACCTCCTCACTGTTGATAGCGTTGTGCTCAAAAGCGTTACTTAGCTTCTCGTCTCCTAGCACACGTACTGGTCCGTAAGAGCGCGTAACAACCTCGCTCTACGAACAGCGGCAGCCTCGCGCCGTATCTCCTCGCTGTTGTTAGGGTTGAGCTCCAGCGCGCCAATGGCGGCTATAGCTCGCGCTCGCCGACCCACTTCGTTTCTACGCGCGTGTCCTGCTACAGCAACTTCTAGCAGTGTGCCGTCCCATATGCAGCCGTAGTACGCATCCATTGAATCAGCACAGTTTGTAACCTAAATAAATAAAAAAAACAGTCATTACATTAGGTACAGTAGTGTCCTAAGACGACCAATTTAGGGCACCTTACAAAAACTTTTCATATAAAATTGGCGGTTAAAAATCATATGCCTCGTAACGCGTTCGCTGGAAATAAGTTATCAGAACTTAGGAAAAACCTAGCCTCAAAGCCCTAAACTTACTAACTGGTTTGAAAGTATGGTATACCTTATTATATCTACTTCATAACAATGACAACTCGACGACTTTATAAATAAATAAGGTCATCTGGATTACGTGATACTCATAATATAGTAACTTTGGTATATTTTTTTACAACAGTAGGTACGTACCTCATATATACATTTTAAAAGTAGGAAAAAATATATAAAACTCAACCCGCAAAATCGTTCATCGAGTGCCAGTTACGCATATCTACACATTCTACGCAATAATTCGCACTATCCGCACTTAAGAGCAATAAATGTTTTCCTGCATAAAAATGTCGCAGTGCTACTTGGAAATGCTGTTAACTAAATAAAAAAGTGCTAATGGTTATATTGGCAGAAGCATGCACTATACCGCGACGAGTGGCTAAAGCGAGGGGAGGCCTTTTCCACGCAGTGAGACACAACATATGCTACGTAAAAAAATGGTTGTATACATATGGCTATGTACCTTATCTGCTAAACAAGTGAACGCACGCGAGTAGTCGGGCTGCGCAGGCACCTGGCACAGCGCAGCTGCCTGGGTTGGGGCGCCGAGGGCCCGGCAACACTGTGCCGCCCGCTTCGCTACTTCAGTGACATTGGGCGCCCACATGGTGAAGTAGTGTGAGCTGACTGCTATAGCACAAAGGTAGTGCTTAACGGCAGCGGCGTATTGGCCCGCTGCCATCTCAGCATCGCCGTATAATCGGAGCCTGTAAAAATGTTTGTAATGTTATTTTTTTTTGTTTCTTTTTATTTATGAGTGAATCAACTATTAATACAATTAAAGCTGTTGTGAGCCATGTTACTACTACTTAGTTACAAACGGATACACTACGTGAGTTTATCCGTTTGTAACTAAGTAGTCATCATCTTCATCATCATGTCAGCCGAAAAACGTCCACTGCTGGACATAGGCCTCCCCCAGAACCACCCAAGAAGACCGATCCTGCGCCTTCCACATCCAGCGGTATCCCGCGACTCTAACTAGGTCGTCGGTCCATCTTGGGAGGCCTACCTACGCTGCGTCTTCCAGTTCGTGGTCGCCACTCCAGAACCTTTCCGCCCCACCGGCCATCGGTTCTGCGTGCAATGTGCCCTGCCCACTGCCACTTAAGTTTGGCGATTCGGAGGGCTATATCGGTGACTTTGGTTCTACTGCAGATAAAATCATTCCTGATGCGATCACGCAGAGACACTCCCAACATAGCCCTCTCCATTGCTCTTTGGGTGACTTTGAGCCTTCTTATGAGGCCCATAGTAAGCGACCACGTTTCAGCACCATAAGTCATCACTGGCAACACACACTGGTCGAAGACCTTTGTTTTGAGACACTGCGGGATATTGGAAAAAAAGATGTGTTGTAGCTTCCCGAACGCTGCCCAGCCGAGTCGGATTCGACGATTGACCTCTTTCTCGAAGTTGGATCTTCCTAGCTGGATAGTTTGTCCTAGGTATATATACTCATCTACAACATCGAGTGTAACGTCTCTGATTACAATGGGAGTTGGTACGACATGGGCATTCGACATGATTTTTGTCTTGTCCATGTTCATCCTTAGACCAACTCGCTCAGAGGCATTACTGAGGTCATCTAGCATTGTGCTCAAATCCTCCATGGTCTCAGCCAAGACTACAATGTCGTCGGCAAATCGAAGGTGAGTGATGTACTCGCCGTTAATGTTGATGCCTTTCCTCCTCCAGTCCAAAGTCTTGAAAACGTCCTCCAGTGCAGCAGTAAACAGCTTTGGAGAGATAACGTCTCCTTGTCTGACCCCACGCTGCAGTGGAATAGGTTTCGAGCTCTGGTTCTGAACTCGGACTGACATGGTGGCGTTCTCGTACAGACACTTCAGCACTTCGATATAGCGGTAGTCCACTTGGCACCGTTGGAGGGATTGTAGCACAGCCCAAGTTTCGATCGAATCAAAGGCTTTCTCGTAGTCCACAAACGCCAAACAGAGGGACAAGTTATACTCCTCAGTCTTCTGTATAACTTGACGTAGCGTATGTATGTGGTCTACGGTACTAAAGCCTCTTCGGAAATCGGCTTGTTCGGGAGGCTGGAAGTCATCTAACTTGCGTGCGAGACGATTCGTAATGACTCTTGAAAACAGCTTGTAGACATGGCTCAAAAGTGAGATGGGTCGATAGTTCTTCAATAAAGCGTTGTCGCCTTTTTTGAAAAACAACACCACCACACTTCTGTTCCATGCCTTTGGCGTTCTCCCTTCCAGTAGGACAGAATTGAACAGCTTCTGAAGGGCCATTAGGACCGGTGTACCACCCGCCTTCAGAAGTTCGGCTGTTACTCCGTCCTCACCTGGCGCCTTGTTGTTTTTTAGCTGTTTAAGAGCCATTCTAATCTCGTACAAGCAGATGTCCGGGATATCTTCAGTATAGTGCCGGGTTAGTCTGGCTCTAGGGTCTTCCGCCAGATCAACCACGGGTCTGCTAGTTGATGTGTAAAGCTGTCCGTAAAAGCGCTCTATTTCACTCAGAAGCTCCGGTCTGGATGAAATAATCCTACCATCATCAGTTTTCAACCTGGCGAGCTGGCTTTGCCCAATAGACAGGTCCTTCGCAAAAACCTTCGACCCCTTGTTCTGCTCAATGGCCTCTTTAATACGATCAGTATTAAATTGGCGCATATCACGGGTAAGGGACTTAGAGATCTGTCTATTGAGCTGCCGGTATAATGTCGCATCAACTGAAGATTGCAGGATCATCCCGCTCCTTTCCTCAATGAGTTTCCGAGTAGAGCTAGAGAGCCTTTTAGTTCTACTGCTCCGTTGGGCCTTAAAGAACTTAGACCCAGAGCTGTGGACAGCTTCTACAAACCCGTCGTTGAGTTCGTCCACCTCGCTTCCTAGACAATCGAAACGGTTCCGGAGCTCTAACTGAAAGCTCTCGGGGTTTTGGATTTGGATTGGTGCTGGTTGGAGTGTAGACTTCATCAGTCGCGAACGTTCTAGCTTAACACTTATATTCAATGTGCCCCTAACCAGACGGTGATCACTACCGGTTTTAACCGTATTGATCACAGAGACATCATTGAATATATGTTTCTTCGTCGACATGATGAAGTCTATCTCGTTTTTTGTTGCACCATCGGGACTCATCCAGGTCCATTTTCTGTGCTCACGTTTCTTGAAGAAAGAGTTCATCATATAGAGTCCCTCTTTCTCCAAGAAACCAGCCAGTAGTTGGCCCCGGTGGTTCCGACGTCCGTATCCAAATTGCCCCACTCTCAGCTCAGCACCGTCTCTCTTGCCAAGTTTCGCGTTGAAATCCCCCATAACAACGGTGAAGTAGGTTTTGGAGCTATGCATGGCCTTTGAAATGTCCTCATACATAGCCTCCACCTCGTCGTCGGAATGTGTCGAAGTCGGCGCGTATACCTGGATGACCTTCAACGAGTATCTCTTGGATACTCTGAGTATCAGGTACGCCACCCTGGACGACACACTCGAACTTCACCACGTTGTTTGCGAGGGACTTGTGGACGATGAACCCGACACCACCTTGGGACTGGTGGTCGCCCTCCCGGAAGTAGAGCAAGCTGCCGGACTTCAGGGTTATCGTGTCCTCCCCCTCTCTTCGAACTTCAGATAACCCTACTATATGCCAATGCAACCTGCTCAACCCTTCCTCCAGTTCCACTATCTTTTCCTCGGTCCGCAGTGTACGCGTGTTGTATGTTGCCAGGGCCAGGAGTCGTCGGTAGCAGGATCCCGCCCGGGGATTCTTAGCACCCCTGACCCCTTTTGTACCCTGGCCGCTACCAGCATAACCAGGGTACCGGGGGCCGCCGGGGACTCGGGGACTAAGTAGTAGAATCAACTATTTGTTGTCGTTATTTTGTCCCATCAGCCAGGGGACAACAGAAGCACAGTTTGTTAAATTTTAAGTGCCTCGGGTGAGGTAGGGTCATATTATACATATTATGGTTCACTTAGCCAACGATTATCACGAGATACAAAATTAATTGTTCTATTTAAAATTTATAAAAGTCTTCAGTTGACAGAGATGTAAACTGCTTAAGAAGAGTGTACCAAACACACGACACGAGTGTCCGAGGATGGATATGAATTTGATGGAAAATGCGAGTAACAAACTTACCAAGAGATATTATATGGGTAGATCTTCAAAATCCTATTAAGCAGCTCAGTCAACACTTCGAGCACATGTTTCGGGTCGTAATTGTTAACATTCGCCATCTTTTTCGGCCACAGTTCAGTATACTCCACGACAAGCTCGACGGGATTCTCAACAAGAATATTATACAGTTTGGCTAGAAGTGATAGAAGTATGCTGATGGCGAGAGGTTCTCTCAAGCCCTGGATAACCAAGTGATATGCGGATCGGGCCTGGTCCGAGTGTTTCGAGTGGTTCCGTAAATGGTGATGGCTTGTTTGTGTATGCTTCTGAGGCCCGATTGAAATGTTGAACATATTCAGTACTGCAAAAATCATGATATGACTTAGTAACAATGGCAAGTAAATGTATCTATAACGTGTCATAGTAGCTATTGTAAGTAGTATTATTATTCGTTTAAGATTATTTTTACATAACTGTGTGCCATTAACGGCCTGTTAGTAGTCGACATGACGGTTAAATTGTTGGCCAATGTCATACACCATACTTAGGTAATTCTGTCACAAAACGGACAGTAAGACGGGACTAAAACATAACTCAAGCCTTGTTTTATAGAGCATTATAAGACACATCATTATACCTAGATATTTTTCTAGCACGAACGATTTCTTGTAAGTGATTGACAAAATAAAAACATCGACAGTCCTGTTATCGATAAGTACCCCTTCAATTTCCATACAGGTAATACAAAGACAAATATGGGGTAATAGGGTTAAAAATAACTAACAATAATAAAAGTCAATTTATTTATATTTAAATACCTACTTCAGAAAACAATTTGGAACTATTCATTGCAAATTATAAACGTAAATTGGATCAAAAGTATACGGATTACGTTTAATTTGTTCAAGATCGGTGACACGCGGCGTCTAGGTAGGTAGCCGATATAAGACTGTGTGTACATCTTGAAGTTGAAGTAGTATGTACTTATCGATAGCAGGATTGTCGATATTTTTATTGTGGCAAGCACAAAACAAATGCCGTTCCTGCTAGAAAAATATCTAGGTATACACATCATCATAATCTCAGCCGTAGGTCATCTACTTCTCCTAGCCTAAGCCTCCCCCAAATATGACTTGCGCACCGCGACATACAGCAACCGCAATAGCTGTTAAGACAAGTATGCGACGGATACTTCTGCCCATCAGCCGGATTTCCCCACATAAAAAAGGCTGTTACATCCATAACTCAAGCAATTAGAATATATTAGGGACATTTGCACCGGGTACCTGTTGGGGATTGATCTTTAGATGTAGGTAGTGTTAGGATTCCGGACGAAGCCTGTGGCGGATTATCGCTGATGTGGACGAAGTTTATGCCGGATGCCGTTTAGTATATTTTAACAAATAAAATAAAATAGAATATACAACCTTATTTTTAATTCATAAAGGTACCTAACATACAACTGGCTTGACTTACCTTGATCCCAAAGTTCGCGCGGAAGTTTGCGCGTGCCTTTCCCGCGTTGGAGATCGCTACAAGCACGGCATAGCATCTCTACTATATTAGCGGAAATCGTGAGCGCACCTGAGCCGGCAATTCTACCCGCCACCGGCTCCCAACATCCAATGTTTAACAGACCCAGCCACGCTGCTAACACCACCTGCGAAATGAAGGTAGTTTAAGTCTACCAAATTTAGCACGGCTGTCGATAGCGGCCAGCAAGAAATAGCTCTTAACCGTTTGACCGCTCAGCTCTTCGAGGAAAGAGAACTCGACGTGTTTTTCCTACTTTTATACGCTCGACGCCCACAATTTTAATGGCCGCCGTTCGGTTACACAGTTGCCCCGAGAGTTTGTAGGTGGGCTGTAAAACTATGATGTTGTATGAAAGATCTCCGCAGCAGCTACAGTATGAACTATAATTATATAACATGCGTCAAAAATCATTAGACTTAGAATACCTACAAATTATATTTCTTGACCTCGTGTTATTTTGTAATTAAATAAGTAATGTGAACTAACATTATTTTACAACCGGTCTGGCCTAGTGGGTAGTGACCCTGCCTATGAAGCCGATGTTCCTGGGTTTGAATCCCAGTCAAGGCATTTATTTGTGTGATGAGCACAGATATTTGTTCCTGAGTTATGGGTGTTTTCTATGTATTTAAGTGTTTATATATATCGTCGTCTAGTAAACACAAGCCTTACCGAGCTTACCGTAGGACTAGTTAGGTCGATTTGTGTAAGATTGTCCCGAAATATTTATTTATTTATTTAACGTAATAAGTACATATGTCAGTAAACTATAGGTTGATACATTATAAACTTTTAACATTGAAAAGATTAAAGAACCTGTGAGCGCGGAGCGTTCTCATCACTATCAGCTGCAGCTGCGATCGCCTCCTTGCATTTCCTGGTCAGCAACGACACGTCGAGCCGGTGATGCGGCCATTCTGACAGCAGCAAGTTGACCTGCAGTAGTAACACTTCCCAGGACACTGCACTACACAACCAACTTAGCGAAGGATTGTATCCACTCGCTAGATGGTTACGTGTCTCACTCTCAACTACCGACATGAGCGAGAAAGCCGCGCGGGCGTCACCCGCTTCCGCTCTTGCCTGTGCCGCTCCAGACACCAGCGCGGAAAAATCCTGGAGGAAACCTCGCGGCAACGCCTCTAGTAATTCTCTTAGATCCCCAATCGGTTTACAGTAAGAGTTGAGCTTCCATGATGGTGAAGATGTAGTCGCTAGCTTCAACAGACACGTGCGCACATCTTCAGCGTTAGAAGCCTCAACAAGTCTTTTCTTCAATCGCCCTATGTCTAACTCAGTCGTGGCTTGGTACTCGAAATCCCAATCTTCTAGCAATTCACGCGGTAAATCCATATTTTCGTCATCACTGTCAATCTGATCTTTTAATATAACTTCCAAATGCTCATCGCTTAATAGCTTTGCACGGATTTCTAAAGCTTGATCGCCAATGTACTTTTGTAAATATTCATCTATTCTGTCTATGGGTAGCCTATATTGATACGTAGTGGCTAAATGTAGAAAAAATATCCTCAATTTATGCCAATCGTCTTCTGATAAAGATGAGATCAAAACAGGAGCCAATGCCCAAAAGATTACGTCGAAAAACTTTACACCTAAGATTTTAAATTTATTTAAAAAGTCTGGGTGTGTGGCAGGCAATCCCCCTTGTAGAGCATACCTAACAGCGTTCAGTGCGGACACGCGTACCAGAAGGTCTTGTGGTACTGATGAAGCACCAGTGGAAGTAGCTGCTTGTATTTCTAGCTCAACCACTTGCCTATGAATAATTGGGATTTCTCTAGACAAATTGTCTGCTTGCAAAACAGCAATGATGTCACTGTAATTATTTGATACCGATTCTTGCAGTCTATGTAACAAGGTTGTATTCTCATCCAATTCTTGACCCAAATTGAGAGCCCTTATATATCCCAAAATATCATCTTCAGACATGCTTGCATATTTTAAGTTCCCCCATGGCAATTTATCATTATCATACTCATAGCCAGTGTTTTGTACATATTCTAACAATTTCTGGTTCTTTCTGCAGTCTAAGATGTGTTTTTTAGCTTTCTCATGTTCTCCATAGAAAAAGTAGTTTAAGCATAGATCAAAATGTATTTGCATTAAAAGTTCGTGCTGGCTAATATAAACACAGCCTGCATTCCAATTATGAGCCATTTTATCCATATTTTCAGTTAGATGTACAAATGTCTCCATAACTGGTACTTTGATTTGTTTTGGCTTGTCACTGTTCCCATAAGATTTGTAAAATGCTATAACATTCTCTAAGAATTGAATGCTTTGCATTCGGTTGTTTTCATTTATTTTTAAAATTGATTCATAACTTGATTTCATTCGGGTAAATGAATTTTCTGCTGTACCAGGGCTGTAAAACAGGGAATAATATTATACTTATATGTTGAAATTGTAATTAATTTAGAAATTGAACTTGAAATTATGTTGTACTACATAAGGTAAAACTCAAATTAAAATTCTACTTACATATTTAATAGTGGTTGCATTGTAGATTTTGCTCGAAGACTGAATTTTGGCGGAAACCTTAATACCCATCTGTGATATAAAGTTAATGCAGACTGCATATGTGGCTTCATTATCATATTGATAAAGAATTCCTAAAATAATTGTTACAAAATTAAAACCCTTTAAAAGGCCAATAACTTAACTATCTAGAGTGTCATGTAGTCCTGGCTGAGAATAGCACCACCCCATCTCCTAACTGTGCCATAAGAAGCAACAAAGGGTAAAAACAGAGTCCATTGAAACCAAATCAACAGCTATTATGGCAACTCCCCCAATGCCTATCCAGCAATGGATGTTTTATGACTGACATGTTTTTTTTTATTTAATACTCCGAGTAAGTGGCTAAGTCCTTAGGCACATTGTGTGAGGTGACTAGGGAGATCATATTTACCACCTGTTACTATGCTCCCAACCTGAACTTTTAATTTGTATCTAAACACAAAAGGCTGTGCACAATATGGCCAAGAGCGAGCAAAATTAGCAAAACAACTAGTATATGCATGCTTACTAATATGATTATATTATATAAATAAGTATTTTTTCTGAACTACCTGGGGAGGAACAAAGAATGCACCATCAGATGCCATAAAAACTAAGTCCTGAATTAGTTGTTGTTGTATCAAAGGTGCCAGTTTAGTTTCAAAAGTATCTGAAATTAATTTCAAAATATTAGCTTCTGATGTTAATAACAACTTAAGCCCCAAAGGATTGTTGCAGATACTTTCTTAGGAATATAAAAATCTTTTCCTGGGACAAGAGGAAACTGAGCTCATGTTTATTAGGTTAAATAATTACTTTTGGCATAGTGAGTAGTGACTCTGCCAATGAAGTCAATGGTCCTGGGTTCAAATCCCAAAAGGGCAATTTGCATATTACAAATGTATTTAAAATATCAAGGTTTTGCCTTCAATGGTTTAGAGCATGCATTTGTCAACAAAAGTTTAGGCAGTTTGGTATATTTAAATGTGATATTTTTGTAAACTTACCTAAATTCCAGTTAAGAGAGGAAGCAATTTTGAGTGCAAGTATTTTAAGACCAAGCTGCTTTCTCGTCATTTTTCGACCATGGCTAAATAATGGTGGTTGGGATGTCCTGGTTGCCTCCAAGAAACATTCAGAATTGACTGAACCATTGCTTGCATTCACAGACAAAAAGTCTGTTATCAATTCAGTAGCAGATGGCTCTGGAAATAACGACTTAACATTAACTTTATTTATATAACACAGTTCGTAAAAAACATAAGTATTATGTTAGATTTATCAAGTAAGTGACTATAATGCCTTGGCGTCAAATTAAGTTTCACGTACGTACTTGGGTTTGGATGTTGAAGATGTTCTATAAGTAGTTTATGATTTAACAAAAACTCAAACCACAGTGTCGGTTCAGCACAAATGGGCGTAGTACGCGGTTGAAACAAATCTACAACCATATTGAGAGCCACATAAAATCTTATAAGATTTAGTAGATAAGAACTTTTTCTTGTAATATTTTAATAAGCAAACAGCAAACGAAATAACCAAAGAAACACAACAAGCCGGCTACCGGCTGACAATCTGCATCAGCTACTGACAGTCTGACGTCTGACAGTGACAGTGAGTCAGTGACACTACCGACTACTGACATGACAGTAGCCGTGTTCCAATTCGCGTTTTGAGCACTTTGAGCCAAGGAATTTTTAATATATCTATTATATCTAATATATTTAATACATCTTATATACATATATATATAATGTTCATAGCACTTGATAGATTAGTGATGACTTGACGAGACAAGTTTTGTAAGTATCTTTTCAGATAAAATATAAAAGAAGAAACGAATATTACCTACATGGTCATAACGTCTTTATAATTATGACGAAGTAGGTTTTTTACTAGTTTAAAAACACCAAGATCAATGTCAATGGTTGTTTTACATGTATTTTATTTACATTTTTATAATAATTATGTAGTGTATTTAAGTCATGACCAACAACACGAAACGTAGGGTTGAGGTAGACGGGCAGGTCATACAGTATGTCGACGAGTATATCTACTTGGGCCAGTTAGTCTCCTTCAGCAACAGGCAAGATAAGGAAATCGAACGTCATGTCTAAAATGCCTGGAAGAGCTACTGGTTCATGAAGGAGCTAATGAAAGCGGGCGACCTTCCAATGTCACTGAACCGTAAACTCGTTGACATGTCTATTCTGCCTGTCCTAACCTACGGTGCCCAAACATGGTCACTCAATGAAAACCAGAAGTCCAAATTGAAGGTTACTTCTACAAGGGAAGGTTAATTCTAGGTTAGGTCCTTACAGAAGACCACAGCCATAATAGCACTGCTACCTTTCTGGTATGTAGTGTTATGTTCCTGATGGTGAATAAGGTTCCCAGAGCTCCAACCCACTTATAGGTCGGCAACGCGCTTGTGACTCCCTTGGTGTTGCGAGTGCCCATGGGTGACGGTAATTGATTACCATCAGGTAATCCGTCTGCTCGTTTGCCACCTTTGTCATAAAAAAAAGGTTCGTCAGCGAGCAATGGAGCGCAGTATTCTAGGTGTCAGAAGGATGGACCGCATAAGTAACACTACGCTGCGCTCCAAAACACGTGAGTGAAGCCGTTGCGTTTGTGCTTAGTAAAACAATGCGATTTTGCATAATAATACACTTACCTAACACTAAACTTTCGCGTTTACTACTTACACATATTTACCTACTAAAGACTGTAATCCAGAAGTAAACAACGGGATTTGTCTTCGGATCTGCGGCGATACCGCGAAAAACAATGTTCGTTTTCGGACGCTTGTCTCTGTTGACAATAATAAGTGCGGTGGGTAGTTGTGTTTTTACACCATCTACCTACCTTAAATTTCCTCACAAAGATTAATCGGATAGTCACATCAATTCTGACCTGCACCTATGATTTGACACTTGCTGGGAACTCAGTTATCCGTAAGAATGACCAAGCAACTCGCGTCGAAACGTCGACACTCATGGTAATTTAATTTAATTCGTGATAGACCCGTTCTATTATTGATTTTATTACAACTACATAAATTATTATGTTATGACTGTCGTGTACTGTAGGTACCTAAGTATTAGCAGGACTTGTGGTGCGGTGTGTCTTATCTTGGCCATTGTCTGACTTCGCTATTTCATCTCATTTTTAGTTTTTTTAACATCAGACATGGCCGGTCTGTCAACTATCCTACACACGACCCCATTTCATCAATTCAGCGCCTACTGATTACGTTTGGTTATATGCCTTAAAAACATGGTCGTAATTTTATGTACAACTTAATTGGTATTTATACTCGAAGTTCACTAATAACGACCTATTAAGCGTCGAGGTAAACCGAGTGTCTACTGGCATATTTCCAACCGTAATTCGAGGAAGACTAAAACTTCCAATAGTATTGAGTAAGACATTTCTACTCCGAAACATTACAATATGTAGGTCCCTCTCCTAATTATCTAATACCAATTTTATATATATAAACTTTATGTAGGGGTACAATTGGTCACGTTAGCATTAGGTAGGTATGTAATGTGGTGCATCTATTTTATTTCGAATAACTGTCCAGTTTAAAAAAAAAATGGAACAAGATCCACTGTCATACGCACACAAAGAACAAAGGATCATGTTCACATCATGTTCCGTTGTGTAAAACCTCTGGGTCTGCGTTTAAACTAAAGAGCTAGAGCTGGTGTAATGATCGTCAGACTTTTGAATTCGAACCTTCCGAATGAAAATATTATATTTTTTTATGATATATTTTTCTCTAATCCACAGTACCTCTTTCCCATTAATCGTAGTCGTAAAAAAATAACACACAAAATGATTCTGCCTAGCATAAGATAATGCCTGAACCGATCAGGTAGGGTGACGGCACCAGTATGGACAAGGAGCCTATCATGAACATTAGTGCTTATTTCAAAGGATGATTCCTATGTTGTTGTGCATTTGTTAGTAAAAGTAAAGTAAGTAAAAAAATCTTTATTGCCACACCTAAATAAACAGTATACAATTACACTTAAACTTATCAACTACATGGTACATATTCAATTCATAAAGTTATGGTTTTGAATGAAGAACTAAGTGTCCATCATTGGTGCCTGTCAGCTTAAAGTGTCCAACATTGGTGCCATCACCCTATGTGGACTTTTTGTAGTAGTACAGACAGTTAGACCGGGGAATTCTTGTTATTTGTACGCGAAAGGCCACATACTAGCACCTGATAAGGCAGTAGGTATCTCATATCAAAAATAGACTCAATGTCCATAGTATAGGATAAAGTCGAAATTGTCTTCTTAATGTTTGCATTATGTCAATAGTTATCTTCAGTAGTCGACGGCTTTCCAAGGACGGCACAATCAAAACGATATGTATCTAATTGAAGTCGATTGTCGACTGTTTGGCACAGGGCACGATGAAAGCAGCGCACTGGAAGTTTACATCGAGATTAGAGTCAACAAACAAACAAGAGGTTTTCAATATAGTTGAAATACTTAGTTAAAGCACCTGGCCTATGTAGTAGTAACGTGTGTGCACACGCATGCTGTCGGCGTTCTGTACTAAATATTTAACGTAAGTTCCATATTATTTCTTTGCACAACTACATAGACGGTCCTTCAGTTAAGTTTTTCTCCTATACTAGCTTAGAAGTTAACATTTTTAACACCAGCTAATAACAAATCAAATATTTTTTATTAAATATTTTGATTTGCGTTGATTTTTGAGTGGTAACACAACCCAATAAATTATTATATTCTGCCTCGGACGCTTTTCTTAAAAATACCTACTTATGTCATCATCTATTTCATTAACCGGTAAACGGTACCCAAAAACTATTTAAAAAACCGTAAAAAAAGATGCTATATACTTGAGAAATTTCGACGAGTTCCGTTGTGTATGGTGGTCTAATTAGTTATGATGTCAGCCATGAAAGTTTGATGATGTGATGGTTCAAATTTTCTGACTATGTTATATCTTCATCAATTTCAGTTTATTTTCAATCCCATTTTTACCGGACTGTTGTTGATATTTATTGTATTGAGAATAACTCTAATGCCTAAGTTCCCTAAGGTTACACCGGTACACCAACAAAAAACAAAATAGGTAGGCATTCATAATTAGCTAGAAGATATACAACCCGTTTTTTACCTTAACAATATTAGTACTTGTATTGATGTTCCTGAACCTAATATCAACGGATATCACGCATAATTCGTTATTGCAATTCGGTACGAGTTTCCGAGTAGTAGAAACCACACTACCACTAATTGCCCGTCCGCAAGGCGAGGTGATACATGGCACCATCTGCGTTTCTCTACCACACCGTGAACCCTTAGTTACGCTTGCGAAGCGAGTTTACGGGAAAACCAGTTAAACATTAAACAGTTAAACAGTACATATTACGTTATATGAAACCTTGACTTTTTGAACCTCTCCCTCCTTCCGTGTCACGCAATTATCTGACCCTTTCAACACGTACTGTCATATTTGCCATCACCCCTTCGCCGCCCTAATGCCGTAATGCAATATGTGGTTAGTCCTCAGCTACCCTCAGACGAGCGTGTTTTTATAGTCATGTCACGTTCTAATAAGTATGTACCTACTATGTGCGAAAGTGACGTAAGATGCGATAATATGGCGACTATCCTATCCGTATTGGACTGACCATGTTAATACAAATTCACGGGCCCGTAATTAGAGCAAAAGCACGCGCAGCTATCTTGTCATAAAAAAGCCTTTCAACGCATAATACTTAAATTGCAAAGTTCCAACGCACGCATGTAGATCTCATTTCACATACATAAATAGACACTACAGTGTATGTTAACTGTGACATCAAAGTTAACAGCAGACTTAGAACAGCTACATTGCTGGTTAATAGACAACTAATAAAGATAAGAACGTTTAATGACATGGCAGACGAAAATCTTGTGCCAAATTCACATAACAGGTCACTTACATACAGAGTTACTGTACGTATGTAAGTGACCTATTATGGTTTATGGGGATGGATATTCTTGTACCACACAACAATATTCAGATTTTAAAATTTAATACTATACCTATACTAGCCTAGGAGTAAAATTTGAAGCTAGTATAGGTATACTAGCTTCAAATTTTACTCAAGTAGCACCCGGCCCCATTCATATGGTTTAAATAGTTCATTATTCTGGTTAGCTTAATCCTATTGGTTGTTCAACGATTGGAATGGCATTTCAAAGCGATATATCACCCTCAAGGTCATCTTAGCGGTTTGCACTACGAACTAAACTGTAATAATGTGAGCTTAGGTGATATTGAGGTTTAACCTTTGTTGGGGTTCAGGCTTTGAACTAAGGCTATCTTTCGCGTTACTAAACACAGCAGGACTACAGGTAGATCCATGCTAAGTAATAATTGTTTTCAGCAGTGCAAGCGTGTCAATGCAGAGCTTGTGGTGAGCTGTTGGAGAGGAGCGACTCCGCGTACACAGCAACACTCTTAGCTGTACATTGGTGGATCTTATTATATAAAGCATAAGGTCCACCGGCGTACACCTAAGAGTGTTGCTTTGTGTAACCTGAACGCTTCTGGGGGTGCCTTGTCGGATAGGTGGGACAGGTCCCCCTGCTTGTGGCTTTGACGTCCAACGTGGGGTCGCTAGAGTTGCGTTCTTTAGGGTAGATGTGGAAACATAAGTGGCGAGTTGAGTATATGTATATGTAATGTATATATATATATATGTAAGTACAGCTAATGGTACTTTTTTTTTATTTGCAAAGTAGATATTTATTTTATTTATCTACGTACATGTCATAAGTGCTCTAAAATGCGTCCAGAAACCGTAGGCAATGTCCAGCATTACCAACCATCAGAAAGATTTCAGTAGGTAATGTTAACATTACGTACTGAAATCAGTAGGTTATGAATTTAAATTTGGAACAGCTGTCAAATTCAAGTGGGGTGTCTAATCTAGTATCTATAGATATTAAAACAGCCATTGATACGAAACGCCAATTCGTTATGTTTTTTTAATATAAATCGAACGACATTTGAACTCGAGTGACAGTAGAATAGGGAGTTCATTCGCTTGTCTATGGTTAAAAAAAAAATTACTGAGATACGAAATACGCAACGCCGCCGTTCCAAGCTGTCATTTGTTTTGTTCATTGACTTTTTAATGTTTACAAGTAACCCTAGTAATAAGTCATTTCCCTACGGTTTCTGAACCCATCTTAAAACACTTAATGATATGTGTGTAGATAAAGTAGTGTATGTAACTATACATAATTAGACATTACAACAATCGCCCCTCATTATGCACGGATACATAAACTACTATTTGTTTTAAGTACTTGTCATTACTTATAGCTGCAACAGAAATACATCGGCAGTCAGATATATGGGCAGCACAATTTTAGTAATATGCTCTCGTTTTCAATCTTTGGGCACGGAACCCCAAAAATTAAAAATTTCTACCCGGTGACCCCGTGGTCACTGCCCTGAAAAGTGTCCGAAACGCCGGGTAATTTTAATTCAGTATAATACGCGATATAATCGGTTTTAGGTTTTTGTTTCATGAATATTAAAATAGGTTTTTAACATGACTCGCAGTGGTCAACTGCTGTGTTTACGCAGCGTTAAATGACGCTAGTACAAGATTGCACCCGTACATACTCACAGACTTACATTGCAAATTTAAAAAAATAAAAAAAGGTTCTAATAAGATACAGATAGGGTTATATACTCATATAAATCTACACTGTAACGCCATTACGGTAACGCCATTTTGGATACACATTACGTTAAGGCCATTTTGTATACACATTGTCAGTCTAAGTATTAATAGATCTTTTACGAGTATTAAGTGAACTTTTAACGAACTAACTAATGCAGAATAAAATTTATCTACGTACATATCATAAGTGCTCTAAAATGCGTCCAGAAACTGTAGGCAATGACCAGCATTACCAACCATCAGAAAGATTTCAGTAGGTAATGTTAACATTACCTACTGAAATCAGTAGGTTATGAATTTAAATTTGGAACAGCTGTCAAATTCAAGTGGGGTGTCTAATTTAGCATCTATAGATATTAAAACAGCCATTGATACGAAACGCCAATTCGTTATGTTTTTTTATTTATATAAATCGAACGACATTTGAACTCGAGTGACAGTAGAATAGGGAGTTCATTCGCTTGTCTATGGTTTAAAAAAAAATTGACTGAGATACGAAATACGCAACGCCGCCGTTCCAAGCTGTCATTTGTTTTGTTCATTGACTTTTTAATGTTTACAAGTAACTAACCCTAGTAATAAGTCATTTCCCTACGGTTTCTGAACCCATCTTAAAACACTTAATGATATGTGTGTAGATAAAGTAGTGTATGTAACTATACATAATTAGGCATTACAACAATCGTGTGATATTATTATGAAACTCGCCTTCGGCTCGTTTCATAAACCCACACTCTTCTTGTAATGCCCTTAATTATGCACAGATACATAATAGTACATTGTGCAACGAGGATGGTAAGTAAGGTATAGTAAACGCGAGTCTATTAGAAGCCCGACGACGAAGTCGGAGGGCTTTTAATGACTCAAGTTTGTCATACACTTACCACCCGTGGTACACACAATGTTTTTCATCACATTTGCGAGGAAATAAAATAAATTCGTTGGTAAAATATTAGTTAGTACTTATGTAGGCTTAAAATCAAAAGACACTTTGAAAACTACAATCAGACCTCATCCACTAAAAAGATTGACAAAAATGTTTTCAATGTCTTCCGCAGATAATGTTAACAACTGCGTTTTGTTTTCGAATTTGACAGATCATCCTGCCAAATAGTATCAATTATCAAAATCAAATATAAAACAATTATTTTTAATAAATACTAAACATTAAATTGCAGTCAAATTGAATATAAAGATATGTTTTATACATATTAAAAGTTGGTTGTAGCAAACTTTGAAAATATGAAATACACCTTGGCTGTTTGGAAACATCCTCAGTCCGAAGTGAAGTATGAGTTCTATATATTTTTAAAACTAAACTTAACAGCCCGTGTGAGCTAAATCGGCTATAACTGCTCTGTACTCTCGCAAATAACAACGCCATTGACGAGCAAGTGTGATGAAAACTACTATTATCATATCGCTTTTAATTTTTCTACTGCAAAGTAAAGCTTTGTATGAAATATTTTTTATTTTATTTATTAATGGACCTATGTAGTTCGTTACATATCGGCCCTATAAGCTTAATATTGTAACAATCTTAAACAATTATAATTAAAAATAAACAAGAGTTATTTATTAAGGTGCCGTGTGATGCTGGTTGACTAGAATAGCACCACCCCATCTCCTCCCGCGGGTGTCGTAAGAGGCGACCAAGGGATAAATCTTACGGACGGGCAGCAGCGTCCGTCGAAAACCAATCTACAGCTACTGCGGTCGCCAAGCCGCCTGCCAAGCGTGGCGACTATGGCAACTACCCCCAAGATGACAAGTCATATTTGTGGGAGGCCTATGTCAAGCAGTGGACTGCTTACGGCTAAAATGTATGTATGTATGTATTTATTAAGAATAGCGTCAGCCAGTCTGTACACCGTTTGTGCCGCGTCAGATATAGGGTTGGCAAGAATATGCATAAAGACACCGACATCATATGGATTCAGATTGGCTGACGTTATGAACATTGAACGCCTCTCTAAGAGCACGATTTCTAACGCATTCTGTAAGTATATGATACACATCTACGGATCTAAAAAGTTCGCAGGGAGAATTGACCTGCTTCATAAGAAACCTAAACTTATTAAGGGGGATGTGACCAATTTGCAATCTATGAGCCGCCACAACTATTTTGCGGCCCAGGTCAGCATTTAGGCACAAAGGGATACGCGGAGGAAAATTATGTAATACGTGTGTCTTACTCAGCGATTAGACACGCTGGCTCATCACTCGCCTCGCTATTCGTCGAGACGTCTGTTCGACGAAACTTTCCCTATACAAAAACGCGATGCGAGGGACGTAAGAAATAGCGAGACGTCCGCTTACACATGCGTGCTCATGTTTCGCCTCGTTATTCGCCTCCCTATTTGTGCGAATGTGTGGCGGCAGCATAATGATGATATAAACTTGATACCTTTGATGGACGTGGACGGAGCGAGTAGAAGGAAAGTGCATGGAAATTGTTCGCTAGCTACTAGGCAACTTAAGTGCAGGCTCAAATCATTCGTTCTGACCTGGTTCTGACAAGTCCAATACTTACCGAAAAATACAGTCTGCATGAAAAGTATGTAATTATAAGACCAATTAATGTTTATCATTATGTAATTGTGTCCCGTGGTCCAAGGGTCAATAGCTGTTTTATATAAGTATTGTTTTTTAATACAACAACGGTGGCAAACAAGCATACGACCCGCCTGATGTAGGCAGCTACCGTACCACATGTGCGTTTTATTGCGTTCGATTAATATATATAGTAGATTGTTTTTAACGGCAACATGCTTATAATTAGTACAAAATAGCATATTTTGTGAATGCTAATGCAATTTAACTAATCCAGATCTTAAAACAGTTGTACTGTAGAGCGTTTCTATAGCAATGAGTGATACGGAAAATTTGGTTTACCCACCAATGTTTATTTTGACAGAAACTTTGTTTTGTTTTACATTCCATTTAAAACATGTATATTAAGTTTCTAAGCTACTTAAGTATATAGGTTCTTTCATCTTCTATAAGCAAACAAAATGTAATATCACGTTGCTATGCTACGGGTAGTCGTAGCATCGTAGCCTGCAATATTGTTTTAAGCGGTGTTCTTTTGAAGACTTATTTTTATTACATATATGCTATTAGTGTTATTATTTATTAATTATCACACAGGGAGGTCACCGTATACGAAAAATAGACGGCAATTAAGGTGGTACGGAATCAAATAAAAAAATAAATGATAAATAAATATATCGGGACAAGCTTATTAAGGATTGTGTTGTAGGCAATAGACGACGATATATATATATAATAGATAGATTATTTATACTAAAATATACATGATATTAATACTAAAATACATAGAAAACACCCTTGACTTAGGAACAAATATTTGTGCTCATCACACGAATAAATGCCCTGTCTGGGATTTTAACCCAGGACCATCGGCTCCATCGGTCTAAGCACCACCGGTTTACCTTGTGTATTTTAGGAGCTGAAATAGCTACTTACTGGCTCTAGAATCAAATCAGTACCATAAATTTTATTGCCTTGTCATCACACTTACACAAGTGTGTTAAAATTCAACTCAATCGGATAAAGATTTATATTATCTGCTTCAAAATTGAGTTGCAAGATGGCACCCGTACATACTTACAGACTTACATTGCAAGTTTTTTAAATAAAATAAATAAATAATAAGATACAGGTAGGTATACTCGTATAAAACTACACTGTAACGATAATAATGTCTATGATAATTTCATGATACCAGTTTTTTATTACAAAAGTGCATATTCGCGTTTATGCCGTTACTGACGTTATCAATACCGGCTGTTCTGCACTGTATTCTCATCACCATAAGCTCGGAAAAACCGCCGACTACGCCAAAACTGTAACCGCAAGATCCGTAATAAAGTAAAAAGTACGCGCGACTGGAGATCATTCTTAAACTGGGAGTTCAGAAGCAAATACTCTTGCATCAAGCAGCTCGAGTAACAACCCTGATCCGCGGCGCGAAGAGTCCTTTACCTTCCTCAAGCGCCAACTTCAAAAGCGCGCCGCATCTTGAACAACAAACACATGTACCTTTGACAAGCATCCACAACCTTAAAACTATAGCAGTAAAGTTGTAAGTCCTATAACTTTCCGCTTGCAATGTATGCTACGCTTTGAAGGCTTCGCGCACGCGCCGCAGGAGCGGCAGCCATTTTCAGGGAAACTAATACAAATAAACGCCGACGTCAGTACACGTACATGGGCGCTTGTCACACACAAGCAAATGTAACAAATCAAGAAAGGATGCGGGCGTGTCAGCTTGTGTGTGTAGCCTGACTCTGTGTGCGAGGGATGCTGGGTAAGGCCTTGTTTACATTGAGTGGCGTTTGGTTTGGGCTATTTGTTTTTCAGTCCAAAAGTGCCGAAAGCTATTGCCATTTGATCCATAAAACATAAATAATAATTTTGAGACTTTAGAATTCGTTTAAATATGCCATAATTTTCTGTCTCTAGCAAGTCAATAATTTTAACCTAAACTACCTATAATGAATGAGCTTCGTCTAATTGTATCTGAGTATGGACCTATACAAGTGCATCTGGTTTTACTTTTATTTATTGCAGTTCACTAAAACCACCATTCATATGATACAAGCATATATTATGTACTTTATTAATAAAAGAAAAGGTGTTGGTTTGATAATAACTTACGCGGATAAGTCACCTCAAATAAAACTAAGTTCCTTCAAAATCACTGTAAGTAGTCCCGATTTAAACATTCATGCGATTTATTATCCCTTGGTGAACACGCCCGAACACCTGACCTGACCTGGAGAGGCACAGATTCTGATTTAGTCAGCCTCGCGTCGCCATCGCGCGCGGTCGTGCCGGCCGGGTTCCGCAAACTGTAACTACCCGAGAACGGTGAAAAAACCGGGTACGTAATTAAGATTATGCGGTAGCGGTAGGGTTAAGGCCCTCTGGAGTGCGGTGCTTGTTTGTTGTGGGCGTCAGCTGTCGCTATCGATTATTACATCTTCTGAATGCACGTGTTTTTGATAGGTAATCCCTAGCGATACAATACGCGACACGTATCACGTGTCTTAACCGAATCTCCCTGAAAATTACACGTCGTATTAATAATAACGTTAATATGTATGATACAAAATAACGAAGTTGATACTACAGTTTTATTTTCAATATTTTTTTGATTAAAACGTAGTTAATTATATGTATCAAATACATTAAATAAATATATAAATTTAATTGAAACTGTAATTTCAACTATTTTTAAATAAAAATTTCATATCTTAGTCATGAATTGAGATGACAGTATGCACAATGCACACTGCACAGGGAAATAAAAATGAAGTACGTAAGCGCTTCGATATTTTTCTGAAATATATTATATAATGCATTAAAAATATGTTATGTGCTGCTAGGTTTATTCGTTTAAAATGTATTCTTCAAAATATATACTGTTATTAAAATATATATACTAGTCGTTATACATGTTCTTGTATAATGTATATTTTGAATGCGAAGCAACTTTACATAACATGTTGTACGTACCTATATCATTGTTCGAATTTGGCAAACTTTACCTATTTACTTAAGGACTGACACACCGTCAGCGCCGATATTAATTGGACTTGAAAGCTAGTTATGTAATTATGATTGTTGATATTAGGGTTTAGCTTGAATTGAGGAATCTTAGCCGGTTGTTGACAAAATGCATTGGTCACAGTCTATTTACTTATATGGTTTGGAGACCATTTTCGGGGTAGTTTTAAGAGAATTTATCTAGGAGTTATTTTCTTATGATGCTGTGTTTTCCAGTTCCCACTTAATCAAAACTCTAGTCCATGCTTTCAGTGAAGGACAAAAGCCTATTGAGAAACCTGGTATTTAACTTGATGCCACGATCCAAAGTACTGCATTTGAAAAACCACAACGTACCAAATGTGTATAGTTAACCAATATGATTTCTAGGCCACTTCGAACCTTGTCACAGTGACGTTAATGTGAAATATTTTGCGTCTTTCATATAGATTTTCACTGTGACAAGGAACCAAGTGGCCTATAAATCAAATTGGCTGACTGTACCTACCAGTTAATTTGTGGTCACTTTTATGAACTGCTAAGTGGAAATGGTTGAAAATGATGTTATAGTTACAAAGTCTATATTTTTTACTCTAGTTTACCGATATGTGCCATAGCTGGAAAGTAATTAGTTGTACATCTGGTGGTCATGGTGGAGTGGTGTTCAAAAGTGTTTTGTTATTTGTTTTGAAATTGTCGTGAGTCATTATAATATTCTGTGAAAATGACGGTTTTACACATGTTTATTTAGCCGGCGACGCGAAAGGACACTCGCACTCGGTTCTCTTACGGTCCGGCCACGACAATGCGCGACTTGCGGCGCGGCAAGAGTTTTATCTGTTCGTTGCGCGGTCAAGACGCGCAATGCACTGCGGTTAGTTGGGATCACACGCAATTAACAGATGAAATGCTTACCGCGCCGCAATTCGTCGTGGCCGGGCCGCAAGTGTTTCGAAACATGTCGCGCGACTGCCTAAATAAACGCGAGTAAATTCGTCATTTTGCAGTGTTTTGTCACATTTAATTGGACTGCTAGAGTCGCATTTAGCCAACCCAGCCGGGTTGCCTAATTAGTCAGGGCATCAACCGTAAATGCTGAAGACGCGGGTTTAAATGCCGTCGGCGTCATCGTTTTTAATTTTTAGGTTAGGTTAGTAATATTTAGGTAGTTATTGTGTAGCTACAACAAAATGTCCAGACTATTATCCGAAACTTAAATATGTATTTTATTTATGTGTATGTATAAAATTACCTTTCTAAATAAAATATACCTCTAAAATCTTCGCGATTTGCACTGAATGCATCTGGTAGACTTTGTCGTCATGACAGTGCGCTGGCGGAAATTTCTTTCTTTTCTTCTGACATAGAAAGTGATACTAAATTTCGTAACAAAATTGTACATATAAAACGTTATTTTATATACACCGCTACAATAAGGATCTCTGACCATGGGGAGTTCAATGTCATAATCGCCACGCTTGGCAAGCCGGTTGGCGATGGCAGTATAATCCATCTAGAGAACGCTGCTGCCCATCATCCAGGGTATACCCTCAATAAATTCACTTGAGTGAATATTTTTCTCTTATTCAATTGCAACTCAATTTTATACCACTGCCTCATCTATGCCTAGTTTTTCCTTGGTTTTTGTATCTGTGACCCTAATTAAAAAGGGTACAACTGACGAACAACTAGTATGAAACTTATGCCGTTTTTCACTACAGGCCAGAGATATAATTATTTAATTATGATTAAATCGCCTTATTAATTGAAATTATTGCCTTTACCGTAACAGTAATATTAATATTACTTTTATGGTGTAACTTACCATTAAAGTCTTTATTGCTATGACCGCAGAGTGTATTTGTGTTTGTTCAGATCTGCGGTTAAATGTCAATCAATCGGCTAGATTAGCCAACTCCACTACCTCTTTGGCACATTCGAAATGGCTACCTTGCAATTGTGGTCTCTATGGATACATCCTATCTGCATAAATACGGGCATTTAAATACGGGCATTTTGTTCTAGCATATTGATCTTATTTAGGTATCATAATTTATTGAGTTCAACCTATTAGTATTTGAATGACATTGTATTTATATTTATAAAAAGTTGAGTTCTGTGATTAGGAAGGAATATTTGTATGAGCAGTATGTTGCAAAGTTAAAGACATTTCTCTTAGATAAAGTTTCTTGCAAAGGAGTTCTTAAAAGATACTCATTAGCCTTTGTGACATTTATTTATGTACTAGCTTTTCCTCACGACTTCGTCGGCCAGCCATGCCTGTCCGTTTTTTAAGTATGGTTGCGGGATCAAAATGATCATATTATGTCCTTTTTCGTAGCTCAAATAAATACCAAAATACCAAATTTCATCCCAATTGGTTCATATTATTAGATATATATGGCTAGTTGCGACATTTTTAAGCTGTAGCAGATTAATAATTTATTTTAATTATACCTAACGTTTTTATTTGTACTTTTGACTATTTCTATTTTAATTGTATATTTTTATCTTTGACATGTGTTTTATGGCATTAAATTAATTGATTTGAACTGAATAGTAATAATCCTTAGATAATTTTTCGTGAATTAACTTTTAATTAATAAAATGTAATAAATAAATATCCGTTAAAACGTTGTTCCGTATTAAAACATAAACGATGGTAGAGGAATGATTAGATTAATGAATAAAGATAAAACTAAGTACATTATTAAATTTGTAAATAAAAAAATAAATTCAACTCCATTTGATTCTTTGTATTTAAACTTTCGTGAGACATATCTAATAAATTAAACATTAACACGGCTCTACTCACGTTTATTTAGTCACTCGCGCGACATGTTTCGGAGAACATAGGCCTCCATTATCAAGCACTAAGAGTGCTGAGTGAGCACACTCCATTTATTTTTTATTTGATTCGTTTCTTTTACCAACTTCAAAGTATGTAAATAAGCCCATAGCGAACCCGACTCCTCGCCAATTAAGGCAGATAGTTTTGAATCTTTGATTCCAAATGCTCTACGTAAATGGATAACTATGGCTATGTAAGCCAGATTCGAATGACTATAGTATCAAATTAGATACCGACTTAAAAGAAAAGAATCTATGAGAAAGAAGATATGATGTAAAGGAATGGTATTAAACCAATAATTTGATTTGTCCCTAGTTGTATAGATGGCGGCTCCACCGATCGCTATACCAGAATCCCTAATAGGATAATAGGATATGCAGGCATATTTGCCTGTATGCCTTTGAGAGTCCTCTCAACGTCGCTTGATATAAAAGCAAAGTTTGACACAATTTTGAGTAATCATGTACCACGAGTTGTCACTGTTGACATAATTACGTCACGTTTTTACAGCGTTTTTAACATCGATTTTTTTAGGTTCTGTATAATTTAATTTCTCCACACAAATATCTATTAGTCTGTTCAAAAGCTGAAGACGTCTTGAGAATATATTGTTTTGTTCATTCAAATTGTTTAGTGTGTAATATTAACAGCTTGTTATGCAGTTATCTAACGCAGATTGTGCAGCTAATTAAGAATTTCAAAACGCGTTTCATCACTTTTGGTCATCTCCCGGCAATCCCGTGGCCGCGGCCGCCTCTTGGGCTTTCTGTAAAGTCCAGCTACCACTTAATAAAACGCACGGCCTACAACCGAACATCGTCATACTGCAAAGGCAAACTTGCTATTTTATTTTACTTATTTGTTACTTTTCTTAAAATCGGCCAAATCGTTGAATTATATATCAATGGAAGTCATATTTTAAAGACGAAGAATTATTATCTATTAAAAAGTACGGAGTGAAAATGCTTAATAAAGTAAATAAATGGTACAAAAAAAATTAAAGCTAGTTTTAAATAATCGAAAATAAACATCCATTTACTCATTTGAGAGCGACAAACGCGAAATTTTCTTTTTTTCTCATGATTAAATACAGCGAAGTTGTTTCGAAACTCGAATGTTAGGTACTTACATATGTTGATTTGCATATAATTATATGTTTAATCATATACCTCTACAAACGCGGTATATTGTATGCAAATATTATTGGCGTTTTTAAATGATTAACAGCAAACTTGCGCTCGGATATGCTCGGATGGTATCATCCGATGTCATACTCGTATGAAAATGATATTTATGTACGAATGTGGCATGTGCAAGATAAATGCTTTACAATTGTTTTGTATTCTTGGAGTCTTCTGCTTTATATTACCTTTCTAGTCAGAAATGTTAGAGGGAGAAGGGTATACTTTTGTTCCTTATTATTTCGAAAAGTATACAAATAAAAAATGCATTTTTGTAGTCTATTCTGGTACCCAAAAAAAAATAAAACAATGTTTCAGTTTTTATTTTACTAGTTTATCAGCGTGATAAGTACAGTCAGGTGCAGAGAAAAGGGGCGGTACCCGCCATACGACTTGAAGGGCAAGGGGGTAACTTTTCTCTGCAGCTGACCGTACCTACACTACGTTTTTTATTTAGTAATCACGCAATTTACTAACAATCCTGGATCTCTGCATATTGTATGCCGATAAATGTGCCAGAATAATCCGAAGGATCTTGGCTAGGCCCATACTGATGTCCAATGTCCCTAGATCTGACAAAGCTGCGGATCAGATTCGAGAAAATACCGGCGGACAGATCTATAGTTGTCTACGGGACCCTAAAATCGGGTTCCAATCTTCCGACTAGCTGAGTCATCCTAGAATTGTACAATGTTGCTCGCTTAAAACATGGAGTGGAGCCAAGCCGCGTCAAGTGACCGGACTTTATCGCGGCGATATGTCTTCGTGCGCGTCAAATGGCATCTGATAAACTAGAAGCATTAATGCAACTACATAAATATACTCGTAGGTATCGCTCAGTTGTTAAGCTTTATTTTTAGTTGCCTTTTTATTGATGTAACGGTAGCCACGATGTGAACCAGGGTATGTCCTTAAACTACGTCCAACAATGAGAGGTAGGGCACAACTATCATCACGCTTGAATCTGGGGCAGCCCAACTGGGGAAGTACCTCCTCCTTACAGAAGACCACAGCCATAATAGCACTGCTACCTTTCAGGTATGTAGTGTTGTGTTCCTGATGGTGAGTAAGGTTCCCAGAGCTCCAACCCCCCTTAAAGGCCGGCAAGGCGCTTGTGACTCATCTGGTGTTGCGGGTGCCTATGGGCGAAGGTAATTGCTTACCACCAGGCAATCCGTCTGCTCGTTTGCCGCCTATGTCATAAAATAAAAAGACATATCTTTCAATATGGAGATCTGATCTGCTTGTAAGTATACATGGCGAAATGCGAAGTTCTCATTTAACCCTTCGTATGCTTAGGCACGGAACCGTGCCAAGCATTTCATTCTACGGAATTAACTTCAAGGTCAATTTTTCATCGGAGAATTTCGACATCCGCATAAGAGGGGTCAAGCCTTCACATATTATAACTAGCACGATTTCAAAGATTGATATAAGTAACAACTAATAATGCTGATCTAAAAGTTCACTTTTAAACGTGCATCGTGACGTGATGTGGTCCTGGGTTCAATGTCCCAGTAAGGATATTTATTTTTATGATGAGCATAGATATTTATTCCTAAGTATTTTCTATGTATATAATATAGGTAAATATATCGTTAGCTGGGCACCCACAACATAATACATGCCTTCTTGAGCTTATCGTGGGGTTTAGTCAACTTATGTAAGGACATCCTCTTGTAATATTTATTTATTATTATTTATTATAACTATGGAATATCACTTCCGACGTTGTGAGAACGATGTCATTGTGGTCCCTCAGAAAAAGCTTGATCCCTGTCGTGACTTGAGAGGAAGGGCCTGAGGCCTGTTTACAGAATTGGGACCAATTGTGGAATTCTTAGGAAACTATAGGTCTGTTTCATATTCTTCAACACATGTCTGATGCTTATGTATAACTATGTTTCTTTTATATTTAAACGCATTTAATTTTCCCGTTATCATTTAAGTTTAGCGATTCGGATGGTTACTTCGATTCTGCTGCGAATGACATCATTTCTGATGCGATCGCGCAGAGACACTCCCAGCATAGTCCAACATTGCCCTTTGGGTGGGGCACATTGCAGGCAGAACCGACTGACCGATGACCTAGTAAAGATCGCAGAAAGCAAATTGATCATTGTAGTCGCTTTGGGGGAGGCCTATGCCCAGCACTGGACGTCCTGCGGATGGTATGACGATGATGATTTCCTTCATGTCAGTTTTTTTTTCCGATATAGCAAATTATAATGTGATTTTATGTTTGAACTGCCCCATCATTGCTAAAATGCTAATATTAGTATCTAAGTTTCTCTCTTTTGCAATGTTTTGTAAAGCATTCATCTGTTTGATCAACGCTGGCGACTGGCTACGAGGCGTAGCATACTCTTATTAGTTACAGTACTATACACGTAGCTGCTACGCAGTCTTCGTAGACCTGCTATGAGTTTAAATGTATACTGCATGGGAGGCCAACTTATAAAACGTTGAATACGTTGCCTTGACTCGCAAAAAAAATACACAAATCAATTTTAGAATTATTTTTATTAGGGGTTAAAGATATTATATGCCTTTGTTTTTGTATTTCCTGTGATTAACAGTAAAGTTACTTAATAGCTTGTTTGCATAACTTTAAGATATGTTTTTGTCACCATTAAGATAAAAGGGAAGGAAGTGTCTATTCATATTAGAAGCCATAAAAAATAGGCCTTAAATTCCTTAACATTAGTCATGTCCACAAAAAAAGCGCTAAGAAATTTGGTTTTCATTTTCACTCATTATTACTGCAAGGCGTTTAAAAGTTAATGGTAATAGAAAATAGTTTTTGGAAACTTAGTCGGTTTTCGTTGCTATTGTTGTAATTGTGAAAAATCTTTCTCAAAAAAAAGTAATTAGTTATTACTTAGTATCAAATAAAATTAACTTATTAAAATAAAATACGTAACTTACAAAAATAAGATAACAGGCTAAAGCTGGGCACGGGATATGTATCCTATTGTACGAGATAATATTTACCAAACGGTGCCAAAGACTTTCGAAAATATAAATTAAAATCCATATAACAGTAAGAATACTAATTGTTCGAAGTAAATATAAGTAGCTCCCTTTATAACTGTGTTACCGCCAAACTCGGCAAACTTCGTCACTTTCCGAACTTCCTCGAGTGTTTTCCAAACAAATTCCTAACCTCATTATTATTTTATTGTAGCCTTGTCGTTACTTGACAAATGAGCCTATAACTTCTTATATACTTTGCAATAACGAATATAATTCCTTGGCATGAACTGGAGCCGTAGTAAAGTAATGGGTACTATACTTTATGGGGCCAGAAATGTCTATAAATTATCGTTATTCCAGTTATTTATAGCTGAAGTATACGAGCCTGATTAACATGAATATTAAGTTGTTTCTCGTAAATGGTTTGATTTTAAGTACTGTGAATAAAAGGCAGGTTTGCTTAACATTTTTAGCAGTACCTAATACATATTTGATATAGCTTGTTTGTAACATTTAACCTTTTGTTCAAAGCTTATTCATAAAAAACTTCAATTTTTTTATATCATAATCTTCTTCTTGCTGAGACTTCTAGTTAAAACTTACACTGCGGCTACTTGTCTGAAATTGCTTTCTTTCCACGCTTGTTACCACAAGCACACTACTTTTTTAGTATTAGAGCTCCACAGAAGACACTAGGTACGACAGTTCAAAGTTTTTTTTATTTTACTTTACGGTAGGTTTTCAAATAACCTCCATTCATAATTAACGAACATCTTTAAGATAATAAAGTACGTCTACATGTACGTTCGTACACGGAACAATGGTGTTTCGGACATTTAGGAGGCGTATGCGGAGTCGGATCGAGCCAACGCACTCTTTTGACAATTTGATGAAATGTAAGGGGTATACTACACAGATGTTGTCACTCTCTGTATCATGGGACGCGCACAGAGACACGCGCCATGGTGTAAGGACTATTGAGTTTTAATAAAATCTAAAATATACTAGGCTATTATTATTTTTTTTTTATGACAAAGGTGGCAAACGAGCAGACGGATTACTTGATGGTAAGTTGGAAGATGGTAAATTACCGTCGCCCATGGGCACTCGCAACACCAAGGGAGTCACAAGCGCGTTGCCGACCTATAAGTGGGTTGGAGCTCTGGGAACCTTATTCACCATCAGGAACACAGCACTACATAACTGAAACGTAGCAGTGCTATTATGGCTGTGATCTTCTGTAAGGAGGAGGTACTTCCCCAGGTGGGCTGCCCCAGATTCAAGCGTGATAGTACTTCGCTCTGTGCCCTACCTCTCATTGTTGGACGTAGTTTAAGGACGTACCCGGGTCCAAAATATTAGGTGGAAAGGATGGACTAGATACTGGGCTATTCAATAAAGAACCGGACGCCTGGTAAAATGGTATGCAATTGTATTCCCAGCAGACGGTGAGTCGCCCTCCGCGAGATGGGTTCCCAAGCACGTTATTATTACATACGAGGCAACTCAAAAACGAAATATTCTTTTTTACAATCTTCCTGTATAACTAAGTAAAGGTATTTGAGCCCTTATTTTTTGTCTGGACTCGTATTCAAATTCACAAAGAAGTTAACATTAAGAAGAAATATGTATTCGTATATATTATTAAAATTATTGGTTTTGTGAATCTATCGATTAAAATAAAGGCTCGGGTTTCAAACATTTCTTACGTCACTTTAATACTACAAAAAAATAATGAAAACCACTGTCGAGAATGTCCAAAGACGGCCAGGGGAAGTATGGTAAGGCTATTAAGCCCAATCGGGGATATGGAAGGCCAGTTGCTTTCGTAAAACTAGTGCCTATGCCAAATCCTGTCCTTAGTTTGTTATTGAACTCCAGGCTCCCACGAGCTCCGGAAAAAAGCCGGGACAGCGCGAGAAAGACGTGTGGATATTTACTTTTTCTATAAACACTAAAGGCGTTACAGGCGTCTCGGTCACTGTATTCATTGAATAATACATCCTTATTCTACTGAAATACAATACATTTTCCATTGCTAATACAAATCCACCGAACATATAAAGCATTGGATACTTCCATTGTGAGCTAAGAGCTGAAACGCGTCTCCCTGAATAGTCCCACTCCATTATTAACCACCGTACTGACCTGCATAATTGATCCCAGGCTTGCCAAAGGCATAACACCAGAATACCGAAATTCATACAAGGCATTCTAAGCCTTATTAAACCGTAATAGTGACTAACCGAATGGAAAAGTTATGTTGGATCATGGTAGACAAATAGACAACATTTCACAGGGAGATTGGCACGGGATGAAAAAAATACTTGACGATCTATGACCGTCGTATACTCTGGTGTAGGTGTTTTGTATTGGTTGTTTTTGTAATTATACGCTTTGAGCCTGGTGCTGGCGTGGTTATTATATTGCAGGTTGTATAGGTAGATCAGAGGCAAAATACAGGTTCAAACTTGTTTTAAAGTGCATTTAATACACCGTAATAAACGCAATTTTGAGGCTGAAGTATCGAGGGCTACAAATATTTTTAAATTATTAATTTAATTTACTAATTAAGAGTCCAATGTGAAATATTTTGTACAGTCACCGGGAATATCTTATGATGCCGAGGCCGCAACAAAATCTCACAGCACCTTATGGTCTTGACATAAGATGGCATCAGATATTTTTAAATTGAACGTAATCCGTACACTTTTGATCCAATTATAATTTTATAATTTGCAATGAGTAGTTCGAAATTGTTTTCTGAAGTATGTAAAATATAAATAAAATAGATAGTTTTGTTATTCTTATTTATTTTTAACCTTAATACCCTATATTTGTCTTGTAGCCTATTTGAGGTTGAAGTGGTACTTATCGATAACAGGACTGTCGATGTTTTTATTTTGTCAATCACTTACAAGAAATCGTTCGTGCTAGAAAAATATCTAGGTATAGTAATCAGTCAATGCAACCTGTTTTTTTTTTAAATAATAGTATTAAATTACAATTAAAAGAAGGTCCATAGGGTCTCAGCGCGCACAAACTTTTTGCAGTAATCGCGAAGTGTCTGGTTGACGTAACTGCATGGTGGCCGAAGAGCTGGCGGCTTCCTCACATAACGAGGAAATACCGCCAGCATCCTTGGTACAATGCCTCAAAGGCCTTTTTTACATTTAATGTAGTAAGTAGTTAAGTACTCGTAATATGACGTCAGTAAAGCCGTCATTTTCATTCATAAAATATATTATTTTAGGTTTAGATTTTAAACTTGTTGTGATCAATTGATAGAAATCCTTGTTGCAATTACTGAATACAAACTATGGGACAAGTAAACTGTATAACTATGCTGAAATCTAATTGTAAAGTTAACTTAAATAAAGTAAGTAAATTGAATAGTTTGGACCCGGTCAGTCAGCGTTGAGGACCTAAGTAAAGTAAACAAAAGAATTAGATTTAATTGCTTTACGGCAGCAACTAATTCAGGTTTGAATTCTGGGTTTATTAAATTTGTAGCTGGGTTATGGACAGTATACACCATCTATTTTAGCTTAGCTCCTTTTCTTTTCTGGCCAAGTGGAATGCGTTACGCATGCACGTAACAAGAGGCCTTCGGTGTGAAGCCAATTATCACGCATTAGTTATGTGAAACTCTCAGGTAAATCGTACCGGCCTGCCCACTATAACACTGGGATACTGCCGTCACCGTGCCTTGATGGTGGCGCCACGGGGTTGCAGAACATTTCACCACAACACCACTGAAACTAGCCTAGGGCTTCAAGGCGCATCCTCGCCGTAATATGCCGCTGGTTATGCTACAACGTGCCTTCCCGCACTGGCTTCCCTACAACCCGGGGAAATAAGTGGTCTTTCGGGTCCCATCCTCACTTCACCCATCCTACCTGGCTATAGGCACAGACCCTGCCAACATGGATCGGAGCGGTTATCACGCAACGGCATTGGTCTCACATTACCCTGTCCCAAAGGCCACACCGCCAACCGAGGTCTTACCTGCACCCGCCTTCACAAGTCTCGTCTAGAGGTATGACTAGAGCCCTGGTACTCGAGGATTATTCCCATTTTAGCATCCCTAATCACAGCTTCTATCTTAGGCCTAGGCATGACAAGGTCAATTTTTTTAAGATTATCCCAAGATATTTTCTCTTATTATATAATGAATGAAATCATCGTCATATCAGCCGAAGGATGTCCACTGCTTCAGTCCCATATATCATCCTTGGCAACAAACACTGGTTAAAGACTTTCGACTTGAAAATATTGGAACAAAAGATGTGTAGGAGATTTCCGAACGAATAAATTTATCACGATAAAAAACATGTAGGAATTCGTAAATATACTACAAAATAAACCATTGAAATAATTATTTATAACCTCATACGGTACGCGACTGACTAAAGTAGTTCTTCAAATATTTTACTCTTCAATAAACTGGAATCTTTGATAAACAATTCGAGCTGCAGCACAGATTTTCTGAAGTAAACTATTTTGTGTCAGAAATATTATTTAATCGCAGAAATGTTATTTCAAGCTTCAGATCCGTTTGTTACATCGCATTGATTCATGAGAATGTTGCAATATTGTATTATCTTTGCTTCACATCAGCGTAATAAATAATACTCATAGACAACTATTACATTTTCTTAAATGTTTTTTACGTGATAATAAATATTTACATGCTCTCGTTTCACAATTAAAGTCAATTGTCTGTTGATGAAAGATTGGTAAACTTTTGACTTGCCAACAACAAAATCTACACTAATTTTATAAAGGCGAAAGTTTGTAAGTGTGTATGTTTGGTACTTATTCACGTCTTAACGGCTGGATCGATTTTAATTAAATTTGGTGTGGAGTTAGCTGACAACCTGGATTAACATACAAGCTACGTTTTTTCCTTAATAAATGACAGATAACACCACGGGGCACAGCTAGTTGTATATAAGTTCACCAGTTACAAGTTTACCTGGATTCATTTTGTCGCAATTTGCAAGAGCGGTTCCGAGTGGCGAATGCGATGGTCGCCTATATGAGTTGTATTATCTTTGGGTATTGCCATATTTGCCACGCTTGGCCAGGTGGTTTGGTGACCGCAGTAGCAGTTAATTCAGTTTCGATGGACGCTGTTGCCCATCCGTCAGTTTTATCCCTTTGTTCTCAGCCAGCACCACACGGCCCATTGTGCCCCAAAGCCTACGAAAAAAAAAGTTTATCAAACTTAATAGGCTTACCTACAACTTGTTGTAAAATGTACTGTATGTTAATTTCTCTTAATTTTCATGCTAAAACAAGATGATTGTGGACCACATTATTCAATAAATACTTCGCAATTTTGCTTTCAATTTTATCTTCCAAAAGTCGTAAACATATCAAAATGATCGAGTACTTATTAACGATTACAGCTTCTTCATTCTAAAATAATGACTGATCAATCGAATATCAACTTAATAAGCTGTTCTGTTTGAGAAGAATATAATTATAAATTACCTACCTTAAAACAAACGAAAGCAAAAAAGCAAAAATAATGTTACATTACATTTTCCGAACTGAGTAGATCTCCATGCTTCAGTAAATTAGCTTTATTTTCTATATAATAAAGATAAAATGTAGGAGAAGCCACTTTAATAATGGTTTGTATTGTCAAATAATATTCAGTATCAGATAATTTGATAGAACTTTATTTTTATAAAGTTTATTTTTTCAGTTGTCCTCTCATATAAAGAAAAGGGCATTCCATATTTAAAATAATATAGAGTATAGTTAACAAACTCATGAAGTCTCTGAAATCTATCATGGTAATTTTCCTCTCTTCAATTTATATTTATTAGAAACGACACGACGAAGACAAAAACGGAGTTTTGCTAAGTTATACAAATAAGGATCGAAAGTAGAGAAAAAAAGATAATTAATAAATATTTCTTTAAAGAAATCGCGAAGTGTCTGGTTGATATAACGGGTGACCGAAGAGCTGGCAGTTTCCTCGCACAACGTATCAGCATTGCGGTACAACGAGAAAATGCCGCCAGTAACCTTGGTACAATGCCTCAAGGGCCTTTTTTAGATTTAATAACTAGTTAAGTACTTGGATTTTAATTAATGTAATTATTTTAAATAAATATTTTTAATAAGGATAGATACGATTTACTTACAAAGTTTTAATAATCATGTATTTAAATACACTTCAAGATAAACAAATATTTTTAAAATTGGCCATTAATGTCAATTTGGAGATTATGTTTTCCAAAAATCGCTTTGTTATTAATAAAAATGTTATTGTTTTTAAAATTATTGTCTCGGATGAATATGATAATGGAATCGTTTCAAAGAACACTGGCGAAATTGACAAAGATGAAATTAATAATTGTATGGATGGCGACGTTTCATTAAGATCAAAGCAAGAAATATCGTGAAATCGTTTTTCATCGCCTGTAATTTTAACTGCTATTATATAATCATGAACATAAGTGTTCATGATTATATAATAGCAAAATATTTTAATAGGTTTGAAAATAGTCTATACTATGTTCCCTATAACAATACTTGTGCTTTAAAATCGCCAAAACGATACGGGAGGATATTTTCATATCTCTTTCAATATTCGTGTGAAAGAGACGCAAATGTTTTTTTGGACAATATAAAAAGTTTATTTGTAATCCGTCCTGTAGGTTAATGCTCAGACATATTAATTAAATATGAGTGTGTGCGTTGCCTTGGCTTAGCTTAGTGCCTCTGGTATTAGATTTCGATAGCTGAAACCTTTTGCATTACAACTTGTAATATTAGCGGAAGTCCCATTCCAATTACATTTATTAGAAAGAGAGTTCCGCGAATATTATAAGTTGTAAATTATTAGGCAACGGGCTTTAGGGTTCACAATCGTACTACTGCGGTTGTGCAACTGAATTTAATGAATGAAAGATTAATTTGCGCGCAAGTAAATTTTTGCCGTAATTAGCGCTATTGTGCTCTAGGGTATCAAAATATCAAAAAATCAGCTACAAACTGAAAAGAAAATTGTACCTAATATGGGTTGGATGCACTGACAAATTTCCGCCGACATTTTGTGGGTTATTCCACTTCCGTGTCGCTGGGCGGAGGGCTTGATTGATTACTTTTGTACTGACGACCTAATGGTGTGATTCGATTTTGTTTTTGTTTCACATTTTATGACTTTTTGTTTTATGCTATGAAAACGGTAATTTTGTAAGGTGATGGGTTTTTAATATCATAACTGATGCATACATTTAAATAATTAATATACCTAGATATTTTTCTAGCAGGAACGGCATTTGTTTTGTGCTTGCCACAATAAAAATATCGACAATCCTGCTATCGATAAGTACATACTACTTCAACTTCAAGATGTACACACAGTCTTATATCGGCTACCTACCTAGACGCCGCGTGTCACCGATCTTGAACAAATTAAATGTAATCCGTATACTTTTGATCCAATTTACGTTTATAATTTGCAATGAATAGTTCCAAATTGTTTTCTGAAGTAGGTATTTAAATATATATTGACTTTTATTATTGTTAGTTATTTTTAACCCTATTACCCCATATTTGTCTTTGTATTACCTGTATGGAAATTGAAGGGGTACTTATCGATAACAGGACTGTCGATGTTTTTATTTTGTCAATCACTTACAAGAAATCGTTCGTGCTAGAAAAATATCTAGGTATAATAATTAACCAAGTTTAGTTCAAGTTACTGTGCATGTTATAGCTCAATTATTTATCACCATTTAAATCAATAATCGCTTAAAAGATCTAACTTTCACTTCATCGAATACTGTCTTCTTGTTTTTAATTCAAAATAAGTAGCAAATAATCAGGCTCTCTGCCCAGCGACACGGAAGTGGAATAACCCATAAGTAGCAAAGTGAAATATTTTCTTTATGCTTTTGTCAACTGTTGCGTTACTGTAGACTGACAAACAACGAACTGACTAAACTTGTAGACTGCAACATAGTCCTCTAATAAAATGATTTTGAAATAGCACCTTTAAGGAACATTGAAGGATTATAATATAGAAAGATTATGTATAAATATAGTGGTGGAAACTCACCAAGTTGGTGCTCTGTTCGATCCTACGTAGCCACTTTTCTTTACAAATTGGAAAAACCGCTAGAATCGGCTGCGAGCACAGAAAACCGCGAGACTCGCAAGTGTTAACGACCTACATTTACGTTGGCTAAATCGGACACAGAAGCCAGTTTGTCATTTTTTTTTCTATTTCGAGACTTAACATAGCACTGCTTCTAACCCTACATCTCTGACCTGAAAAGATTATATAACCGGATTTTACCGTGATGCCACTGGCCATAATTGCATTGCCAAGACATTTTAGAATACACGGGTGCTTTTGACATGGATGGCGCGTTACAAAACGGGGTCTCTAACCCCAAAGCCTCCCTGTGCCCCACTCGGAAGCGAGCCACTTTATCAACGCCGGTACTTTAAAAACTCGTCGCGTTCATTTGTTATCGGACAAGATTTATGCCAGCCAGGATTAATTATTTTTTTAATTCTTACGGCGCCTGTTCTGAGTTATGAGTCTAAGTTCAATTGAATATTAACTTTTTTTTATATAATATTTTGACGACTGTCTGGCCTAGTGGGTAGTGACCCTACCTAATAAGCCGATTTCAGTAAAGGCATTATTTTGTGTGCTGAGCACAGATATAATTGTTCCTGAGTTATGGGTGTTTTATATTTATTTAAGTATTTGTATATTACATATATCGTTGGTTGAGTAGGTACCCACAATACAAGCTTTCTTAAGTTTACCGTAGGGCTCAGTCAATTTGTGTAAGAATGTCCTATAATATTTATTTATTTATTAACTATAATATCGATTACTTGATAAAGTTTTCAAGTAACCCTGGAATGAGTAGCCTAATACATCTCAGATCGATTACGAGGTTTGTGCGCGACTGCAGTGGGAGTGTAAGGGTGTATTTAATGATCAGTGATCGGTTATTTGGATTCACCCTCGCGGGATATCATGTAGAAAAGTTAATATAGATACGACAGTTTGCCGCGATACCGAACAAATCGTTCAAAAATAAAACAATTTAAATTGTCTGTAAGGGATTTTTTACTTACTCGTCGAATTTTTATCCAAACCGTACAAAATGTGCTGTTTTGGTGGCAGCAAATGAACTGTCAGAATGAACACTTGTGCTCATTTGTTCGATTTAGACAAAAGAACAGCGAGTAACTATGCATGTCTATCAGCTACTTAGATGTTTTAAAGTGTAATAAAATAAACACATTGCCTTTTCTAACAACATGAAGCCCGGATTCCCAGGGCATATCCATACTAACACAATGATTGAGGTCGTTCACCCTGTGTCGAATCCAAAAAACCGATCACTGTTAATGATGATATTTGTATACTGCTTTCCTATGTAATATCTCTATGATGTGTGCTGGTGAAAACAGCGCGAACAATAGTTATTGCTAATCCGTTGTTTAACGACGTGCTAGTCAATTAGTGCCAACCCGTTTAACTTTCTGGCATATTTTTTGCATGCATTAATATTCCCATCCTCCCTCCCTCCCTACCTTCCTCATGCATCCCATTCTCCCGTCGGTATAATTATTATGCAAACATATCTTACAAAGTTACAAACCACAATATATAATATTAAACTCGAGTTTACTAACGAGTATTTTAATGTTATTGCTCATTATTTTGCGTCTCATAGAGCGCTGGTAGCCTAGCGGTAAAAGCATGTGACTTGCAATCAGGACTCGCAGGTTCGAACCCCGGCTTGTACCAATGAGTTTTTCGGAACTTATGTACGAAATATCTTATGATATTTACCAGTAGCCTTTCGGTGAAGTAAGACATCGAGAGGAAACCGGACTAATCCCAATAAGGCCCCGTTTACCCTCTGGGCTGGAAGGTCAGGTGGCAGTCGCTGTCATAAAACTAGTGTCTACGCCAAATCCTGGGCTTAGGTGCCAAGCGGACCCCAGACTCCTATGAGCCGTGGCCTGGCATGAGCTGCTGCTCGTGGTTTATTGTCACAGTTTAGGGACAATACCCAAGTCGCGTCCGTATTGTTTTATGACTATAACCCTTGTCTCTGTCAGTTAAACTAATATTTATCTCGTTCTTACAAATATGAAACAAATTAGGAAACTGCAATGACATTTTATTTTTATTGTTATGTGTATACTTTTTTCATTGTTAAGTACTAACAGTAATATAACCTTTTTAATTATTGCAGATGTTTATGATCCAGTGTACCACCACTAGCGATGTGAGCAACCCGTGACGCCATCATGTGCTCGTGGGTGGTGTCCGCGCTGCTCATCCTATTTGCCATGGGTAAGAATAGTTTTAGACATTAGTCATTATACTAATATTACGTTAAAACTGATACACTCACTTGTATTTATATGTTATTCCTATCCGTTGCCGTGTGATGACTAGAATAGCAACATCCCATCTCGACAAAGGGAGAAATCCTACGGACGGGCAGCAGCGTCCGTCGAAACCCAATCTACAGCTACTGTGGTCGCCAACCCGCCTGCCAAGCGTGTCGACTATGGCAACTACCCCCAAGATCATACAAGTCCTATTTGTGGGAGGCCTATGTCCAGCAGTGGATTGCATACGGCTGATTTGTATGTATTATTCCTATCTACTCATTGTCAAGCTAAGTCAGGATATGTATTTAACTACATCGCTCTCGGCAAGAATGTGTCACTTGTTACACACCCAGGTTAACACATACACACATGCAGACGCAGCACAGTTTACTAAACATACACCTGAGAATATTTAAATAAAGAGTGGCATTAAATTTACATACAGAAACAGGCTAAGTGACCATCAATTTAGTAGAGTTTGGCCAGTGAAAAAAAATTGGTTTACTCACTTAAAGCATAGACGATTGAATCATACCGTCTCTTTCTTTCGCTTGCACTACGACCCCAAAAAAAGGGATGAGTATAGTTTATTTTTTCAACTTTAAGAGTAACAATCGAGTAATAATTGGTTAGCCAGACTCTAGGTAAGGTGCAAGTCCGGCTTGACATCCCGATATTGTGCTCATTTATGATTTATTAAACAGTTTCATAATATATGTTTAGGGAGACGAGGCATTTACTTACTTACTTTCGTTACTTAAATGGTGATCATGTTTGAAAATATGGGGATTCGTTAGTCAACCCGAATGTACAAGTATATGTCAGGTGGTTTGCTGTCAGGCCCACAAAATGTCGTTTTTTTTTTACAAATGACTTGAGTAACAGAATGACATACATTAGGACTTGGAAATTAGACAATGTCCCAAATAATATCAGCCAGTTTTAAGTGTTTTAACTAATAAATTCGCAACTTACGAGTATAAATAAGTTATTTTGTTTTAAATTGTGATGAGCAATATGAAAGTTACCCTCACCTTATTAATCGCTATTTAAACTATGAATGAGGAGAATTAAGTACCGCGTCGAGTATTAGTACTTCCCACCTTAGTCCTTTACAGCAGTTTTTTTTTAATAGCCAGTTAACAATGCTAGCGATTGTACATACTTATAGCATAAGTACATTGCTATAGATAGGTAAAAAGGCAATACAAATTATTTATATTGACTTAAGTAATGTAAACTAAAATCAAATATTTATCGTCTATACAAAAAATTTCGGCTTTCGGTTTTTTAACAAATAAATATTAAAAACAAATATGGATTTAGGGGTTTGTTTAAATAATTTCATATGATGGTAACTACATAGGGAACTAACTTACAAATATTGTTTATTTGTGCTGTGCCTGTCAAACAAGCCTTAATCATAAATATTTTTACAGTTGACAATAAACAATTTTTAGGTTGGCACAGTTTTACAAGCATAGCTTCACAAACTTTGATTGCTGGACTCAAATGAGATCATTTGCAGAAAACTGGACACATTCAGTCCCTAATAAACCTGGTGCCGCCACGTACTGGATAGAGTTACTCCGACAACGGTTGGGCCTAGCTGAGTTTCTTGCTTGTTGTCTTTTCAGCGAGCTAGGGCTAGCGAACCAGCGACAAAACTTCCATTAGCTCGATACCATTTCACATTACTAAGATACGGTTGTAGTATTCCAGTAGTACAAATCAAGTGCGATAGGGATTTTCCCCAGGCTACCTTCCCCCCACACAGTCAGATCGCTCTAATGTGCCGAATGGTCATAGAGCCTAAGTCAGGTTTGTAATTTTTATTACTAGTTACGTTTAAAAGATGCGCTTTATTGTATTCAATAAAACAGAAATATTAATTAAAGTAAGTCTTTTGATGGGCGTGCATGAAACAGTAGTTTCATGGAATGAAGACTTTGTCTCAGTCACTAATTAAAAAATAAAATGGTTCAGCTATCTTTGGCGAGATTTTTTTTTGTTATACAGTCTGCAGCAGAAGTAGCTAAGCATTTGAGGTGTTCAAAATGAGGTCAACACGTCTCTATTGTCAAGAGAATAAGAGCGCGTGTAGGTCATTTTGAAAACTTCAAACGCTTAGCAACTTTTGCTGGTGACTGTACCTCTTTGTTGCATATGTCGCAATTTTAAGCGTATGACGAACAACGCCACATCGCGACTAGTTTTGCAATTTATTTGCAAGTAATCAATTTCATGATTCACATTTGTTATTTTTGATTATCAAGTATTCATCAATCTGGAGCAATCATGCGAAATATGCTTTCAACATTCGCTGCAATTGGATACATTAAAATTTACTGAATATAGTGAGCAATAAATAATGCTAAAAATATCTTGTAAAAATTGAAATTCGTTTATGAAATATATATATTTTTTTAAACGAGAACAGGGAATCTGGTAATTAAAAGTTGTTTACTTAAAATATGCTTTCTTTGCAATGTAAACATTTACATATTATAATTAATTACTGATGCTGATATATATATCTTGATTGACCACATTCATTGTCAAATTTTCGAATGATTGTTGATTGTACCAACCGACACAGTATGTAATATTAACGTTCGTCGAGAAACAATTATGCCAAATGCGTTTCTGGTTACGTAACTTATGCTAAATGTATGACACCCGATATTCATCCGTTTAAATGTGCCTTTTCTACGCCAAAGACGTAATATATATAAACACAGATACTCCTCGATCTTTCTAAAGCTTTTGATTGTGTAGATCATGGAACTCTCATTCTGAAACTAGAACATTATGGCCTATCAGAAAATGCCTTAAACCTCATGTCCTCATATCTTAGCAATAGAAACCAAACAGTCGTTGTAAATAACACCCAGTCTAGAGGAGCTTTAGTAAAATTAGGAGTACCACAGGGTTCTATATTAGGCCCGTTCCTGTTTTTGGTTTATATAAATGATTTACCTTGTATAGTAGAAAACCGTTGTGATATAGTTTTATTTGCCGATGATACATCATTAATTTTCAAGGTTGACCGGCAATCTACAGATTTTAATGTAATTAATAACACACTAGCTGATGTTCTCAACTGGTTTACTACTAACAATCTGTTGCTTAATGCTAAGAAAACAAAATGTGTTAGATTTGCTTTGCCGAATGTTACACCGGTGGATACTAGAATACTTTTAAATAATGAATGCTTAGAGATAGTAGATAAAACATTGTTCCTTGGTTTAACATTGGACAAAAGTCTACAGTGGAGTCCTCATATAACAAAACTCGCACATAGATTAAGTTCGGCCGCTTTCGCCGTTAGGAGAATTAGGCAACTGTCGAATATTGAGACAGCTCGATTAGTTTATCATAGTTATTTCCATAGTGTAATGTCATATGGTATTCTGGTTTGGGGCAAAGCAGCTGACATACAGACTATATTTGTATTACAAAAAGAGCCATTCGTTTTATGTATAACTTAAAAGCAGGTGCATCTGTTAGAAAACTTTTAAAGAAATTAATATATTAACTGTAGCTTGTCAATATATATATGAAAACATTATGTACGTTATTAAAACCTTTCAGTTGTTTACCAAAAATTGTGACATCCATACCTATAACACTAGAAATAAGAATAAGCTTGCTATTAGAAAGTGTCGTGTGCGTAAAGTGTATAAATCATTTTATGGGCAATGTATTCATTTATATAACAAGTTACCTGATGATGCCTTAAAATTACCCTTCCCAGTACTTAAGAATTACTTAAAAAAGTCTTTGATGTCTAAGGGCTATTACAGAGTAGAGGATTATTTGACAGACAAACATGCATGGCCCAAACCAGAAACTACCAAAACCACCTAGCAATTAATTCAACAATTGTATGTACTGCCAGCTCATGTAAATGACACAGTTCAGATAAGAAAGCATATTAAAGTATGTCTATTTTGTGAAGTCGAATTTGTTTATACATTATTATTTTTACTTTTATATTTTAATATTTTCATATCTTGTAATAAACTGTTTGATATGTTTTCTTATCGGACTACGCATAATTATGTAAGTACTTTAAGATTTGATGTATCACTGTATTGAAAAAATAAGTCCCGCCGTCGTTTCTTGCCGGTATCTTCACGGGTCAGAGGTGTAGGGTTTGAACCGGTGTAGATTTTTTTTTTTTTTTTAGTTCATAAGTGCATGTAATGTGCCTAAATTGAAAAATAAAGATCTTTTATCTTTTTTATCTTTTTATCTCCAAGTAACTCTTTACACATCCCATACATAGTTACGTCACTTTTCTTTTGATTGCTAGAATAAGTTACGAGAATTTTTCAAAGTACCGATGATATAATTATATGACCTCGACGACAGAGCCAATTAGACCTACGTGCTTACGCATAAAGTTCAACTTCAGATTTGACATTTCGATGACGTAGCGTGTGAGAGTTAGCTTTTACTTTTGACATGGCGTGGCGCGGAAAAGTTTAAAAATAAATGTATATGTATATCATGAATCTATATTACAATAAATAAATAATGTATATTATGAAATATGTAGTTATATGTCTTGCGTTGCGTGTATGTTCAAGGAAGAATAAATAAACTGCTGTAGTGGAAGTCAAGGATTAAACTATTATTCGGCCTATATATTGTTCAATTTCGACACTGTTCATTAAACAATATTCCTTGCAATCACCTCGCTATACCGGACCACGTACTCATACTCCATCAGCTTCATGCATCACAGAACAAAAGCCAGTCAATATTTTTACAACTCTAATCCTCGAACAACAAAGGCCAGATTTACATCGATGTCCTGTCAATTAAAATGGAAATTGGGACCTCGGGGCCCCGGCGTCTACATAAAACATGCAGCCAGATATTGCTTGTTTGTGGATTTTTATACGTGTATATGTACGAGTATTTGGGTTAAATATTTGACGTTGATTTATCTAGACAAGTTTTCGGTAATAACTCTGAACTGGGTAAAAGTGTATAAGCAACCAATTAGTTTTAATAAACTCTAGAGTTTTATAAACACTGTCTTTGATCCTGATGAAACGAGTACAAAAGACCTAAGTGGCATGCAGATTTAAAAATCATGACTATGATTATGGTTTGGTTTTGAGACTATAGCTTCGCGTGTGAGAGAATATAGGTATCATATAACATTACGCAGTCCCGAAGGGTTTTTAGTTTTTCTCCAAATAGACTGGACATGCAACTCAATTTATAACAACGACTATTTTTAACTTAAGACTTATATTATAAGACTTCTAACTAACTCTAGTTCCCGGCGACTTAGAGTGTATAAAGTCAACCCTCGAATGAATTCCGCAACGCACCCACTTGGAAGCGATTTATTTCAGGAAAGTTTGAAAGTTTTTCTTTTTAAACTAGTTGCATCTCTTACGATTTCATGGAACGAAGTCGAGTTAAGCCTTAGAGGCCAATTCGAACTTTTAAAATTGACACGGTTATGATAAAACCAAGTGACTAATCGAAGAGCATCTCGTGCTTGTCAATAAGTGTGAGCAAGACATGGCAGACGGACTGCGTTAATTTCGTGATCAAAACGAACGATTAGAATTGTAGTAAAGTTATCGCATGTCACGTTATGCCAAATTACTTTCGCACTTGTACCTATACTTGATAGAACATGTCCCGCTTAGTAACAGATGATTAACACCCGACCATCATAGGCTAGTAGATCATAACAATATGGCTGTAAATAACAACCTACAACCTTATACAACCTTACACCCTTACAATACAACCTTAGTTCTATTTGATACGATAGTACAATAAAATTGTTCTCGTTATAACTATAAATAGAGCACTATTCTAATTATAAAATAATGATCTTCTTTTCGCTCGTAAACAGATATTGCAGACTTCTAATTTTAAAAACTTTTCGTATTGACGACAAGAAAACTGTATTTTCTATTTTTGTTTAAAATCAAATATAAATGAAAACTTACCTGAATACGTCAAATCATATCGCTTTTGACAGGTTCAATTATTTTGAATATTACCAGTAATATTCACAAAAAAATTATTGCCGATATTGTGAATATTTAAATAGTCGTTATTTTGTCTTAAGACACTAAAATAACTATTCCATTGAGGTTTTTCTGTCAGTTTTATCTAGTATTGTACTGAAATAACAGTTGGATATTGGTAAAATCAGATTGTTATTTAATAATAAAACATTAAACATTCATAGTGGCATCGGCATCGACCCCATAAAAGCAAGCTTAATTCCGATGTAATCGAAATGTATAAAATTTACACTACTTTTATATTATTTTATTATAGAATCACATCGGGAAAATAACATACAAATTAACATTTTGCACTCTGTATGCAGAAACGTGTAAGCTACGGCAGTTCAAAAAATAGGCTCAAAATCTTCATATATTAGAATTTTATAGTCTGGTTTTTAATCCCTCCAGCAATAGACTTCACTATAGGTATGAATGTTTTAAGCAGAGATTAATGGAAAATACATGTAGCAGCTAAAAGTTTTCGTATAATTTAAAGTTTTTCGTGAATTTCATCCTCCAATTATCTTTTGTTTTGTCTAGACCTGTGTTTATTTTGTAGGAGTTTAAGATCTTTTTAAATCACTGTTGAAATAGTTATGTAAGAGTGAATATATTTTTTTATCTAATTGGGTAGGTACATCTTTCTTGAAACATCATAAATAATTAATTAGGTTCATTATTTAATAGTAATTCGAATGTTGACTGAACGTATAATAGGTTGAATCTGTTATATTTTTACGGACACCAAATACCCTTAGGGCAACAATTTCAATAGAACAGTCATCATCATCATATCAACCGTTAGTCTTAGCTGTAATTTGGTATGAATTTGTAAAATGATCACGCGATCAAAGAAAGAAAAAAAACGGCACCTTCCCTACAGGTGAAGTAGGGGGGTATTTTTTGGTTCAATTCTAAAGAGTGGTGTCTTTAGTGATGTATTTGAAGAAGAATAGGGGTTTGGTTTAATCATTTTTTTTATAAAGTAAGCGCCAACTGCACCAGCCAGGGTTAGCCGCTAACCAAGAGTTAAGCGTTAATATCACATAGACTTCACAGGCGTACCTCGGATTAGTTGGCATACCCTGGAGGGTACAAGTGGGTCTTAATATTTTTGGAAATAATCGGTCTAAAAGTCAAAAAATTAAATTACAGCTTAATAAAGACTTTCAAGGAAAATTATTTTGAATTTGTTGCTGGCCGGTTTTTATTAATTTTACGAGCAGGTACGTACTCAATCAAATGAGACCAATTTTCTTATTTATAAGTAAATCACATTTTCTATTAGTCGTAGTAAAAGCTAACATGCGAGAAGATTTCAATTAATTAAAAAAAAGGTCTTCTTGAAATATCATTCTCTGTGTATATTTTTGTAAGTGCCTTCTTCTAACTCAATGTGAATTCTGTACAACGATCAAAAGAAATCTGCTTAAGAGGCCCTAATTAACTGTAACTTTGCTTCCGTCTTCGTCATTCTGCTTAATAATAAACCCTATACTGGCGCCCTCCGTTCTTCTCTTTCGCACCCTTCTTTATGGACCCCTAATGAGTTCGCCAGCAGTTTCATTAAACGTCGCGAAAGACTTGTTGTCCCTTGTTTATATGCTAATGATTTTTGCGTGCAAGATGAACCTAGTATGATGCCGAAGTAAAGTGGACCTTATCCCAACACTCTAAGGTTGGTATTCGCATAATTACCTTGTTAGATGAAAATTCAAAGGATCATAGGTTAGCGTGGAGTTTTTTGATGAATGTCTTATTTTAAAGTTTATGGGTAATGTTCTTTGTTAAATTTACAAAAGGTTGTTGTACTTTCGGTCGCGATCTCCAGGGACCGAAGTAAAGTTTTTATGTTAAATTAAAAATTATGTTTAAAAGTTTTTAATGTATGTTCCACTTTGTTGCAGAACCACAAAGGCATTATATAAAACTGTTCGGTCCGTGTAGTTAACATTTTCAAAAAGTAAAAAACTAAAATATCCGAATAATCTTATTGCTCATATTACTACTAACCTTTACCTGCGAATTGACCTGCTCAGAATTGGTTTGTAGTAGAAGGATTAATTTATTTAGTCCACATAAAAACTTCTTTCATCATTTCGTTCAATAATTTAATATCTTTCAGTTAAACAGCTATCATTTCTGGGACTGGGAATTTCCCCTTTATTAATAATCTATCTATTCATAATCTAAAATAATTATCTTGTGTTAAGTCTGATTCTAACAAACACAACTGTCTATGTGTATAGTATACCTACCCAAAATTTTTGATTCCAATTGCGATTTTCCCCACTTTTTTATTTTCCTATCCAGTTGTGTTCCTATTAGGTTATTTCTTCGGACGCATGAATTTCCATTCGTTTTTGTTGCTACGCTTATTTCATTTCATGCATTTAGGTTTCTAGTCTGTACTATTTCCATACCTATCATTTACCTGTAGAACAAAATCTCACTATTGCTTTATCAAACATTTTTTTGGGTAGCTGTACTATATACTCTTAATCAGTTAAATAGTGTGGAGGTAGGTATCACCGACGTACGACATTGATTTAATGTGCCATTGTCTCTGAACTGGCTCCAGAAACCACTGGAGTAAGGGGAGCAACGTCCCTTAGAGTGGTGAGACATACTGTGCTCGCCAATCCGCCTGCCAAGCGTGACGATTATGGCATGCATCTCCCTGTGGCGGCCTATGGGGATACTTATGTCCTGCCTTGGACCTCCGTCGCTGACATGCTAGTACCTATTACCTAAGCTTCTTTCGCATTTATATAGGTGATTGTATGGATTAAAGAAAAAACGGAGTGTCACTAAATCAAGACTATTCAGAGCTAATTTTAAACTCGTCGCCTTAATCAAGCCCGCATTGACAATGGACGTATATCGCTGAACCCTGGATTTGGAGCTCAGTTAACTCGCTCTGACACTTAATTAACTTCTCTGAGCTGAATTTTCATTTCTGAAACGTCAATTTTAGATTTCTCGCTCAGACTTGTCTGACCTTTACGGTGCGCGTGTATTCTTATTCTAAATATTTCACGAGGAGTAAGTATGACTGATAGAAATGTTTGCACTAAACTATGCTAATTTATTACGAGGAGTGATGAAGATCGTAGGTACTGTTACTAAATAATACCTACATGATGATTTATAATCAGTCAAAAATATGAACATCAAGCTAAAATTATACTTAATAGGCAAGGCCTCATGCCACGCTCTTATTCTTTTAACAACAAAGTTATGTTAAAGTCATTTTGAATACCTCTTCTGCTGCTGAGTGTACATAAATTATTGAAATAGGATACCTACGCTAAGTACCTAGGCGAATAATTTAATAGATCTTAAGTTTTGTTTCTAAATAACAATGACAGAATGTTACTCATAAATTGTCATTTCAGAGGTTACTAGGTAAAGTACTTATATACATTTTTAGTTCAAGTTGACAAATTTTAAGACTTTAATTTTAAGAGTGGAAACGAAAAAATAATGTTTGGCGCTATTGTCTACTCCGGCATTTGCGCCAACCTCGAACAAAGCCTGCTCTGCCGCTATAACTCTCAAACCTTTTTAACTTTTTTTACCCGTTTTTACCTTTTCAAACAAACAAGCGCTGGCTGGCCATAACAATTAATTACTTTTGGCTTCGTAGTTATGTCAATAATGTGGTACCTAAGCACTTAAACATTACAAAAAAGCTGAGGTAGTACCGTCACACAATTTATACCGGGTGTGGCCTGTAATAGGAGCTTTAACTTTGGGCATCGTTTCTACACCACAAACGTAGCAAGTGTTGTTTCGTTCGTGGTTTAGAAGCGATCCCTAAAATTTTTGCTCCTATTACGGGCCGCACCCGGTATATTTTTTAAACCTACTAACGATTACGTTACAAACTGATGAATTTACGTTTAAGTACATACTAGGCAAGAAGTAACAAAGTAGTAACATGACTCACAACAGTTAATCGGCTACGGAATTCTAGTGCTGGACATTATACCTCCTCCACCTTTGAGCCTTTTTGGGTTTCTAAGCCTGGCCTGGCCACGACATTACGCGACTTGCGGCGCGGCGAGCGTTTTATCTGTTCATTGCGTTTGATCCCAAGTAACCGCAGTGCATTGCGCGTCTTGACCGCGCAACGAACAGATAAAATGCTTGCCGCGCCGCATGTCGCGCATAGTCATGGCCGTGCCGTTAATCTCCACGTTTCACAGGCGGCTTGGCGATCATAAAATGTTCTACCGTATGAGACCCTGCCTGTCCTTCGGTGGTAGCTGGTCGCAGTTTAGGGTCCTGGTTCGATGTATCGATTAACATAACGATTGACTAATTCATTATTATAAACATCGAGAGACACTTGCGAGGTGCCAGAGAGCAATGGAGTGTAGTATGTTTTGTTTTTTGCAACGAGGGAGGGGGGACCGCATTGCCCGACTCGACTGGGAAGGAACCCAGTCGCTTATGGTCAAAAGCCTCCCCCGTTCTATGTGGAGAGTGAGGTTGGTGTGATTGGTATGTGTGTTGAGTGTAGCTGGATTGTTTTTGTTTTACATTTTTAGAGTACTTGGTCCCCGCTATCGGTATACGGGCGACCAACTATTCCAAGAGTATGTTAGGGATTGAGCAGAAACTCAGACATAAGAAGTAAAACGAAGATCACAGACATACTTGTTCGCATTAACCATTTGAAATGGGAATAGACAGACATCATGCTTTTTTTTTCATGACATAGGTGGCAAACGAGCAGACGGATTGCCTGGTGGTAAGCAATTACCGTCGCCCATAGGCACCCGCAACACCAGATGAGTCACAAGCGCGTTGCCGGCCTTTAAGGGGGGTTGGAGTTCTGGGAACCTTACTCACCATCAGGAACACAGCACTACATACCTGAAAGGTAGCAGTGCTATTATGGCTGTGGTCTTCTGTAAGGAGGAGGTACTTCCCCAGTTGGGCTGCCCCAGATTCAAGCGTGATGGTCATCGCTGTGCCCTACCCCTCATTGTTGGACGTAGTTTAAGGACATACCCGGGTCCAAAACTACGCTGTCCAATAGACAAATGGAGTAAACAGGTAACTCCATTAGTACCACAGGTTCCCATAGGCCGTGGCAAACTGCCGGGACAACACGAGAAAGATGATGACGATTAGTCATTATACTTTTTTTTGTTTTATAAAAGCAAAAGATATTACATAATACTAAAGAAACAGAATATAATTTACCGACGAGTTTAGAAACTCTGGCTAATTATTTTATACTTCAATGCCTTTCAAAGTTTTATTAGTATATTCGGTACAATCTCAGGATTAACATCTTATAAAGCCGTTAAGTTTGGCTGTATCGTCCTTTATTCAAACCCCTAACTTTTGCTCCATAAACGCTTGCACTCCCAGGGCAAAACTGAATAACTTATAAACTTTAAAACTCGCGCAATTGAGATTTTCATCAAGTCGTGAGTTGTAGCTGTTCGCTGCTGACGTGATGTGAAACTGGACATTTAAATTAATGCGATGTCGTAAAATTTTGTTAATATTCGATTAATTGTCAGATACTTTAACTTCGTATGGAGTTACTTGGCTGGCAGTGGCAGTTTTTGGACCCGGGTATGTTGTTAAACTATGTCCAACAATGAAAGGTAGGGCATAGCGATGACCATGCTTGAATCTGTGGCAGCCCAACTGGGGAAGTACCTCCTCCTTACAGAAGACCATAGCCATAATACCACTGCTACCTTTCAGGTATGTGTTGTGTTCCTGATGGTGAGTAAGGTTCTCAGAGCTCCAACCCCCCTTAAAGGCCGGCAACGTGCTTGTGACTCCCCTGGTGTTGCGGGTGCCCATGGGCGACGATAATTGCTTACCACCAGGCAATCTGTCTGCTCGTTTGCCGCTTTTGTCATAAAAAAAAAAACGTGGGGCTTAAAAGTTCTCGAGTGGTGAACACGCGTGGGCAGACCCACCACAAGCTGGACCGACGATCTGGTGAAGACCGCGGGAATCCGCTGGATGGGTTGCCCAAAAACCGGTCACTGTGGGTGCCCTGTCCATGATGATGATATATTGATGATAAACTTCGTATATCACAATGAATTTATTTCGTTCAAATGCTCGATTTTATTCAATTTTCTTCAACGAGATAAAATCCTAAAATTGATATTTATATATTATTGTGGTAACACAATATAAACCTTAAAATTGTTGCTTTTAAGTTCAATTTTGTATTAGATACTTTCGGTACAAAAATAGTACACGGTGAGTATGTCAAAATCCTATGATCAAAATAAATTAAATGATACCGTAACATTTCTATGTGAACTTATAAGTATTTTATCTTATTTGTTTACAAAAAAAGTCTTCTAATGATATTAGACAGTTGGAAATAGAAAGTCGACTTTACTTAAACATTGCACGAAAATAAAAAACGCGCGTAGTAGCTTTCATAAAATATTCGATTTTATAAATATAGTTTAACGTTTAATTCTTTTAGAGCAGTAAATTATAAAGCAGTAAATTATTTATGCAGAAATTTTCAATTCATGTTATGAAGTTACAGTGTTTCTTTTCTATATACTACGTCGGTGGCAAACAAGCATACGACTCGCCTGATGGAAAGCAGTTACCGCAGTCTATACGGACGGCTGTAACTGCTTACCATTGACGGCTGCAACTCCAGAAGTGTTACATACGCGTTGCCGACCCTTTACAAATCTGTACACTCCGTTTTTAAGTACCCGTATTGTAATTCCTCGAGAAACTTGCATATATGTGACATTATCTACGAAAAGGGGCCTTATTGTCTAGGGCGCTTATGTCGTTGTTCAAGACGTTACAATACAAACGCAACGCGATTCGACGTAAGTGCCATCGACAATTAGGTCCCTTTTCCTAGATAATGACACATTTAATTTCATGTCGTAGGTGATAGGTCTAAACCTTATACTCTCATTATATTCTCTTCAAATTTTCTCTTTTTATAGAATTTGACTAAATAAAAAAAATATTTTTTTCAAATATTTCATATTCAGAATGCTACTTACGCAACGAATAACATCAGTTTTGTAAATTGATAAGATTAAAAAAAAAGTCTGCACAGTATAATTAATATTCCTTTCTCTGCTTTCATAGCAGAACCTGACCGTATAAATATAATACGATTTGATAATTATTTTCAATTAAGGTGAGTAATTTTACTTTTAATTAGAGGCTAGGATATCCTGGGAGGACCCAATACCATAATTGGATAATTATTAGTTATTACCCACCACATAATTACCGCTTTCATCAAAATGAGGTTGAATAAATAGAAGAACTTCGTTGTAATTAATAAAGTAACTCTATATAGTAAGGTAAGATTCAATTACCTACATTTAGGAGGAAGTTGTTTTTTTTTAATCGACTTAAAGTGACGGTACCAGTAATGGACAAGGAACCAATCATGAACATTAGTGCTTATTTCAAAGGAGTTAAGTGTTGTGGATTTGTTGAGACATATTCAATTTATAATATAACTTTATGATTTTTGATATAAGAACTAAGTGTCCATCATTGGTATTATATTTGAAATTTGACCCTCTAGCTTGGAATAATAAATAAATATTATAGGACATTCTTACACAAATTGACTGAGCCGCAAAGTAAACTAAAGGAGGCTCGTATTGTGGGTACTCAGCTAAGGATATATACTCGTCTAATTTACAATAACTTATATGTATATATACAGCCATGAGCATGACGCACAGACAATGTATGTGACGCATGTATGTGAGGGCACTCACTGAGATTTAAACCCAGGACCATCGGCTTCATAGGCAGGGTCACTGCCCGCTAGTCCTGTCGTCGTGAAAAAATTTTACAACCGGCATTTTTCGTACATCATCTTTTTTCTCTCGGTGCACTTCCCGCTTGTCCTAAACACGGCGAATATTAAATTTGTTTAAGACCAGCTTATCTGGATTATCCAGAGAGGGTCATCATACTCATTCATTCATCTTGTTGGAGTATCATTTTGTTATAATTATAAGCTATGCTTCAATAACGACGACCGGTGGGTAGTGACCCTGCCTATGAAGCCGAAGGTCCTGGGTTCGATTCCCAGTCATGGCATTTATTTGTGTGATGAGCACAGATATTTGTTCCTGAGTCATGGGTGTTTTCTATGTATTTAAGTATTTATATGTTATCTATCTATTATATATATCGTCGTCAGTACCTACAACACAAGCCTTACTGAGCTTACCGTAGGACTTATTAAATATTTATTTATTTATTTATAACTAACACTTCTTGTCAAATAAATATATTTTTAATAATCAGAGAAACTCATTTCCGTGAACCTCCTTGTTTTTACAAAAAAATGTAGTTTCATCTTCAAGTAAATAACTTTGAAAGTAAATAAAATATTCTACATTGACAGTTTTTAATAGGCGACACGATTTTTTTTTAATTAATTAAGGTATCAATCGATTCGTTTCGTTGTGAGGATCAAATATCGCTATGGGATCAATTGCGTAAAAGCTAAACAAACGCCAGAAATGAGAATTAAAGTCTGAAACTCGCACTTTCCATTCAAAATGCTTTTTACAAAAATTATACCTAACTGTGGCGCCATGCCTAGGTCGTCGACCACTTTAACCCTTTATAGGGCAACTTCAAAATTTCAATGCAAAAATGACCACACATGTATAGTCTTTTTGTATTTTTTTCTTAACAAGAATCATTAGGACAATCGAACCGCGATGAGGCTTGTACGCACGACCACAGTGACTTTTGGGCGTTAAAGGGTGAAAGTATAAAATAAAAACGCAATTGTTATTTTGATCGTAAAATATTTTTTTATGTATATAGTTACCATGCATTTTTTTTTTTCAGAAAAGTGAAAGGTATCGAAGTAACTTTTTTTTAGTTATTTTTAAAACGTTCAAATTGTTCAATATTTTCTTTATTGAGATATGTTGCTCATAATTATGATGTGTATTTAACTTAATTTTGTTAGAATTGGTAACATGTGTCTTCATGCCTATTACCTATATAATCACAGGGAGTTATCGATCAACATTATTACTCAATTAGCGTTAGTAGAGTTTCCGTATTAGTAATGGCCCTAGGTTTAATATGTGAAATATGTATTTTTTAAATATGTATTTTATGTAGGGATTATTATGAATATAACTTCGAGGACAGTACATTTCGTGCTAACTCGGGGACATACTAGCTTTTCCTGGCAACTTCGTCGGCCAGCCATGCCCGTCTTTCAAGTATGGTTGCGAGACCAAAAATATCCTTTGTCCATTCTCGTAGCTCAAACTCTGTCTCTCATAATTATTATTTTATTTATATTTTTATTTGTTGATATAACTTTAATAATACCACTACTCTTTTTAATTTAATATTTTAATATTCACCTCAGATAAATACATAAAAACACATCCTAATTTCCACAAGAATGAAAGAGAACGTTATTTCCACATCATAAAACTCTCCGATTGAACATTGTCTAATAAAGAGAACAAGGTAAATCAACACACTTAATTAACAAATCAATATTCGCCCCAGAAACCGACGATCCCGTCAATCCGGTCTCGAGTTAGCCGCGATTCGTCGAATTAGCAGACGGACGGACATTATGCATACTCGTAACACGTCATTTGCATTCCTAACCTGAGCTGCATATTGCTAATTCTATTTCAGCTCCCGCAAATTCAATTAGTTGAATTTATACCACAATCTTATAGTTCAAAAGCGGTTTAAACGCTTATTTTATTACTTAGACGGACTGGAATTTCATGCTGCAGGTATTAGAAATACAGGTGTGAAGAACAACCGTCTCTAGTCTAGTTTAGTTTAAATATGTTTTCTATATTTCTTACAAATTGTCAAAGCAATAGATCAGAACGAAACATGATTAAAATAAAATGGATTGAAAAATGTATGAATAAGCCGGTAAATTCAACAAAGTGATCATCAAATCAAATATATATAAAATATATATAAATAAAATTATACAATACAGAAATTAATAGATATAATTAACGATTAATACGGCACTACTCACGTTTATTTAGTCACTCGCGCGACATGTTTCGGAGAACATAGGCCTCCATTTTCAAGCACTAAGAGTGCTGAGTCTCCGTTCGTTTCGCCGCCCGCGTCACCGACATATATATAATAATCGTTAATTATTAAATATGTATCACGTAAGTTTAAATACAAAAAATAATATGTATAGTTTTAATTATCAACCTAAATTCTAGTTTTGTGATGAAAATGACGAACGTCGTCTAAAATTAAATCAAGTACGGAACGACGACGACAAATAACTGTGTTTTTTTTAAGTCAGGTGGCAAACCAGCAGACGGATTGCCTGATGGTAAGCAATTATCGTCACCCATGAGCACCCGCAACCCCCTGGGAGTCACAAGCGCGTTGCCCGCCTTAACGATTGGAGGACGCTTTTTCTTGAAGATATGCTGAGAATTTGTTAATTTAGTTCACATTGAATTTCTAAATTATAGTGCAAATAAAATAAGCTTAATCTTTACAACACCGGACTAGACCTTATTGTAATTTTTTTTAATGTTAAATATTTGTGCGAATGTATTCGTGTGATATAATCGAGAATCGCGTAATAAACATGAATATTCATATTTAAAACATCCAACATGGAGGCGGTGAATGTAGCATGATTTACGTGATCAAACCTTTTATACAATAAAAACTTTGCATTTTAATTCAGAAAATAGTGCGAAAGGTTTAATACCAGTAGTAATAATAGAGGGCAAATGGTGGTATTATAACGACTTTATTCCTGGATAATAATAAGATGGAAGGAGGTATAATTTTACTCGTAAACCACAATTTTATTGTTGAATTTCTCAGTCACGTGAATAATAAGGAAGTCGCTTGTTTACACGTGTTTATTATTGGAAAATCTTACACAAATCGAACCTACAACATACCACAGTATATTTTCAAGAAGACTTTTAAAAGGGGATTGCTAAAATATTGTACCTAATTAAGGAATTATTTATTTATTTTATGAAGAAGCGGGTAACAAATATCTTCTGCCATTGTGACTACCGCCCTTAAATATTGAGTGTTAATACCTTTTTTTATGACATAGGCGGCAAACGTGCAGACGGATTGCCTGGTGGTAAGCAATTACCGTCGCCCATGAGCACCCGTCGTCGCGTCACAAGCGCGTTGCCGGCCTTTAAGGGGGGTTGGAGCTCTGGGAACCTTACTCACCATCAGGAACACAACACTACATACCTGAAAGGTAGCAGTGCTAGAGTTTGGCCAGTGAAAAAAATTGGTTTACTCACTTAAAGCATAGACGATTGAATCATACCGTCTCTTTCTTTCGCTTGCACTACGACCCCAAAAAAAGGGATGAGTATAGTTTATTTTTTCAACTTTAAGAGTAACAATCGAGTAATAATTGGTTAGCCAGACTCTATTATGGCTGTGATATGGTGTAAGGAGGAGGTACTTCCCCAGTTGGGGTGCCCCAGATTCAAGCGTGATGGTCATCGCTGTGCCCTCATTGTTGGACGGGGTTTAAGGACATACCTAAATTCACTTCGTTCTCGATGTTGAAACATTTATATCTGTTTTATTGCAGGCGGTGAGGGCCAAGAGCACGGGCCCGTCTTCCTGATGGAGCCGCCGTCTCGGCTGGTGTTCGCCAACAGCACGGGCGCCCAGGTGTCGTGCGCAGCACACGGATTCCCGCCGCCGCAGCTGGCGTGGCAGATGCCTGACGGCGCGCCTCTCGATGACGTGCCTGGTCTAAGGTAAATGGTAGCTGGATCACAAAGATCAAGCAACCAGTATTTTTTCGCTAGTATTCCCGCTCTTTCTCTTTGATCTCCCCTCGTGACTAAGGACTGTGGTCATCAACGCATGTAAATACTTCTTATGTATGAGCATTCTCCATTGGGTTCTGTCCATAGTGTACAACAACTTGTAGTATTCAAGAAGACCTCTACTCCTTGAAATGTAAAATATATAAACGATTCCAGTCAATCATTAATACAATCAGTCAATTCGTTTGTATTCCCGGAAAGATATAATTTAGGTCTTTTCAAGGCAAGAGTGAATAGGCTATTACTGAACCAGCGTGCTACACCCTCAACCTCGTCGACAGTGCGACTGAGATCAAACGCTAGCTTATAATAAGGGTAAGTTCCCTTATTTACAGTTCCCATTGGTGTTTGTTACACGTCAGCGTCTTGATTTTGTATTTACCTATAGAATGAGTGGTTAAGACAAATTAACTGTATTTACTATTTTGTCTATACAACGGGCACTAATTCATTCTCGACAAAACCTTCCAGATTACAAGTAGGTATTGAACCACATATTTCACACTCCTATACTGTAACTTAAAAAACAATACCTTTATAGGTGGTATGCATCCCATAGGTATTTACAAGATACTTTTGTCTTTAGGTGAGACTTAATTTAAAAGGAATGACGAAATGTGTATTCACTATAGTAAAGATTTATGTTCATTTCAACTTTCTATAAAGGGTTAAAGTTTTCAAGAAATACTAATTTAGAATGAGCTTACTCCGTCAAAGTTTTCACAAGATTAAGTACGTGACTTTAAAGGAATATGAAGAAAGACTACTAGAACCTGCATTATTTGTATGTACTTACTACTTAGGTTTAACTATAAAACATCGCCTGAATAAACAAAAAAGAATACGCAAGTAGGGTTGAAATCTGTGTTTTAAGCGTGGGAGCAGGGATCTATACTCATTCTACTTTTTGTACCTTATTATTATAAAGGATAATTTTTTCATATTACTCTTTATATAACGATAAAATAACAAGATATTTTAACACAAGGCATAGATAGAATTATGATTTGATTTGAATTTTTCACACGGCAATTCTAGATGTTATTCTGAAATGTTGACACAGCGAACGTATGTAGTTCAATTTGTTCTTAAAACAAATACAAACATTTCCAGTCTTCTCCGAACACCGAGCTTCTTGAATAAGTAATCAAAAATTCGAATTGACATTCACCGAGCTTTGAAAAACCCCCACGTCATACATTTATAAATATCTGGGCTCAGGTGCTGAGAACTCTTTATTAAGGAGATAGGCTACGTGCTTTCTGGCTGACATATTGAGCTTGATACAGAATTTGCTTATACGCCGCAGAATTTCAAATATGCGTTATTCACAATTTTACGAGGTTTTACCTGGAGCTTTGGTAATAAGGAAATGAAGGTTGGTTTTAGCTATCAACATGGTGTATTGTCATCATTAATTTAAATGTGCAAAATTGCAATTTGTAAATCTCAAGTAGTACCTGTTGAACAGCAAGTAGGTACTATATTTATTTTATTGATTTCTATTCAAATATAAAGTCAGTAAGTTTGGTAAAGATGCTTTTATTGATAAATGACATGAATAAAATCATCATAGTGCACATATAAAACATCAAAATACTGCTATATAAACTCCGAAAAATTCTTCAGATTATGAAAGTTAAATATCTGTGTAACTTATCTTTGTATTACAGACATTCATTCTGTACATTCAACAACAAAATAATATGTTTTATGAGTTTATTTACCTCACCAGCACTAAAGGCAAGTCTGAAGTCCTAACTCAAAACTATTGTGAAAATTAAACTAAAAAAACTTAGGATTGTCTAACTCAAACAACTGCTTATGCATTCCATCTTCAAATCCTCAGGATTCGCCCGGGATTGAAACTTACAAATTGTGAAAAGTTATCAAAGTGGGGCGAATAAACGATGGGCAAATGGAATATGGAATAGGTGCTTTGAATAGTGTATCGGAAGCTTTGTGTCATTATAAAACCCCGTTTATATTTAGACTTATATATTAGGCATTGTAAACCGGTTAAACCGTTTTCTATTGGACCATATTTAAGGAAAATCCTAAACCGATTTAGACAATCGCTCGCACTCAGATACACTGCTAATAGTGCTGATGATGATCAAACTTGAATTTTGACGATTGGAAAACCAGTTTATAATTATAAATTAGCCTTCCTTTTGTTCAATGAAATAGGGTTGTTAGAGGTTATCGGGCAATATGAATCCAGTCCGCTTTGAATGGGATCCGATATCGGCAGCCAACCGCAATTATTTATAAGATGCTGTGCTGCATCATATTGTAGCTAGCAGTACGGGGAGTTGGGAGATGAAGCGAAGCCTTACAATGTAAGCCTTGGGAGCCTATTCGAGGAATATAATAGTCTTATTGATTGATTTTTTTACAAAATTGAACTTAGTAGTTTGGCCTATTTAAGTAAAGCATAATTTCATGTCATGAAATAAGATAATATAATTATTAATATCATACCCATAAGTCTATAACAAATTAAAATCATAATACCGTGATGAAATTATTAATTGGATCTAGAATATAAGATTTTCAGACACGTATTCGTGATATTCGTATATTAAGCTTTTGTATATGGAATAATAATTGTATCACACGTATATTAACTTTCGCAACTCGGCATGAATACAAAAACAATATACAAGCAATATTCAATATAAATCAAAGGGAATGACTACTATGTATAAATAAGTATTTTGATGTAAATGTTTGACAATTGCAGAGGGCCTTCAATAATTTAATCATAATAATTTAATAATATTAAGAGGAGCTTCTGGCCAGTAGCTGGGGAGTGACTACTCCACTAATCTGACTGCTCCAGAGAACTGGCCATTATTGGCTTGTTATTGGCTTGTTTTGTTTTATTGGCTGTCGTGAGAGGAGTCATCAGAGCTATTTGCTTGAGGGTGCGGTGCCTGGTTATAGCCGCTGGGTAGAAAGCGCCTGGCATATCTCCACACGTTGAACCGTTCACACCGATGTTGCTTCTGGCCATCTTTACCATATTGTCGGTGGTAAGCCACTATCTGTCTCGATGAGATCTGGTAACATTGTTATGGCATATGCTTGCACTATCATGTAATAGCCCAATTTCCAGCGACAACACCAAGGTCCGGTTACTCTTTTTTTTATTTTATAGCCCATAACATTTAATTAGATTGATTCATTGGTATCATCTATACCGTTATATTGATGTACACGTGAACGGGTTCTAGCAGGCTTATTGTATAGGAAAATTCTCAATAGGGCTTACCGTGTCGGATTAATATTACCACACAACCGATATGTATAGGCCCGTGATCAAAAGGGAGAAACAAATAAGAGATATTCTCTTGCAGGTTGTTTGCACATGCAAGAGAATATCTCACTACATCGCTATTGCTCGTTAGATGAAATTTTTCGGATTTTTGGCGTTGTACACACAAGTACTGCTGCTCTTAAAAATTGTAGTTAACGTCACCCAATCGATTACATGTCTAGGTTTAAAATACGAACGCTGTGTAAATACGTAGTCAGACTTCGATAAACGACTACTCGTATTTCTTAAAAGGAACTCTAAATAAAATTGCTTTAACACCTTATGTTCAGGGTATTAAGAGCTTTTATCGCTTAGTTTGGCTTCCTGTGTCAACGTGCCCATGCCAGCAACTAAATGGCTCAGCACGTCCTGCCAAAGGTGCTTCAACGAACGTTCAGAGCTGCCATCCACCGAAACACCTTCCTCTAGCTATCCCTATAACTAACCTAGTTTTCTGCGAATCTAACTTTTGATGGTCCAGTGTAACTGTGAACTTGAGGTCCGTAACAACTATGGGTATTCGGAGCGCACACCTCTTGTGTTTTCTTTGCCGTAATCCCGTTTGTGCTTGGTAAGCGATTTGAATAATACAAGAACGCATCTAAACGTCGACGCCTGATTCCGTGCACGTGTTCTGCGTGCCAAGTGAGGCTTTGCAAGCGGGCTTTTTCTAGTTTAACCTAAACCAGTTCCAATATTTGAAACGGTTACTAGAACGGCTGATTGCATTTGCTGGCATGTGATTTAAGATAGAACGCGTCTTGCAGTGTTTTGTTTGCAAAGTACAAGTACGCTTGCTCAAATGTTTAGCCACTATCACAGTTCCTGTTTTGTAATATTTCTAGTCCATAGTAATGTAGTCTAAAAGAACATGTATAAGAGGTTTATAAAAACTTTACAATCTTCTCTATACATATAACCTTTCCTTGCAGTAACGGAAAAGTTATATATCCACCTTATAAACCACTAAATTCACACAATTACTTAAAAAAAAGTTAGTACTCTTGCTCTAACGATCGTAATCCGCACAGGTACGATTAAGCAGTTGTATCTACTTATTCTTCCATACCTCTGAAGGATAAGTATATATTATTTATATCACTGATAGTATGCTCCAACGTTCATCTTATCTCTATTTTTTTATCAATTATTTTTATTCTCTTCAGTTTTGCTTTTACATGGATAGTGGATACTTCATAAGTTTTATATCTTCCCTGGTAGCGCTAATGAACTAATTAAGTATTTATTTTGACCTAAGACCACAGACCTCAGATTCAGTCTGGATTATCGTGTGTCCCGAGGCAGTCTCAAAAATTCATTTATTTTATATTATTACATTTCTTTTGAATGAAATATGAGAGTAGCGCTTTTAATATTTTTATTATAATATTGAGATTGTTCTATTTTTAGAGATTGTGCTTTTAATATGCAAGATTATTTTGTAGCAGAGAATTTCTGCATTTGTTCGCCTGAAGCGTTTCACAAAAACTGCAGGTTTATTAAAACTTATCTAGGATTTATTAGTACGTTGTTGTTGTTTTTAATTCATGTTTTTTAATCTTGTCTTCGTAAGGACTGTTTATATTTTAAACCCGTTACAATTATGGAAAGCCGGACTCACATACTGGGAAATTTCAACTCTAAGATAGTGTATGTTTAAAAATGATTCAATGTATGTTATCTACTTATATAAAAACCCAATAGTAAGACATAAAATATTGTCCCACTTATATCTTCAGCATATTTAAGTTTTGGTGGTGGAGTTTGTGGTCGATAAGACTAAAATATTTAATAATCTGCAATTTTATGTTTACCTTTATTTGATGATATTAAATCTGTATGGTTTTGAGTAAATCGAGGTCTACAAAACATTATTTAACTGTAATAACTGTTATAACATTAAAAATATTGAATTATTTAAAATCTTAAAAATATACCTTGAATACTATTTTCATAGACACAACCTTCCGCTAAATAGGTGTGCTTTTAAAATTCTAACACTAAAATACAAAATCAATTTTAAATCATAGTTGAAATTGCGTTACTCGCTAAGCTAAATAAAGAGCGATCGATGGGAAAGCCTCTTTGGGGAATTCCTCCATAAATAATTGCTTTCAAATTCACTACCCTTGTAGCTTTTAGTATATAACTTGCAACGAGGGTTTGCAATTTTTTGTTTTTAATACATTGCCAATAATTTTAACACGATGGGTGGAATTGGAATATAAATATTTATGAACAAAGTTTCATTAACTATTTACCGGATATAGCTGTTTTTTATTCCCGCTTTTATTGAGATCTGAACAAGCGATCCTTCAAAATTGGCTATGCTCGTGTGAGGTATTTATTAAGCGTTATTCTCAGCGCTGCGAGAGCCTCAAAGCACGACAAACAAACCCATTTGCCAAACCTTCGACCTCGTCGTCACTTACCATCAGGTGCGACTGAAGTCAAACGTTGGTCAGTATAGCATAAATAAAAAAAAAAACCCGGGTAAGTGTGTACATATTATTTTTATTTTGGAAATTCAAAATGGCAAACCGAGATTGATTAGTTGATTGACAATGGTTCTAAACGTATCTAATGTTTCAAAATAACTAAATCCTTCTAGCGATCGCGAGGGTGCAAAAATTTACAGGAATGTTGGAGCTAATTGAGCTTTCATTTTCTTTATGAGCTGTTTTAATTTTTTTAATAAACATAAGGCAAATCAGCAAGAAGTTTTTCAACAAAGGTCACTTTGATAGCTTCTGCCAGAGTAGAAAATGTTGCCGGAGGTTGGTAATGAAATTATGTCAGCGTTTTCTTAGCGTCCTTGTAAAAGCCACTTTACAAACAGATAAAACTTGTAAGTATCTTTTTGCCTGAATAACGTCGATCAATTGAATTACTCCAGATTTAAGATTCGAGAATACGACGACACGCTCCGAGCAAGAGGTAAGCGGTGCTTTTGTCTTGTCTCGGCGAGGCACGACTGCGCCACCAGATAATCTGAACGTACATAAAAGGATTAAACCAAAGCTACTAAAGTACTATTCAGCAAGTTTCCTTAATCAGATTACTTACCTTGGCCATAATCCCGTTTTGACCCCTGTTTATTTTAAACTAAATTAATTTTAATCTCGGCCTCTACAGACTTCGATAGGCCGTGGAAGGCTTTGATTGGATTTCAATTAAGTTAAGCCTTAGCAAAGGAAATCGTTTGATAATTATCTGTCAGGAGCACGCTTAGACCGGTGGGTGCGGCCGCCCTTATTGTTGATATGTCTTAAAACAAATAATGGGCTAGTGAAAACCTAAAATATAATAAATAAATATTTCGGGACAATCTTATACAAGTCGACCTAGTCCTACGGCAAGCTCAGTAAAAATTGTGTTGTAGGAAATAGACGACTATACACAATATAATAGATCGATACATATAAGTACTTACTTACTGGGAATTGAACCCAAGACCATCAGCTTCATAGGCAGAGTCACTACCCACTAGGCCAGACCAACCTTCTGTCCTCCAACAAATTCAATTTTCTCTTATTTAGTCGACAGCACGACGATTTCAGAATTCTTAGATCTTCGTCAGAGTTCTCTCGTTAATTTTAACATCGTCGTCATTCGTTAATTTCTTTGATTACTGCAATAACACAAAATATCTAAAACAGCAAGATAAAGGAATAAAAATGTCACATATAATTAGTTATTAACAATCATATAAGACAAGATTCTTGAAAATTTTACACCTAACTGTACAACTTAGCCCCTATTAATGTAAGTTTTATTGCTTTATACCTTTTCAGGGTTTTAAGTTTAGACTGCAACTAATTTTAAAGCCTTCTTTGTAAGTTATGCATGACATGAAACGCAATGAGTATGAGTATAATCTATACTCTCTTTTACTGGTTATATACATTAACAGGGAAAATACATACTAATCATAAGCAAACTATTTCTAGTGAAACAGTTTAGTGAAATAGTTCTCAGGGGTTGAATTCCCAGTACCTAGTAGAATGTGACACAAGTGTGTTAAATTATATGGCAATGGCGTACATACAGTCAGCATCAGAAGTGGGTAAGCGCTTTAGGTGTTCCAAATGAGGTCAACACATCTCTATTGTCAAGAGAATAAGAGCGCGTGTAGGTCATTTTGAACACTTCAAACGCTTAGCTACTTTTGCTGCTGACTGTACATTAAATCCTAAACGAAGCGAAGGAGATTTTAAAATAATAAGCGTGTGAAAATAAATAACCATACGAGTATCACATATCATATCGATGTGGCCTGTAATAGGAGTAATAATTTTAGGGATCGCTTCTGCACCACGAACATAGGAACATTTGTTCTACAACTTTAAAAAATTGTGTAATTTCTGACTTGGGTTTTTTTCGAACAAACTAAATAGTATTTTTAATGAACGACATCTAATAGTCTAGTTGACGGTTACTGTCAGCCTACAATCTTCATAGTTTTCACAATAGATTGCTTGCTTGAAAAATCTTTTCTTATTAATATTTATTAAACTATAAGTTATTTTCAAAAGTTGTAGAAGAAATGTTGCTACGTTTGTGGTGTAGAAACAATGCCTAAAGTTAATGCTCCTATTACAGGCCACACCCGGTATATGTGTACCTTAGATATTCATTTTATAGGTATTTGTTAATTAGGTGCTTTATTAAAAGTGTCTCCGTGATAGATTAGGCTCTAATCATTACAGGAAACCTATGCTTCTCCAATCTCTATTTTGCATAATTATAGTTCATGTCAACTTTTGAATGAGGTGGGTTGTAATGAAAATATAATATATAAATTGATTTTGTAATGACGAACTACCTAAAAACAACAATTGTTATAAATAGTCCAAAAAAGTGTTCTTGCTCCCCTTTTAGCAGCAAAGGAAAATATTGTGAGTAGGTGGCATGAAATAAGTATTTCTCGGGTCTCCATGATCCGTGACATTAACCTATAAATATGTTTTAAAAGTCAAGGTTCGACCTTTGACGGTTTAGGCTATTTTTATGTCGGTTCGCGCGTTTCTTTTACTTATTCAGATAGATTAAGGAACATCAATCCGCATACACTCAAGTACTTAGTACAATTTAGCGTTATTCCTTAAAGTTTTTAACTTCAAGATATTGTAAAAGCAACATTGCTACTGACAGATAAGGTTTATATTCGTTCTTCATTAGTCGAGATCATGGCGTGTAAGCTACAGATTGACGTGACAGGAAAAGTGATGAAAGTGTTGACAAGCTCGCGTATACCTTGGGCAACATGTCTTATTTTAGGTTCTCCTATCAACGTTTTATAGTGCAAACCATGTCTAAACGTTGATCCGTGGTAATTTGGTGATACTGAATTGATATTTTACGCTATGCAATGGTAAATTCAAGCAATAAATTGCTGCCATCTCGATTACATGCATGAAAAACTTACAGCTGTTAACGATTTTTTGCTTTTATTTCGTTATAGCGAGAGGTCTGCGTTAAACAATACTGAAGTATCACCGAATTACCAAGTATCACCAATACAGCAAAGTCTGTCGCCTACCTAAAATGCGTATGTGCCTTGATAAACCTAAAATGTGCCTTGATAACCCGATTTGTTTTGTCATCATCATCTTCCTTGCGACATCCCGGCCATAGATTTTGCCACAGATCATGGGAGCCTGATGGGGTCCACAGGGCAACTAATCTCAGAAATTTGTGTAGGCACTACTTTCACGAAAGCGAATGCCATATAAAATGATATTTCGTAATATACGTATAAATTCCGAATAACCCCATGGTTTTTCGGAAAGAGTCGGGGTTTGACCTGCCACCTTCAGATTACAAGTCACACGCTCTTACCACTAGGCCTCCAGCGTGAACGCTTTAAGTTTTACAATATATTTAAATCCTTACACATTTTTCTTCTAGAAGTAGATCGCTGGAGTAGAAGGAATTAGAAGGCTTATATAACTTTTTTTTTTAAACTCTTCTCAAAATACATAAAAACATACATAACATACCTATCTATTTATTTGTTTAAGATGTGGGTTCTTGTTGGTGGACCAATTCCGATTAATCTTTATCACGGGCTTTCTCCTTGACATCCTGTTACTACTACATGACTTTTACTTTTACTTGGTCAATATTACATCCTTCCGAGTTTGTCTCAGATCCTTTTTCATACTTTTCCCTCTAAAATAACCTATATACAGTCTTTCCTGGTCTTCTAATTTTCAGGTGCCTTCCTTTTGTACTCTCCAGAATTTCTAATTAGATTTTTTGTTCATCGAAATCCTGTCCAGTCGATATTTGAAGTCCATAAATATTTGAAGTCACAAGTATCGAATCCTGCTTATTAAAGTTACGGACAAGTTTTAGTATTGCTCGCTACCCGGGCGGGCTTAACAGCCTAACACTACGGCCAGCAAAGCCTGAATTACGACCTATTGTCCTGCAAGTAGAAGTTATTTATGAATAGCGTGTAGTCCGTTGTTAACCTACTAACTGTCCTAGATTTAAATTGTGACCGAAAAATCGTTGGTTAAATTTTTGTCGTTTTAATATTGTGGTTATGACAAACTGACGCATCAGTGATAGGAATTGAGTTATGCTGTTTTCATTCATTTTTAGGCCGGTACTTTTTTACCGAAAACATATATTTTAACTCAATTGCTACTATTGCTACCATCTGGGATAGTTATCCTTATACAAATCAGTAACAAGAGTCTATAAGATTGTCTGTGTAATACTTAAAGTGATTTGACAAAAAAAACGATTGCCAGAAAAACTCTTTCCTTCTCTTATCATTATAAGTAAATTTTTGGTCATTAAGAATAAGCAAAATATTAGATTAGGTTATTATTAGGTGAGCGTTTTTTGAACCTTTAACGGCTCGGCTAAGTAGCTGGTACGTTTTTCTTGAAACTGACAGTGACATACATACACTAGGTATTTGTATACATTTGTAATTTTTTTTTTGTCTAGCCTATAGTGTCCCACTGCTGGACAGAGGCCTCTCCCATGGACCCCCACAATTCTCGGTCTTTTGCTGTTTCCGGCCAAGTGCTGAGGAAAGCATCCAGATCGTTCTGCCATCTCTGTTTAGGCCTGCCCCGTCCGCGCCTCTCTTGTGGCATCCATTTGGTGGCTACGCATGCCCACCTATCCGGATTCATGCGACAGACGTGACCGGCCCAATCCCACTTGAGTCTAGCAGTCTTCCGACCAACGTCAGCTATGCGTGTTTTGGAGCGCATTTGTAATATTTGGCAATAATGAATAATGTCAATAACTCAATAAATAACGCGTCTTAATTATAATCCCACCAACAAACATTATCTAGAGAAATTCAGCACAGACAAGTTTTTTATGTAAAAACATATTAAAATGGTAAAAATCCATTAAGATTTCTTAGCTTCGAAACTTTTGTTCAAAAACTACGAGTACATAATATTTTGCGAACGTTTTTGTCGTAATTCCAGCATCATACTCTGCATTATACTCCGTTTCCTCTTTCACTTGGTTAATGGTTTTTGTTTTGGAGCGATTAAGCTAAATAATGTGTACAGTCGGCTAAAAATGGTATAACCTAGAAGTTTTGTTTGCACTTTCTCACTTACTTTACTGTGTAGAATTTGACAAATAAGCGAGGTTAATTTGTGTAAGATGTAAAATCCGGATACTGAATATAAAACTTGATATTTAAAAATCCGTTTTTTTTAATCTGTCGTTTTTCTTCTGTAAACTTAGATGCAGACGGTATTTCGTGTGTACTTGACGTTAAACTAATTGAAACCTTATCACGTAAGGTAGCCAAATTTCAGAATTTTACTTAAAATTATCCCTAATGATATGTTTGTGGGATTAAAAAGCAATAATATTTGCGTTTCTGATAAAACCAAAAAAGAACTTGTGCTGAAAAGAAAAACCACATAAGAGAGTATTTCAATTTAAGCTTAAACCCAAATCGCCCGGGCGTACATAATAAAACAATAACAGGGGAGGAAAATTGGAACAAAGAGCCGTAATGCGATTAAATGCCAGTTAAAAAAAAATGTGGTGACATTGATTACTATTATTACGTTCCGTGACGTTGACCTAAAGAAAAAAGTAGGTACTTAAGCATTTATCTATTAAAATAACTGCCTAGTGGCAGGAGTATTAGTATAAAATAACACCTTATATAATTATGATGTGTGCGACATCCTTCAATTAAAATCTAAATTTTGATAGATGGGTTTGAAGTTGAGATGGCAGGCATCGATTAGGTTGTCGAACAAACGCCGGGTTTCATTGGCCGTGGCGTAAAGTCGAGCTACAAGCAAGGAAGAAGGTAACGAAGCATTGTGAAATGGCGACATCAAATATAAAACATTAACTTTAGGCTTCCACTTCTCTCAATAAGATCGTTAATCAAAAATGTCTAGTAATTCTTCTTTCATTCACAAGAATGCGAGTAAATATCTAATGCAAATAGGTAGGTAATAACTTCAGATTTCAAACCAAAGTTCAAAACCGTTACTATTCGTTAACAAAGTATACAAGGAACCCTAAAACAGAATCGCAAATGTTCTTGGTCGTGGTTCCGTAACTCACAAGCCTGCACGTTTTATAGCGTTCCCCGCGGACTTCGCGCTTACAAAGCAATTTGGATAAAAAAGGAATCTTCGATTGTTGGTTCAGATAACGCAAGCGTTATGATAAAGAGATTAGGGTATGTTCGAACTTTACAAAGCTGTTTTGGACGTGGTAAGTCAAATATCTGTCAGAAGTATTCTCCGAGTGGTTACGATATCAGTTTATTGTCTATGAACAGCTTTAGCTCTCTATCAATAGAAAAATGTAAGCTTCAAATGAGTTCAACTCGCGATTCCGAAATACTAACCCGCCGTTCTTTAGAGTTACTCATTGGCTGCGATTTCCACCTTATCATTCCATGCCTAGAAATGAGCTTAATGACATCTACCTTATATATAATAAACTGAACAGTCACGTGACAATAAGAAAAACAAGACATACTTTCCAAGAAAAACCTAAACTACACGATTTTTTATTTAGCGTACATCTCAATTAATAAATGCCGAATATAAATCGTATTTTTCCGCAGCAGAAAAAGCTTAACTAAGAAGACTGAGTGATATCAGCATTACACTATTATATGTATTGTTAGCAACCGTTTTTTTTTTCTGTAAAACCGTTTAGTGTAAATACAAGCCGAGTTACATTACGTGTGAATTAAAACAACAAGTAGCTACATAACAGTTGCCAACGTCCAAATGAACACAAAGCGTTCATTTCACATAGCCAAAGTACTTGTATAATGTCATTGCAGTGTGCTTTAAACCCATCTCCGTTCCTGCCGTGAGTCTGACCGCCATTTTGCGAGCAGCGCATCCGAAATTAAAACATAATGTAATAACACTACAGTTTGCTAGGCAAATACACTGAAACCCTATTCTGTATAAATTCATCGCGCTTTATGAAATAGGGTTGTGCGAAATGGCCGAGGCGGTTTTGTAGACATTTACGATTAGTTGGACAAATATGAATTTAAAGGTTAAAGCTTGTTGAACGTAATCAACTTGTTGAATATATCACGATATTTATGTTATTAGGTAGCTTGAATATTACATAATTGTTTTTGCACTAATGATTGCTTTAATTTATTACATACGGCGTCATTTCGTGTAAGTTTTCGGTGTAAGTTAATAAATTACGTACATCAAGTTATACATGACAACATGACATTCACTCGAGTTTATTTAAAATCATCTAATATAGATATAATAGGATATAGATGTCGCTAGTGACTTGTCTCATCATTGAGTCGACTAAATCCGCGGTGTTGGAATGAAGGAAGTCTGTTGTAATTGGAAGGACGTTGGTTCTGGTTCGAATCTCATATTATTTTCTCAGAGTCCTTTGCTGTTATTGTTTTATTGCAATGGATATTTGTTTCCAGTTTGTAGCATTTTTATTAGTTAGGTCTTATTGAAGTTATTAAAACTGTTGGTTGCAAATAGCGCGATTAAAATAGACTTTGTAACGCGATAGAATTAAGAAAAAAACGTGGCAAATACAAAGATTTTAGGTAGTATTTGGTGATTTCACTGTAACAATGCGCCTAATTGAGAGAAAATGAAAACACAAAAAGGTAAAATAAATACAATTTTATTTAAATATGAGTCGTTTTTTAATTATAAGGATGATAATTATTCAAGGTTAAAGATGAAAAAGATACCATACATCATACATACATTTCAGCCGCATGAAGTCCACTGCTGGACATAGGCCTCCCACAAATAAGACTTTTTTATTTTTATTAACTTTATTGGAGAAACAACAGAAATAAGTACATGGGTTGTTAAATATCGTTGATAATACATGAGGTGGTACTTATCTCCTTAAACGCTCTCACTAAGACATAAACTGGCTAGATATTTACAAGCTATGGTAAACTTAATTAGGCTAAAACAGATAGCTATAGTTGCTGTCAAAGAAGCTACAATTTTGTTTTTTTTTTGTACTTGTACCATCTTGGGGGTAATTGCCATAGATACCGTTTAAATTAAAAAAAAAAACACTATGTTTATTTTATTATTGTAAGCATCGAGATTAAAATAACTAGGTTTGTATGTATTAACTACTTAAACAACATGTTCATATAATAGACAAATTGTTCAGCACCATGCCTAGGTCTAAGGAAAGGTTTCTATTACTGATATTTAAATCGAAAGAAAAATAGAAAAAAATGACTCGCAGCGGGAATGGAACCCACAACCACTGGATTTCTATTACTGACTTCAAATCACGACACTTAATGTGATCCTGTTTTCATCATAAATTCGGCGTAACAAATACACCACATATTCGGCTTCGGAGGACAACAGTTCGCTGAACACAATCGTCGCGGCGAGTTATGACGGCCCCGTCACGCGCGCTATCTGAATTATACACGGTGGGACTTTACGGGTTGCTATTATTTTGGTGCCCGCGACAATAAATAAATAAGTAACTTCATATTATATATTTCCTATTAGTTATCCTATTGTAACTGATATGATATTATGTTTAAACATATGACACACGACACGACGCTGTAATCAGAAACTTCAGATATTAAGAAAACCGAGAAGAACATACAAGGGCTAAATAAAGACGTCATGTCGTATCAGGTGACTACCTGATACGAGAGGATTATTCGACATGATTATTGACTAATAATCCTGGTAGGTTTTTAAGGAGCCAGAACTTGCCCGATTTATACGTTATATTTTAGTATTTTTTGTTATTCATTGTGGAACTACGCATAATTATGTACTTTATTCGTAACATTTGATGTATCACTGTTTTAGAAGAATAAGTCCCGCCGAGTTTCTTGTCGGTCTATAATATTAATAATCTTCTTGGGTCAGAGTTGTAGGGTTAGAACCAACCGCTTGTAGATTTCTTTAGATTTTTTTGACGTTCATAAGTGCATTGTAAATTTGCAGTATTATTAACGTGCCAAAATTGATACAAAATGCTTTTCCGTATGTCGCTAGCAAGACAGGTACAGGTTCCGTAAAATCTTGTTTTGTTTCCCTTCATGCATATTCAGAGAATTATCGGCCTGTGTGCCATGGCAGTGTGTGTTGAGGAATGGCTTTTCCTCAGAATATATAACAATATGCACAAGTACCTTACTGTAGGATTTACTTGCATTGGGGAAACTATAAGCAACCGAGTGTTTTACCTCTGTGATTACGAAATATAATTTGTTTCTTTAGCAACTTAGACAATTTTAGATTTTTAATAACTGTGCTGTCTGTTTCATATACGTGCAGAGTAGGACCTTATTTGTGTACTATTTGCCAATAATTATAATATTGATTATTTTAATTTAAAATGTCCATATATATCCATTTCAAATAAAAAATATTATGATCATAATGTAAAAAAAAGTAAACGTCATGACGTCTCATTGTGTCAATGTCCTTTGATACATGGAAATTGCTGCACCGACATGAGCCCAGTTCCTAAATTCATATTTCATTTATAGATAGTCTACCATTTACTTAAAGCTATAATTTAACGAAGCGGTATTTTCGTTATAGAAATCATGGAAACCAATCCAACTTCAATAAGTTAGTAAATAAATAAATAAATGTTTCGGACATTCTTACACAAATCGACCTAGTCCCACGGTAAGCTCAATAAGGCTTGTGTTGCAGGTACTAGACGACGATATATATAATAAATAGATACATATAAATACTTAAATACATAGAAAACACCCATGACTCAGGAACAAATATCTGTGCTCATCACACAAATAAATGCCCTGACTGGGAATCGAACCCAGGACCTTCAGCTTCATAGGCAGGGTCACTACCCACTAGGCCAGACCGGTCGTCAAAAAAGTTAGTAACTCAATAGTTACTCGTCCCAACGTGTATAATAGTTATTTGTTAACGAGGGAGCAAAGTTAGTGTTTACCTTTTTGTGCTGATATCAAGATCCGAGGTAGGGAAGCATTCCAAAATTTAGCCATTAATTTAGTGGTTCGGGAAATCTTGAGATCTGGGAGGGTTTGAAGGCACAAGAAGGGACCAAACTTTACTACCGTGTGATGCACAAAACTTTTCACCTAACTATTTACCGCGAGTAATATACTAACTCTAAAACAATAGAATTTACTTCAAATTATTAATATCAATAATCTATCATTCGAAATCATTATTTAAAATTACATCGCACACAACGGCATAAAACATTCCAAATTTGTATTAAATTACTTTGCTGCCTTGTGAATAAAGTGCGGTTTTGCTATCTGTTTATAGAGAATAAAAACAGACTTTGTGGTGGAAAAGTTTGATCAATTATAATATTGCATCACAAGTATCACAACGTCATTCGTTAAAATGCTTTCTAGTTTAAATATTAGGGCAGAGCTGTCACGCTAATAATCCCGGGGTTTGTTGCGATTTACATAATTTAGGAATGTCAAAGCGAGCGGGTTAAATGCGTTTGCCGGGCCGAACAAGGTTACCCGTCTAAGCGGGACAGTAATACGTTTTTTGCGAATTCAAAAGAGCTTCATAATCCAATTCCGAAACATAATTTTATCTTTTAAAAATACGTCATAAGTTTCTACAGAGTTTTGAATATTTTAATATTCTTCTCGCCCTTATTGAAAACCGGCTTCATAAATCTCAAAGATTTTTATTTCAAGTTTTAGGCGGTATTACAACTTCCAAAAAAATACATGAATAATAAAATAACGATATGATAAAGGTACCGAATTGAAATTCGTTAAACAAATCGTATACGATCAGAGTACCTACTCTTTTATTTTCAATAAATATCAATCTATATCTCACCGAATTTATTTTATAATATTATGTGCATTTATTATTTATACTGCAGCATTAGAAATTGTAGTTAAATATTACACTGAATCGATAAACTCAAGTTCCAGAGAATTATAGTAACAAGCGAAAGAAACCCAACGAATTAAAAATCAAATTAGTAAGCAATATTTGGATTAGAAAATATTTACAAGTATATATTTTTTCAAAACCAAATATTGCTTCATAAGTCATTTTATGCAGGGTTCGGACAAGTCATCGCAAAACAATCGCAAGACGGCTATAGAACAAGATCAATAGAATCGCATTATGTACAATATTATTTAATTATATTTTTCAATGACATTTATTACAACCCAGAATTCACCATTATATTTACTTGCACCATATTTAAAAGATTTAGAAATAACCATTAAAAAAAAAGTATTAGTTTAAATTCTTTTTCTTCTTCTTTTAAAAAAATATGGCTATCGATGATTTCGCCAATGTCAAGTAGAATAACAAATAAGTATAATAACATATAAGTTTGCCCTTAGAGCATGACGTTGTTCGGTAGTAGGCCTTGCGTTTTGTAAAGTGGTAGCTGGACTTTACAGAAAGCTAAGAGGCGGCAGTGACCCCGGGGCTGCCGGGGGTGATGACCAAAATAGTGGTGAAACACGTTTTGAAATCAATTCTTCATTAGCTGCACAATTCTTCGTTAGATCACTGCATAATACGCTATCAATATTACACACTAAACTACGTTTGAACAAAAAACAAAAAATATATTTTCAAGACGACTTCGCCATTTTGAGGTTCAACCGTCAAATAGTTTAAGTTGTCACCTGTTTCAAGCATGCCACTTTGACAAATACATGACCATGCAACTAAAAAGGTCAAATGTTAAATAATAAATTACGATAATAATATATCAGCTTTAGATAATAACGATCTTAAGTCGCGACTCTATAATAGTCTTGTCCCATGTCCATATCAGTTTCTGCGATGACTTGTCCGAACCCTGTATGATTTAGTGTTCATTTCAATGAATTCGAAATTCTTGGAATTCTAAACATAAAAACGTAACTTATTGATTCGTAAATACGATGCTGACACAAATTAATTCATACACCCTAATCCTAATTTACATGCCAGGAAATGTTAACTGATTGCAGACTGTTTTGTACAGCCAATCCGCAATCTTGCGCAGCGTTAGTACTGCTACCCGTATACATGGACCGGCCTACGAGTAACTACAGGCCGTGTTGATTCGCCGGCCACACTCAAAGTGAATGGCACCCAGTTCAGCCAGTCATTAGGCTAATGCCCGCGCCTTTCAGTCCCGGATCACTCCAGTCCCGCTAATGCACTGATACTCGTTGGAAACATTTGAGGTGCGTACGTTAGTATGGCTGGCAAAGTGGTTTGGTAGATAACCTCAATATATATAATGAATAAATAAACACTTTGGAAAAATCTTACACAATGTTGGAAATCGTCTATTGTGCGTTTCTCTAAAAACTTCCTGCCTCGCCCATCAAAACTAGAATAATTTGCCGTTAGCCGTATTTCAGGACCGATACGACCTATACCTTCAAGAAAAGAGCGTGTTCCTAATGCCTATCTTAAAAGCCGACAACGTGTTTGTGGCTCCTAGTGTTTTGGGTGCTCATGGCGACATTGTTGACCATCAAGCAATCCGTCTGCTCGTTTACTATCTTTGTCATAAAAAAACAATACGCGGCAATATGCGGCTTTTGAGCCCCATAACGCAGCATGATTTTTGACCATCAAAAATGTATACCCTGGATTGTAGTGCTGGAATTAGTCTACAGTTAAGCTTACTGTAGACTAATTCCTAAATAAGGCTTGTGATCCTCTATTAACACATTCCCTTTTTAATATATGATTACGATTACAGTAATATATCCTAGTAGATGATGATGCTCATCAAATGTTTGATCTGACATTGACATGTATTTGTATAATTTTATTATCTATGTATATCGTCTCAACCGTACAAGCCTTCTTGTGTTTACTGAGGGGCTTAGTCAATTTGTATAAGGATCTTGTAATATTTATTTATTATATTTATCTATGGCAGCTACGTACAATTGAATGGGTTTATTCGGCCTAGATGGCGTCAACTATGTCAAATATTATTCCGTTCCATGTACAAAAGTGTGTGAGTATTATATCAAATAGTGAATGTTAACGTGTCCTGGCCAAATTAATATATGGGTCAATTCAACAATAATTAGTTATTTATAAGTCAAGCATAAATCAGCAATTTGACAAATATTAAAGCCTAACTAAATGGAAGACTATACTTATTAAAAAAAATGCTCTAAGATTTATTCCATAGCAAAGCGCGAACTTCACCTACTTAATCAAGCGGAACAAAATCTAACTCGGGCAAGTGCAGCTTCTGCGAATCTTATTAAGATGCCGACGTAGGGAGATTTTATTTTGTAAAACTACCTGACGGGGTCTTATTCGCATACGAAATTTTAAGGAAGTCGTATCATTTTAGTCAAATAAGATGCTCATATAAATTCAAAATGCGCCAATTTCCATAAGAACTTAAAGACTTAGATATAGTTAAGGCATGTTTAACTAGTAAATTTGAATGGTCTGTTTTAATCACGAGGCAAATCTAAATGCATTAAGTATTCACAGTCATCCCGTGTGAAAAAATAATTACTAATGAATAATAAATGTACCAAATATATTTTATAAAAAACGTATATTATATTGTGAGAGAGAAGTATATTGTAACGTCATTAAATGGCTACAAAACTAATCACTACCAACTAAGCTAGGAGGTATTTATTTATTGGTCCCGGATACGAATCTTCGCTAAGGCATTTCATTGTGTGTTTAACATTTTTTTCTTGTTTCTAGATTTTATTTATTTAAAATATATTTTTTTTATGTTTTTATTTCGTCTTCTAGTTAATTAATCAGCTTACTTTATAACTAGGCGGATTTGTGAATAACTGTTCAAAAATATTTATTTATCATTTAAACATTGCGATGAATCCATCTTTATTTAATTGACAATAGTTAAAGAAGTATCCTTAAAATAAACACAGACACACCTACACTCGTTCTTTAATTAGCATTATTAATACTAAATACAAATAAACTGGAACTTCTAATTGAACTGGAAATTCTAATAATCTGAGTCTCCTTTACTTGAATATTGAAAGAACGATATAGCTGAACAAACAGATTCAAGAAGCGGATTAAATGCAAAAAATATTAAAACAATTATGAGAGTACAGTCAGCAGCAAAAGTTGCTAAGCGGGCGGATCAAAATGAGTTGGACACGACTTTATTGTTAAGAGAATAATACGGTGTCAAGATCATTTTAAACACCTGGCCCGCACAACAACTTCTTCTGCTGACTGTACAACTCTACTGTAAGTAGTTACTATTTGTTATTGATGTGGTTTACGTAATTCAATTAACATTTGAATGAAAATGGCTGTTATCATCATATAACACTTAAAACTTTCGCATTTTCTAGACATATTAACAAAAAAATATAGAAACATTGGTACTCAAGGTACATAATAAATTTAAATCCGCGGTAGACCCGTTCTATATTTTTTAATCAATATATTATGTTCATATCATATAACTGTTATAATTGTATAAATGTAAAAAAACAATACTATAGTAAACATTTGGCCCGTCTGTGTTTATTACACAAATAACACAATCACACTCAAATAACAAAAACTGGGTTAGTATGGGAACGTCTATGGTAAATGGCCGTTTTATGTCTTTAGTGTGTTTAATTATTGAGCTAAAACAAAACCTATACTTTTATTATTTATATTTATAACGTAAGTGACATCTCTAATCGCCGCACTTATTTATACACAGTCACCAATTATTAAGTGCCGCATAACAACATCGATAGGGTGTGTTATATTTGTTGTTATGCTATCACTGACTCGAATCCTAATTGTTGCCGATCTTGATTCGTTATTTGGACCGTTAGCTACGCTAGACAACATCCAATTAATTCAAAACATCTCACTTTCAACACTTGGCGATTTTTTCAGCACTCGGGTGACGAAACATTCCCTAATGATCCCGCATCCTTTGAGCAGTGGCCCGCGAAAATTTGCGAAGGGCGACTGCGAGTCATGAGGCGCCGAGAGGAACGTGCTTGTCAGGTTTCTTAAGACTGCTACGTAACTTTTAGGTGCTATGGAGTGTGAGAAAGATGTTTTTTAATCAAATCTGGTTTAAAGGTTCTCGACAAACTCTTTTACTCAGAACTTATCTTAATCAAATCAATTATGATAGCAAACCACTAGCGCCATCTGTATCCGAAGTTCTGAAACATTTATTTTGAATGCATGACATGTAGGCGTCCACGCATATTATATTATATCGATAACGTAATAAGGGGCGTGTAAAATATAAAATATAGAGTAACTAATCACGCGGTATCTCTTAATTTAAGGCACCAAGATGAGTTTGTCCGGAATTACGGCGAATCATTAATTATTGTTGTTGTTTATTGCGTAGTTTCCACGTGGTTTCTCTTACATTAGCTATGGCCATTCGTTTACCTTTTACAGCTGGTAACTAATGATTTTCCTTGTGTTTTGTTTGTATTGAGACTGACGTGTATAGATGAGTTTCGTAAACGGTATCCAAAAATAGTTGTATATGAATAGGTGCCTTAAGGGAATATGTAAGTATACATCAATATCAAAAGGCGCGAAATGCCATTTTTTATTTTTAAAAACTAACCAGTGATAAACCTAAAAATGGCAGGGCCGCCATGTCTGATGAAGAATTACCTTTATAACAAAACATGAAATAAAGTTTAGCTTTGAAATAATACTAAGTATATAAGCTCTTAGCATAAGCTACCCTAAATCGTATTCAAATTAAACGGTAATCTTGCTTCAGTTTCTTCCTCGTGATTCATTAAAACATCTTCAAACTATCGCGCTCATCAAATGTTTGATCTGACCGAAAGTTGGTCATTAACAATTCCTTCGCTAACTCGCACCGGGTGCTCGGAGTTGATCGACAAACCACTTCCTCCGATTGACTTTAACTTCACTTCATTGATATTCCCATACATAGATGATCGATCGACCTAGGGCTGTATCTACAAATTTAAACAGTTTCCTAGCCAAGTCGGTAATAGTGACCCTGCATTTAAGTCCTGAGCTTTGAGTCAAGGGCATTTATTTGCACCAATAATTTGAAATTAAAACTTCCAGTCTGCTTCTGTCACACGCCGACGACAGTTGCTAGGATGTACTTATAAATCCAGAATCTAGCATGTTATTTGCTTTGGGGTCTAAAGTGTTATGTTTGATTTTAACTTGATACTTTACTTCACACTGTTGTATTGACACTTATACAGGATGATTACGGGTCGTGGAGCACTAAAACAAGGCATGACACAGAATTCATAGGTGAAGCTAGTTATGTCAATCATAAATTATTTATCACCGAAAATAATTTTTTTTTTCAGATGATTTAAAAGTAGATGTTTTTATTACAATTCGGTCACCCTACTGTGACGTCTTGTCGCTTCCTATGCCTACTGTGTATGTTAAAAGGCATACGGTGATCATGATTTAGTTACTATATGATTGTTATAATTTAAAAATATGATAAGATGACCGGTCTGGCCTAGTGGGTAGCGACCAAGTAGCGACCCCGCCTATGAAGCCGATGGTCCTGGGTTCGATTCCCAGTCAGGGCATTTATTTGTGTGATGAGCACAGATATTTGTTCCTGAGTCATGGGTGTTTTCTATGTATTTAAGTATTTATATGTATCTATCTATTATATATATCGTCGTCTAGTACCTACAACACAAGCCTTACTGAACTTACCGTAGGACTAGGTCGATTTGTGTCAGATTGTCCCGAAATATTTATTTATTTATATAAAAAAAAGATAATTAACGTTGTTTTGATCAAAATGACCGGTTTCTGAGTTAGGTGATCCAGATCACAATCCAGAAATCACCCTGTATATGATACCAATGATTGTCCAGTCACCATCAGATATTTCAGAGCTGTGAAGGTGGTCATAAATATCGGAACATGCACTTTACCGCCTTGACAATAGAGGCGTTGCTACGATGTTTGTGATCACCTCCACAGCTCCGATATATCTGATGTCCGACTGTCCACTGATGATTATAAAAGAAGTATTAAACTCGAATGAGAATCTTCTATTTATCTTCATGTTTTCAAATTAGATATTAAAATTCTCAATTATGCTCCCAAAGTTGCTTCTCGCTAAAACAAAGTTGAAATCTCGTTAACAAAGAGGCCCCATAAGCGGCAACTCAAAAACAAAACTTAATGGCCCCTTATAAGCCGGCAGCTTAACTTTTGACATAAATTTTTATCATTGAGTTTAATGAGATAGCTGGGTCATGTGATTTAAAGGGACTAAGGGCTTTGTGAAGCTGAAATTAGTTAGATTCTTTGTTAGTGAAAGGGAGGTGTTATTAGCTAAATTATACGTTATTCATTTGATATACCAAATTAAAACATACTGCCAATTTGTGTTGTGAAAAAATAATTTGGATTGCCACCATAAACCAAATTTATAACCCTGTATACATCACAAACTTAAAAATATAGATGGTTCAGACACCGCTCATCATATCATCAGGCTATCTGCGTCCAATGCTAAACGTAGGAGATAGATGGTCGAGGATCGTGTGCGATGGCGTGCAATGGGCTTTCCTATTAGACGCCATGCACCACGCCCAACGCATGCCAGCCACCTCGCGGATGTCGTCACTTCAACTAGCCTTTGGGCATCTAACACTACGTTTACCGATGCGTGACCACTACTCAAGAATCTGCATACTCCAATGATTGTCGATTTTGCGAACGATATGGCCAGCCCACTACCACTTCAGCTTGCTAATCCTCTGGACTATGTCTATGACTCCGTTCTCCGTCGGATCTCGTTCTGGATTCGTTCGTTACGAGAAACTCCTACTCTTGGCTGGAGTTTCTCCGGTAGTTTCTCTGATGGAGAGCCATGGCTCGCTGAGCAACCTTAAGTGTGTGTACTTAGTCTACCTTGTGTGTCCACATCTCGGCTCCGTATGTCACGATAGGTAATCGCACTGATTAAAGACTCTTGTCTTGAGGTGTTGTAGTATGATCGATTAGCGATGACATCGCTATTCAATTACTAAATAAACAAAATACTTACAGGCTAAAGATTTTGACTCCACTAAAATAAAATAAACACAAAAAACTAAAACTGTGCGCAGAGCGGTAGGTAAGTAACTATCGGCCTAAAACTCTAATCGCTAGTTATTTATTTAGTTGTTTTTTTTTTCCAGACAACCTTCAAGTTTTTTCAACAAAATAGGTAAGTAAGTAAATTTATTAAAGCTACGAGTACAATGTGGTTATAAATAGAAAAATATTTTTTGCCTATAAATGGAGACGCATCGACTCCGGAAATTTCCCATGGGCCTATTACATCATTATTGTTATAAATTATATTTCCACCATAGCATTATTAAGCACGTAAGGTTATATAATGTATTAGAATTATCAAGAGAGTAACATTTGGTATTTTCTTTGCCTACTTTCTAAACTATGTAGGAAAATAAACTTTCTTAAGACCCTTATAAATTAATTTAGGGCACACAAAGGGAGCAAGCTAAACCCAACGCAGTTCCGAGAAGAAATATGGAGTCCGCAGTAACTTTAATAACTGTTACTGGACTGGTTTACAACTACAACTGTAGCTAGGTCTTGTTCAATTCAATTCAATTTCTGTGTGTTATTGTTCCAATGATATTACACATACAATTTTTGCTTAGAATTACAATATTTTTTTTTCTACTTTACACAATAATTCGTCCGCAATGTAATGCATTACACTCAATTACATATTAGTTGACCGTTAGTTTCAAAAGCACGAATAATAATTATATTAAAAAATTCCTTACACAAATTTCTTAATGGTTATGCTAGTAAATCCTATGAATGGTTGATTTATTATCGTATTGGATAATTTACAGATGTAATATTGAAATTAGACATAACATTGAAGGTTTTACATTGAAATATATTTCACTTATTCATTCAAAGCTTTAAGATACCTACTCAAGCGACGAACATCATTAAAGAAACCGTTTTCAATTCCATTTAAGTACATTTTCTTTTCGTTTCACCAAAAAGGTTATATTTGGATGTTTTGTACAACACAAAGTTGAATCTCTTATTTTCTGGTAATCAAAAAACAATTACAATCAAGGAAATCGTCCCGACGTTCAACGTTACGTAATGTTCCGAAAGGTTGGTTTAATTCAGGGTTGTACTGGAAATTTTATTTTGATTTTATTATTTTATAGAACCGCCCAAAGATTTTAGTTAGAAAGCAATAACTATTTAGTGACGCCTATGCCTAGCAGTAAACGTTCGTTCTCACGCCAGGCTCTGGCTACCGTAATAATTTAAAAATGACTTATTTTTTAACCCGTTCTTACTTCCTCGTCCTATCGGCGTCCGACGTGTAGTAGCGCTAATTAATAAACGAAAACCGAATCTTTGTAAATTAGATAGTGGCAAACTTTGAAACTCAGTACCCTTACCACGTGTAGTGACTTTGAGGTTTTCGAAAACGAATTCACTATCTGTGTATCTCGTTCGCACTAAAATAGTATAAGCGAGATGCACAGATAGTAAATTCGATACTCGTTATCGAAAACCTTAATGTCACTCATGGTAAGGGTACAGTCGAGTCGTCATGAGGTTAAACATGACTTCGTTATCACTCCGCTTCGAATTCAATGCCTTACTTCAAATATGCACAAGCAAGCACCTATAAAATATTCCGACCAATCCCGGGTCGCGGCCTGGGCGCCAATTACGTTCCTGCGTTTTTCTTTTCTACAAAAACCAAGGCAATCGGCCCTTAATTCTGTCGCCTGCCAGTCCGCGGAGGAAATTAAAGTCGAACATTGGAATTTTATCACAATTGATGAGTTGGCAAATGTTTCGTGTCGCTGATTGTTTGTGATTACCGATCGTAAGTGAATTACGATTCTTTCCGCTCCAGACTCGTTCCGCGATAAAGATTATATTGGAAAACTTGGGAATAACGTTTCGTGTTAAACATTGCGCTGGTGATTAGTTAATGAGTTTAAGCTCTATTTTAGATAATTTATAAGTATTTATAAAGGTATTAGCCCGACCTCGCGAACCACCATACAAAATTTTAACCTCAAAGTTACCTCCGTAGTTAATTCTCTAAATTTTCTTTCATAGTAGTTGCCTACATTATATAAACAGCTCGTTACGAAATTTTCAGCTTTTTATTCAGCCCTTTTTGGGCGTTGATTTAAGTCAGTTAGCAAGGAATATTGCGTTTACATATAGGTAGAGATTATAAAAAGTTGTTTGATATATTGTGTTATTAAAATTATAGGGAAATTTTATTATAACAAGATAACAAGAAGAAGAAAAAATATTCATTCGAGGCATACAAACACAATTACATACTTAGAACTAGTGGTCCCGACTCAGCATGGTATACTTGTGTACTTTTTTAATCCTCTACGGAATGGTGGCAATTCCGGTTCACACTACTAGAATAAAATTCGTGCATATTTTTAGTACCTACATTTTTTTACGCTGCTCATCGTTAAATTAGTTTTTTGAGTGGTGCACTTTCCGTTACTTCTGAAGCAGCAGGGTTGGGGGTTCTCCAGCGTCCGCTCCATTAAAAGTATTGTTACCTACTTGTTCAGTCAGCGTCAAATAGTTAGTGGCAACCAAAGTGGCCAAATATATCGATACAGATCTTTATTTATATAGTAGCAATGGTATGTAACGACATATTTGGCCACACTTACTGCAACTAACTATATGATTGAGTAACAATTTTAGAACAGATACAAGTCTTCAGCCACATTGGGGGACGAACGCATTATACCATTGTTAAAACTTAAATAGCACACATAGGTTTCAGCACTTATTTATAAAAATGCTACAATATAATTTTTATCATAGTACTGATAATTTTCTTCAGTGATTTGGAGTTTCATTTATTTATTTCTTATTTGGACCCGGGAATGTCCTTAAACTACGTCCAACAATGAGAGGTAGGGCACAGCGTTGACCATCACGCTTGAATCTGGGGCAGCCCAACTGAGGAAGTACCTCCTCCTTACAGAAGACCACAGCCATAATAGCACTGCTACCTTTCAGGTATGTAGTGTTGTGTTCCTGATGGTGAGTAAGGTTCCCAGAGCTCCAACCCCCCTTAAAGGCCGGCAACGCGCTTGTGACTCCCCTGGTGTTGCGAGTGCCCATGGGCGACGGTAATTGCTTAACACCAGGCAATCCGTCTGCTCGTTTGCCACCTATGTCATAAAAAAAAAGAAAAAACACCGGGTCCAGTCATTATTTATGTATTGACATGAGTTAATTAATTCAACACGACATCCTTGCATAACTTGACTGAGCCCCACGTTAAACTCAAGGAGGCTTGTGTGTGTGTACACCCAACGACATATACAATATACAAATACGTAAATACTTAGAAAACACCCATCACTCGGGAACAAATACACGTGATCACATAGATAAATGCCCTTACCGAGATTTGAAGAATTTGAGGAGGAAGACTGTCAGGTGGAGTCACTGTACCTACCTATTATTATTTTTCAGTAGGCGTCTACCCACTCAGAACCGCTCTCTCTTTCTACGAGTTACACGTGAGTGTTACTAATTGTTACTTTGTTACAGGCAGGTGCTGGACAATGGCACGCTAGTGTTACTGCCATTTCAAGCCACGCGCTACCGTCAGGACGTCCACGCGGCCTTGTACCGGTGTCGCGCGCACAACGCGCATGGCGCCGTAGTGTCGCGTGACATGCGCGTGCAGGCAGGTCAGTAACATAATTATGACTAAAATATATATACATCAAATAGTTTACTATTTTTGGAAAAACGGTTACTCTACTTTCCTAGTCCAAACCTCGTTTATCATTATGCTACACGAACTTTTGCCTGACTTTTTGCGAATCTGGCATATTCTGAAACTGGAATTATTGCGAATTTGTTTTTTCACGAATTTTACGTTTTGCTAATCTGACATTCTGCATTTCTGACATAAAGCATCAAAACCCTTTTTAGCATAGGTAGTTTTAAACGTTATGTAGCAGTCGGTACGTCGGTGGTGACTACTAATTTGAACGTCCATGTTGAGATCCTTTGCATGGAAATTTATTAGAGGGTTTGCTCGTATTTTTGTTAGTGAGGGACGGGATGTTAAGTATTTAGGTAGTGGAAAAGACAGACATAGATACTTTTTCATTTACATTAGAGTCCTTGTAACATATATTGTAAGCAATAAAGATTTTTCTTGTAACTATATTAGAGGAAATGATATGTAAAAACAACTAAATACCTAGAAAAACAATTAATAATTTAAATTCAACTAAAACTAACATAAATCTTTATAAGACCCCTGCGGAATGGGACCGTAGTCGCTGGTAGCATTACTCAGAGTAAGGCTGATACTCTGAGTGAGGTAGCTGCCAGCTCTGCGGTTTCCTGTGGCATTTCTGAGTCTCTTTGAAAGGTCCTTAAAGAGACTCAGAGCGAGCGCCAGATACCCAAGATTTATTTCATAAAGTGTATAATCCTCTTAAAGATTCGATTCTCATTTCATGTTTTCTTTGTTGTCCTTAGGTGATTTGCTTAGACTTTCATCTCTATTTTTGATGTCACATATATTATTATGTTTTTTTGGGAAGTTTTGGAGAAAAGCCAGTCTTTTGTCGTGAGGTGTTACAAACAAAGTCGTAATCTAATCCCGCCTGTTTGCGCGTCAACTTTTTCTCCCAATTTAGATTGTACAGATCTTACAAAAATATAATTATGAGATGTGCATGAACTCAATATTGATATTATTAAAACGAGTTATTTGTACTTATCATGTTATCATCTAGACATTCATCAAAACGATAGAAATTAGATCATTGTGTGAGTTACGTTCAGTTATCATTTATCAACTTATCACATGCACTAAAATATCTAGACGGGTACTAACGCTTTTAAAATAGCAGAAAATTTAGGTATTTAAGGTTACTTCGATATTTTTAAGTACCGATGCTTAGAATACTCATTAGAAACTGAGATTAGACGTCACCAAGAGGTTTCTTAGGAGATAGACATAATTATACTGTATTTTTGTATAACTTAAAAACAAGATAAGTTTATTTTCATCTCCATAGGGTAATCTCTTTTTAAAAGATATGACCCTTATACCTAATATTAGGTAATAAATATCTAAAACTATGTGCCCAGTTGTAATAAACAGTATTTGGAGAGCCATAAACAATATAAATGTTTAACATTAATTATAATTACGTAGACAACTACTGACTATGATTTGCCGGTTGATAACTTACTATTACAAATTAGTAATACATACTCGTATGATGAAAAATTAACGCAAACCGGTCAAAATTCACCGTACTTAACAAATACTTGATAAATTCGTATTAATTTCTACAAATCTATTATAATTAGATAAATGTATGTAAGTACAGTCGCCATCAAATATAACAGAGCAGCCAAGGTATTCAATAATATCGGAGCATGCACTTTGTCGCCTTGATAATAGAGGCGTTGTTCCGATATTTGTGACCACCTCCACAGCTCCGATATATCTGATGGCGACTGTACTTACATATACGCACGAATTTCATAAAGTTCTGATTGATTTTATCTCGTCTGTCTCGTTCTCCAGTCGAAAATTAAACAGTTTAATGGTCCGAGTGCTCCGGGTCGACCGGTCTGGGACTAATAGGCATGCATTATTGATGCCGTCGGCCATTGGAAGCGACATACAATAACTGATCTATAATATTTCGTGCAAACAGCCAAGGGGAATAGGGTAGGCAAATTTGTATTTATTTTGCAATGGAGAAAACTTGGTGTATATCTGTTGTAATTGTCGTATATTTAAAACTGTTGTGAGTCATGTTACTATTACTTAGTTACAAAATATCACGTGTATATAAAATCACGTGTACCCAATTCTGTAGGCCCAGCACCAGATAGACTACCTGTCTCTCTTTAAATGATTTACTTAGAAAAGGACGAGTAGGCTATCTCGCCTCGAGATACTCTCGCGTATTGTGCTATTAGGCGTCCTGGTACCCATTTTCAAGCTGAATCAGGACAGCGCTTGGGGTGATAATAAGTACACGTGAGTTCATCCATATTTAACTAAGTAGTACATCTGTCGTGTAAATTTGTATTGAGATCTGAGGAAGTCAGACATATTGAACTGCTAGCACAGTGAAGTAGACATATTGAACTTGACACAGTGAGTTGTGTAAATAAGGAAGAACATGCTGAAAATATTAAGCCGAGTGTAAATACAACATTTTTGAATTATATTACACCACCACGAAATATAAGACTTATTACGAATCGATTCTAAAGTACTTAAATATTTTGTTGTCATAAAAATCTAACCGCGATCCATATCGTGAAGCGCAAAGTGAGAATTGCATAAAAATACTTTACTCCTCATTTGCGAGGAAAGTAAGCTTTTCGAGCGGATGTAAGATAACAAAAACGAATGCGTTACAAAACGTACCATACATTTCATACAGAAAGTGTTCAAACAGAAATTTCGTTAACTAAAAGTAGGTACACCTCGGCGCGCGATAGGAGTGTCTGCGTTTCAATGAAATCTAAATTGCACCTTAATGACAGGGATAAACCGTTAAATTGAATGAGTGTTTGAAGACAACGCTTATCTAAGACAATGCTAATGTTGCTTTTACTATTTATTTGACTCGCAGTGAAGATTCTTGTCTATTTTAACAATGGAAACTACGAAAGAAAGATTATAGGGTTTATAGGTAAGGAACATTTGTAAATAGATAACAGAAAATCGATTTACAAAAATTCATTAAATATTTCTTTACGTAGAATAAATGAACATCTTGTTAGGCTACAATATTGTTCCCGTAATCGGAAACATATAATATATCAAAATAGGGTAGGACTAGGCCGATTTGTGTAAGATTGTCCCGAAATATACATTTATTTATTAAAAAAAATATGGAATCATAATCAAAATAATTTATTATTAACAATATTATATACAACAAATTTTCGAATCCTCCTTTTAAGTATAATACTTGTGTTAGGAGGTATTCGCTCTTTCATACAGTTAATTATATGTACATGGTACCTATGCTATATGTATATAAGTATAGTCATTTGATTTTATTGGTTAGTGTGTTTATCCATACAATCGAATGTTCCTATTAATCTATCCAAAAAAGTGCATTAGTTGCGATTTTTGACAAAGATTATCCACTAATAATAATTAGACAAAATTATTTCAATTATGTAAAATTAACAACAAACTAGTCCAGGGTTAGTGAAACGTACAATTCAGTTTTATACATAGAACTAATTAACGTAGAAGCATGTTTGTTCAGGTAGGCAATCCTAGGTGGCCATTGCTGTGGCCAGCTATCAGGATGACGTTAACAGTTCGCTTGTGGGCAGTTACTACCCGCGCTAATGAACGTTCTGCTACGATTTATTGTTTGCCGAAGGCTATTTGGAATTTTCACTATAATTGGCCGGTTGTTTCATGTAAAGGATATTTTCTTATTAAGAAAATGTAGTTTTACCTTTAGTTATCCAGTTTTGTAAATAAAAGTTTATAGATACTTTTAGAATGTCCGAATGAAAGGAAAAGTTTTTCATCTAGTTAGAGTAAGTAGTTTTATACACACGGGTATAACTGCGTTTTTATATCTTAAGAACCGTCGTGTTGCAGATATCCCCTATTTTGTATTAAAGTCCAAGTTCCCATTTTATCAGTAGCATATTATTGTCACGTGACGTACTTTCTATTCAATAGGTTTCTGTGCAGTCAATCCAAAATTAAAGCGTTAAATTTCATTTATAATTATAATTTATTTTTTTGTCTCCTATATTTTTTTATTTTATACCAATGAATAAATGTTTCATATACTTGTAAAATAATAACAATAGGTGATGATAGGTAATGCAGGAAAATATCCGCACCTAGAAAACAAAGATGACGAACGGCTTTTTACTTATAAATCTTACAATGGATTTTAGTTGAGTAGACAAATATGTATAGGGTCAACGCTCCAATGAATGACCCCCAAAACAAAATCTCGTTTTTGACTAAAATAAGAAATACAACTATTTCTACCACTTGTCGTATTTTTTCTTATTGTCAATTTTGTTTTCTATACAATGGCAACACTTGGTAAATTTATTTTCGACCGGTTTCAATATGGCCTGCGTTTGAAATTCACGTGTTTCTAATTTTGAAGTTATGTATGGAGAAATTAAATCCCAGGTAAGAACAGTGCATGTTTGGAGCAACATTTAAAATGCTTATTTGATACTTATCAGTTAAAACTTTTGTTATTTGGTTGAAATAAGTGTACAACCTTTTATAAATGAACACTTTAGTCGTTTATTCTGTGATTAAGTTATTATTTTTTCGTGTTCCATTATTGACTTATCAAATGTTCTAAAACCAGTAAATGAACAATGTGTTCATTAACTGGTGTTGGCTCAATTTATTTTGCCTAAATTTAAATGTTAACGTAATAGTATTAAGCTTGTTTTTTGAAATACTGCTCAGAAAACGATTCTGTTAGTTCAGCCAGTATTGGTACACAGGCATTCATACATAGGCATGAAACATTTGGTAAATGGACTATGGAAAGCAGGCAGTGTTCATTTACTAGATTTCAACTAATTCTATGTATGAACAACGTAACGACAAATGTATTTTCATACAATGTGTAAGTTCCACTTCGATAAAATCATTTGTTTTTCTTTATTTTATTCATCAAGTTTTTGTGTTATTGGAAATAACATTCATGCTATTGTTTATTCCATTTGTTCTACTTTAGGTCAATATGAAGAAGCAAAATTGGTTCAATGGATAATCAACAAAGCAAAACTTGGTTTTTCCTGAAGTTATTGATAGCGTGTTTTTTTTTTAATGCAAATAAACGCGTAAGTAAGTTTACTAAAATAAGCCTGGGCCAAAGTGGCCTGAATAGAGTGGCTTGTTCGCAAATGTATATCACTAAAAACTTTATTTTTGTAAAAATACTTTCTGTGACTGAATAGAAGTACCGACAAAATTTAGTGTTTGTTATTTATAATTAAGATGAATCTGTGATTAAATAACAAAAAGTTATTATTCTGTTTCTGTCATCAGTAAAACAAAAGTGTATTTAGGTATAAATAAACATCATCATATATTTAAGAGCTTGGCTCTTGTCGGTGGAGTAATTTCCATTCGGGTCTATTCTCTGCCTTTTTCTTTAATTCTCTATAAGTTACAACTTCAACTTTTTCTTTTAACTGCTCCATGTAAGTTCTTCGCGGTCTTCCTCTTTTTCTTCTCCTTTCTATCTTTCCCTCTATTATTATTTTAATCAAGTCATCGTGACGAAGTACGAGTAGATGTCCTATCATTTTACCTCATCTATTTTCAATAACATTCAATAAACTTCTTCTTTCTCTTTTTTCATTAACTATATGCAAAACCTCCTCATTTGTCTTCTTCTCCGTCCAACTTATCTTTTCCAATCTCCGCCAACACCACATTTCAAAAGCTTGTAATCTTTCTCTGTCCCGTTGCGTCATGGTCCACGTTTCGCAGCTGTAGAGAGCAATGCTCCAGATGTACACCTTGACCAGTTTCTTCCGAGTGGAGCGTGATATTTTAGCTGTGAGCAAAGGTTTTTCAGATTAAAGGCTTGCTTGGCCATGGCTATCCTGGCAATAATATCAGGTGTACATCTGAAATTATCGGTAATAATACTGCCCAAATATTTAAATTTCTGTACTTGTTCAATTGCTGTATTGTCTAAGGAAATTGAAGTCACGACTGTTCTCTTTGATACCACTAGAGTTTTGGTTTTACTTGCGTTAATTTTGAGCCCAGATTCCGAAAAGTTTTGTTCATAGTAGACAGCAGTGCCTGAAGTTCTATTGCATTTTCAGCAACTGCTGCTATGTCATCCGCAAACCGTATTTCCATTAATTAGTAGAATACTGTACGTACCTCGTTTTTATATATAAATAATGATTTCTGAAGAAAAACTCTGTGTATTATGTTCAAAAAGATTTTTAATACCGACTAAATATTTCTAAACAATGTTCATTTACTGGGTTTTGCTGTGTTCATTCATTCGATTTTTTGTTCATTTACTAAGTTATTGGGTATATTTTGATAAATTCTCGTATATCTCAAAAACTATTAAAGTAAAAAAATCACAGAAATTATATTATTGTTTATTAAATGAAGATTTAATAAATTACATTACATTATCACAATTATTAATAAATTTTGACAAATGATTTTTCAAAAGTAAAAATTTATTTAAGTGTTCATTCACTGGTGGTCTTACCCTATATCGACGTCTTATTTGTCGACATCAAATTCCTTTAGCACACATCTGATTATAAGAAAGTCTGTTAATAGGTAGAAACTTACTCATAATACGTAGTGCTTAACCTTCGTCTGAGTTTTAAGAAAGATTTTTATCTTACTCAAAAAAAATTAAAGTCATTTTGTTTGTTTATCTTGAAAGGATACCAAAAAGGGGGTGAGTTGGGGTGATGAACAAAAGTGACATTCAAACCTTTTATTTCTACATTTTTATTTTTACATTTGCAAGCTTAATTTTATTAATAAGTTTTCCGGTCGTTTGTATTTTAGAATAATTTTAGGTAGTTCCATTTCATAATTTAAAGATCAACACAGAATATTAGGACACCGCACATTTCATACTAAGGTGAGTTTTTAGATCGATAATTTTGGATTATGAATCACTATAGCTGCATTTGTAAAAAGAATATGTTATTTACGTAGCAGTAGCCTTTACAAACCATCTCGCCCCTCTGTAATCTCTCCCCATTTATCGAACTTCCCTAGCTCGCAATCCCTAGTCACCCCATTTTAGGGTAATATGCTTGCGCAGCTATTACGTGATAGCGAGGCAAAATTATGATATGCAAAAACCAACCAAGCAGATAATGCACATAACAACTGTATATATATTATATTCCTCCGGAAAATGCAACATCCACGCTGCTTTTATAAGAATTCTTGCACACAAATACCTCGATTTTCACGATTTTATTCAATAGAAAAGTATTACATTCTATAAAAAAAAACTACTAATAATAATGACTGAAAATAATTATCAACACAAAGGCTATTGTTGGCTACTGGGTAACCTTTCCTTTTTTAATGTATATTCTGTATCTGAAATTGCTACAATACCTTCTTGTGATTAGCATTGTATTTTAAATTAAAATAGCACTTATTTCGATAGTTTGCATCATTATCTTATACTTAATTATAAGCTGTTTAGTAATAAAACCGCTTGTTGTTCACCTCTACTTTGTTTTGCTGCTTTTGTACTGTTTTCTTTTTGAAATCTTCAATAAAGAGTATTTGTATTGTATTCTACAGTACAGCTACATTAAAAAAATCTATTTAAGCCATAGTAATATACCTGAATTAATTTAATAAAAATATAATGTGTAACAATGAATTGATATTTACTTCTTAAAGCGTTACTTTTATATTCTCATCGTTATAATGGCGGAAGCACCAATTATCTTAGAGGCCCCTTTTATTTGAAACGAATATAACCTACATGTACCAATTTTCCAAGTACATATGTGACCCTTGGTATATTGCAAAATGATTTCAAAATATATTTTAGATATTTCAATGTGGGTAAGAATAATGAATGCAGAGACGAGGGTCTGACGTGACTATTTGGGAGATCGTGTCTGCTTATTTTATTTGTCGACAAGCACCATTACGTATCTTCAGACCAGTATTTACTGTGTACGCAAATTCATTATTAAGAAGCCGACAACAACCAAGGCCAGGGTAGTCAGCGTTCATTGGCTTTTTGAATGGTAGCGAAAGAAATGCACAATATGTTTCCAAATAATAACATCAAAAGAAATTGTTTCCACGTATCACAAATACTATACAAGTGATCCGAGGAATCGAGTTCAATCGATGTAATTTTATGCAATTAAGCTGTCTTTATAAATAGATATTTTAATTTAGTATAATTTTAATTCCAGACAAAGCAAACCATTTCAATTCTGCTTCAGGTTGATTACACATCTCTGTTTCAAAATAAGTCTAGTGAGCAAACAATAAATAGGTATATGGAATTTTTGATGTGCTGGAAAAACTCTATTAGGTCATGCAAAATAATTAATGACACCGACCAAGCCATATGAATCGAAATGAAATTCGACATCATTGTAGTTTCCTGCCCGAATCCACAGCCAAATATTATCGTAAAGTAAATAAAATTCTCCTGAGATTACATGCAATAAATTTAAATTATTTTGTATAAATACAAAGTAGGTACCAAAATATTAGTAACTTTCGGGTGCCTATTTGGTAAAGGTTAAAGCTACTAGCGGGATTATACAAATACGTAACGGGCATTAGGTTTTGACAGGCTTCTAAGATATTAATCTTTGCAAAGCTATTCAAATTCGGCTCTGATATCTTAAGTCTATAATACCAATATTATCTAAATTCGATATTTAAGTATATTAATGTGAATATGTTTTTTTTTTTGTTGAAAATCCCAAGTAATGCCATACGTTTTTGTTAAGCCACGTTTGACAGTTTCAAAATAAAGAACCTGTCCTATTATGTTCTCTTGCCGTCCAATTTGTAATAGGATGCACCTAAAGAATTTTCAATGAAACTTGAAATTTTTATAAAACAGCTCGTAAAATTTTAGGTCAAACCAATATATACGGTTCATCATCATCATCATCTCAGCCATAAGACGTCCACTGCTGAACATAGGCCTCCCCCTTGGATCTCCACAAGTACCGGTTGGAAGCAACCTGCATCCAGCGTCTTCCGGCGACTTTAATGAGGTCGTCTGCCCATCTTGTGGGTGGACGTCCTACGCTGCGCTTGCTATTCCGTGGTCTCCACTCGAGCACTTTTCGACCCCATCTGCCATCTTCTCTGCGTGCAATGTGGCCTGCCCATTGCCACTTCAGCTTGCTAACCCGGTGGGCTATGTCGGTGACTTTAGTTCGCCTACGGATCTCCTCATTTCTGAGTCCATCTCGTAGTGAAACTCCGAGCATAGCTCTCTCCATAGCTCGTTGAGCGACTTTGAGCCTTGAGATGAGGCCGATAGTGAAAGACCACGTTTCGGAGCCGTAAGTCATCACTGGTAACACACATTGGTTAAAGACTTTCGTCTTGAGGCACTGAGGTATGTCGGACGAAAAGACATTACGTAGTTTCCCGAACGCTGCCCAACCGAGTTGGATTCGGCGGTTTACCTCTTTCTCGAAGTTGGACCTACCTAATTGGACTACTTGTCCTAGGTAGATATACGAGTCAACAACTTCGAGTACCGAGTTCCCAACAAAGACTGGGGTGGGCACAACATTGGCATTTGACATTATTTTCGTCTTGTCCATGTTCATTTTCAAGCCCACCCGTTGTGAAACTCGGTTGAGGTCATCGAGCATCATGCTGAGTTCCTCCATCGACTTTGCCATGACTACGATATCGTCGGCAAATCGAAGGTGAGTGATGTATTCGCCGTTGATGTTGATGCCACGCCCTTGCCATTCCAGGAGCTTGAAGGCGTCTTCCATTACGGCAGTAAACAGTTTCGGAGAGATCACGTCTCCCTGCCTTACGCCTCTTCGCAATGGAATCGCCTTCGTGCTCTGCTCTTGTACTCGGACTGACATAGTGGCGTTACTATACAAACACTTCAACACTTCGATGTACCGATAGTCAATATGGCATCGCTGAAGAGACTCAAGCACCGCCCATGTTTCCACCGAATCGAAGGCTTCCTCATAGTCCACAAACGCTAGGCATAATGGCAAGTTATACTCTTCGGTCTTCTGTATAACTTGCCGCAGCGTATGGATGTGGTCTATGGTACTATAGCCTTTTCGGAAACCGGCTTGTTCGGGAGGCTGGAAGTCATCGAGTCTGTGTTCGAGACGATTCGTGATAACCCTTGAAAACAGCTTATAGACATGGCTCAGAAGCGTGATGGGTCTGTAGTTCTTCAATAGGCTATTGTCACCTTTTTGAAGAACAGCACCACCTCGCCTCTGTTCCATGTTTCAGGCGTTTTGCCCTCGGACAAAACGGAGCTAAAGAGCTTCTGGAGGATTTTAAGTACCGGTATTCCACCCGCTCTCAGAAGCTCTGAAGTGATTCCGTCTTCGCCCGGCGCCTTGTTGTTCTTAAGCTGTTTTAGGGCCATCCTAATCTCGTACAGACTGATGTCCGGGATATCTTCGGTATAATGTCGGGACAGCTTGGCTCTTGGATCTCCTACCAAGCTGTCAACGGGCTTTGCAACCGAAGTGTATAACTGTCCATAGAACCTCTCAATCTCGCCTAATACCTCTGCTTTGGTCGACGCTATGCTGCCATCTTCCCGTTTCAGCTTTGTCAGCTGGCTTTGCCCAATAGACTTATCCTTTACGAACACTTTGGAGCCTTGGTTTCGCTCAATAGTCTCTTTAATACGGTTAGTATTAAAGAGACGCAAATCATGTCGCAAGGACTTAGATATACGTCTATTGAGCTGCCTAAATGACTCCGCGTCATCGGGAGACTGCAGCTGTAGGGAGCGTCGTTCAGCCATGAGGTTTAAGGTTCGCTCGGTTAGTTTCTGAGGTCTATCCTTACGGCGGGGTCTAAAAAACTTACACTTACACTTTAACTTACACTTACACTTACACTTTTATATATACGGTTACATTCAAGTTTCTTTTACATGTTTTGTAGTATGATATACCTAATGATTATTAAATTCGCAATATCTAAATATAACAAAACGTACAATAAATACTGTAAATCATATCCTCTATTTTATCGGGACGAAACAAATGGACACAACTCCGTAATCGGTTTAAGCAGATTAATGAGCGCACCGCCAATCGATGCGTCATCCGATACGGACAATACCTCATTTGTCAAACAACACTCGGTTCGGACGCGCAAAGACTACCGCACATTAAGCTAAGCATTATGATTTCTGAAATTGCGTAGGTACTAGACAAATATAAAATTTTATAACAAAACTTTATTAAAAAATCGACCATGTATCATGAAAAAGTGGAATTTCAAAAGATTCCTATAAATTATTTAAATCCACAACACGTTAAACGTTTTAATATATTTTTTAAATTTCATTCATTAATCAAAAATATTTTAACAAAATTATTAACGGTCAATACAGCAATATACCTACTTGAATTTCCATATGTCAATAACGTATGATACGATTTAGTTAAATTGCAATAAAGGTGTTTTACGGTATATTTTAAAATTAAAAGTTAACAACAAAAATAGCTTAAACTATTAATAAGTAGGTATTTATTCATAAAAAGTAATAATTATAAAGTGTAACAAAACAAATTAAAATAATTCACATCTTGGCAATACATACTACAATACTATGAGTAATAAGTAGGTGAAGTTTAGCTGGTGTTGGGAATAGCTGCTCCGTCGTCAAACCCCAACAGTTTCGCTGCAGCTTTGAATTTGTGACGTGTGCCTCGTATGCACATGCTGGTGGCTCGAATTATAGTAGTGCATATTCTTGTTCTAAGCCGGTAAAAAATAAAATAGCTTAAACTTGAGTCCAATCAAGATCGATCTTCCATAATGTGCTATTAGTTCAGTACTCATTAAAATATAGTTTCTTTCTTCGGTTTTGGACTTAAAGGATGAAAATGACATAGCAAATATTGAGTAATATGGCTACCATTAGTCTTACAATGCTCTGTCTTGTAGCCAAATAAATGCTCTGTGGACCCGCTACGCCAGCAATTGATGTATGTCAAGATATATGTATATCGGAAAACTGGAATATATCGATGTTAGGAATGGTGTCAGTTACTTGATAGATAGGCGTTGGTTAGTTTACCGTATCAAAAAATATAGATAGAGAATTTGTCTACAGAATAGAATCTATGAATAACATGGCGGCGGCGGTATAGATAACTATGTTAGCTATGTTAGTCGACCTTTTACACAAATAAAAAAAAATTACAACACATCCTTACACAAATTAACTGAGCTCCAAGGTAAGCTCAGGAAGGCTTGTGTTATGGGTACTCAGCCAACGATATATGTAATAAACAAAACTTAAAAACAAAGAAAACACCTATGATTCAGGAACAAATACCCTGTGCTCATCACACAAATAAATGCCTTCCCTGGGATTTAAACCCAGGACCATCGGCTTCATAGGCAGGGTCACTACCCACTAGGTCAGACCGGTCGTCAATTTTTTTATTATTATAGCATAAACTATTTGGCAAGCCGATCGCAGTGATTTTCTTTAACTATCATTTAAAAATACAGAGACTGAATTCAGCTATTGTAAGCTTGCAGCTGGTATCCGTGGGCATTGCTTGCCATCACGCCATTAAATATAGCCATAATAATTAATAAATACATGAAAGCTAACATAATATTTAATATTATTTTTCAATATATAATTTCCATTTTCCGTTGCAACTCTCTTTGTCAAAATTGTAATAAACTCAATTATAAATGGTTTACTATCCGCCGTGTTTCCACGTAATTAATCGCTTAAAACAACTTTTTAATATTGTATCAACAGTATGGTGAATTCATAAAATGTTCACTTTGATCTTTCGTTGTTACAAATTATTAATAATGTGGATTTACACATTATTAGTAATGTGTTTTTAATATGTAAAATGTTTACTTACTCGTATATTAATTTAATCCTTACTCGCGTAGTTTGATCTGAAAGGTTACCTACTAACGTAAATTATAGTTTGATAACTACGTCCTATTAATTCAATAAAATATCAGAAAGTAATATTGTAACTTTAAAATTGGAATTAGTTAAGTTGTTTTAAAATATGACACTATGACGAGTCGTAGTCGCTACTATAGTAAACTTCAGGCCCCTATTTCACCACAGCTACTATTGACACTATTCCGGACATATGTAAATTTCTGACGTTGCAGGTGTTCATTGGTTAAATTGACCGCTTACCATCGGGTGGGACGTGTGCTTGTTTGCCACCAATACGTTAGTTTCACTAAAATGCTGTTATTTTTTATTATATCGTCAATAAATAGGTAGTAGTTTGCTGAAGAGCTCTTGACAATTGTCACGATCCTCAGAAGAAATTTCGCGACAATTGTCGTATTTCTCGTGACAATTGTCAAGAGCCTATCATCTAACTACTACCTATCTTTTGATGATAGAATAAAAAATAACGGTATTTTATTGAAACTGACGTGTTTGTGGCAAACAAGCACACGTCCCACCCCATGGTAAGAGGTCTATATAACCAATGGACACCTCAATCAGATGTCAATCTGCTCCAACGCAAGCCTGAGTATATGCTCGAGAAATAGTACATAAATCAAAGATTAGTCTTAATCTAGAATGAACACGGTTTTGAATAGACATTTCAATGCAAATAATCAAGAAATTCTGAATCCTAAATAATCCAGGTCAGTCATCGGTGTGTATTTTTTTTGTTAAAATTCCGTTTCAATATTAGATAATGTATTTAACACCGATCGATCAAAGTACGGACGTAGCCACAAATTTATTTAGCGACTGTCAAACGAAGAATTATGTGATTTATTCGGTCTCCAATTCTTGGTTTTGATATATTAGTATAGTCTATGGCATATAAATATGGCAAAGGAATGAAAAAAATAGTTTTCACGATACTACGAGTACTAGACAGAGACTTTAAACGATCCACTGCCTTCTACCTATACTTGTAGTTGAAACAAACTATGCTCCCGAAATGACTTACTTTAATATTCGAAAAAATATTTTGTGAAAGTAATGCTATGCCACTAAAACAGAATTACTGGCTTGTGATAATTAGCTATTGCGTACAGTAACCAAGCTTGATTTGTTAATTAGTATCGTATTAAATGTCTAATGTGGACATATTAGGGTATACATTCTGAACTAGAAAACTATGACCACAGCAGAGTGTGTCAAATGGTGACCAGTTACTCAGTGTACCGCGAGATAAAACGCTCGGATCGAGCAGGAAAACATCGGAGTGTGTATAAATCAAGTGGTATCGCGGGACAGCCAGGCCCATTAGTTCAGGCACCAATAATTCAGGCCGGACAACTACATTAGACATTCCATTTAAACGTCCGGCTGTACCAGTGATTTGGGGTCACCCTAGTGCTTAGGCTAGGTTTGAATAAATTGTGCTGAGCCCGAGCTAAATTTGTTAGTGACCATATTTGGGATGTTGTTACCAATTAGCAAATGTAAATGCGTCATATTACAATTTACTTTCCAAATGTTGTGCCTGAGAGTGTGTTTTGTCCGTGAATATACTAATTTACGAAAGTGCCGAGTGGACCGTGGCAATACGAGAACGCTGCGACAGCCTCTAGGAGGATGATGGATGTATTACTCCTTACATTTTGAGCGCTAAAGTTTGATGTACTTTGTAATACGGTATGTATTTATACGAGAGGCAAATCATTAGACCATTGAAAGTTTAGTAAGATTAGGTTTTGGTAGATATGAAGTGGATGCTTCACTTCTACTGTATTCATTATTTACAATCTTATGATGTTATGATCTGACAAGTCAAGATTAAGATTAAAACGAAACGTCAGTTCAAGAAAGTTTGTCAATGGAAATGATAAGTCACCCATGTTTTTTAATGTTATTAAAAAATACATTGACGTGATTTCTAAGATATTGATAACGTATTAATGGATATTCACGATAATTTCAACATAATTCAGCTAGTACTTCTGATAATTTATCCAGCTTTCAAAATGATAAGTTTCACTTAATTAAATGCGCTGATAGTTATGTGTTGACAGTTATATGGATTTATGAGTTTTTATTATGATGATAATTGATTACATAACATTTCACAAGATAATATGGGAAGTCCTAACTGACTTAGATAAGGTACAACTTGTCCATTATAAGATAATCGGTAAACACTAACATAAAGTGCAAAATAGTATAAAATTCGTCATGGCTATGAACGGGTAAAATGCTTCGCCTCTCTTATGTATCTGTACATACTGTATATGTAGACAAAGGCAGTGAAAATTTGAAAAGAATTAAGTACCGTCGTATGAAACTACATAAAAACACATGCATGTTCACGTGACAGTGCGTAGGTCTGTCGACGTACTGACAGCGAACGTGTTAATACGACATTCTTGAATCGTCGTAGGTAATTTTTCAAATTCATTTACGCGGGCAAGTCTCATGTAGTCAGTCAAATACGTTTCTTATTAATTTACTATAAAATGTTAAGCGAGTTACTAAAAGTTACTAAATACTTTTGCAATATACAACCTGTCCCAAAACTCAACGATAAGCCGACACCAGAAGATGGCGCTGCTAATGAATATGATTAGTCGAGAAAAATAAGCAGCTCCATTCTCTGGTGCCCGCTTATTGTTAAGTTTTGGAACATGTTGTATTTAAATATTCCAATATACTGGAACAGACATTTATTAAATTTGAATAGCAGTAAGAGGTTACTACTAACAGTGACCAAATATATCACAAGACATCGTTCCTACTATACAAGTAAAGACCGATACGAAGTTAGCTAAACATTTGACGCTATTTTCTTAAGGTGATCGTTCAACGGTGGCCTTTTGTAATAATTTACATTTACATACATAGCTAGTAAGATTATTGGGTAACAACCCACGTCATGAATAAACTATACCGACCCACAACCCCAAAACAAATCTTAACAACATTAAGAGGGTTGTAATGGCGCCATATTTTATGGTAAGATAACAGCTTAGCTTTCAGCACTAATGAGCTTACTCAAATAGTGGTCGGAAAATGTGGTTGATGCAAGTATGAACTCTTTACATCCTGCGACTCCTATTTATACAGGGTGTTACAAAAATCCTGGTGATCCGTTTAAGGGGGTATACATACATCAATGTAGAACACGTAAAAAATAAAAAATATATAAAAAACGCCAGGGTGAAACAGTTATCAAGGTTTTCTTTTTTGCTTAAAATCCGAACTGACGTAGAAAATGTTTACGATACTTACGCACGATCAGCTGTTTGACTTGAGTGAGTTCGGTGACCCATGGCAGTCTTGGCGTTAGGCCGATCGCACATTAGCTTTTTAATGTTTACGTAATTTAATTTTAATAGTTAGTACTGGCATAATTACTAGTCGACAATAACAGTTAGTCCCTAAAAAATTATTAAAAAAGAAAATTACACGCTTTTCGACCTAAGTTGGATACGCCGACGGTCGCTACCTCAATTTGCACCCTATGGCCTCTTGTACAGCACAACGCATAACGAGCCCATTTTTGTAACGGGCGACGCGCAGTGCTAAATAGGCTAGTGTGTGTTTATTAACGCAAAAGTTTCGTGTACTAAGGTAACCATTTGGTGTTAGCCCGTTATCCGTTAGCAAATAGTCACTAATAAGAGCCCTAAGGTGTAACGTCCGTGACCACCTTGTACCAAAGCGACTGGACAGCCTCCCATAAACATTTTAAACGTTAACTTCCAGGGGCCCCAGACACGTTTGGACTGGACAATAAACATGAAAGGGCCTCAAACTTTAGCGCCGCTGCCGCTAACATTTTACAAAACGTCGCCCATTACTGTATCACCGCAAAGTTCTGCGCTCTTCAAAGATCAAATTTACCTACTTTGCTCAAACTACCACTGTGCAATTCAACAATAAAAAATATTTCCATAAACAGTTTGTAGCCTGCCTTAGCCCCGCCCACCACGTGCGCTTGCGACGTTCCGAACACGAACCAAACCGATTAATTAGTGTTATCTCTGTCTAACGCTAGCAAAATGTGTCACGATGTCTTGGTATTACGTCTCATTCTCGCAGTCAAAGTGCCGACACGGCGCGCGGCGGCCCTTTCAACGCGGCGTGCTTTAGCGGCGAATCAAAGATGGCCGGCGAATAGGCGATATTGAATAAAGCCGCGTTTTCACTTTGTTTACATTTGAATTGTTTTAGGATTTTTTGTGTTATGTAAGTTTTTGGTTTTTAAGTTATTTATGATAATTTAAATCGGGCCTAGAATTTTGTCTCTTATTAATTTAAGTAATTTAAGCGGAATCATAAACTTTATTTTTCTTATCAGATCCTCAGAAAATCGCCTTATCTAAATCAACAATCCTTTGCATAATTCAATCCGAATTGTAATTTATTTACAAAACCAGACTTATTCGTACCTACTAAAATGACAGATCGTATGTACCAATGCGAGGAGTCAAACTTTTATTTTAGAATCTGAAGAATAAAAACTAACCCGCTTATTCATAAAGGTAATTCTGTAAATTACTGATAAGGACAAAACATTTAACTAAAGTAGGTTTGAGAGACGTTTATAAATAAGCGGGTAAGTCTCTACCACTTCTGGGTTAAGTACCTAACTACACATATCTACTTCTGTTCTGTTTTAGGATACAATCAATAAAAACGTGCTAAATAAATAAAATATTTTTCTGTCTGCGCAAACTTTGGTTAACACGGAATGATAATTGCAATTTTCATTTCAAATGTTTTGAATTTCACTTTATACTTACCTCCTAAAATGTTTGTCATTTGAAATGAAAATTGCACCCCATCTCTTCCCGCGGGTGTCGTAAGAAGTGATAAAAAAAACCAACAGATAGGCGTCCGTCGAAACCGAACTAACAGCTACTGAGATCCCCAACCCGCCTGCCAAGTGTGGCGACTATGGCACCCCCCCAAGATGATACAAGTAATCTTTGGGGGAGGCCTATGTCCATCAGTGCACGTCATAAAGCGGAAATGATGATGATGATGATGAAAGTATTTGATCTCGTGTAAACCGCCTTTACGAGTAAGTTACCTACAACTAGCTGGACGCGGCACTCGCGGTAGCCATTTTCCGAGAACCGTTACTGTGCTAGTCCAAAAAGTCATAACTCCATTTGAATTTCGTAACTACTTACGGCTTTTCGGCTTCTGAGAATGCTAATAAATCGCAAGAATTTTGCTAATGTAGGTTTTTCGAACATTTTAAATGTCGACTAGTCACAATTGAACATCGATCGGTACCGGATGTTTGCTAGGGCGCTTCTAAAGTTTATTCGATCGTGATTAGTGCAATATTGTAAGTGAGAAAATGGAGTTTAGGTACTAATGAATACTTTAACATGTTAATGTGCCTACGTGGAATAGGTACTTTTGCCCGGTTACATACGCGAGTGTTTAACACAGGCAGCTTGATGCTGGCCGCCTTCGAAGGCAGGATGAGCGGTTTGAAGATCAGGTCCTCAGTAGCGCTAGACCTCGGCGCGAATCACTTGGATGTTTGGAGAGTGTTAAAAAATAACAACCAGCATGCCTTCCAACGAGCGCATGATGTACTGCCGGGTGACCTCGGTTCAAGATTCGAGTTTTGTCAGTGGATGGTGGACAAAGTGGAGGAGGGCGCAAACTTTTTGGCTAAAATCCTGTTCACAGACGAGTGCTCGTTCAGTCGCACAGGCGACTTTTAATATCCATAACGAGCACGTTTGGTCAGTGATTAATTAATTACTACACACCTAATTGCAGTTTGTTTTGCCTAGGTAGGTACATCTTCATTTTGAAAGCCCTTTTAAGGGCTAAAACAATTCATGTTTCGTGTTTGAACACAAATCAATCGCTTATTTCAATCAATTTGCCCGTCCTACTCTTGTTCGCGTTAGAGCGGGACGGCGGCAATGGCCGGCGCGTGCGCGCCTGCTCACTCATGACTTACAGGGGTAAGCAACATTTTTTTAACAGTCCTAATTTATTAATTTTTTGTCATACGTTTTTTAATGTGTTTAAAATTAAAATTGGTATGATTTCCGTGATCTCGATTCGATACTGGATATGCCCTTAAACGGATCACCAGGATTTTTGTAACACCCTGTATTACATTAAAATGTATAAAAATACTTTCTTAATTATTTCATTATCTTAGGAAAATTTCACAATTATTTTAAGCGCCATTAAGTTAAAGGCGTTTATTTCCTTTTTATCTATTTTTAACATTGAGCAAAACTGTTACCAAAGTTGACTGAAAATGCCTCTAGCTAATAGGATTTTAAAGATCTTACATTCCATGTCATTTTGAATTTAAATTAGGAAAAATCTAAGTTGCATTTGATTTAATTTTTGATCTGTGGGAAACTAGAGCATAGCGTGGAATAGGGGACCTATCCGAAAGAATTTTCGCTGAAGCAGAAAAAGTGAAATTTCCAACGCTTCGCAAAAGTAATCATAACTAGCGCTCTTAAATATTTTTTTTGTAAATTTGATAGTTGGTTAAAGGAACTATACTCGTAGATACCTTTTTGCATGGAATTTGACATATTTAATAAAAAAAAACCGGCCAAGAGCGTATCGGGCCACGTTCAGCGTAGGGTTCCGTAGTTTTTCGTCCGTCCCACAGAGGACGATGACAACTAAAGAAAGAGTTATAGATCCCAACTATACATGGAAAATTCGAAAAAATGTTGTCAATTTCAGTCCCACGACGAGTAGTAAGAAGGGGTTGTAAAATGGAGTGATTACCAGCCAGCGTCATTTGAAGTCAGTCAGTCAGTTTCAACCTAATGTACGGGCATGGAGACTGCATACTCCGACCCCATTAAATCAGAAAGAATCTTAAAACCGCCATGTAGGCTATGAGCGTTCCACCTACAGCGACATCTATCGGCAAATTAAGTAAACTATACGCGCGAGCTTAAGCGTACAGAGGCTCTAGTGTAAGTTTCTTTTGACGTAAAAAATGTCTCGAATGCGTAAGTGATACTGATATAATATGGGTAACTCTAACGCGATGGTGACATTTCGTTACGTTAAAAATATACACTCGGGGCTCAGATGTGGTGAATAATCCTTTCCATCAGATGAGTACTGAGTGTGAGTGAAGTAAGAAGACAACGCAGGGGACGGTCGCATTGGGCGATGAATATTAGTGCAGATTCTTATTTACGATTAAAACTAAACGCGGAATTATACATAAAACGGCGGCGCCACGCGGTAGCGGTACCGCGAACATCGAAGTGTGTATGTTTCGAACATCTTTCTCTTTTACTCCAAATAAGGTGTCGCAAGGAATTTTTAATATATCTATGAGGTGTCGTAAACCATATTCGTAAATTTCGGACGATTGTCTCTGTCACTCTCTTAACGAAGAGTAAAAGAGAAATACTCGACATATGCGAACTTCGATGTTCGCGGTACCGGGCCGGAAGTGATGAACTGTGTATTGTCATTTAAAAGAGATTTTGACAGCCATATCTTAGGGAATAAGGGCTAATTTATTAACAATTTGTAAGAAACTATCGCCTTAACGACTTTAGTGCTGGAATAATATAAAGTACCTATTATGCTTGCAAAAAAGCCTAAGATATGTGCAATCCTACGGCGTTTCCGCCTTTCTCGAGCGAAAGCAGAGACCATTTTACCAAAAACTCGTAAGATGTATGAAATCCTGCGGCGCTTACAGTTTTCGAGTTAATAAAGTTTGTATGGGGAACAATATTTTCGTTTTTAGTATATTACTCGATTTTTTCATACTTTCTCACCGTTTAAATCTTCCTTGAGCGACTAGAAATATTTCAAGACCAAAATTAGCCAAATCGGTAAAGCCGTTCTCAAGTTATAGCGTGACCAAGAGAAATAGGGGTTCATTTTTATAAATATAGATTTTTTCAAAAACTATTGATCCTATCAAGTTCAAAATAATTTTCCTAGAAAGTTTATATAAAGTTCTACTTTTGAGATTTTTTTCATATTTTTTAAACTTGTGGTTCAAAAGTTAGAGGGGCGGGCGGGGACGCAGTTTTTTTTACTTCTGTAGCGATTATTTCCGAAAACATTTACAATATCCAAAAATGATGTTAGTAAACCCCTATTCATTTTTAAATACCTATCCAACGATATATCACACGTTAGGATTAGAATAAAGAAAAATCACTCTCCACTTTGCGTATACTCGTAGGGAAAAGACACCCTAAGAAAACATTTTTTTCCACTTTTTATTTTTGCACTTTGTCGGCATGATTGATATACATAATACTACCAAATTTCAGCTCTCTAGTGCTAAAGGTCACTGAGATTATCCGCGGACGGACGGACGGACATGGCAAAATTATAAGGGTTCCTTGTTGACTACGAAACCCTAAAAATGTGTTGACTCAATGATAAACTATAAAGTTTTTAAATGAATCTTTATATGTCTCGTAATATTATGAGGTATAAACTCAACTTCCACAAAAGCATAATCTATCAATAATATATGTACTAACAAGAACTGATCACAATGCAGGATGTAGTTTAATGCGAGTAGGGTGTTCACTAGGAAAACTTTGTCACGAAGCGACGGAGTAGTTTACAAAACATAATAGATCGCATATCTGAAATGACAACCTTAGAAGCTAAGCTGTAATTCTACCGTTAGTATATCATAAGGTGGTATACTTCAGAACGAAACATTGCAAGCCTCTATAAGCATTGATTTTCATCTGAAAAAAAAGCATGTTCTGATGAACAATTAATCTTACAACAAACAGGCCGCGGCGGCAAATAAAAAATCGCTTTTTTTGGTTTCGAGACCCTCAACCTATTCCCTCTTCAAGGACATATCGAGATATATCGGACATATCAGAATTTTCAAGAATATACCGACATAGAGACTAGCCGACTGACCTAAATCCTTAAATAGAATATTAAAAGTGATTTTTGTAAAAAATAACTTGGGGCATCAAAATGCCTTTTAATTACGTAATATATGTAATATTGATATTATCTTAGCTGTGGGTCAAAATCTGTTAACAAGAATTATTGCCAACTCTACGGCTTACTTACTCTTTATTCAAATGAAACCCGATGCCAACTGTTCATAACCACTGGCCGCGCAGCATTTGCAATTCTTTTTTAAAGCCTTAATTCCCTTAATGTAGGTAATGCTCGTGACTTATTATGTAAGCAATAAGACCTAGTTTAATAAATCATTCTCTATCAAAGAGTCGTGGTCGTATATCATTTGTGGCACAGACATTAGGCATTCCCCTGACTCGGCTCTGTGATGAATTATTTCCCTCTAGATCCGTCCTGAATCTAATATGATTTTTATACTAAAATGAGAATGTTTGGGTTACAATTTAAAAACTTCCTGGCGCTACGAACAAAATGCAAATGCACGGTGGGCGACCCATTTTAAAGTTTTTTTTTGTCAACTGCTCGCGCTTGTTTGGTGTTTTTAGGTTAAAGTTTCAACTCGCTTGGGTTTTATTTGTTTATTTTTAATTTAAAACAAAACACTGCGACGTATAATGGTTGAGTCACGTTACACCGGCCCGCGTCCGAGGCGCGGCCACCGTCGCGACACTTTGTATGAAATAATCACGTGACCACCGAGCCGCCCGAGCCACACGGCCCGGGTTCGGGCCGATCGTGCGACGGACGTTACAGCTATGTAAAAAGACTCGGCTCGGCCCGGTGATGGGAAGGTGACGTGATGTCCACGCTATGGCGACGGGCGTGTAACGATCGTCTACTCTCAACAAATGCCTGCATGGAACGACGCTCATGTTAATATCAATATACGAGTGTCGGCCCGCTCGCGCCCGGGCCGCCCCTGTAAGTGCCCGGAGGGTCGACGGTGGGCTCGGGCTCGGAAGGTCGACGTATAGGAAGAGCGACGGTATAACGTGAGTCACCCTTAACTTGCTTATTTCGACCATTAACTTCCTAAGTATTGAGAAGTCAAAATACAATTTAAGTTTTATTATGCTGTACTAGAACTAATAAAAATTGTTTTATTTAAAATATACATATTATGAATTGAATTTAAAAATATCTAATGAAACAGGTTCTTAATTATTCAGCTGGTATCTCAATGGCGAAAATTATCTAAGAGATATCCTAAGTGTACATGTAGAGAATTCGATAGCTAGAAGAGTATTAAAAATGGGCTGAATACTAAAGGCGACCGTATGGCGAAAAATATAATGACAACTAAATAGAATATGTACAAAAACAGGATTCAAAAATAAAGACATAGACAACAGTAAAAATAGTATAAAACCTATAAGCTAAACCTCGACAGTACATATCGACTTATTTGTTGGTAACATTTTGTAATAATGTATTTTTAACGTTGTTACACTGGATATATTTAATATTTAACTGTAAGTAGCATATAAAGGAGTTCCTAATTTATTTACGTGAAAGGTAACTAACCTTTTATTTCCCAGTTAAGAAAATATTGACGGTATATAAATCAGACTATTGAGAATAATAATTAATTAACATTTTGATCACTTATTAACATTTTGATTACTTTGTATTAAATAATAAATTCTTTATTTTTATCAACAGATGATATATGAAACATAATTTATATGATTATGATCCATGAAGAGATGAGGATATGGTAACTTTAGTGATGTCTACAAGAAACACGTGAACAAAAGATATTAAATAGGTCGTGCAGTTTCTAGTTATTTATGAGATATTCAACCTGCATAAATCTAAACGTCACAACAACACTTCGGCCACGTTTGTAATTTGCGCACTCTCTTGCAGTTGACACGAGCTGTCAAGGGTATGTAATGGAGACTGGACCTTTAGTTCACATATTCTATACTTAAACGTACCTACCTATGTAAAGAATGTTATGATGATAAATGCCTGTATTTGTTATAGTTTGGGTCAAACGTATTGAAAAAAAAAAGGTTTAAAATGAGATGTTTTTTTTTTGTAATACGCTTTTATAGCGCGTTCTCCTTATTGTATATTTTTTGCATTCAGTATCTCCTATGCAAACTTCCGTTATCATCGTCAATCTTTGAATGCGTTAGAAAAGATTTCCTGCTAGACCTTTCTTTGCCATTTCGTTCATCACTTATATCATTATTCATTAATGTCTTCATTCCATATTCGTAGACATCATTGATTTTCGCCATTACCTACTTGCTGTTGTCTCATCATGATTTTACTTATTAACATAAATATATCTTAGCATGGAATGGAAGCAGTTTGCCCAGCATTAGACAATGATATTTTATTTATATATTAAGTTTTACATAATTCACTCTGCTTTATTGAATATAAGCCTGTATTTACAAGATAGTTGACGCGGTTGACAGATTCAACCAACCGCATTGCATGCCTGATGGGGCGCGTTTCAAGACACATGAACCAATTGGTGCAATTCATTCGCTCCACTTCAGATCACGTATATATTATCAGTCATGTAACATGGGCATCAGGTTTATACTAAAGTTTTAATTGGCACTGAACCTTTAATAACAAACAATAAGCTTTATAGCTCACTCTATTTGGTTTGTAATCTGTAAATACTTCTTCTCAGTATGTATGGTGACGGCACTAGTAATGGACAAGGAACCAATCATGAACATTAGTGCTTATTTAAAAGAAGTCAAGTGTTGTGCATTTGTTGGTACATATTCAATTTATAACGTTATGTTTTTTGAATTAAGAACTTTGTGTTCATTATTGGTGCTACTCGTATCACAATATCTGGTTATTTTAAAAATAAAATTAATCATGACTAATCAAGTAAATAGTCATAGTCACACATATACTGTAACTGCATTCCCGTAGCCACACTTCTACAATCATTAATTTTTTAATTCCTTTACTAATTTAAAAATTAAATATCAATTTAGGTGATACAAAGTTTATGATCAAAACCATAAGATTGTTGTTTTTTTATTATCTATCACGTGCAACACTTTTGCACTTACTACGCGCCAGATACGGTGTCAGAGGATAAAAACCCTACCATCTTAAGCTAGCAGGTGTCAATTATGCATCATCAGATCACAAATGTATCATACCTTGTTCTCATGCTCCAAGACCCCTAAACAGGTTTAATTTAGTACTATGGCCCCGTAGTATTAGTTCATTAATATCATATTACGAAATACCTACACGTCTCAAAATTCGCTTGCTCTGTGCTCTCCATTCAAATTTCGTTTTTCCACTTTTTTGGTGCCTCCTGCGAGCGTTAACCGGTCTACTGGCAATCTCTTACTATCATTTTCACCGTACAGACTTTATGTTTGATTCATTCACCGTCCAGGCGGCTCAGTTTTGGAACGTACTTCCCCCACATTAGAAAAGCACTCAACAAGTTCGACTTTAAACAATCTGCGCGTGATTTCTTTGTTGGTAGGTAGCTCTAAGAAGTCTTAAGTATCTACTTCAAGAATTGTTGTATATATATATTTAATACACCGCCTGCAATTGTCTCTGCTTTGCTCAAAAATTTACTGGTAGATAATGTCTTTAGTCCGCAATTTTAAGTTTTACTTTCGTGCAAAAAAAATAAAAAAATTATAACATCATTAGATATGTTGGGGATTGCTCTAATACTATCGTTGTGCTCTAATACTACTAAAATTGAAATTAGGCTAAAAGCTATAAACTCAATAAAGTTCACTCCTATTCCACTTTCCTTTCACAGAACACTAGAAAAACACACGACTATGTTAATTGAATCCTTGATTGATAATATTATAAATGTATAGGAGTAGCTGTATAATTACCTCATTTACCGCGGAGCCTGGGCTCACTTGGTAACGAATTACAGGAATTGGCGAAAGCGTCTACCATCTGACCTTCCAACTTAGCGGGTAAACTAGGCCTTATTGGGATTGATCCGGTTTCCTCAGGATGTCTTCTTTTACCGAAAAAAGACTAGTAAATATCAAATATTTCATACACAAGCTCCGAAAAACTCATTGTACAAGCTGGGGTTAAAACCTGCGCTCTAAGAAATGGTATTAGCTACTCGTTATTATATCACACAGGCGAGTTATTTTTATGTTTGGCTAACAACGAAATTCTATCATGGCAAAATCACAAGGCATAAAAAAGCTTTTCGCACTCAGATAAGCGTAGTCGACCTATAGCAGATTTTTGCTATAGCAGTGGTCACTACATTTCCAATTATTTATTTTTGATTTGGTTTTGGATCCGGCGCAATATTCCTGTCGCTTCTACAAATAAACCTGAATCATTGATTCACGAGGCTTTCTCTTTGATTACAGAATAAACGCGCAAATAGAAGTCGGTCAGTAGTTTATTTCTACCTCGGCCTTTTTTGGGTTTTTGGTGCTCGTACTGTACTTAATTAAAACGCTTACTTTTAATTAAGAAAATAAAACATTAAGGCTGAGTTTATGCCAGAGATATTCGAGGATCGTTAGCGGGAGATGTACAATTATTAAATTATGTTTTTGTTAAAAGAACCAATAAATTCGATTCTTTTCATTACGTGTTTTCAGTAAATAAAGTGAAAATGCAATGTAAACAATTTATAATGAAATAAAATCAGATTCGCCACTAGTTTAAATTCAAAATCAGATAGAAAAAAAATGAGAACATGTAGCAACCTATTATTGGTTTTATTGTCACTCTCATTTATTTATTAAGTAGATATTACGTTTATGTTTGAATATGTTTCAATATAAAAGTAACAATGAGCTGTCAAGTAAAGTTAGCAAAAATGTTTTATTGGGTCCAAAACTAAATTTTGTTATCTTGTTTCCCGAAGACCTTGCCAAAGTTATTTCACTCCAAATTTTTCGAATGATGAAACTGTATAGTTTTCTATTCTTAAAGGGTGACAAAAAGATACTTTAAAGGCACATTAGTGTATATTGCCCACTGGAGAGACAATAATGTTTTTTACCCAAACGATATGAAAGTAAAATAAAACAACAAAACAAAAGAACAGTGAGTGCAGAAATTAAAGAAATCATATTTATTAAAGTTAAAACAGAAAACAAAAGCAACGTATTTTAAAAGTTGTCTTTCCCCGAATACTATTTTCACGTTTCCAAATTGTTATCTGCAGAGGAAAATATCCGCGAAGCCCGCCACTCGCAGATATACCCGGGAAATCTCCTTCATGTCATTTTATTTCCGTATTTTCGTAGCAGCGTAAAAATAAACACAACTATCTGTGAATTTAAATGGAAAATACAGATTAAAGATATAATTATACCTGACTAGTCCTGACCGACAAAAATCATAATCATGGTACATACTATAATTATAGATAGTTAAAATGTTCACAACTGTTTATATCTTTTATGATGTTTTTCTATTTTTTATGAGGGTATGAAGTTCGCGAGTACAATTAGTAATATACAAATACAAATTACACATAGATTGGACTTCCGGTTGAGTATAACTTTATATTTGATGATATATAGTTTTCATGGCTAAATTTTGCCAAACAAATTTGAATCTTATATTCAACATATTCAATACAATGAGAAATTATATTTACATTATTTAATAGATGATTCAATTTTATAAGTGTATTTAAGTTCCTCGTTTAAATGATGTTTTGATATAATAATCTTATAATTCTAACATGCAGTTTGCAATGTAATATAAAAAGGAGTGATATCTTTGACTGCAGGAGGCAATAGAAAGTTTCGCAGTCCGTAATGATTAAACTAACACTGGCAGTGACCAACGATTGCACCGCGTGGGGTCATCCATTAATTACGACACACGTCAAGGGGAGGTCACTGAAGTGTGACAACGACAACTTTTGACAAGGAGTGCGGAGGAGTCGCTCCTTAGGAACGAAAATACCCACAGTGACATATCAATATTTTTAAAAAATATGTTGTAATTTGATTGTAGATAATACGAGTACGAGTATAGTTATTTGGAACCGTTGTTTATAATTCTGTTTCAAATTAAAAATTCTAAGAAAATGACATCGTAGCAGTCTACTGCTCTGGGCAGAGGGTACATATACTCGTATGTGAGCACGTGTGAATGACCAAGACGGGTAGCAAAATATTTAAAATAAATGTGGATGAGCCGTATCATTGTTATTATACAACTTTATTATTTATTTATTTGGAGGTTGCCGCATGTCAGAAATTCAATTTTGAAGCAATGTTGCTGCACTTTATATTTTACAAAACAAAGTGTGAAAATAGGCAGGATGCCGCAAATAGAATTCAATTTGTGCTGTCTCGCTTTGTGCACAGGATAATATATAGCTTATCCTTCCACCTTATTACTTTATCCGCAATGACATCGCAGTGATGACATACACGTACGCACAGATACACATAAACACAATAATATGAATATCTCGGCCAGTTTTCATTAATCATCATCATAATATCAGCCGAAGGACGTCCACTCCTGGATATAGGCATCCCCCGAGGCGACCAACAATGGACGGTTTTGCGCCACCCGCATTCTGAGTATACAAAGTCGGTCGTCGGTATGTGGTCGCCACTCAAGAACCTTTAAGCTCCAACAGTCATTGGTTCTACGTGTTTTTTTTTTCTTTATCTGCTGTAATTATTATTTTAAGTTCTTTGTTCTTCGGATTCATTTTATGTCATGTAAATTGTGGGTACTAAAGGTTTTATCTATGTGTCTCTCTAGTTACGTCTGAGACGATTTATCGTGTTTCACGATCGCTGCACTCTCGTCAACTCGGCTCCCTGGGCTAATTGGAATAGATTAAAGAGGGGCGGGGAGGTTCAGTTCTCGAGGACATAAATAGTGCACTGTCGCCTGGAGCGTACAACGGCAGTACTTAATTCGTTATTAAATGGGGATTCTACTGACTTCAGGCAATAACAAGCTACACGGTAAAATGTGAGGCAATAAATTTAATACAAGCAAAATACTACTAAATATAAAAATAAAGGCATACCAAATATTTTCATGATATAGATATAGCGGGTGCGGCCTGTAATAGGAGCAAAAAAATTAGAGATCGCTTCTACACCACGAACGTAAAAACATTTGTTCTACAACTTTAAATTATTGGGTAATTTATTATTTGTGATTTTTTCGAATAAACTAAATAGTATTTTCAATGAACAGCATCCAATAGTCCCGTTGACGTTTACTGTCAGCCTACAAACTTCATAGTTTTCGCAATACATTGCTTGTTTGGAAAATCTTTTTTTATTAATATTTATTAAACGATTTAGTTATTTTCAAAAGTCGTAGAGCAAATTTTGCTACGTTTGTGATGTAGAAATGATGCCTAAATTTTGTGCTCCTATTACAGGCCACACCCGGTATATTGCTTAGCAAAGAAATAAATGTTTTCAGAAACTATGTGTTCGTTTTTATTGACAGTATTTACCTAACTTCTAGAGTATTGCCGTACCTATACTGAATATTAGGATAGTAGAACACTTATAAAGAACTAATGGTAATTTCAGTGCAAAGTGGCATGTAATAAAAGGTTTCTTATAAGGTTAAAAAAAATTCAAATACTTATAGAAACCACACCTCTTTGTTTTCTATTAGTATTTAAATTCTTTGAAACCATTCATAATTTATCTGACCTTTATTATCATTGATTTGATTTGACACAATAACAGTGCCATATGCTAGTTGCATTGCACGGTTATCCTTATTAAATATAAACAAACATTTTACATTTTTAATAAAATAATTTCACTAATGCCTTACGTATATTTAATTTCTGTCAACCTGAATGCCTGTGTAACGAATTACAACAACAATCGAGGCAGAATAATAGCCTGTCGGCTCCGTATTGTCTAGCACATAAGGGTCATTTTTCATCTTTTACCCTTGAACGCAAAACTGTAATCAGAGGAGGAATCATTAATCAACGGCTATCTCTTTCAGTATAAAAACTAAAGGCCTTTAAGTATGAAAGGGGAGAGATTACGAAATTTTTATAGCCTTAAAAGAGAGGATATTCTGAAGGTAAATTTTATCGCCATTTACCTTTACATCTTTTCAATGTATGTTTGTATTTATGTATATACTATTCAATTTTATATATATTATATTAAGTTTAGTTTTACATATGAATTGTTATTTATGTAGTTAAGTAGTTTATGTAACGTTGTTGTAATTTTAATTATTTAATTGTAAATTCGTTATTTGGTTCTAAAGTGCTGCATGGCTTATTAAAAAATAACAGATATTCACAATCGAACGGTGTGATGCCTGCTGAGTGTCGTGTAATGCCGGCTGACTAGAATAGCCCCACCTCCTCCCGCGGGTGTCGTAAGAGGCGACAAAGGGAAAAATCCTACGGACGGACAGCAGCGTCCGTCGAACCCCAACCTACAGCTACTGCGGTCACCAACCCGCCTGCCAAGAGTGGCGACTATGGCAACTACCCCTAAGATGATACTAGTCATATTTGTGGGAGGCTCATGTCCAGCAGTGGACTGCATACTTCTGAAATGTGTTCATAAAGCCACATGATGTGTTTTAAATACAACTTAAACATAGAACATGTTACCTTACTCAAAGTTCTAGTATAACACCTTTATAGTACTCGTATATCTCTAATACCTCTTTTTTCTTCATTTAGTGAGTCATTACGTCACGATTAGATCACTGGATGTCGCCATCGTGCAGTGGTGATTCAACCCTCGCATGGCGATCACGCCGGCCCAGCGCTGGGCCATCATGTATAGGACCCATAATAACTAAATAACACATCTCTACAATTAAGTAGAGTTTCATTAAATAGTTAGGAATTTAATGCCCTCGTATGTCTTTAGCATTTGTTTTATTATTGGAATCGAGGGTAATTCTATTTTAAGTAATGTAATTTTCTTAAATTATACGTGAGTATAGAACTGCGCCAAGACAATGGTATTAATTAATTATTTATCGCATTTTCGATAACGACTGAATACCAAATACTCGAGCTACCACATTACTATACCACATTAATACGATGCCCAATTGGATTAATGGATTTGCATTATTAATAGAATATCAAAATCAATAATTTACTTAATGTCGCTATACTATTGACCGGTATAGTATTGACCGTTATTGGATTATGGCCGTCATCGGCGCAGCTAAGCTATTCATAAAAGTCGACAATCCCTGCACGTGACTGCCTACAAGTCAAGTCTGGTGCGGAAGGGTCCTGGATTTTCCCCAGGCTACCTTCCTCCGCACAGTCCGATTGCTCTATTGCACCAACATGTGCATAAAGCCCAAGTCAGGTTAAAAAAAAAAGCATGTGACTATAGATCAGATAGTGGTGGATAGGTGGTCACAAATGACTGAACAACCCCTTTATTTAATCTTGTTAATTTTTAACGGTTTTTGGCACCGTTTTACCAGCTCTAAGGTGAAACATTGCCTGTTCGCGCCTCCTATATGAATACCTTTCGGGGTTCTGATATAGCTAGAGAGATGGTGCTGCCATCTATGAAAGTAAGAACAAATCAAATATTTTTTTATGAAATATTTATAGTAAAGGTGTTAAAGTGCATGTTCAGATATATTTGAGTACCTTGGCCGCTCCGATATATTGGGTGGCGACTGTGCATCCTCATTTGATTTTTTTATAGATCGGTTACCAAACAATTAAAATTATTCAAAAAAATATTCTAGCCAGTCATGTCAACATGACATTTCCGAGTACAGACAACAAAAACAGACTAGAGCATGAAGTCCGCTTCACGAATTGGGCCCAATTCGGTATAGTAAGTATGCTAGTTTTGCAGCCAACGCTGATCTACCGTAGGCCCTCGTTTATGCCACGACAAAAAACTACATTGAAACAACAAACAAAATAAACCTAGGTCACGAGCATGCCTTGCCATGCCGAGCATATATAGGGTTCGATTCTTAACTCAAAAACGTTTTTACTGATCAAGTTCAAAACAATTTTCGTCGAAACTTTTTATTGAGCTGTACTTTCATAATAATTTTGATATTTCTTGGACTTGGGGATCAAAAGTTATTTCACATTTTTTCAAACTTCCAGAGAGAATATTTTTAAAATCCTTATCTAACCCCATGATTTATTAAGTATACTGTTGAACCCAAGAAAAAATATTGTCTCCCACTTCACGTTGCCCTAAGAACATTATTTTTCGCATTTTTGATTTACCTACTTTGTCCGCGTGATTAATTTACATATTTATTAATTATTACAGCTCTCTAGACAGAGAGACTTGGCGAAACTATAAGGGTTCCTAGTTGATTTAAGGACCCCTAAAACAAACATTTTCATGATTAACATAAAAAATGTCCATACGGGGATTAGCACTCGAGTCTCTAGTTTTGGAGACCGGGTCACCGACTAGACTAACACAGAATTTGTCGACAGTAGTCTTTATGAACTGCAATGACCTGCAGTTAACAGGGGTATTGGTTTACAACATTCAGCATTCAGTAAACCCTAGCTACTGATTCAATGTGCATCAATACGAGTAAGCTATAGTTATACACCTATAGTTGTATAGGTATTTACTACCTTTAGTAGCTATAATTATACTTTATTTTCAAATACATGGATTACAATTTTACAATGAAATATAAAAAAGGCCCATGAGGCATTGTAACAACGATGCTGGTGGCATTGTATTGAAATGTTGATACGTTGTGCGAGGAAGTCGCTAGCTCTTCGGTCACCAGTTACGTCAACAAGACACTTCGCGAACACTGCAAAAAATTGTGCGCACTTTTTGTTCTTTGTGCGGAATTGTGCGGACCTAGCGTGGATCTAGCGTTTCTACGCCAACCGGTACAAAATGGTACTCTACCTAGCTTTTATATTTGTTGCGTTTAGTTAGGTTAGGTAGGTTAAATGGCAACTATGCTATGCGTTCTGGATTAGCTGTAGGTTAAAATTGAAATCTTTACTTAACCTTGTACTAACTGTAATTTATCAAGCACAGTGATAAATATAAATTTATGAAATATATATCTTCGTTTTAGAAATTGTGATTATTTTGATATGTGTTTTACTATATTTTTAAGTATTTATCATAAAGTACAATAATAGCAAAAAAATCCAACACGTACCAATTTCCGGAAATTTTTCGTGTGTTTATGACGAAGGTAGACAACTCCGGGGAATAACTCCTTACTCAATTCCAAGACGCTAACTGCGCATATATATAATATGGATCAATAAATACATACTTAATACCAAATAGAAACATAATTATGTAGTATATGTTCTATAATAACAGTTCTAGTAGAACTTACTTCCGAAGATAATGTTTTAGGTATACTTCTTAGAAGTGCTTTTGATCCTTCCCAAAGCTTTTCACTGTTCTGATCGCGTGTATTGTTTTTTCACGCTTCCCTAGGGAAAGGTTGCATTTACCCGGATAAAAGGCGTTTCGTGTCCTTTTCCGTTATAAAGCCTATCGGTATTGGTTGCATAGTATTCAATCAACCCGACAAAGAAAGTCAATTTTACGTGTCGCTACATGTACCTACACAGGAGAGAGAGAGAAGGAGTATACATTAACTATAGTGACCATGTAGTAGATAAATTAACAGACAAAATGTAAAAATAGCTAGAGTAAGATTATGTACCGAGCGTAATAGCCAAAATGCTCGTAACAATCGGCCATGCGACGCTACCACGAAACTCGATATTCGTAAATTTCTAACGATTGTCTGTGTCACTCTCTCGATACCTTAATTAGAGTAACAGAAAGATGCTCTAAATTAACGAACTTTGATATTCAACTACCAGGCCTGTACAGACTGCCGTTGTCAGTGTGGACCACTGTTCAAACATAAATACAAAATGAATTGTAATCCATGCGACCGCTAGTGCTGACCACTAACAAACGTCAAACAAATACTCGAACCGTTTGGACGTGGCGAGTGGGCGTGTGGATAAAATTATAAAATTTATATAATCTCAGTAATTATAAACTGTGTTCTATTTAAGGATTAATAACGCCAGTCACTTATTTTAAAGTCGCAGTTGTTTATTAAAAAATAACGCACCGTACCACACATATACATCATTTTTTATGCAACGCGCAAGTATGTTATACTCGTATTACGTCAGTACCCTTACCACGAGTTGTCATTTTGAGGTTTTCGATAACGATTCGCATTAAAATAGTACAATCTATTCAGCGAAGGCTACATATTTGCGCCGTTTGGCGTAGAAACCCTAGAACCATGGGGACCTAGTGCGAAGGCGCTCTTTAAAGAAATTTCCAAGCGCCTAATTGATGCCTCGGGTAATCAGAGGGCTGGCAGTTATTTTGGTCAAAGGTTAAGCCTGGCCATACAGAGAGGAAACGCTGCCAACCTTCTGGGTACCATGAGTAACGAGGGGGACTTGGGGTCCATATTTTATTTATAATTTATATTTAGTCTTATAATTAAGTCTTTTTTTTTCTGTCAGTATAGTTTCATGTATTTTTCTTTTTCGTGTAAGTTATTTTATTATAGAATTGTTTTCTGGAAATAAATTTCTAATACATCTATTTAGATTGTCATGGAGACACCATGAGCAGCTTTGTATTTTAAGGAAAGTAACATACTGTTCAATCAATGGATACAAAACTATAAACTGTTATTTGAATTATCATTGTTTCTTTGATTCAATATTTCCTCAGAGGATGTTCAAAAGTTTTGACACGATGCACCAGCCAGAACCGTCCACGCAAAATTCATTTCAAGTTATGAATACCTGTCCAATCCTAGATTGGTCACGTATTCAGCCCAATGAGGATTTTGTCAGACTTCATTAATTTGATAAGGTACTGTTACGTTTATGGCATGTCATTGCGTAGGTACAGTCGAGGGCATAAAAAGGTGAAAAAGTGTATTATTTATGTCCTTAACTGTACCAAAAAGAGGATAATAATGTTAAATGAATAAATGATTTATTGCATATATTACCGCTATTCTGATTCTGATTCAGTTTTTCTCAGTAACTGATCAATGTTACGGTAGTATTTGATGAAAACATCGTTAATTATGTTTTATTTATTCAACTATACTACGAGTAAACTAACCAGATCATGGTCACCCTATGATTTTTGACGTACGCAATATGGGAAGCGACAAAACATCACATTGAGTAGGGTGACCAAATTCTAAGCAAATAATGTTTTCCTACTTACCATCTGAAAAATGATTAGTATTTTTGGTGATAAAAAAATAATTAAGTTTAACATAATTATTATATACCTATGGACTCTTGTATGTCATGTCTTGTTTTCTTGCTCCACGACCCCGAAATCAGCTCGTATTAAATTATATTTCCAATATTATTTATCTAATGGTGCTCTAAATTACTCGACGTTTTGTAATGCAAAATAGTCCGTCGATAACTGGAGTGTCGACATGTTGGTAAAATTGGGAGCACAAACAAAATAATGCTCAAATCGCTTTACATCAATTGAGGAAGCGCGTGTTTTTGTCAATAAGTTTTACAGCTATAAGTTATTTTATTGTAATAAAACTATTGAGATTGGAGCTCTGATCTGGTTTGTTGGTATCGGAAAGTCAAAAAACTCCTATAAAACTTCTTCTTGCAAAAGGCTGTAATGTCTTTTTAATTCGCTCGTTCTTCGAGGCTAATCATCTCAAAAAGTTTTGTCTGATGTAACTGTATTGTAAAAATAAAGCCTCTTCACAATGAACGTTGAAAATTCGAGTAATGGTTTATTGTTATTGCCAGTAATCCAAGCCGACACCTATAGTCGCTAACAAATATATCGGAGCAGCAAAGGTATTCAAAAATATAGGAACATACACATTATCGCCTTGATTATAGAGGCGTTGTTCCGATATTTGTGACTACCTCCACAGCTCCGATATATCTGATCGCGATTACCATCAGGTGTGACTGAGGTCAAACGCTGGTCAGTCTTGTATAAAAAAGCCCTAAATTGACTTCACGGACTGATGTTAAAACTTACACTTAAGGTCCTTGATCACCAGGAAATCCATTGATCCATTGATACAACAAAATCCAAACTGTCACTGTCATCCCACATACTCCATGACATAACTTTCATCTATTTGTTAGTTAGATATACGAAAGAATATTTTTGCGCCTTAATCCCATCCTAAACAATATGTCTCAGTGTAAAATAGGTATATACGTCACTAAACTCTCTATACCTTACAGCGTCTAAAACCAAGAAAGCATATTTTCTTTCCCGTGAATGTCAATATCGGAAGCACAGCCATCTTGTCTCCAAGGAGTATCCGGCGATAACTAGCCGCCCGAGGCGCCGAAGCCGGGAACTTTGTTATGCTAAATAAAATCTGATTAGCTTATACACATGTAGACTTGGAAGGCAGTACGTGTGTATGGAACAATAAAGTTTATATTATGGGTCTGTTTAAAATCTATAAAATAGTATTTATGTATCTGTGCATAATGAAGGGCATTACAAAAAGAGTATGGGTTTATGAAACGAGCCGAAGGCGAGTTTCATAATTTAATATCACACGATTGTTTGGACCCGGGTATGTCCTTAAACTACGTCCAACAATGAGAGGTAGGGCACAGCGATGACCATCACGCTTGAATCAGGAGCAGCCCAACTGGTTGAAGTACCTCCTCCTTACAGAAGACCACAGCCATAATAGCACTGCTACCTTTCAGGTATGTAGTGTTGTGTTCCTGATGGTAAGTAAGGTTCCCAGAGCTTCAACCCACTTATAGGTCGGCAACGCGCTTGTGACTCCTGGTGTTGCGAGTACCCATGGGCGACGGTAATTGCTTACCATCAGGTAATCCGTCTGCTCGTTTGCCACCTTTGTCGTAAAAAAAAAAAATGCCTAATTTAACATAACAAGATTAGAAAAGGGTACGTAAACTAGAAATAAACTAGTATATTTGGAAAAAAAAAATCTACTCGAACATGTTGTGGCATTATTTTATTTGGAGGCATCATTAAATGGCGTATCATTTTGCTAAGGTATGTATTTTTCGCAAATATTTATTCTGCGTCTTTTGGCAAACCGAATTAAGCAGAGTTGGCAGTATCAAGATAACGGTAATGCCCTTTCAAATAATAAAAAACAATTCTAAAGAGTCTTTGTTTTCTTTCATTTCTTTTTCATTTAAATTTTGATGATTCGTTTAGTTAATTCATTGTTATATTCATATGAAGTATTGTATGCATAAACGAAATATTACGTCTGTTGGTTAATCAACTGAAACGCTGTATTTACGGCTGTTATGCGACTCATTTTTAATTGCTCGAATGAATGTCAAGGGACTCGTAAAGGTGACTTTTGTTCAATTCTGTTCAATTTCGCAAAAGAAAATTAACGAGTTCGTTCGAAACGCTGACGTCTGGGGATTTAAATAATGCAAAACTTATTTTCAATACGAAAACCATGAAATTAATAAAGAAAAATAATAACCAATTATTATAAGTACAAAATACTCTTAACGCATTTTTATAAAACAAGGTACAGATCGGACTATAGCTCAAGTACAGTTACGTATAGCGAATGCTGAGCCACTTGTCTATACATATAATATAAAGGTAACTTAACCATGCGTGATGCCATAGATTTTAGACGCTGGGAGACATCAATTCTAACTGTTTTTCCAAATTTAATAAATTAAACAAATTGACTGCCCCACGGTAAACTCAAGAAGGCTTATTTTGCGGGTGCAAAGCCACCAATATATATAATACACAAATATTTAAATACATATAAAACAGCCATGACTCAGGAACAAATATCTGTGCTGATCAGTGATCACACAAATAAATGCCATTACTGGGATTTGATCTTAGGACCGTCGGTTTCATAAGTAGCGTCACTACCCACTAGACCAGATGTGTCGTCAATTATAATATGTGTAATTAACTCCTAATATTGATGTTTCCATTATTAATTTGACATCGAGTTTCTTTTTGCGATAGTCTAATCTAATATGTGTCACAAAGTCTGATACTTAGGTTGAAATTCAGTTAACCCGCATGTGGTTCATCAATATTATACTGCAAAAGGGTACAAAATTTTAAATGCCCCGCAAATCTACTTATGCTAGATTAAGTAGGTCACACTGAAAGCTAGCGTGAAACGTATTAAATTAGAATCAAAACTTGACACATTTGAGTACCTAACACGATAGCCAATTAACACGTTTCATCAATTTTAAAGATTAGGTTAGGTAAAAACAAAGAACTAAGTTATTTTAGTTACATGCCTACATACTCGTAGTTGTTGTTATATACCCAGTAGCTTATCCGCGGCATCCATAATATAATTCTAATATGTGTTGCTAACTAAAAAGGTTGTTGGAAATAGGACCTCATTGCTATAGCTTAAAGGACCATATTGCGAAACTTTTAAGTTAGGTAATCAATTACTTATGCAGTTAGGAAATTATGACAAGCCAGAAAGGAAAAGATACTAACTTCGCTTGTTAATACGTTACGCTCCATCGTTTCTCTACGTGCTACGGTCATAGTCGGTCCCAGCATTTTCACCAATTTCTAGATTTAATGACCTCGTCTGACGTGTTCTTGGTACTTATACTTACAAAAGAAACATCAGGTAATCTAAATTATGAGGAAACTAGACCTAATCTTAATAAAGCCTAGTTTTCCCTGTCAGTGACTGTAATCTAATCTAGATCCAACATCCATAAAAAAGTGTCTTGGTCCCTAGAAAATGTGGGTCTACATACAATTTTAGGATTAGGCCGAGTAGATGGGAAAATTTTGACGTGTGGGCAGCAGCGTCCGTTGAAACCCTATCTACAGTTGCTGCTGCATTCGCCAAACCGCCTGCCAAGCGTGGTGGCTATGGTATGTAGCCCCAAATAGTACAAGTCATTTTTGGGGGAGGCCTATATCCAGCAATAGACGATTTGCGGCTGAGATGATGTGAGTGGCCGAGTAAACCCCCGGTTTTATTCAACTTTGGGGTCAAATTTATTTATATAATCAGTAATAGACTCATTTATTTAGTCTTCGCCCTCGAAGTTGTCTGTGTAAAAGTCGTTAAATCTTCTAGCCCTATGTTTACCTTGGTAGAGCTTGAATTAATTAAAAAACCCTTATTAATGTTTCGTGAAATTGAGGGATATGTGTTCCAAGTTTCAAATAACTCCTCTCGATGGTTTGTCGGTCTCTAGGTAACACGAAGTAGGTAAATCTTATGTACTAAGTGTTTATTTATTTACATAATGAAACGCGTGAACAAGAAGTCTCGTGTTTTTTTTTTTAATTTTACATAACTTTATCATAATTTAACTCAACTTTATCTTCCAAATAGTCCTATCGTGACATTTTTAGTAATATAAAATAGTTTTGCTTCGTGTGACACAATTTAGTTTTATCAGAACCCTTAACCCCACTGCTCATGTAAAAAAAGTGATAATATTTAGAAAAAGTACTCCTGAATTCCTTCTCATTGGCCATTCATCCAGGTCATAACATTTCAGGGATTTCATTTCCATATATTGGTATAAGTATATAACAAAACATTACACCCGTTTGGGGATTGTCCTGCCCATTTGATCTCGGGTCAAGCCTAAAATAATACCAAGTGCTTATGTTTTGTTCATAGGTTGGACCTCATGGTTCATGTTACACATTGGGATACTATTTTATTTTATTTTTTAAATTACTTTGTTTTTAATAATCAACTTGAACAAGAGCCAAATACGCGGACTCTTCATCAAATCTGCTACTATCTGACACTAAAACTTATTTTTTTAGTAGAATGTCAACATTGTCTTCATACATAGCTTTGTTACGCAGCAATGCAGTATTACTAAAACATAAATACATAATAATTACAACCGATTTTATGAGGTCGACATACCTCATAAAATCATGTCATACAGAGATTGAGGTCCTCATTTCAGTGGACTTTACAAATGTTAAGGATTGGGTAATTTTAATAACATCAGTATAAATAGTCTTATTTAAGAACTAGCACTTCCCGACTACCATAAACCGAATCACAAGTACTAATCACTAATAGAAAGAGCCAATTCCATGTCCCAAGATGTGTGTACTTATTTGTGTTTTCTTCCACAGTTGTGTGGCAAGAGTGGCAGGCACGTGTGACTGCCACGCCAGCAGAGGTGGGAGGACCGGCGTTGCTTAGTTGCGCCGCGTCGGCCGCCTTGCGCGAGCATGCAAGTGTCGCGGCCTGGTACAGAGACGACATAGTCCTGCCCGCCACTGAGCATCTCTGTAAGTGTTCACAATAAGTGTTGTTCTGAGAGTAATCCCAGCAAAGGTTCAGCTGCGCTGCGTTGGCTGCCTTGCGCGAGTATACAAGTGTCACTGTCTGGTGTGTATGTACAGATACGAACGACCCACCCCTCCACTGAGCATCTCTGTAAGTAGTCCTACCATGTGTTGTTCCGACAGCCAGGCCAGCATAGGTTCAGATGCACTATATTAACCGCCTTGCACGAGCATGAATGTGTCGCGGCCTACAAAGATGACATAGTCCTACCCACAATTGAGCACCGGATTTTTGTAAGTATTCTCAATACATATTGTTCCGAACCCAGTTCAGTATACAAACTACAATGCCTGAAACAGAATTGGCATATCTTGTCGTGCATGAGTATCTCTATGTAAGTATTCTTACTAATTACTGTCACGTTAGCAGAGTTGGAATCCCAGCCCTGTGCAGTTCTACATTGTGTGATCATGCAAAACCCGAGGCCTAGAGCTGACACAGTCCAGCCTGCCATGGAGCATCTCCTTAAGTAAGTATTTAGAATTAGTGCTGATTTGGACCCGGGTCCTTAAACTACGTCCAACAATGAGAGGTAGGGCACAGCGAAGTACCATTACGCTTGAGTCTGGAGAAGCCCAACTGGGGATGTACCTCCTCCTTACAGAAGACCACAGCCATAATAACACTGCTACCTTTCAGGTATGTAGTGTTGTGTTCCTGATGGTGAGTAAAGTTCCCAGAGCTCCAATCCCTTAAAGGTTGGCAACGCGCTTATGACTCCCTTGGTGTTGCGGGTACCCATTGCAGGCGACGGTAATTGCTTACCGGCAATCCGTCAGCTCATTTGCCACCTTTGTCATAAATAAAACCATTTCAATCGCTTGCCTTGCAGAGTGTTCACGTATCACGTTGTTCAAACTATATTTATAAAAAAACGCTACAAACTTCAGATTAGCCTTATCAACTCTTAACTCTCATAAGCATAATTCGCCGAGCAGCTGTAACGTGTAATCAATGTTCCGAGAAAACGATGAAACTGGCTTACCTACTACCCGCATAATGTGTAACGTTTCCTTTGTTAGACATTTCCAGTTATATAATTTAAATTCAAGTTAATTTGTATGTTTACTACTATAGTATTTAGTTATGTAACAACATTAATTTGGTTATTTAACGTTATAATTAAAGCACATTTTACTTAATAATTAATAACCACACGCAAAACTCAGAGATATCAATTTGGTAAATTTTACAACAGAATAAAATGAAATTTAAATACCTATTCGGAATGGTTTTTAAAATCATTAAAACGCTCATTTTAACTTTATTTAATAAGATTTCATGTTGGTTATTATTTTATGTATTATTGATGAATATAATATGTATATATTTAAACTTTACTGAGTCGTAGTCGAGTACTAACAATTCTTGAATAACGAGGCTTTCACACCGGAGCCTCATTCATAAAGAAACAGTTAAAGCCATATGTATGTTCAATATAATGTTAGTATGACCCACAAAAACTACGTCCAACAATGAGAGGTAGGGCACAGCGATGACCATCACGTTTGAATCTGGAGCAGCCCAACAGGGGAAGTACCTCTTCCTTACAGAAGACCACAGCCATAATAGCATTTTTACCTTTCAGGTATGTAGTTTTGTGTTCCTGATAGTGAGTAAAGTTCCCAGAGCTCCAACCCCCCCAAATGGCCGGCAACCCCCCTTAATGTGAGTCTCCTGGTGTTGCGGGTGCCTATGGGCGACGGTAATTGCTTACCACCAGGCAATCCGTCAGCTCGTTTGCCGCCTGTGTCATAAAAAAAAAGTTTAAATGCAAAAAGCGCGCTTATGTTGCAGCTGCCTCGACGCTTCTAGTGGATGAAGGCTGGAAGCTCGTAGTCCGCTCAGTGCGTGTAGAGGACGCGCGCGCGCAATTTTCATGCTCGGTGCTCGACTCGCTCACCGGGGAGCGGCGCCGGAGCACGCCCATCAGCATCGACGTTGCGCGTGAGTAAAATATTTCTGTACCCTTAGGCCTAGAAGGGGCGAATTCGCCGCGATTTTGAACGCGTTTTAATATTCATTATTGCATTTGACACGCTTAATAAAAATACGACGCATCGTAAAGAAGCAATGTACTCCAATACGCGTCCAATACGCGCGTGCTTTTGGACAGGGCCTTACCATGAGTTGTGACTTTGCGGTTTACGATAACGAGTATCGAGTTTACTATCTGTGCATCTCGTTCGCACTAAAATAGTACAAGCAATGATGAGCAAATTAGTGATCGTATTAAGCATCTACATTGAACAAGAGTACTATAGGGGTTGAGGAGTTTACTGATTCTTGTTAGCAAAGCATTTAACGAACTTCACTTTGTTACTTTTTGATTTTTCGTGGTATCGCATCGTACATTATTATTTATCAAATAAATAAGATCACAGCAAGAAATTTAAGCAATTTAGTAATGTTATGCAGGCATTCAGGAATGAATCTTATCTCTAAAGCACATTCAAATAACTTTCTAGTAAGATTTGACTTCTATTACATGATTGTATCAACTAGGTACCTAGTATAACCGTTAAAAAACCGTTAACTGATTTCTGTTTTGGGAGGGATAGCATTACTTTTTGTTAAGTATCCATAGCCCTGAGTGTAAGGTTTTAACGTAATATTACTTAACCATCGTGTGAGTGTCCCATATAAATTACATTATCACTTACGCGTTCGAGACGTTTTTTTACGTCAAAAGAAACTAACACTATAGCCTCCCTTAAAATTTTCCGTTTTTTAAGCTTTTATCACCCTTTTGATCATCACATACTTGAAATTTACACTGTTTAGATCTAAAACTGCCGTCCAACTGCACGAAAAGTCATCTTGAAAAAGTAAAGTGTATGTGCTTTTATCTTTTAAACTGCTAAATAAGTCTGACATCTCAATCTTCGCAGCATCTACGGGCGCGGCAGCTCCGCGCGCTGTCTACCACGGGCAGTGGGAAACAACCGTGCGACGCGGTGGTGACGTTGTCCTGCCGTGTCTGGTGCACGCCAACCCACCGGCGACCATCACGTGAGTCCCTTTAACATATTCTCCCCTGGTACTGTTAAAATAAATGCTTGCAATATGCCTGTACAAATTATCTCTACCACTCGGAGCACGCCACTGGGATTATACGATTTTTTTATTCATATGCAGCTGTCATACGTCCTTATTACTGTTCTTACTAACGAACATCTTGAACACAACTGATGTGTCGCCGGCATTGGCCGGTAAATTTATTTGAACGCACTTACGTATTAGTGGCATGGAAGAACGATCTTTTAGACACAAATACGTGACACTGGCATAGGAGTTTGATAATTTATGCACACAGACGTTGTGTCACTGGCATTGGCATTGCAAAAGGTTTTATAAGATCCAGACATTGTATCGCCGGAGCTCAACGTGATAAAAACGAAATTTTATTTACAATGTTACTTAATTTATCAAAAAGTATTGGATATATATTCGTTGTCAATCAAAATACAATAGTCAACAAATAATAGCAAACATTCGCGTTAAATTTCTTGGGACTCGTGACGTTTTTCTGGGTAAAAATATGAGTAGTACATTTTACCTCAAAATTATTCGTTAGGATATTGATTAAATGATTACAGTAATCATGTATAATTTAACATCGAATTACAATTATCCCACTAACGTGGTTTGAGCAATTAACAATATAATTATAGCTAATAGAAGATTTATTTGTGTAAACATTTTACACGATTCATAGGATCAAAAATGGCAGCCGAGTTGTATTATATTATATTTTTGGTGCTAACTTATATTTAACGGATTTGTGAACTGGCACATTTATATTCTGCCTCAACAGTGCTATTTACAGTTATTATTATCGACTTCTCATATGTAGACCTTGTAGATTGCGCCGATGTTACATCAAATATATTTATCCTTTCATTATCAGCGTGTATCCATAAAGCTACTTTGGTTATTAATGTTCTAAAAATGTTTTGAACGTATATTTCCGCGTACTTATTTTATTACTCCCTTTGTAGTATCAGTACTGATTCTCGATTAGGCACGAACATAGTAATTTTCTTTTTTTTTATAAAGTGCGGCAAGTTTTAGGTCCAACGGCGCCCTAGGGTCACATTGTGCAAATCGTAATGAAGTAGCCTTAATGTGCGCGCCCCTAAACTCCATACATAAAGACCAGAGCAAGTCGACACATTTAGTGCCATTAAACTATTCTTGTAGGCAATTTTACAGACTAATATTGATAATGTACTATATTGTTTAAGCTAAAAATGACGGATATTTCATAACACAGTACATGATATCGATATTGAATATGTTTTTTTTTAAATAGTTACTACTACAAATGGCCGGAGGTAGGTTCTCTTGAATTAATATTCTAGTTAATGCGTACTCCGTTTAGAAGTTCTTAAACACACTAATCTCACCTTTATCATATAATTTCTTGAAGCTACTGATTCAAAACTTTCTTATTTCATCTAATAGTAATAGTATATATTTCGGTATATTTTGCCTCGTACTTTTTAAATCTAGTCTTTATCACTTGTGTGTCAAGGTAGAATATCAACACTACATCTTGTAGCGTATTCACTAATCATCATAAAATACTATTGCCAAATATGTCAAGTCGAATGCGTAAATTGTCTTTTATTTAATAAAAAAGTATTATACGCAATTAAGGTGGATATAAATATTTACATTTCGGCATTAGGATTGATTAGCACATTTAGCTCAGAGGTCGCGGCCTGCGGCGCTACCTAGAACATCGATATTTTATTTCGTACCATTCTCTCTGTCACTCTTATGCCGTGTAAGAAGTAAAAGAGAAAGATGCTAGAAATTTACGAATCTCGATGTTCGCAGTACTAGGCCTGATCAAGAGTTATTTGCTTGTCTGGTGCCTACATCAATTTGAATTATTTTTCGTCTCGCCGACTAAATTTAGTAATTTGATTTAGTTTGAAGGTAAAAAGGGTCTTATTGTTAGTCGAAAAGGTTCTGACCTTATTTAGCTAGTGAAGTGAAGCGTAGGATGGCTCGATAAATTGTTGTGCTCGCATAAGTATTAGGTAAAAGTCATATCACTCAAATGACGTATGTACAGTTTTGCGGGAGGATGTATTTATTTTTAAGACATTGTGCAACACGAAAACATTAGTCATAATTTAAAAATATATATATATATATATATATATATATATATATATATATATATATATATATATATATATATATATATATATATATAGTTTAATGTAGTTTTTAAAAACTACATTAAACTTTAATAAACTACATTAATATTAAATAAACCAAAAATAATGAAGCTTCTAAAAACATCATTGTTCATTGTTTTTATTTTAATCAAATATATAAATAGTAAATTACCATTTCAAATTTATTACAATTTTCAAGAAATATCAAAGTTACATTTTGCTTTCTCTTCTTCTATGTAATATTATGTTTCTTGAACCTCTTGCCTTTATTACTATCTATATAATTATATATAGATACTTTATGTTATTAGAACATCAAATTGTATTTCCGTATTGCTTAGGAATACAATAAAAGCGAAAAAATAACTTTTCCACTACATCCTTGCCCGAGGAAGTAACATGTTCCATTTATATATATATATATAATGTAATAAACACAGCAATATTAAATTATATTAATATTACATCACATAAAGGGTATAGCCGGGTAAGTATGGCAAAACTGCCCTTAGCGAAAAAAAGAATTTCCTTTTACTGGATTATTAACCTTTACATATGTAGTGCTTTCACCGAAAATTAAGCCTCAAATCCTTCAGGTTAAGATTTTTATTTAAAGTTAGTGTCTTTAAAGTGTCCTGATTATATATGACAAATATTATTTTGGTAAATGAATTATTACGCCGTCTGTGATATTGCTACATTTTGAATAGCTGATACAACTGCAAAATAATACAAATATATGCATGAGAAATTAAAAGCCCGTAGCCGCAAAAGAAACTTATAGTACGAGTACAAAACGTTACATTCTAAATTCAAATTCGTTAAGATTGCGTCCCAAATATACTTCATTGTCAACTTGGCTTTGCTTGTATGAAGAGAAAGCGTAATGGGTTGTTACAAATTCAAGTTTTTCACACCGTTAATCCCAATTTTAGTTATTAAAAAAATATATGTTAATCTTTATTAAATTCTACATAAAATATGTAAATTAGGTAATTGTCGCAATCTCGTACATATTTTTTTTAGTTTTTGATAATTGTTAACTCATTTTTTTTTTCAAGGTATAATAATTTTTTTTCTAAAAGCTACCTTAATTTTATTTACAACATATCCAAATTACAAAGAAATAGGATAAGTACTTTGGCTAAAAAAAAAAATGTTATTTCTTTTTATGCGTTTTTTTTTCTTAACTTGAAGGATTTGAGGCTTAATTTTCGGTGAAAGCACTACATAATGTAAAGGTTAATAATCCAGTAAAAGGAAATTCTTTTTTCGCTAAGGGCAGTTTTGCCATACTTACCTGGCTATACCCTTTCTCCAAAGAACTAATAATTGATAATTGCATGACCTAAACTAAAGTAGCATTGAATTACATCCAAATGAATTAATTTTAAAGTGCGATTGTATTATAGCTATAAAGCTGCACTACAGAAAACGTGTCATAACGTTCGCCCCCGCTTAAAATAAATCTCTAATTTTAATTCCAACTACGACAGTCTTACAAACCAAGCAGTTAAAGTTTTTAAAGCTATAACTCAGCACGGTTACTTCAGAACTTGTGGACTGTTAAACAACTGATACAACTCGAATACACCGCATTAATTCAAAGCAGTACGTTAAATAAGCTGGCTTAAGCATCGCAAAAATTTATGGCTCTTGTTATGATAGCTTAATGGTGGAAATGAGTTGCTTCCCGGCGCTAATGTTTGGCAGGTTTAAAAAGTTTAATGTAATGGTACGGACGATGGTTTTGCTGGATTAATGAGCTTACTTCTTTACAGTTTATATAAAATAGGATTAAGTTAAATATCTTAGTAGCTGTAAACTGTGCAATATTGAAACCTACCTGATAAGTATAAGTTTAATTTGTTTTATCACTTGGAATTTATGTGTGAAACGTGTACCTTTTTAAAGTGCTGTTTTCAACAAGGAACGCATAAAGTTACGGCATGTTTGTAGGTCTAATAGTTCGTTTTTCTATCATGCTGACAAAGAGAGATAAGATATCTTATCTATAGTAGAATGAAATTGATAATTATTTACAAGAAGTCTTAACAAAGATTTTTCGATCAATTCAATTTTGTCACAGGCAACTACAAAATTCTGTACTAAACGTGTTAACATGCTTGGCCGGCTTTTTTCTATAATTATTATAAAGAAACTTTCAGCGCTCGAAAAAGCAGAGAACGTGACATTAATAACTGAAGATTTAGAAGACAAAAAAGCTAAGTAATGATCCCGAAATGGTTCGGCTTGCTGACCTTACAAAAACGACGATACACGCGACAGCTAACGAGCGGGCTTCATTACCGCCATTCCGAGCGCAGTACAAGTTTTTATTTGACCCGAGATATAGTCCTCATTGCCTACTTAACACGAGTGAGTCGCAAGCTCAAATGAACCAGTAATAACTGGGCTATGAGATACGACAGTTGCTATGATTATCGAGAATGTAATATACTGGTTCGCTTGTAAACTCAGGTCGTCCGAGCTCACACATCCTATGAGAATACAGAACGGGGCGTAAGAGTGATCCTTACGTATTTTACAAGGTGAAAATAAAACCAATTGACAACTGCACTTAGGTGTATGAATGATGTTCTTTTTTTTATAAATCTTACGTCTGTATTTAAGAAAGTTTTAATTGGGTTGTTTTAATAAGTTTGTTTTTGTTCTCCTTCAAGTACCAACAACTTGATATTAATTCCATTGCCACATAAGTTTGTGATGCCGTGTGGACCACACGTTGAGAATATCAAAACCCTATCTCGTCCCGCGGGTGTCGTCAAAGGCGACAAAGGGAATAAAACGATGGATGGGTAACAGTCGCGCGCGCGCATCGTACGTGCAGGGTGTGTTGAGACTGCAGCGTACATACGTCGCTAAGCGCTGTAGAGATGGCTTCTAAAGTCGTTAAATGTATAGTATGTAATATGGTCATTAATGAAGTGTTGGCATTTGTGACGAATAAAATTCGTGTAATGAATGAAGACAGTTTGTGTCGAATATGTGTAACGGCGTTTACCCCAGAAGAAATACTCTGCGCAAAGAAACTGCTGTTTGATTCCATTCCTACGGATCAACGAATTAAAATCCGTAAAGGCGATAACAAGACCCAACGAGACATCGATGATATAATTAACCTCCTGAAGCGAGCGGACCCTGAGCTTGTTCCCATATTTGTAGCACGAGATCTCCACAAACTACCACCGATCACTTTTGATCATGTAGATGTGACACGTCTCCTTAAAGATATCTTGGTGTTAAAAGAGGACTTAAGAGCAATGCAAGATCAATATGTCACAACAAATACATTTCAAATGTTAAGGAAAGATGTAGACGAGTTAAAACAAACCGCGTCGATTGTTTATCGTAACGATTGTGACAATATTAACACGCGAAGAGGAAACTACCTAGGAAAAAACTACAGTTATGACAGTGGACCTATGGGTTTAAAACTTACGGAATCTAGTCCTAACAACAGTGCTTCATCATTAAATATTTTGAATAGCCCCGAGCAAAAGGCGCAAACGACGGTAAATTCAAATTCATATCGCGAAATATGCATACCCGCTGTGAGCTATGATAACGGACAAGCCGGCGTAAACAACCCGGGTGGGTCTGCAAAACCGCATATGTGTGAGCAGGTGAGCAGCGCAACAACCACAACGATGACTAATACGCTAGCCGGTGTGCGTACGAAATCACCTATGTCACATGATGACAGAGCGCTCGCAAATGCAACGATGTTACACTTAGATGCAAGCGTTGCGCGTTCAGATCAGCAAATGTGTGCCAATGAGTTGCAACAAGCAGCTGTAGCGCATGCAAAAACGCCTATGTTAAACATGGAACAAAGCGATGCGCGTTTAGGGCCGCGAATGGGCGCTCAAGATACACAAGAGCTATTATCTGATAAACTAAAGGCGCCGGGACGATGGAAACCTGAGACCCCTTCTGAGGAGTGGACGGAAGTCCAGAGAAGAAGACTAAGAAATAAAATCGTAGGTAAAATGGGAACGGCGTCTACCAATGCGAATTTTAAAGCGGCTGACATAAATATACCGTTGTTTATCTACAATGTGAATAAATCTACACAAGAGAATGACATAATTGCGCATGTGTTTAGTAAAACGCAAATAAGTGTATCACTGCAAAAATTAAAAATTAAAATAGACCGAGGATACGACGCCTACAGAGTACTAGTGCCCAAAAGTAAGCTTAATGTATTTTTAAGCGAAGATTTCTGGCCTGAAGGCGTACTATTTAGGCGATATGTGAATTTTTCGAGGCCTCCGCTGAGGAATAGTCAAAGTAGTCCTTATAGACCATTTAATGGATAGTAGTGAAGTGACAGAAAACTGTAGGTTTATATCTTTTAATTGCAAAGGTCTCTCGAGATCTATAGATTGTGTCAGATCACTGTGTCAGGTGGCAGAGGTCGTTGCGCTTCAAGAAACGTGGTTATTACAACACGACATACCGCTACTAGGAACTATTGACCCCAACTTTGGGTACTACGGGAGGACATCGGTTGACCTATCAGTGGGAGTACTACGAGGACGTCCATATGGGGGTGTAGCGCTCTTATGGAATAAGAACCGGTTTCCGTGCGTTTCTGTGATTCAATGTCGTAGTGTTAGGCTGGCAGCGATTAAAATTGTAACGAGTGGCAAATCTTTAATAATATTTTCTGTGTACATGCCAACTGATGAGCGTGAGAATTTGAGTGAATTTACAGAATGCTTAGGAGAAATTTACGCAATTATAGATGGTGAAGAAATCGATTTAATATATGTGTTGGGCGACTTTAATGCTCATCCTGACACACCTTTCTTTAAAGAGTTAAGTAGTTTTTGTAAAGATATGCAATTATGTATGGTAGACTCAGAACTTCTACCAGCGGACTCGTATACGTACATAAGTGACAGCCACGGGTGTATGCGGTGGCTTGACCACTGTGTGACCACAACAGCGGCCAGACAGACTGTTGTGTCCGCTAAAATACACTATGACGTATACTGGTCTGATCACTACCCTATGGAAATTATAAGTAACATAAGTAAAAGTGTACATAAAAATATAACTATTAGTGTAAATTTGTCTAAAGGTATAATATGGGGTGAGCGTGAGCAATCTCAAATAAAGGAATATTTAGATATTTGTAATTGTAGATTAAAGGATATCGAATTTCCCAGTGATTTTGCAGTATGTTGTGATGATAACACATGCAGTAATCCTGACCACAGAAAATAATTGACAATTTTTACTATTCTATAATTGAAGTGCTCCGGGATGCATCTATTGCTAGCTTTGAACTGAAACAACGTAGAAGGATTGGCAATGTCACTGGCTGGAACAAACATGTGAGGGTGGCTCACCGGTGGGCAAGATCTTGCTTTTTAGAGTGGTGCCAGCACGGTAAGCCCAGATCAGGCCGATTATATGACGAAATGTACCACTCTAAGAAAGTGTTTAAATCAAAACTTAAATTCTGTCAGAATAATAAAGACCAATTAAGGATGGACGTGATTGCCTCGCACCATAAATGCAAAAACTTCGCCCAGTTCTGGAAAGCGACTAACAGGATTAATCCAAGATTGAGTTTGCCGGCGAGTGTTGAGGGTGTTAGCCAACCTAGTGACATTGCTAACCTCTTCATGAATTGCTTTAGAGTGGAACCTTTGGCAACAAACAGTGAGCCGGTGGTCGATGCTGGGTGTCGTGTTCGTGGTGACTCACTCAAGATAACGCCTGCAGAAGTTTCTAAGGTAGTTCGTAATATGAAAAGAGGTAAGTCACCCGGACACGACGGCCTTAGCCTCGAGCACCTGCAACACGCGGGTGTTCATCTGCCCAGGGTTCTTGCAATGTTGTTCACTTTCTGTATTCGTCACAAATACCTACCGGAAGATCTCATGAAAACAATAGTTGTACCCATCATTAAAAATAAGACCGGTGATGCCTCCGATAAGTCCAACTACAGGCCTATCTCTCTGGCTACTATACTGGCGAAGGTGCTGGACGGTGTGCTTGATACGTACTTGAGAAGACATATAAGTTTGCATGACGCTCAGTTCGGCTTTCGACCTGGGTTGTCAACTGACACGGCAATACTTTGTCTCAAGCACACCGTGCGATACTATACTGAGAGGAATACGCCAGTCTATGCATGCTTCTTGGACTTGTCGAAGGCATTCGACTTGGTATCGTATGATGTGATGTGGAAGAAACTGATTAACGATACAAGTCTACCAGCTGAAATAATAGACACGTTTAAATATTGGTACGACCACCAAACAAACGTGGTTCGATGGGCTGGGGACTATTCGCAGGTCTACAGGATGAAGTGTGGTGTTAGACAGGGAGGGCTCACATCACCCACTCTATTCAATGCTTATATGAATGGGTTGATTGAGGAGCTCAGCAGTGCCGGCGTGGGGTGCTCGGTGGATGGCTGTTGTGTTAATAGCGTCAGCTACGCCGACGATATGGTGCTGCTGAGCCCCTCAATTGACGCACTCAAGATACTGTTGTCCATTTGTGAAAGGTACGCTGTGGCCCATGGACTCAGATATAATGTTAAAAAGAGTGAGATATTAATTTTCAAATCTGGTACAAAAACTTACCCTATTCCGCCTATAACACTTGGCGGTTCTCCTCTTAAGCAGGTAAAAAGTTTTAAATACTTGGGTCACTGGGTCACGGATACCCTAAAAGACGACCTCGATCTAGAAAGGGAACGCAGAGCACTGGCGGTCAGGGGTAATATGCTCTCACGTCGGTTTGCACGGTGTTCACGCGAAGTCAAAATAACTCTATTCAAATCTTATTGTCAGACGCTGTACACGTGCAACCTGTGGAGTGAGTACACCAATAGGACGTTAGTGCTCTGCGGGTCCAGTACAACAACGCCTTCCGGGGACTGCTGGGGCTGCCCTGGCGCTGCAGCGCGTCGGGCATGTTCGCCAACAGCGGCACGGACGGCTTCCCCGCCGTGCTGCGCAAGCGCGTGGCGTCCCTGTGGGCTCGCGTGCGGGGCAGCCCGAACACTCTCCTGAAGGTGATTGCTGAGAGGACGGACAGTCCGATGATCACACACTGGATGTCCATGCATGTGAGGCCAAGTGTGTAGTTTTAGTTTTAGTTTGTTTTTCATTTATTTTCTTTTGTTATTGTTTAAATTATGGTATTTTATAATCTACTAACATAGTTATTTTAAGTCATTTTAAATATGTAAAATTAACAATTTTATGGGCCATGTCAAGCCTGAAATAAACTATTTCATTTCATTTCATTTCATTTCAACAGTGTCCATCGAATTTGGGGATGTTTGGGGGAGGTCTACATCCAGCAGTGGGCGACTTACGGGTTATAAGTTTGTGTCGACCTAGTAATTGAGCAATTATATTCATTATTCCAATATTATTCCTATTTACGTCAGTTTTTTATATTATCGTAGGCACTATTGAATTCGTTCCAATCCAAACGCAAATCAATACTCTATTGAATTCGCTTCAAAATGTTTGGGGTCGAAACGCTGGGACCGTGGGGACCGAGTGCGCGTAGGATTGTACAAGGCTTTGGCATCCCTGTTGATTGAAACTACAGGTGACCAGAAAGCTGGCCTATATTTTGCTCAACAAATCAATATTGCCATCCATCGAGGCAATGCGGCCAGTCTTCTGGGTACTTTGCCCATTGGCAGCGATTTGGGGGATATTTTTTATTGGTAATTTTAGTTTATCCTTTCTTTATAATATTATTGTAATTGTGTTTCTTTTACTATTGCTTATGTACGAATAACAGTTTAATATATTATGCAATAAATATTTAATAATAAATAAACAAATGATACTTCAAAATTAAGGAGAGGGTTTAGGATTAGTCGTGTCCGCTAGCTTCGTCGTCCCGTCGTTGTCGTCGTAAAAAAGTTTTGCACCACATCTATGTGTACATACGTACATACTTACGCACACAAGTAAATAAGCCATATAGAAACACAAACATGGTTTTCATTATCCACTTTACTGCCGCGCGCCCGGTATTGTCTCGGTACACAGTGAAAACAGTAACAGCAATATGTGATGCAATTATGAAGATGAAGAAAATAAATAGGGCATTTAACTGACCATCTGTGGACCATATATTATTCAAATAAATAAAGATGGTTGGGACAGTCCTACGCAGATCGAGTCCTACACTCAACTCAATTAGACTTGTAAGTACCAGTCGACAAAATATGCAATTAATGAAGATGCCCTTACTTATTCTTCCTCGCGTTGTCCCGGCATTCTGCCACGGCTAATCGGAGCCTGGGGTTCGCTTGGCAACTAATCCCGGGATTTGGCGTAGGCACTTGTTTTACGAAAGCGACTGCCAATGCCATCTGACCTTCCAAACGAGAGGGTAAACTAGGCCGGTTTCCTCACAACGTTTTCCTTCACCGAAGCGACTGGTAAATATGAAACGATATTTTGACTTAAGTTTCGAAAAACTTATTCGTACAAGCCGGGGTTTGAATTTGCGATTGCAATTTACAAGTCACACGTTCTTACCGCTATGTCACCAGTGCTTCTGAATGCCTTTATAAATTAATGCCCATACCAGAACTCGAATCCAAGAACTCGAGCTTCGTAAGCAGGGTCACGTCTTACAATAAGGCTTACAAATAACTTAAATAACAGTGTAGACTATCAAATATAAAAAAAAACTGTACATACATGTTTATCAGTTCTGAAAGGTTTTTAAAGTATCCCCGTTCGTAACAGTTCTAGACTACGGCACTTGTTAATTCTCAGGTGCTGCATATTTATTAAAAATTCTGCTCCCTAGATCCCAACTTCTCTGAATATAATGGAAATCCCCTTAAGAAATCGAAATTCTGTTCAGTTCGTTAGATTATCTGGAATATGGAACACGCAGTTTATCAACCAATTAAAATTGGCGCACCAACTTTCAACAACTCGTGATGTCTTTTACGAAAAAATTGGACCAAAGTGTAACTTCATACGCCGTAATTATTTGATCAGTTACATTTCTTCGGACCCTGTTTACACAAGTTAGGCCATATTTATGTGATGCGCAACACGGTTTTAGGACTAATCGCTCTGTAAATACTAATCTTTTGACGTTGGTAGACACAATTTCTGAGCATCTTGACAAGGGTATCCAACTAGATGTCCTTTATTTTGACTTTAGGAAAGCTTTCGATCGCGTCGATAATGATGTGCTTTTAGAAAAATTAGATAGAATTGGCTTCTCTCCTAGATTACTGTCGTTTTTCGCAAGTTATCTACGCGATCGCCAGCAGTATGTTCGACATGGATGCTTTGTCTCGGCCCTATATCATACCCGATCTGGTGTCAGTCAGGGCTCCATACTAGGACCCTTTTTGTTCGGGATAATGATTAACGATCTCCAGTCAATTCTAAAATCTGCGCAGTGTCTTCTTTATGCTGACGACATGAAGTTACTGTTCGGTGTGAGGCAAAAATCTGACTGCGAGACATTGCAAGAGGACATTAATCTGGTTTTCCAGTGGAGTATGGATAACAAGCTTCTCTTTAACTCTTCCAAGTGTTGCGTTTGCAGCTTCAGTCGGTCGCGTGACCCTGTATTGGGTATATACACGCTAGGCTCTGAGACTATAAATCGTGTGTTCGCAGTTAAGGATCTCGGGGTGGTCTTCGATACGCGTCTGACTTTTCACGAGCACTTACTATCCCTGGCTGCAGACTGCTATCGAAGACTAGGCTTTGTAGTTCGCAACATCCGCGACTTCAACGACCCATTGGCAATAAAGCAGGTGTACAATGCCTTGGTTAGGAGTAAGCTAGAGGCTTAATCGATGGTGTGGCTGCCTTATGAGGCAACATACATCTTGCTTCTGGAAAAGGTCCAAAAGCATTTTAAGGACCCTATACAAGAAAATGTATGGGTATTACCCGTTCTTATACCCTACTAAATACTTGTTGGGAATGCTGGGATACAACTCGTTGGAGGTCAGGCGTAACTTCTGCCTGCTGATTACGGCATGTCGAGTCCTGCGTGGGCAGTCAGACTGCCCGGAGCTGGTTAGTCGTCTAGTCCGACTGTTTGTTCCGGACGTTCCGCGGATGGTCCTCAGGCCCCGGCAACGTGACCTGTTGATGGTGCTGGACGCGCGCACCCAGGCGCGCAAGAACTCGCCACTTCCTCGCGCGATCATATTATTAAATGCGTTCTTGGCATCGGTTCCAGAATGTGATTTGTTTGCATGGCGATGGATGACTCTTTATAATGAATGCCTGAAGTTCTGTGAAAGGATGGATAATAGGTGTTCCAGTGTTATGTAAATTGATTTTGTTATTTAATGTTGTGTTTTGTGTTACATTATGTACATTTTATGTTTCATGGCGCATTAGTGTTAAACTGTAAAGTCATGTAAACGTGTTTCAATAAATAAATAAATAAATAAATAAATAAATAAATTAAGAAAAAATGTGTCCATAACGGCTTTAAAATAATTCAAGAATTCATCGTCATCATCACAAGACGTCCACTGGTTGGAAGCGTCCTGCATCCAGCGTCTTTCGGCGTCCATCTTGTGGGTGGACATGAATTAGAGAAATAAAATATTTATCTGCCCCATTTAGTTCACACTCTAGACATGTTGCTACAAGAATGTTTGCACTCGTAATCATACTAGAAAAAAAAGCTCTTTAGTAAATATTTTTGTAACGTCTAGTCTACAAAATTCATTACAAACCCTATTTTCCTTTCTCTTGAGTTTATTTTTTTACTCGAGGACGCAAAGGCATGAAATTCAGTTGTAACATACTTCATTTATTTTACATCTACTGTAACCTTCGTACATTAGAGTCAACCTCATCGTAAACGTGCGTAATAAAACGTGAAGCGAACGCGCCGGTCTCCCCGTGGTTAAAGATTTAACATGGTTAGCTACTAATACTGTGCAAGTTATTAAACCCGCAGGTTACGGTGTTAAACCTACAAGCAAGCATAATAATATACACGGAAGAGCACTGTCGCCATTAGATATATCGGTGCTGTGTAGGTGGTAACAAATATCTGAACAACGCCTCTAATGTCAAAGCGATAAGTGCATGTTCAGATATTTGTGACCACCTCCACTGCTCTGATGTATCTGATAGCGGCTGTACAGTATCCTTTACAGCGTACACGGAACAATGACAGTGATGTTCCAAACATTTGGAGAAGTGGACAAAGACGAATGTAACTAAACTAATAGTAAATTCACTTAGTTTCTATTAATATTGTCTTTGGTTGCCGCCATAACAATGATAAGAGAGCAAGCGAGACATTAGACTGTGATGCCATAGAGATGGACAGTGTAGATTTAATTAATAAAATAATTTTAATTTTAATTTTTGGACCATTAAATACATACCTAAATAAATACTTCAGTCAATCTTATATAGATAGATACATAAAAATACTTAAATACATAGAAAGCACCCATGACTCAGGAACAAATATCTGTGCTCATCACAGAAATAAATGCCCTGACTGGGATTATATCCCAAAATCATTGGCTTCATAGGCAGGGTCACCGCCTACTAGGCCAGACCGGTCGTCAATTATTTTTATGAGCGGCCTGTGAAATTAACATGTGCAAGCAACCAATTTGTTTAATAATTAATATGTGAGTAGGTGCACACCTATTCACATATATATTTGTAATTTGTAGATGGAGGTAAATCAATATTTTCCTTAGTCCACCTGATGACCACGAAAGCTGCTAAAGGATATGAAAGTTTAAATTAGTACACGCGATATAATCCGTTTCAGTTGTTTTAGTTTCAACTGTGACCTTTCATCCTTTCAACCTACTTAACATTTTGCACTAGACTGTACGTATGCATGTATACCCGTATACAGAGCAAACAAAATTTAATACTCTTACTCTATTTTCATAGTAGTAATTACAAGATTCGTTAGCAAAGATTAAACTTGTATTTTGATGCAAAATTGCTGGATAAACTGTTATGAAGCGATATCTTATAACACCTAACTTTAATTTAAAAGATACAGACGGCCTCCTAACATAGCCCTATCTTCGAAGGTTGGTCTGGAGTTCCGTGGCTCCTAGGTTATCTATTACTTATTTAATTATATTGCCGTCCACTACCTTTTATAATTACATCTCTTATATTTCTATAATTACATTACTTTATTGAGAACTGTTGTTGGTTGATTTGTTTTAAATATTTCAAATATATTCCTTAATGTATTATGTGTAGGTACATTTAGATTAGTTAAAGAAGCTGTATCTCCTAAAAAAATATAATTCAGTTTGATCCGCAATATTTACTGTAGAATGGCTAATGCAAAAGACAAAATAGACACACATAATTACAAATCAATCGGAACTTATTACGATAAAAGTAAAGTTATTGTTACCATCCATCATATACAGTGGAGCTATCTAGGTGGTCACAAATATCTGAACATGCTCTATATCGCCTTGACAATAAAGGCGTTGTTCCGATATTTGTGACCACCTCCACAGCCCCGATATATTTAATGGCGACTGCACCCAGATTTTTGCTGATGTCACCTTTAGATATAAACTGTTAACGCGAGTAAGCCCTGTTTAAATTTCAATTAAAATATACCCTAGTCTATTTAAAATGTTAAAGCCTTGAAACTGAACCAGATTAATTGGTCAATTATTGCAATCGTTAGAAATATAGGTAATATATCGATAATACAAAAATATTTATTATTTACAAATGTTTTATAATTTTTAGATTATCATCTCCCTGACAAAAATAATATTAAACTACAGATATAAAGTATTTATATGATGATCTACGTAACTAACTAGTTAACTAAGAAATAATTATTTACGCACCTGATGTGACATGCCTACTTAATTGACTTACACTTAAGCACTTGCCACGCGATAATTTAATAATAACCTAATTCTATTAATTCCCGTCACTTCCCTGTCCGCTTAATAATTCCCAGCTTTAACTTTTTTTTTAATGGTGCGATCAGAATTTATGCCAAATACTTAACGTCATTGAAACTGCGAACAAATCAAATTATCAATTAGATTTTTAAGTAGTATGACTAAGTAAGACATCATTTAAATTTTTAATCTACCGTTATTTAATTACATTATTCCTAACTGATGCAAAGATATCCAGTTAATGAAAAGATAAAACGTAGACATACATATCCATATATATATGTCTACGTGGTATATATACCTAGTTTAACTGTATAATTATTATGAACTTAAATCTATGCCATATTTATAATGTACCCTAAGGAAAAAAATGTGTTTTAACATGGCTAAAGGCGCGACCTTCTCAGTATCACGTCAACAGCCCCCTCGTACATCGTCACTCATTCCCCACGCAAAAACAAGAGCAAAATGTGGAACAAACGGCGCGGTCGGCGTTGTCAACATGACAAGAGGGCAGCCATGTTTTTTTCGCCGTGACGTCACGGGATGAGAATTAAGCCGCTTTATTTATGCAAATAAAGCTTGAATATGTAATGAATGTATATTTTTGCAATTTAGTCCCACTTCTGATGTATTTGTGAGTGTTGTTGAATAATTTATGTGTAATATTACCAAATATTATAATTGTGAGGATTTTTTTCTGTGACTTGTTTTAAAACAAAAAGTTTTTTTTTTTTGTGAAACGAAATCACATTTATGCTTAAAAATAAGGAAGTTTTTGCTAATTGGCGTAAAATGGGTCAGTCAAAACTGCCTATCCTTAATTGTATCGCACAGAATACCAAATCAATAATGCACTTTATGAACCTAATACATGTGTTACTTATAAAAAAATAACACCTTTTTACTTTTAAAATAGATAACATATACTAAAGAAAAAGTGACGAGGCCCTCCGGCATCCGAAACAGGATTTGTATTGATTGACTTGCTAACCGTATAATTATTTGCGCGTGAAATATTTTTAAAGTCACATAAAATTAAACCAATATAATATGCCTTTAATACGGGTATTGTTTCACAAACTTTACTTTGTTCTGAGCAATTTCCTATTTTTTCTCGAAGCCTAGTTCTCTGGAGACCGTGAACAAAATGCATCGTTTCCGTCCGGAATGCCCGCGGGACGGTATTCGGATAACGTTTTATCTCGCATTACTATCGAGTATGATATGATATTTGTTGTTATGATTTGTGGCCATTCAGAAATTCACATTTAAAAATTGGTGTTTATACTTTAAAACAAAAATGGTCGCATACCCAACGGTTTCAGAGGAATTTACTTCTGCGTACGCTAAGGTTGTGGAATGAGCTGCGGAGGTCATCCCAAAGGACTACAGTATGGGTTCTTCAAAAAGGGTGTAAATTAGGTTTTACGGGGTCGGCAACGCGTGCATGATTCCTCATTATTGTAAATTTATTTGGCTGCGGTGACCGCCTACCATCTAGCGGCCCGCATGCTTGTTTGCCACCTTTGTGGTATTAATAAAAATCTGTACCAGAACATATTAACAACATGAGCGTTGTAATGTTGCTTAGAACTCATGTCATGAGCTGCCGACAACGATTAGGTGGCGCAATCAACTATTCTTTGCCCCTCGTTACCATGGTTACGTTCCCCTGGGTCACTTTTCAAACCACAGTTTAATTGCATCTAAACACACAAAACATAGATATTTGTAGAAGATGTATGTCCTTCCATAATGGTTCACCTACCAAACACGTCAGTACTACGCAGGGCCACATATTTTCTTGTAACAAACTATCCTTCAGTTGTCCCCTGGCTGATGGGATGGAATAAAAACAATAAATTGTTGATCCACTCAGGTACTTCAATTCTGGAGTGCGCTTTGCCTTTATAAGACAAGATTAGTTTAATTAACTGCATGTCTTTTTTAACCATTGTAAAATAAATTGATAATTAAGCGCATGCTAAAACAATCCTATTTAGTTCTCTCCACTCCACTCCCCTTTCCCTTACTTTAGACTACCTTGGACTACCTCACTGGACTACTTGTCCAACTGAAAGCTCCACTTTTAGACAAAAAGCTGGCGAAGGCTGACTGTATACGACAAGGAGAGCAAATAAATAAACCATCTTTATTAGAGTGCTTTACTTTTTATTACTAGATCCAGGCGAGGCGTCTATCAGATTTTCACTTGTGTTCCAGTGTGGCCTTAATTAGTGGAGTACTTACTTTTAGACACTTTCTGTTTGGTAGTATTTGACTGGTAATGCCTAAATCACATAATATATTTACATTTTGCCGTGTCATGCCGGCTGACTAGAATAGCCCCACCCCATCTCCTCCCGCGGGTGTTGTAAGAGGCGACAAAGGGAAAAATCCTACGGACGGGCAGCAGCGTCCGTCGAACCCAATCTACAGCTACTGCGATCGCCAAACCGCTTGCCAAGCGTAGAGACTATGGCAACTACCCTCAAGATGATACAAGTCATATTTGTGGGAGGTCTATGGCCAACAGTGGACTGCATACGGCATAAATGTATGTATGTATGTATTTACATTTTAGATGTTACAGCCACTTTTTGACGCAATTTGAAATATTAATCATGTTTACGGTAATCAAAACCGTTTTCTTAAATACATTACTAATTAAGATCATCATGTTTAATGTACAAACCTATTGACACACGTAATTATATACGAACATCAAGTGGGTTTAAGTGGTGAAACAGGACCCTCGTTTACAAAAAGTCGGCCATAATCCTTAAATATCGCAACCCTAGCTTAGCCCTCATTAACCCCCGCGAAGTGCCGTCGAGTACCGTCGGCAGACGCATAAATGTGACATTTAATGTGCATATGCTGAGCCTTGCCCTAGTTTAATAACTAGTGACGTAATAAAGGATTAATGTTGTTAATAGGTTGGTAAATGACGACAAGATTTCTAGTCAGAATATTATTTCTTAAATTATGACTTTTATGAAGGACCAATATAAAAATATGTTGAGCAATAACTTAAACTAGTGTCTCGATTTGAAAATGTAGAAGAATAAAATGTAATGATGATGTTATTTTCCGTGATTTTGGCGTTATATATAGGTATTCAGTTTCGATAATAATTGGTCTCCTTATGAAACTCCAAGGTACAAAAGAAAAATATTTATTTAATTATATAATACTCGTATCATTGCCTTTTCAGAAAGCAGCGTATTGCTTGTGCAAGGTCATCGCTGTAGCGTTTCAGCGATATAAATATTTTTAGAAATATTCAGATTTATTCCAAAATAAATTTGTATTGAATAGATTAAAGATTAATGAAGGCGCCAATTATGTAGCTTCACAATTACAGTGCTGATTTGATTGTGGCTATTTTCTATTTTGGTTTGTTATAACCTTTTTAGTGGTTACATTCAAAAACATTTAGTTTTGCACATTTAGTTAAAATTCGCTGACCGTGGTCATTCTCATTGCTAAGATGTGTAAATAATGTTTTAGTAATGATGTGAAACCATTAAAACGGATTATATCGAGTATGACTGAACCTTATTTACACCGAGATGTTTCGAATACCAGGGGAGTCACAAGCGCGTTGCCGGCCATTAAGGGGGTTTGGAGTTTTGGTGACAATGCAATATTAAGGTACCACTGATCTGATGCTGGAGCCAGAAGGTAGCAACAGCCACACCAACTCCTAATACACAAGATAAATTTATCGTATTTAAAATAAAAATAATAATTAGATAGTTTTCATACTAAGTTGTCAAATGTATGAAAACTGCTGTCAGTTTACTCCGTCTAATTAAAAATATGATTATAGGCGGTGAGTAGGTAGTCGATATTTAATTGTGTATCAATAACGTTTAAAAAAAATCACATTGCAATAAAGGCTTGAACCAAAAATAACTTTTTTGACGAAAATTATATAGTTGTTTTATTTTGTGAAGAGTTATTATGGCAACCGAAGACCTTTTTTTTTAAATAATTTCTTAAACATTAGTTGATTTCTTCATGATGATATATCTATGAAAGCTGCTTTCATTTAAACGTCCATTCCACTTTGGAGACAATTTTGGGAGTACTAGCTTTTTGCACAAACTTAGGAAAATTAAGAGTGTCTTCCAACAATGCAAACCGTTTCACAAATTGGTCTTACGTTTTTTTTTTTCGCCAATCTAAATACGTATCTTTTCTTAAAGACGTTTCTTCTCTTGCAAAACCTGCGTAGTTACAACCGTTTCAGCGCCGCGTCTGTTTTATTATTTCCTTATTGAATTATAGCCAGTTCGCTCGCGTTTGAGTTATGGTCTCGAGTCAGGACATTTGTTGGTAACCCCGAGTAAGGTTTAATAGCTGTACACACAGCAACACTCTAAGTTGTATATAGGTGGACCTTATTATATAAGGCATAAGGTCCACCGATGTACAGCTAAGAGTGTTGCTGAGTGTACTCTTCTTGGTTCTAGAATTTATTTATCTCGTATAATCCTCTCTCTCTCCCTCTCTGCTGAAGAGCAAAATTATTTATTCTCTCATATTCACTATCCCCCCCGGGGCTTAAGCCAAACCTACTTATCGGCAGTCAAAATATTGATAAAGTGTCATTTACAGCACAGAACGGCAAGATGAGAATTATTTTACTTGTTTCACTCAATATTCATTTTATTTTTAAAACAAACAATGGAAACGGAAAGAGTTTTTACAGCTTCACAAACTTTTTATTGCTGTGCTTTAGTTGTTGACTGCGAAATTTAAAATTTAGCTAGGTAGCTACTAAATGGAGGTTTATGTGTGCTAACTTTTGTCCTAATCATTATATGTAAAATGCATCATAGTTGTAACACATTTCATTGAAGTACATGATAATCCTAGTGTTCACTTCTATCAGGAGAAACTACGGGGAGAAGCTTTCTTGCATCTTAGGTTACAGTTTCAAACCCCGACTTGTACCAATGAGTTTTTGGAACTTATGTACGAAAATATCATTTGATATTTTCCAGTCGCTTTTCGGTGTAGGAAAACATCGCGAGGAAACCGGACTAATCCCAATAGGGCGTAGTTTACCCTCTGGGTTGTGTCAGATGGCAGTGACTTTCTTAAAACTATTGTCTACGTCGATTCCTGGGATTAGTTGCAAGCGGATCCCAGGCTCCCAGGAGCCATAGCAAGATGCCGAGACAGCGCGAGGAAGATGAAGATAATGATCTGAAGCGCTTTGGCTTAAAGGAATGAATTAAAAACTGTCATTTGTATGGGAGATTTTATAAAGCAAAAAAATCATTTCCATACAGATTTCATATTTAATTATAATCACAGAACTGACATTATTTAACTTTTCTACAAGTTAAGTTAATTGGGGACATTTCATTCTGAAAATTCTCGTATGGCTAATTGAGTTCATTTTCGCACTATTTAAACTGATAAACAGGATATTGTCCCTAAACTGGCTTGGTACCGCGAACATCGAAGTTCGTAAATTTCGAGCGTCTTTCTCTTTTATTCCAATTAACGTGTCATGAGAGTGACAGAAACAATCTTTGGATATATCCGGAGGACGGCCAGCAGCGTACCTTTAGACCAGTGGAATACACTGCGATCGCTAACCCGCAAACATTGCAGATTATGGCCTTGAACCGCCATTCCCAAAGACTGCTCGTCGCCATTTATGGGGGAGTCTAGTAAATATAGTGTGGGGGGTGAGGAAGGAGACCTATCTCCAGCAGTGGACTTGGCTGATAGGTAAACTGATAAAACAAACATTGAGATCATCAACTATCAAAACCGTTAGCATCAGTCAGGAATCAAGATAGTTAAGCTCAGAGGAAAATACGAAACTACATGTCATGATCAAATTACAAATTACTAAGAATTTACTCCCACGATTATTCCACGCAGTAACATACGTGATCGCACGTACGTCATCCATGTATGCTCACACGAGGGCTCTCATTAAGCGGCGCGTGCCGCAGTAGTTAAGTTTTAAGCGTGTGTGCTCTGAGTTACCCACGGTGCAATATGGCATCGCGCCTATTTGACTTTCACTTTGAATTTAACTTTAGAATTGGCTACACTTGAATGCCTATGGATTAAGTGTTGACTATGTTTTTCTAAGTTTTAAGCGTGTGGACTCTAAGTTATATATGGTGTGATATAGCTTTGAGCCTATTTGACTTTCACTTTGAATTTAACTTTAGAATTGGCTACACTTGAATGCCTATGATTTAAGTGTTGACTATGTTTTTCTAAGTTTTAAGCGTGTGTACTCTAAGATTTGCATGGTGTGATATATCTTCGAGCCTCTTTGACTTTCACTTTGAATTTAACTTTAGAATTGGCAACACTTAAATGCCTATGGTTTAAATGTTGAATATGTTTTTCTAAGTTTTAATCGTGTGCTCTAAGTTACCCACGATGTAATATAGCATCGAGTCTATTGGAGTTTCACTTTGAATTTAGTCTTAGAATTGGAAACACTAGAATGCTTATGGTTTAATTGTTGAATATGTTTTTTAAATTTTAATCGTGTGCTACTCACGATGTAATATGGTATTGAGCCTAGTCGTATATGACTTTCACTTTAAATTTAACAAAATAATTGGCGAAACTAAACCATAGGCATTCTAGCCTATAGTTTAATGTCGCTATATAATATTGTTTGATATGTCGCCTATATTATATTGTTTGATCATAAAACAGGTAACTGCATACTTCAGAGTATTAAGTAATTTACACTAAAATTACATGCCTTCATGGACAGACTTTCAACCCAACAGTACACGATACCAGGTATATGGTGTAATTGGTGTAATACGTGTCTAAGTTCATTTTGGCTAGTAAATGTACCTAGCTATTGCCACCAGGTTAAAGCTAATGTAAACCACGTTAAAATTATTAAGATAGTTTATTTAGGAATGTTTTAAACAGCACTACCGCAACCCACCAACCACCGTCGTGTGTTTCCATAGATTGTTACTGACATCACAGCAGCGGCAGTTTGACACGCGTTACGCTCCTCGTAATTTTATTTTATTCAACCTATCCGAGCGGGCACGTCATTTACTCGCGTGGATTACTAATTTCGATGCGGCATAATTAGTCTTCCAAATGAAAACGTTTGTAAATTAAAACTCGAGGAACGAACTTGGTTATATTTAGAGTTCTCCTTGCGTCCAAGTTTTTTTTTATGACATACGCGGCAAATGAGCAGACGGATTGCCTGGTAGTAAGCAATTACCGTCGCCCATGGGCATCCGCAAAACCAGGGGAGTCACAAGCGCGTTCCCGGCCTTTAATGGAGGTTGGGGCTCTGGGAACCTTACTCATCATCAGGAATACAACACTACATACCGGAAAGGTACCAGTGCTTTTATAGCTGTGGGCTTCTGTAAGGAGGAGGTACTTCCCCAGTTGGGCTGCCCCAGATTCAAGCGTGATGGTCATCGCTGTGCCCTACCTCTCATTGTTCAACGTAGTTTAAGGACATACCCGGGTACAGAACTACGTAATAAAAAAAATTTTCAGAGGTGTACCACAGCTCTATTATAGGTACCTAATAAACCAAAGATTGCGCATCATTAGCGTGAGCTGGCACGCATCAGCCGAAATCATCAGAACCACCACTGCTGGACATAACCCCCCCAAGGTACACCAAAACTTCCGGTTCTGTTGTGGGAGGTCCACACCCTTAATTGGGATCCGGCTATATTTTGGGACCCAGGTATGTCCTTAAACTACGTCCAACAATAAGAGGTAGGGCACAGCGAAGTACCATCACACTTGAGTCTGGAAAAGGCTAACTGGGGAAGTAAGGAAGTACTTAGAGAAAACCACAGCCATACCATAGAAGACCATAGCACTGCTACCTTTCAGGTATGTAGTGTTATGTTCCTTAACATGCCCCTCCCACTGCAACTTTAGTCATTGCTCGGACATACATGTACTAATGAATATTGTTTTATAAGCATGTACTTAATCCCATACCATAATATAAACATATGATATTTACCAAGTGTAATAGCAGCGTGGTTAATAATTGTTTCGTTTATTCAAAAAGGGAAGCGGTTCAAGTTGTAAACCAGTTTTTGAGTTTGTCAATGTTACCTCCCATATAAGAATCCACTTTTTATTTAGGAAATAGGCTAGTTTACTCTGTGAATTTGAAATTGTATTAAATCTGATTGATATTTTTATGTATTTTCTTCTAAAATAAGATAAAATAAAAAATAAACACAATGGAAAACGTAAACATTTACCATGTGTGTATGTATTTAATGTGCATACAAAAAGCGGGACATATAAAAAGTTGGTGGAAAAACGGACATTAAAAATGGAATATCACCAATCCGGATTACCTAGTTAGTAGCATACAGTGAGTCTAGTATCAATTTTGAACAAACTGTTATCATAACCAGTCAGGCCCCGCCTTAAAAAAATTCACAAAAAAAGACGTGAAAAACAGAGCTCCAAATCTAATTAGCCTCCTTTGACAAAACCGTTACATAATTGTTATTAGTGAATCAAGTAGAAAGCACCATCATTCCTCGTTTCAGAACATTGAAAATGTGATTGAAAAATGACCGTACCGTTCTTTTTCCTTGACATTTTCCGTGTAAAAAACTGCGGCAATGGTTAATGAATGTTCAGCCTCTTACCGATTATGTTCTTGAGGGAGTACACTTTGCGATATTCTTTTCCTGTGCGGAAGTTTTTCTACAAATATTTTGAACAAAGCTTTTCTTGTCGTACTTTTTTTCTTTGATATTTTTGCTAACAAAATGTTCTCCAGACTAGAATTGTCTGTTCTAATTCTAACGCAGTTTTCTATTTTGTTAAGGACAATTTTCTTCTTACATTTCGTTGCTCATAGTTATCGAAAATCTCATTGAAGAAGGAATGTGATTTGTGATTTATTTTAGGTATAGATATGATTTGACAAAATTGAGGAATTTATAACTGTGTATATTTTATAACGAAAAATTAAGTAGGTAAATTTAATTAAAAATACATTAAAATTGATATTGAGTACATGATTTTCTGTATTGTAATTTTATTCCTATTATAGACTGGTTTTCAACAAATCACTGTCTCTAACAAATTTCAATCCCCCTTTTAGCCCCGGGTCTAATTACTTTTGATGTTCTAAATTATAGGTTGAGTTTTGTCTGACAGCCTGTAACGCGAAGGTAATGCAGTTTATTTACATTCTGAAACAGATTACATAAGCCACATAAACTGACATACATACAAATACTATTATATTAATTTAGCAATTTTAGTTAACAATTACGATTAAAATTCGTCCAACAAACTTGTGCAAGGCAATCAACTTGTATTACATTGGTCTTAAACAACTTTGTTCTGTTAGAGCCTGAACTAATCTGACCTCCCGTTGCTAACTAAGTCGGTCGGACCTTCTCAAGCCTTGTCGCATTAGAGCCCCAAACAAACATGCATAAATACGTGTTTGTGCACATGAAATATGTACAGGTATAGTGAATAGAGCTTTTACCTGTGCGAGGTGAAGTTAAATCTGGAGGCAATGGGCACCAACTAAGCCTTTATTTAGGAGCTTATGTTACATTGCTATACGTTTTAGTATAATTACCTCAAGTGTTTGTTGACTAGATACGCGCCCTACGTTTACGCCAGTGCAATGCCAAGAGCAGAAATACCTAAGCGGACACGCTGTGCAAAACGATCTTGACACGCTCATTTTCTCTCAACAATATAGTCAGCTCATTTAAAACTGACTTTTACTATTGACCATAGATATTTTTTTAAAGGAAATTTTATCTTAAATCACTTTCTATTGATGAACAGTATTTAAATCCATTGAAGACTTAGGTCTAATCGTATAGACTGTGGGAAGCAACTTTGTTATAGCTATATATATACTACCTATGGAGATATTATTGTATATACATGGATTTTTAAGTGGTCTAGAAAGTTCAAATATGCCTAAAAAAAAATCTCGGTTTGTGAAATAAAGTTCTATCACTATCAACAATGTAATACCTATATTTCAAAAAACGTAAATAGTCGTTAAACCGCAAATGAGTTTTGATATATGAGATTTTATTTTAGACAATCAAAACTTTGATGGAGCAATGACAACTCTCGCTTAGTAGCGGAGATAAGTTACTTTATTGGACAATATCTAAAGTCCAGGGAGAGGGGATATTATAACTGCCAGTATTTTCTTCTTGTTAAAAAAAAATTAAAAAAGACTACTATGTATATTCAGTCGCTGGCCCTAGGTCTCGAAGAATTTAAGACATGAAAATTATTTCAATGTATAATTATTAAATTATCCACCTTGTCCAATTTAATTACCTACCTAAACTACGCGGTGGAAGCATGCATCGTACGCCATATCCTTAAGATTGACAGTAGGGTAATAAAAGGGGCATATTTCAGGAAAACTCAAACGTGCTGTAATTATACTGCGCAAGCCTTTTGGAAGATTCGTCGTGACAGTTTCCGCAGTAGATGTATGTTATAAAAGACACGGTTCATGTCTCTAGCCTTCTATCGTTATGTAGAAATAAATAATAAGATTAATTTGCACAAACGATTCAGCGTCACAATAACATAATAACTTAATTACGAATATACCTGGGCTGGGCACAAACCTGCTAGAAACAAAGAATAATTATATGAATTATTGGTGCTGTTACTTCTGCTACAAATTACACACAACAACACAACACATAATATGCTGTAACATGAATATATTACACCGTAAATCTCCTTTGGAGTCTTAAGTGTACTTAAAGATTGCATAGGTGTACTGTACTCAGACCATACGAGTAATAATACCTGGTCTGACAGATTTCACATTTGGAATATTTTATTTCCAATGTTCATAAAAGATAAAAAAAAGATAAAAGATCTTTATTTTTCAATTTAGGCACATTACATGCACTTATGAACGTCAAAGAAAATTCTACACCGGTTCGAACCCTACACCTCTGACCCGAGAAGATACCGGCAAGAAACTACGGCGGGACTTATTTTTTCAATACATACATCGTGATACATCAAATCTTAAAGTACTTACTTAATTATGCGTAGTGCGGTAAGAAAACATATCAAACAGTTCATTACAAGATATAACTGAAACTACTAAAATATAAAAGTAAAAATAATTATGTATAAACAAATCAGACAAACAGACAATTCATCAGACAAACAAATAAATACAAAATACAATGAATAATCAAATGAAACAAGAATGAAACGAGAATTTACCTAAATCTAAAAATGGCTCAGGCCTGCGGCATTTATGCCTAAAATTATGGGGATTCTCGGAATCTCTGTGACACCATTAAAATTGTAATATTAAACTTATCATAACTATCAAATACAGGATATATTATTTCTATCATATTATCGGCGTCTACATATAATTGCTTTTAATGTACATATGTATGTAGTTAAGTTTCAGCGTAATGCTTGTAGCAAGAAAAAACTAAATACGATATTGACGAAAGCAAACTTGTCAAGCGAGTACAGCCGTCTGCGCAAGTTTTGTTCAAGTTTATCTTCGACCAAATACAACGAACTCATCGTATAGAACACCTATATATTTTTTATGATGTACAATAAAGGTAAAATCGTAAGTAACGCGGTAAAATTTTACTGAAGTTGTTAATGTTTTTGGGAAGTTTCGTTAATGTCTAAAGAGTAACTGGCAACATTATCTTAACACAAATACTTAACACACTTTGTATCCTAAACAAGGTATAACAATGTGCCTTTCAAACGAATAAGATTTCGCAAAAAAATCTAGGTTAGGTTTAGCTATGAAGCTAGTAGCAAAAATATTTTTTTTTGTTTTTAGAATAGTCTCTGAAAAGTTTACTCAGAGACTATTCTAAAAAACCCCAAACACAATTTAGTTATGTACATATAGTGGTATCAGAGTCCCCATGGCCACCTTCCGACAGAGCAGCTTTATGTGATCATAATATTGCATTGCCACGTGATATGTATTTCATCCGTGTGCATACAAAATTCAGCTCAATCGAAAACTAGGAAGCACGTGAAATTTAAATTGCAAGATTTTATTCTAGACAACGTGACACATGGAAGTAAATAAAACCTGATAAAATGGGTTTTGTGTAAGTAAGATAGGAAAATACTGTACCTACAACTGTTATTTCTAAGACAAGTTTGATTAGACAGGTGGAAAAACATAGTATAATGTATCGATGATATTAATGCTATAACGTTAAGAAATACATCTAGGAAATCTTTATTATTTTAATATCGAAAAAGCATTGTGATAAAACTGATGTAACTTTTTGTATAACTCTTCATCTGAGACCACGAGGACAGTGTTGTTCTCAAATCGACGGAGGTACTTTTTAAAGTTAATATAGGTACGTGGTTATGGTTAAGTCCCGTAGTTAATCAAAATATATTTAAGTAATTCCGAGTTGTTATAGAAAAATGTTACACGATAATAACTTATAAGCGCAATGAATCTCATATCTTACTAACACATACTACCAGATACTCCCATAATCGTATTATAGTTTTGGTTGGGCAGTCCCGAATCTACGGCGAAGTCCATTTACAAAACCGCCCGCCATTTGTCACGTGTCACTCATCCCGGCGGCCACTAATGGATCTTTCTCAGAATACACCCTCAACACCCTTTATTACACAGTAACACAGAATTTCTCCGAGAAGCTCTTGGCTAGGAAGGTTTAAATTACAAGTGAGATGTTTATGCTAATGAACCAGGTACGTTTGTGCTTACGTTTTCTTTTTAATTTTCCTTTCTCGTACGTAATTGCTCAATTTTGAAGTCTCTAAAACGTAGTCTGTAATTTAATGTTAAGCTAGCAATTTATTGCTACTTCTCGCCTCGATTTTCAAAAAGTTGGTTACAATTGTTAATTTTTTAGGAGAGTTGCTTATAAAATTGCCCTTGTTTCTCCAAACTGTGAGAGTTAAACCGTTTTTATATAGTTCTGTACTGAATAAATAAAAACAATTCAGAACTAATATACCGTATATAGGTTTTATAATAAGGTACCTATAGAGAATATAAAATGAATGTATGGAGAATTTAAAAGCCTTTATAGGCTGTCAAATAAAAAGTTAAAATAAAATAGAGTTGTGTTTTCACTTGCTTAGACCTTCCACTTTATTATTTTAAGCAAAGTCTCGAGTTTAATTGGTCAAGTGATATTGTCACAAAATTTTAAGTAATAACATCACACACTTCAAATAACTTTTCGATGCATAAAGTGACAACTATAGTACCGCCAAGTGTTACTGAAATAAACGTATAAGAAGGAATTGAAATAAGTCATAAAGAATATCCAACTACACGTTACCGCATTACTTGTTAAAAAGGTTTATTTAAATATCATTGTCCGTTGCTGTTGAACAGATATGAGTCAAAAGTTATCTGTTATGTTTGTATATTTTATACATTGCTTGAATATGCACTATCTCTCAATGCCATATTTTATTTAAGACATAATGTAAATAAAGAAAATTATGTAATAAATGTCATGGTTAATACAAATAAAATATCTATGTAGATATTGATAAAATGATAGTATCTTGGCAGCGGTCCACCTACATTTATTGCAGTAAGCGGATCATTTTCATGAATAACATACATATATAAGTAATTGCAGAGATAAGATTGTCGAATATTATGTTACCATAGTCTAATAAACCAATATTGTCAGTAACAGTAGCGGAGATAGTAGATTGTAATCAAGGGGAATGACCTAGCCCACCCGAAGTATATCTTCGAGGGTAAAATAAGTAACATAATTCACCCGACTTAAACACTCTACTTTTCATTTCTAGTGAGTAAAGTTAATTTTCCAGAATCGAAGTAAAAAAAACACATACTGCTTCATCATCATCATCGTAATTTTAAGAGGCTCTGGGCGGTGGAGTATTTTTATGATATTACGCTCAAAATGAGAAGTGAGTGAACCGCATCTATTACTTTCGAACTTATGAACGTTAAAATGTCTCATGTAAGGTGACAGTCATTGATAATTCAAGCATCTTAGGCTACATTTAAACTATCAATTTTTTATTTATTTTTTAGACAGGACACATTTTGATCTCATTCAGCTATCCATACACTGTGTTCTGTTAGAGAAAATAGAGAAACATGTTTGCCTCGAATTGATAAATTGTTTTAGACCAAGCGATGGTTTGTGACATTTTTGTTTAAATTTTCCTCCTTTGATCGTTCAACGTATAGCGGAATTTTTCGTATTTGTAGGAATAAAAGGACAACAAAGTATTTGTCGCGGAACGATGCTGTGATAAAGAAAAACAACAAGCCACTGATGGAAAATCGATCGCAGCAAACTTAAAGTTACGAAGTTTCGGAGATTCTTTCTGCGAGTATCATTCTATTCACATTGCCTTATTTTAATATGTACAGTTTACAGTACAACGACGACCGGTCTGGCCTAGTGAGTAGTGACCCTGCCTATGAAGCCGATGGTCCTGGGTTCGATTCCCAGTCGGGGTATTTATTTGATATTTGTTGTTGTGGTGTTTTCTATGTATTTAAGTATTTATATGTATCTATCTATTATATGTATCGTCGTCTAGTACCTACAACACAAGCCTTACTGAGCTTACCGTAGAACTAGGTCGATTTGTGTAAGATTGTCCCGAAATATTTATTTATTTATTTACAGTGAGCAGCAAGAGTGGCTGAGCGGGTGAAGTGTTTAAAATGACATACACGCGCTATTATTTTCTTGACAATAGAGATGTGTTGACCTCATTTTGAACACCTCAACCGCTTAGCCATTTCTGCTTCTGACTGTAAATATCATGTCCCAAATAACAGTAGTTTAGCGACGTACACTTTCTTTTTCTACAAACAATGATAGCTCTCAATAATCATTTCTGGAACCGAAAACGAACAGTCAAACGAGTCATTTGTAATGGCGACATGAAAACTTTCCAAGCCACCGTTTTTTTTTTAATTCAGAGACAAACAAATGTCAAACCAAATTCTCACATCGTTTCTATAGTAGGTGACTAATTGCTTTGTTTTTCAAAGAAATTCTAAATTTAAATGTCATTATTATATCTATTTTGATATGAATATGTAGTTAATGTAGTGTAGTATTCTGTGGGTCGTTATTTGCTCATTTTCGAACGCATCATAAAAGGGTTATGTTATGTATTTAGATAAAGGTTTTTTCATTATGAAATTGCTCCTAACTGTACCTTATTAAATATCAGATGAAAATCTACAATGACTGAAGGAAATTCATAAAGTATAAAATTAACTAAAGACGTTTTAACTGCATATATTGTAATAGTGTATATTGTATATAAATATATTGTTAAAATTATGAAGGCAAGTACCTCTATTTAAAATAAACAAGCTTCGATCGCGGTATAACTTACTGTATTGTTAACTAGACTTTTGCAGTAACTTCTAGAATGCTTCCACCCCCGTGGTCGCGACAGGATTGAAGAGGTGAGCAAATACGTTTTCTCATTGTGCAAGTTTTTATTCTTACCAGTACTTAGTCCTTAATAACTTGTATACTAGGGTTGTTACAAGATCTATATAACAATCACGACATCATTATTTTAATGGAATTTATTTAAAGATGCTTAAACTTCCTAATTACTATAGTGTACGAGACAAGTCTCTACGTCATTGCAAAATTAAAATCATTCTCTCGTTTAAAAGTATGATTAATTATTTCTAATCTAAGATAATAAAAGGCAATACAATCGGACAGCTGTTAGAATTTTTCGTACGCTTGAACTCGTCTAATACGCAAATTCGGAAATTGGGGACGACGGTGAGCGATAAATATTCAACAGCCGTACTACGCATCAGCCTGTACCTATCCGTCATAAATAACAAGATCCTCAAATTGAATCTGTGAGTAACTTGTGAATTTACACCAAATATGTATATTGATACCAAATACGAATCAATTTATGATAGATATTCAGGATTATGACATGTTTGTTGGGTATAATTCAATGAGGGAAGATGCATGTTTTATAGGTTGTACACTTTTAACACATTTACCAACAGTATAAATGATTATTAAACATGATCGGGACTTAACCGCGTATATTAACTTTAAAATTTACCTCCGACGTTTCGAAGACGACGTTGTCCTCGTGGTCTCGTTGGTGGTGGTGGTGGGTTAAGTCCCGTTCATGTTTAATAATGTGTACAAACCGTGAAAGTTTAAATCAGTATAAACGATTTCTACTGACCTTTCATACTGACCGCTTTACTGTACAGTTACCTACATAATACATTATATGACCACCTTTTTGCATTTTTGCATATTATGCCACGATTGAGGGGCCACGGAGGTTTAATCTTACCTTCTCTTTTTTCGTAAAAAAGGTGTGTATTTTCCACAGTATTTCCCAAATAGGCATTGAATTTTACGCTAGATGTTTTTTTTCGTATTTTTCAAGAATATCGAATGTTTTCATTTTATAAAACGTTCCGAGTCGCCTATTCCTATTTACCTCTCCAAGCTGCAGTTAACTGGAAACCGTGAGTAGAAAAGTTTTCTTAAATCGAAACTGCATTCAGACGATACTTTTAATTGATTTTCTATGTTCAACTTTGCCTGTTACCATTTGAAAGTATTATATCTTTAGCTCTGAACTCGCAACTTTGAAGTATTGTTATTCTTAGTACTTAAATGTTTATTTATGTTCAGCTCAAATTCTTATGTGGTATATTAGATAAAGTAGTAAATCTGAATAGCTATGTATACAGTGTGGAAAGATAGCTCATTTTACTTAAAGGCGACATTCCTTTATTTTTTTAAATAAACAATACTGCATTCAAATATTTTCTAAAACTAGCTTGCCTCGCCCGGGATTCGAACCAACTAAAATTAAAAAAAACAAACAGTCCCTATTTTATTATAGTAATCGATAGTATTATTCAGGATAAACTTTTTGTAGATTATTAAGTACTTAATCTAGCAACTGAATTTGATCTAGGTGGTATACCACTACAGACGATTAATGAATTGTTGGCAAGATCATATTTTTCTGCAACTCAACGGTTAAGGGTCTAAGATCTTTTGTTACTTACCTAGTTTAATCTGGGTAGGTATGTCTTTTTTTATAATGTTAATATCTAAAATAACATGTATTTATGTTGGAAGACTATGTGTCCAGCAGTGGACGTCCTTTGGTTGATATGATGAAGTATTTATAAGAAAGAAAGAAAATACATGTATTTTCACGCCTTAACATTACATATTATTGAAACAATGAAAAAAACATTTACAGATACAATGGGTCATTAAAATATTTATAACCCCCTGTTAGCGTAATGCCACGGCAAGCCACTGCGCTGGTTTTCAGAGGGGACCTACTTAACCTAACTTAAAACGAAGTAGTGGTGGCGATACAAACGCCAACGACATTTAAATATTAAAAAAAAAACACTTGAAATACAAAATACCGCCCTTTAATATATTTTCCTAACTAGTGAGTAAAATTCACTTTTTAAGTCACTTGTTATGAAAAATTGGGTTCGATACACGTGTAAAAACTTCTTTAAGACTCGGGTGATTGTCACCCTCGTTTCACTCGGGCTTCAACTTTCACCCTCATCGAAAAAAAATGTTTTTTCACTAGTATCGAAATGTACTATTCTTACAGTATTCTTGTACAACTGAAGTATACGCATTCACTGCCACCGACGCACATGTGCGTTCATTTCCATACAATTTTGGAGGGGGTGGCAGCGAATGTGTTAATTCAATATAAGTAATAAAAACTATACGAGTATATGTATATAAATCAAGCCTAAACATAATTTTACCGTGTCAAACGTATCCATTTCACAATATGCAAAATCACACTACAACCCAATTATTAACATTCACGTAGTCCTTGTTATCGTTGATTGGCGTGTAAATAAAATAGTTTTGATTTATTCCCTTTACCATTCGATTGTTGAGCATACGTTGTATAGCCCGAGGTAGAAACTGTGACAGGTTTGGTAATATTAAAACGTTTAAACAGACATGCAACGTAAACCGGACACTAGCCATTCATTTAAAACTGTGAAACCACCTGATGATGTTAGATTTATATTTCAAAGTTGTACTATGTGTTTTACCTTTTATTATTGTACCTACAGTTGTAAAAAGACATATTACAACTATTACCGCGCTTCATTCAGTATGGCAAATAGTTGAATGTTCTCGTAACGGGGGTAAAATAATTCTTGTTTTAAAATAGAAAGCTCGCTACGTATATCTAAACATACTTTAATTTAATTTGAAGATTATGTAGGTATGTAGTGTTGTTCCTGATCGTGAGTAAGGTTCCAGAGCTCCAACAACTTTTAGGGTAGGCAACGCGCATCTGAATCCTCTGGAGTTGCATGCGTCCATAGGCTACGTTAACTGCTTACCATCAGGCGGGTGGTATGCTTGTTTGCCACCGTCGTTGTATTAAAAAAAATATATATATATTTGGTAATTAAAGTTCTGGTTGCCAATCGTCAGAATCATTTGTCTGCTTGAATGTATAATTATACTTTTTATAAATATTCTAAATTTTTATAAAAAATAGAGTATTTACACAAGCAGCTAATAGATAAACATTCGGAAACTGTCTTCTATACATTCACCTAGCCCCAAACCAAGTTAAGTGGTACTATGCGATGTTGAACGTACTTTACACATTTACCAATAAATCTAACCAAAACCATTACTTTGGAGAAAATATTATTAGAAAACACGATTAATAAACTACTCAATATCAACACAATGCTTCTTGTGGGCTTATTCAAGTCATCATTTACGGCATCAAATCGTCCGTGTGACGTCACGCGCCGTAAACGGCCGAGCAAGATAGATGAGCATCATTACGAATGATGGGTGTTTACACCGTTTACATAGCAATATTAGGGTATGATGTGGATTTAAGGACGTGCTTCACTATATTAAAATTCGATTCGTCATACTAAGTTGGCAAATATTCTTTGTAGAATTGTCAAGTCAATCCAGATACGATATATGTGGATTTGACGACCGGTCTGGCCTAGTGGGTAGTGACCTTGCCTATGAAGCCGAAGGTCCTGGGTTCGATTCCCAGTCAGGGCATTTATTTGTGTGATGAGCACAGATATTTGTTCCTGAGTCATGGGTGTTTTTTATGTATTTAAGTATTTATATGTATCTATTTATTATATATATCGTCGTCTAGTACCTGCAACACAAGCCTTATTGAGATTTGTGTAAGAATGTCCGAAATATTTATTATTTATTTATTTTGTAAAATGTCACATAAAGATTTGAAGGATGGAAATGCACCCATTCCCGACTTGATATTTGTAATAGTTCTCAGAACTCAGTTCATTAACTGGATTAGGATACGTTGTCAAGAGGAACATTACAGATTTTGTTTAATATTCCTACTCTACGTCTATAAATACAATACGGGCGAATCTCTTATCAGTGGCGTAGGACCTATGAAGTAATTCAGATAACTTTTGCTTGGTAAAGTAGTAGTGATAAACAAAATATCCATTCAAATAACTCAGCCGGCGAAATAATGTAACAGACTTGAGTTAATCGCTAGTTGACAAATGTTTAAAAGTTCTAATCGGGTAATATTCGTAGTACATTACTTTGGAATTTATTCATTTTATTACACTGCAAATTCAAGTGCTTTAACACAAATAGCAGCGTATCACAGATGTTATGACTGGCGTGACAAAGAAGATGTTTTTTTCAAAATTTCGTGGGAATGAAAGTGTCGGACAGTTATTATCACGCTGTCTGATGGACAACTACCATGTAGACTGGCACGAATAATATAAACCAATAGTTACCGATTCTATAAAGTTGTATCAGAGATAACCGAAAAAAGTAAGATACAATTTAGACTAATCCGCCAAATAACCCAGTTTGTGGGTTACGCTCGAAATAATCGTATTGGACTTATTCAGGAAATCTTTTGTAAGATAGCCGGAAAATAGGACTGGCAATTTAAAACCCTACGAATAACTCGATTCTTTCCTATTTCGTTTTTTCTATTTCGTTCATCTCGAACGACATCATTATATATCAGTGACATTCAGTAACCTTTCGTTATTGTTTACTCGTTATTAGATTTTTTTATGTTTCATTGAAATGGCACTGAATATAAATTGGAGACAGCTTTCACTTACGTTTATTAAGTCAGACGCGCTAGAGATTTCGGGAAACACGTTCGTGACGAAGTCGGAGCTCGGCACTGATAGTACTTTAAAACGAAGACCTATACTCTGTAATCTCTTAGAATGACGCACGAAAGTTTAAACTATTAAATTGACCCATGCCGTGCGCCATGCCCATTGTGCCGTACGGTGCCTACCAGCTGAGAAAAGCAACTTCCCATATCCGTTGCTGTAAGAGACGACAATGGGAAAAAAATCGACGCATAGGCAGCAATTGGTCGAAACCGAATCAACAGCTACTGTGGTCACCAACCCGCCTGTCAAGCATGGCGACAATGGGAAATCTCTCCAAGATGATACAAATCATATTTTGAGGAGGCCTATGTCCAGAAGTGGACGTCTTACGGCTGAAACGGTGAAATTGATAGGTACTATTTTTGATACTATAAAATAACGCAGATGGTAGCTTAGTAGTTACGAGTTGGTAATCTATCATTAAGACATGCAACTTTCATTCCGGTCTAGATGTCTACAGAGTGATTGGAAACTTATGTACGAAATATCATTAGATATTTAGCAATTGCTTTTAGAGTATGAAAACATTTTGAAAAAATAAACAAACTTGATGGTTGAAAAGGCCTGACTATCTTTGGAATATTAGATTGCATTTGCTTTCGAAAAGAATAGCTTCTACGTCTTACAGGCATAGATCCGTAACAAAATGCAGGAACTATAAGTAAGTATAATAGGAAGTAGTTATACTCGTAGTAAGATAATGATGATGGTGACAGCTAAAAAGGACATCAGCGGTACAAAATGTTTTGTCTTATTTAATAGAAAACTTAATTGATAACCTCGTATACTAGTCTAAATTATATTACTTAAATATTTATCATTCAAGGCCTTAGTAACCTTTCTATTATTTTTCATCTTGAGGAGTCAAATTGTGCAATAATTATGGGAATGTTCTAACTAAAATCCCATAACAGGTTAAAAAAAACTGTAGGTACTACACTCATTTATAATGATAAAAAATTGGAAAATTGGTAGTGTTTTTTAATTCAGAAAGAAGCAGTTTATTTCATTGTTCAGTATAATAATTCTACTGATATTGTTACCAATTAAAAAAGGAATGAATGCTTACAGCAACAGTAATAACAGTATTCTTTTTACTCTGACATTAAAATTATACCCCGTGTAGCAAAAGGAACTTTCTTTGAAGCAACTTTAAGTTTCATTTTCCAGAAAACATTGACTTGTAAGCTCGTGCTCAGGAAAGCAATAGGCAACGAAACAACTGCGGAAAATCAAACGTCTCATTCTCCCATTATGGGGCAACGGGTCGCCAGAGTGGGCGGAACATATAAATCGCCGGAACGTTTCCCGCTGGCGTATCCGCTGCCGCCATCGCTTCCGCTTGTCGGCTGCCAAACGTGTGACAGGATTTCTGGTACAGATCTTGAGAATAACCCAGTCTGTGTAATATTTTATCCGTATCGCTGCAAGCTGTTACTTCTTGCCGCATATTTATAATTGCTTGGTGAATATTTATTTTTAATTTCGTGATTACTACTTACCTATTGTTAAATTAAACTCAGAGTTATGGATATACAAATAATGATTCTAGTTGTTGTTTTTTTTTACCTTATAGTAACGTAGTACTATCGAGTTGGCTTTTTCATTATGTTACACAGGATAATGCTTAGTAACACCCCAACAACTTTCCTAAATTTTTATTATAAAAAAAGTCTTAAGAAACATATTCGATTAAGAAACACATACGTTATTCTCGTGTTCAGACTACGTTATTAAGCTCGAATGATTCTGAATACCTTGGCCGTCAGATTGAATCTGAATAGATAATGAAGACAACTTGAATTGATTTATTGTACGTGCTCCGTTATATGATTCTGCATTTCGTCGTAAATGTGTATTTTAGCTTCGTACAGAGTAGATATATTTTTTATAATTATTCTACTATTCGATATTTATATTTTCAATATTAGTATAGGATTCCTGTTTGTCTTATATCCACTGATCGGTTATTTGGATTAGACACGGGGTTAACGACCTCAATCATTATGTTAGTATGAATATGCCCCGGAAATCCGGGCTTTATGTCGTTAGAAAAAAAAATACAATGTGTTTATTTTATTACACTTTAAAACATCTAAGTAACGAACAAATGAGCACAAGTGTTCACACTGACAGCTCATTTGTTGCCACCAAAGCGGCACATTTTATACCGTTTGGATAAAATTTCGGTGAGTAAGCAAAAAATCCCTTACAGACAATTTCAATTGTTTTATTTTTAAACGATTTGTTCGGTATCGCGGGAAACTGTTGTATCTATATTAACTTTTTTATGTTCATGATATCCAGCGAGGGAGAATCCAAATAATCGATCACTGATAATATCCTACAATGATGTAGATCATACCTAACAGACACCCTATTTACCACATGCTTTATGTGTCATAACATTGCAATTGCTTTGAAAAGGGCAGTTCTCCAGAATTTTCTATCATAAAGAGCCCCTTTGCTTTTGAGTGTAGTTTTTAGCAAAAATTCTATGCTAATTCTTATTTCCACAACTCATCAGCACAATTCAAGCTTCATTGGAAGCTCAACCTAGTTCGATGTTGTTAAGTCAAAATACAAATTTTTTGTTTGTGTGTGGTGTACAAACATGTTAAACCTGTTTCTTATATTGCGTGTTGTTTATTGGCGTGTAAATAAATAACTAGTGAATTTCCAGACGTGGGCTGTATCGTATATTAGTAACTTTGGTAATTTTACGCCACTCCAGCCACGTTAGGCCGACCGGGCTTCTCTAAATTGAACTAACGACTCATAGTTCGCTTTACTTGTAATTAGTTTATGTAGAATTGTGGGTCGACATGAAATCTCTAGAGTGCGATAAATGTACGAGGTTAACAGAATGTCGATATAGTTCAAAGCAAACTTATGTGTAGTTTGATTTTCCTAATTTGTCATAAAAGGTTTCTGAATAGTTTAAGTAGCGTAGATAATAATAAAATATACAATCCGACGGTCCTGGGTTACAATCCCAATAGTAGTAAAGGTTTGGAGTGGGTAAAGAGCACAGATATTTGATACCGAGTCATGAGTGTTTGCTATATATATATATATATATTATACAGGGTGTAATTGTTAAGTGTGGCCAGGCCATAATTCCGTAAATATAACAGATATCAGAAAACTTCCAACTGATACCTATCGAAAGTGCGAAATTTTAAAATCTTTGAATGCAGTTTTCTTTCTTTTAAAAAATAAAGGAATGTTCCTAAAGAATTTCATACTATAGCTCCTTGGGAAAACATCACTCCTTGGGAATATACCCATGTTTTGGATCATACACAGGTTTATTTAAAAATGCCCAGCGAGCGTTATATCGGTTTTTTTAGTAGGTATGTCACCATATTTAGCTGTCACGTTGCATCAAATATTATGTAAATATTTCGGGACAATCTTACACAAATCGACCTAGTCCTACGGTAAGCTCAGTAAGGCTTGTGTTGCAGGTACTAGACGACGATATATATAATAGATAGATACATGTAAATACTTAAATACATAGAAAACAACCATGACCCAGGAACAAATATCTGTGCTCATCACACAAATAAATGCCCTGACTGGGAATCGAACCCAGAACCATCGGCTTCAAAGTCAGGGTCACTACCCACTAGGCCAGACCGGTCGTCGTAAATATGTAGATAAGTGCGAAAATAGTAAAAAGTGAAGATTCTATAAGTTCAGATTTCATACAACTTGTTCAAGTTTATAGACAAGCTCCGGCGATAGAACACGTCGAAATAATCTGTTTCCACTAAATTATTCCTAGAAAACAATGTTATCTGTCTTCTAACTCAGCTAACCCAACTTTACTTACAAGAAATGTCAAGAAAATTGCCGAGGAAAAAGTAGATTTTTCTAAGAGTAAATACCGGCAAAAATAATTAACGATTTTTATTTTTTATTGAAGAAACAATGTTGGCTAATTGAAAATGTTGATGGAAAAATAATTTATTAATGTTCATAGTTGCTAAGGGTACAAGTACAGTCCAAGGGCATATATGTACATCTTTCGTATACATTCGCATGTATACATTTTTTACTATGTATCAATGGCATAGGATAAAAAGTGTATATATATATATATATATATATATATATATATATTGCATTTTAATGTACATTGCTTTTGACTGTATAAGTATTTTATTTTTTAATGGACCTTTTGCGAATGCGCAAAAAATGGTGCTTGTAGTATGTTACAGAGTTAAAGTTAAAACCTCAAAAAAGTTTCAATGCATGTAATAAAGAAATGCTATAATTTTCCTCGTACTTAACCACACCAAAATATATTTACGCAATAAAAAAATACAAGTTAAGTTTGTTATCACGCTCTGGGCTATGAGCGACATCAAATATTACGACTTCGAAATTGTGAAGTTCGGATGGATATTATGAGGATGGCTTACGGGCATCGATTGTCGATAAAACGCTAAAGTGTAAAGGGGTAAGATGTTGACATATATGTGTCCAGGGTTGTAGGTGGTTAACGGTAGCTTGTTATTTAAAAACTTTCCACGAAGCCGGTAACACTAATATTGCTATTTCTAAACTATTTATTTTTTTGGGTCGCAGTTTTAATCGAAGAAATTACTATTGGTGGTGTTTTCCTTGTCGGCTAAAAGCAGACCCGTGAAAAAAAATGCATGTATTACTTTTTAATTTGAAGAATAATATTGATTTAAAATTGTAATAACTGCAAAAATATTTTTATAAAAATATTTTTTTTATATTGAATATTCCCTAAAAAATTCTTAAAGAGATGTTGGGCTAAAATCGATTGTTCAAAGTTTGTTCTTTACAAAGGGATAAGTTTTAAAACAGTTTCAGTGTAAATATTCCATGAACCGCGTTGTTTGTCAAGCTCCAATAAAAACGGGTTAGAGCCAACTGCTTGGTTGCGTACACAGTACACAGAAAATATAATATTTCTTTACCCAAGAAATATATTATTTGTTTCAAAATCCTTTAGAATAACAAGTCGCCAATAAGAGAATTCGTGTGGAACTGCGTCCAAAAAATGAAATTTCTGATATTAGGTCAAGAACTATTATTTTTTATCAAATAACATTTTAATGAGAAGGACAAGTCAGCCTTGATTTAAGATTGATATGTTGAACCTGTGACTAGACGGATATCCCTATTTATATTTATCAATTTTTTACTTAAAAACATTGATTGTCCTTTTTGTGTAACTGTCTTTGTACTATAAGTACGGGTACTTATGTATACATAGGTACATAGTAGTTATGAAACTGGGTATATACGTTTACTTGTTGTGATAAAAGCACTGCATATTAAATTATTTATCTAAAAATACCTAATAATACGATACCTAATAATAAGATGTTTTAGTATCTTCATATAAAACTAAACACGTTATTATATTTAATATCTAAAGTTTAGATAAGAAAATAAAATCACTATTACATTAACAAAATTTTAAGTTATTCAAATATGAACCTTAATGTGTAAGACGTACGAATGAACAGCAGTAAAGACTTATAACTTTCTATCACCGAATTCCTAGATGTCATCGGTCGCTTGTAAATTTGTCGCTAGTCGCCGGTCGCTAGTCGCCTGTCGCTAGTCGCCTGTCGCTAGTCGCCTGTCGCTAGTCGCCGGTCGCTGGTCGCCGGTCGCTAGTCGCCGTTTCAGTAATAAAAGGGCCGCGGACAGTAGAAGGAGGTTGATTCGATTCTTTGCGCTTGACCGGCACGTGACTCTGGCTTCGTAGTTGATTATCGGTGAGTGGAATTTCTGCATCACTTTACACTTGTTCTGGGTTGTGAATTACTGAGGACAATATCCTCGTAATATCTTACTTAGAATGGTGTCCTTGTTTGACTATGCGTGGACAATATCCCCGTAACGTTAAGCTTGGGTACAAGTGGTTGTGGTTTATTCTACTTTGCTTTTAATCTTTTATAATTATTTTATTTAAAGATCATAACATTTTCGTAACCTTTTACTGACTCTTAAGTGGATTTTGCTGAGGACAACGTCCTTTTAGTGCTTGAATTTTAAGTTGTTTGTTTTGTTTTTCTGTGCGTGGACGTGGGCCTATTGCCCGTGCTGTTAAATTCAGGTTTAAGTGTTTATGTGTTAATTTAATTTGATTTAATTATTTTATTTTATTGCTAGCTTTTTTTAATTCATAAAGCCAGATCAGTGTCTAGGCAGACTGTTTGCCTGGTTAATTATCTTTCACCTAGCGGTGTTAAACGAAAGATAGTTGGAGGTCTTTTAATTGTTAGGCCCATGCTTGGAGAGGGCTGGGAAGCCGTCCTTTTTACCGACGATAGGAGGCTTATTCAAAACTCTTATATTTCTTGAAGGTCTGACAGATGAATGCGAGGGTCTCACGTGCGGGCCTTCAGGGATATCCTAGCTCGTTGAAGTCTGTTCAGTAATTCAGGAAATAGTTTCTTGTTAAATTTATTTATATAATTATTTTATTTATATACACGTTAGGGCCGTCTTACTCGCTGCACCCTTGCCCTCGGACGTCAGCGGGGGGAGCCAATAACACAGGCTGCTAGGTTGCTATCTCGGTTTCGCCGGCCGAACGTGTACAGCTTATTCTAGGGACACACTTTGTATATAATAAATATTTAGTCAATGGTAAGTTCGACTGGTATTTTGGGTATACTAGAGAAAGGGGTAGTGTTAGAGTAAATTCACACACAATCGTGGGAAGTAGGGAACAATAGGGCTTTGGTATCATCGGACGTATTGGAAAGAGGAGGTATATCTATTTACGGTTAATCTGTAAATGTTTAGTATATGTAGGTGTATCCATTTAACTATTTAACTTGTTGTTATCAATAACTGTTCATAATTGGTCGTTTGTCAAATTAAAATAATTAGTGATAAATAAATAATACTTTGTAGTTATTTAGTTTCTGGTTTTCTTGTGTGGAAGCGAAGTACTGAGTAAATTGGTTTTAACGGTAATTAATTATCCTAGGCATACATTTTATTCTGTGATGGAGGAATAACTTGTTATAGGGCCCCATTGACAGGCAGAGCAGCTCATTGGGTGGTTTTCTGTTTATATTGAGCGAAATAATACTCAATATATCAGAAAAAACAATATGTAGTACTTTGTTAATGGTATCTTTAACTCAGTATTTTGTTTATTACATATGGAAAACACAGAAATATAACTTACAGATTATTGAGTTGGTGGTTTTGTATAAAATAAATTATCTAAGCCCAGTTGACGAGAATAATTCTCACACTGACTGGAATAGGACAGCTCCAGACCATCATCGGGCGAAAAGGTGGCATAGTGTGTGAAACACACTTAGCTAATTGTTTACATTTATTAGGATTAAATGGTTTATTGCAAACAGGTCAATTAAAAGGGCTTATCCCAGGCAAATGCCATTTTTTTGTTAACCCGGAGCTCACGTAGGCGTAGAGGGTTTTTGGGGTGCAAACCCCATATTTTATATATAAATACTTATTTCATCAACATCTTAAATTATTCAACTATATTTTACTCATCAGCCAATGATTTCTACTATTTAACGAACTATTCTACATAAATATTTTGCATTTCTTTAATCCATCTCAATAACCAGTAAGTAGCCTAATTGACATTTTATAACTAACTGCAAATACCTGTATAATTTAGTGGAGTGTTATTAAGTTCAAATAATTATTAAGTTGAGTCCAAAAATTAGCTTTGTCTCTCATAAAAAGAACGTTGGGTTCGGCGGTGCAACTTAGAGTCCTACCACTAACTATTGTATTGTGATTTTATATTGTGATCATATATTGTACTATATGATCACAATTTGGCCAAATCTTAAGAGTATTTCAAGGGTTTAATTCATTTTATATTTGAAAGAGAGGTTGGGGTTATTTTTGAGTTTTTGGGTATTTAGGATATAATTAGATCAGGGGAAGTTACCAACCTCGTAAGAAAATTCTTGTCACACCTGAAAAAAGGAGACTTATAAAAACTTGAACAACTGTTAGTAATATTCTCATTATAAATATTCAGTAGAGACATTATCCTTGTTTTAAAAAAGGTTTTTTTCTGTGTACACTTTATAACTCTTATACCCACTTTTGCTTTAAGGAGTGCTCTTAGTACTTCCCTTGGAATGAAAATCACGATAATTCTAGATTTTATTTCATAGTTCCTTGATGTCAAATTGTGCTTGATTTCATTCAAGAATGTGACTATAAGTAATATATTCTAGAAATTTCAGTGTCATTGAAATCCATGTGAATGAATGTGGTTGTTGCGTACCCGGTTTATTGCTTATCGAAGGTATCGCCCTGATATCCCTCCGGGGTGCAACAGCCGTTTCGCATTACGCCTCGGGCGAGCAGACCATCTTTTTCTTTCAACACAACGGTTATTGGATACGCATAAAACTTTCGCGTCCATGAAAAGATTCAAGAAGTTAAGGAATCCTTGGAAACTTTCCATTAAGAACGTCCCAATCGCATTCATTTCCTTATTCCATTTTCTCGCAAAGTTTGTTATTACGTTTTCCTTCAATCTTCAATTTCATTCAAGCGCCTTTTGACATTTTGTCGCTTTCAAAATTATGAGGTTGCGGAAAATATACGTAGAAATGATATGATGCCGCAAAAACACGCGTTATGGGTCATATTCCGGGGAAGTAAAAGGGGACATTCGTGGCGATGACATAAATATTGTCGTCGGATATCAAGATAGGAGTTGTTCATAAGGAAACCAGCGGAAAACCTCATCGAAATATACTTAAACGCGATGAGTTTTTCTTATCAGCTCATATTAGCTGTTGTCTCTCATCTGACAAATAAGCTGGGACAAATCAGCTGTTAATTGTAATTAATAGTCTTTTAGCAGCCATGGATTATGATCGAATTCTACAGATGCCCCGTCACTGATATCTAATGACGATATGCAGCTCTTGATACTATTAAGCTTTTGCTTGCCATGGCGACGGATTTTAATAATAATATTATTTCCAAAACGCTCGCCGCGCTGCAAGTCGCACATAGTCGTGACGGGGCCGTAAGTGTCTAAAACAAATTATACTTATAGTATACTATAATAGGTAGCTACATATAACAGAAAAATAATGTTATCATCATTATTATGTCTTTCCAGTACACTGAACAATGGTGTTCCGGATATTTGGGAGTCTTAGGTGGAGAAGGATTGAGTCAACACGCAGAGATATGTAGGGGTACACTAAGCGGATGTTGCTCCTTTCCGTGTCATCACATGCAGAGAGGCCGCACCCGCCATGGTGTAAGGACTATTGACTTTTAAAGGAATCTAAAACGTACTAGGCTATTGGAAAGGATGGAAAAAAATAGTTTGATAGGAATCAGTCCCTAAAAGTACCTATTAATAATTTCCACAGGATCAATAAATTTGCCAGTAATTTAAAATGAATAATTATTTCACAATATTGCCCGCTTTATTCTGTGACTTGGGCTAACGTCACTTCACATGCCCCGAGCGCCGTATCACACCGCTGAGCGCGCTCCCTGGGGAGCCCAGATTGACCAATAACGCGATAGCCAATCTGCTTCGATCCTTGTTATACTCTAGGTCCCAGACGAGAGAGAGATAGTATATTTTGACAAGATTTAATGTTATTAATACTTGTAATGATCAGTGATCGGTTACTTGGATTCTCTCTCACGGGATATCAAGTAGAAAACTTAATATAGATACGACAGTTTCCCGCGATACCGTTAGTCTGTAAGGTATTTTTCACTTACTTAGTAATTTTATCCAAACCGTACAAAATGTGCCGCTTTGGTGGCAGCAAGTGAGCTGTCAGTGTGAACACTTGTGCTCATTTGTTCGATTTGGACAAAAAAACGGCGAGTAAGTACGCATGTCTATCAGCTACTTAGATGTTATAAAGAATAAAATAAATACATTGTATTTTTATGCCTTTTCTAACTACATAAAGCCCGGTCTCCCGGGGCATATCCATACTAAAATAATGATTGAGGTCATTCACCCCGTGTTTAATCCAAATAACCGATCACTGGTAATGATTGAGTATACACGAGATTTAAATTTTAAGTGTTGTTATGAATGCTATGTTGGTATCTATTTATCCTCCTGATGATGACCAGTGTCCTACATGTTTTACGTAAACCCGATTTAACTGATGACACTTTGTCAAGTTAACGTTGAAAGAAACTGACAGTTGAAATTGCGCTGGCAAACTGTGTTACCCATCAAGAGGCTCTGCTAAATTCCTATTCCTGTTAATCTTTAATTTTTGCTTATTTTAAATAAGGGTTTAGTAAGAAGCCTGAACACTTTCTCTTCTTTTCCTGCCCCACTTCTCAACCCAGCAGGGTATCTTGATAAGATGACAGGTAATGGCTGTGTTTTAGATAGGTACGTTAAGTGCTTAAATATGTTTATATCCTTTTTTTACCTTATTCCAGTGGTGCTTCACAGGTTTAGTCTAATGGGTAGAGACCCTGCCTATGAATCCAATAGTCCTAGATTCAGATCCCTCTAAAGGCATCTATTTCTGTGATAATCACATGTATTTGCATATTTAAGTATTTATGTATATAACAAGGATCGACAAGCAAGTACATATAAATACTAGCTTTTCCTCCTAACTTCGTCAACCAACTATGCCCGTCTTTAAAGGTGCGGGATATAAAATATCCTATGTCATTTCTCGTAGCTCAAACTCCCTCATTTAGATATGCATTATACTCGTTCTTGCACTAGTCGACGTGTTAGCGTGTTTGTCAGATTTAGTCATGAAAACTTTAAAAGCATTCAATTATTTAAAAGAAAAAACCGCTGCAGCTAGTAACGGCCCGGCCACGACAATACGCGACTTGCGGCGCGGCAAGCGTTTTGTCTGTTCGTTGCGCGGTCAAGACGCGCAATGCACTGCGGTTAGTTGGTATTGCGCGCAATGAACAGATAAAACTCTTGCCGCGCCGCAATTCGCTTGATATCGTGGCCGGGCTGTAACTTCTTTGACTCGAACAGCTCAGACCGTATTCACCACGTATCTCCGAGTGTCCCGGGAGGCCTGTCAACTTCGTGTGTCCAACGGTTCAGCATACATCATAATATTTCTCATGAAATATTAAGTAAGGTCAATCGAAAAATTGCGTATCATACGCACTTCGTAAAGTTAAAGAAATAAAGACAGGGTTTATGAAAGTCCACCTAAAAGTTCCTTGGCAGTATAGAAACACTTTACACACATATGTTTTATTTTAACGCTTACGATTTATTTACAATTTATATTCTTGTAATTTTACATATACAGCTGAATTACGTTGTTTTATAATAATTTGTTAATTATGTAACAACTTTAAGAGCCCCTCTGGTATTACGTTCCGACGTGTGGCGTCGTCCAGTACAATCTAATTTAATGTATAAATACACCTATACAAGCGACTCAACGCAACTCCCATTTATTTAATTTTTCACAAGATATCTTCAGCGTCATTTGTAATTATTTGTAATATGAAATACCGCTTCAGTCAGTAACTTAAAAAATGAAAACAGATGCCTTAAGAAAAGCGACATGAACCGCCGGATCCCGTTTCGAACGCCGGAGGTCCTCTTCTTTAGAAGTACATAGTATCCAAATTTAACACCATTTCAAATACATGGGTTGGTAATAATTTGCTATTCACATCAGAAGCAGACAAGTTTTTATCATTTATGGGATGCACAGTCCGCTCCAGTTAGTAACTTGTATTTGAGTGACCCGAGGCCGTTTTCATCAAATGTCGTTGAGTGAAGTCCCGTGAGGTTTGTCAACTTCGTGTAAGGAGCGGGTCAATATATAGATATTAAGGTCCATACATTATATGTATAAATTCTTAATGATAACAGTATAAAGAATTTGTTACTAAATTGTTGACGATGTTGAAGAATAGTTAGCATTAGACCTCTGTATCGATTAATTTATATTTATGAACATTGACAGAGTTCCTTTGAAGATTTAATATAAGGAAACATGATATAACTAAATTTTAAATTATCATCCTCATCATTTCAACCGCAAGATGGTCCCCTGTTGGACATAAGTCTCGCTTGGCCGGTGGGTTGGCAACCGCAGTAGATGCTGATTCGGTTTCGACGAACACTGCTGCCCAACTGATGGTTTTTTTCCTTTGTCGCCTCTTACGACACCCGTAGTAGGAGAGGATGCTATTGGCCCCACACGATGGTTTCTCAGCTGTCACCATACGATGATGATGAATGTGTCTATAATCAGTTTATTATAAATAGGCCTTTGATTTTGACACAAGGTCAGAGATAATTAAATAACTAAGACCGATAATCTCATTTGAAACGCTTCACTTCCTGAACCTCTCTCGCATATCTTCACATGTACAGAATACCAACTATAAAATAATAAAAACTATGAATGAAAACATCTTATATTGCAAGTAAAGCAATTCGGAAGGGTAATATTACGTCTTTACTTTGTTCTTGTCTTTAACAAGCCATAGTCATGATGCCGTGTTAGCGACACCGTACCGACCCTCGTAATGAAGTTGGAAAGGGTACAAACGGTTCAGCGAACATGAAATACTACGTTTATACAGGCCTTTATTTAATTTTCAGCTTTATTTGTCCAGTACTTTTACTAAAGTTGTTGCGTTAATTTAATTTGTGTTGAGCTTTTTAAATGAGGTGAGCGACGCGTGCGATACGGTGATTCTTTTGGTTCTTGAGAAACGGGTTTGCTCTATTTGACATAACTGTTTTTGTCCAAACCTCGGCAGTCATTAACTTGAAGGGCAAAAATAGTAATAAAAACATTCTTCACAACGCATCCGGGGCATCGAATTTTTACACTAAAAAAGTAATATTACGTTACAACTCAAATTCTGCCACTGCATCAAATTACTTATGCTAAACTTGACTATTTGTGCTAACAGTTTATGCACAAAACCCATTAAGAATCATATCACAACACTATTCTACTATATATATTATAATATTTACAATTCATAAAAGAATTACGCCACAACAGGCTGAACCTTGAAAAACCCATCCCTCGAAACGCTCGCTCATCTCTGTTGGAAACACGTGATTTTGGTTGTAGGCGTAGGCCTACTCGTAAATAAAAACCAGTAGTTAAAAGTAGTATAAAAAGTAAACTAATAGAAGTCATACTGTAAAATGTGGTGAGTAGAAATTATGAAATTGATGGAGAGAGTAGGGATGACAGAAGATATTCTTATTCCAAATGGATATTCATTAATCATAATCCAAATGTGTCGATCCATCAACTTCCCCAAACATTTTAAATGATACAGTTTGAAAAGGACGGGTTGTCTGTCTCCCCAATAGATCCTCTTATACCGCTCTTGTGCCAGGCTTTCTAAAAGGAGTTTTAAATTCATGCATTCTTACTTTCCCGTTCCACCAGCTGTTAGTGCCAAATGCATCCTTCTGTTGTCGACATATCGTCGCGAAAAAATATTTTTCGGACGACTATAATAGTATTTTCATCTGCCCAAAATACTAGTATTGTCTAATATACATGATTAAAGTTAGTCTTAGCATTGGACGTGGAGACGTACCGTACATCTCTCCACTCTCTCTAGTGCGCGAGCGGAACAACTTTGTATAACACTGTCTAGCTCACACATGGAAGCTGCGAGTAGAACAATTAAGGTGATCCATCACATTCACATTTCAGCCGTATGCAGTCCACTAGGCCTCCCACAAATATTTATGACTTGTATCATCTTGGTGGTAGTTGCCATAGTCGCCACGCTTGGCAGGCCGGTTGGCGAGCGAGTAGCTGTAGATTGGGTTTAGACGGACGCTGCTGCCCGTCCGTAGGATTTTTCCCTTTGTCGCCTCTTACGACACCCGTGGGAGAAGACGGGGTGGTGCTATTCTAGTCAGCCGGCATCACACGGCATAGGTGATCCCCGCGTCCGAAATTGGATACCGCAGACGAAAATAAGTTCCTTAAGACTATTTTGATAATGGTAAATGACCAATTTGAAAAAGCGTAATGTGTATTGGTTGTTATTTGTTAATACTACTACTCATCTCATGTTGTTAGTTGTTAATATTTGGTATAAGAAAGTTACAACAAACAGAAAACTCGCTTAGAGGATTGCTGTCTGTGTTAACTGCAAACATAACACTTCGATCTTCATTACTCAGCAAAACACTGCCTAAATGGTATAAAAACAGCCAATTCGTATTCAGATCTCTGAAAAGCACCAAGGGATGCGAAGTTCGCAGTTGTGAAGTTGTTTGCTTACATTTAAATCCCTCGCCGGTACTGCCGGTACGCTCCTGGCATTCCTAGCGGAATCGTAAGAACCAATAGCCCCACTTACGTCTTCTTTCTGCATACTGATAAGCATTTTCAAGGTTCAATTTTAACGTAAGGTTTATTTGATTTACTTTTTTTAAATAATAACTGCGCAACATTACATACATTTCAGCCGTATGCAGTCCACTGCTGGACATAGGCCTCCCACAAATATTACTTGTATCATCTTGGGGGTAGTTGCTATTGTCGCCACGCTTGGCAGGCGGGTTGGCGACCGCAATAGCTGTAGATTAGGTTTCGACGAACGCTGCTGCTCATCCGTAAGATTTTACCCTTTGTCGCCTTTTACGGCACCCGCGGGAGTAGATGGGGTGGTGCTATTCTAGTCAGCCGGCATCACACGGCAATAATAACAAATACTAACTAATCATAATAATAGATTAAATATTAATGCCGTTGGTCCAATGAAATATTTATTACAAGTGTGTCAGAATATTAAATTTTAATCATTAAGAGGAAACACCAACACCTGTAGTAGTTTGTCTACACTTTTGTGTGGATCATCATCATCATCATCATAAATTTAAGAGCCTAGCTCTTGTCGGTGGAGTAATCACCATTCCATTCTATTCTCCGCTATTGTGGACCCGGGTATGTCCTTAAACTACGTCCAACAATGAGAGGTAGGGCACAGCGTTGACCATCATGCTTGAATCTGGGGCAGCCCAACTGGGGAAGTACCTCCTCCTTACAAAAGACCACAGCCATAATAGCCATAGCACTGCCACGTTTCAGGTATGTACAACCTCCAACCCCCCTTAAAGGCCGGCAATGCGCTTGTGACTCCCCTGGTGTTGCAAGTGTCCATGGGCGACGGTAATTGCTTAACACCAGGCAATCCGTCTGCTCGTTTGCCGCCTATGGCATAAAAAAAAAGAAAAAAAAAATGCTTTGAGCTCTTGATACGTCACGACGTTGGCCTTTTCTTTGGCTTGATCTAGAAACGCACGTCGAGGTCTTCCACGACCTCTACTTTTTTCTAGTCTTCCTTCTATAATCGTTCTTATATAATCGTCATGACGTATCACTATCAGGTGCCCCAACATATTTCCTCTTCTGTTGTCAATAGTTTTTAGCAGACATATTGTTTCTCTCACCATTTTGTGTGGATAAACTACTATAATTGTTTTATCACTGTTCGACACATATATCATCTACACTTGAGTCGAACTTTCCAGGAATTGAAAGAGCGCAAACCCTCTTTAAATTCCTGGAAATTTTGGACCAGGTATGTCCTTAACACATTCCCTGCCACCCCCTCCAAAAATGTATGGAAATGAACGCACATGTGCGTCGGTGGCAGTGAATGCGTTAAACTACGTCCAACAATGAGAGGTAGGGCACAGCGATGACCATCACGCTTGAATCTGGGGCAGCCCAACTGGGGAAGTACCTAGGTATCCTCCTTACAGAAGACCACAGCCATAATAGCACTGCTACCTTTCAGGTACGTAGTGTTGTGTTCCTGATAGTGAGTAAGGTTCTCAGAGCTCCAACCCCTTGAAGGCCGGCAACGCGCTTGTGGCTCCCCTGGTGTTGCGAGTACCCATGGGCGACGGTAATTGCTTAACACCAGGCTATCCGTCTGCTCGTTTGCCGCCTATGTCATAAAAAATATATATATCTATTTAACAACGTGTTTAAAAATAATCTAATTTTTTTTTTTTTAGTTTTCCTCTTAATTATCGTTACCTTAATTATCTTGAGTCCCTCTAATAAAATCAGTAAGTTATGAAATGCTTGCCATATAAACTCGATATGAATATTATATTTGTAAAATCTGAAAAGTAAGATTTGAATATTGTACCAAAGGAAAAGAGTCTATTAATACCTTCAGATAAAGACACATGAATAACAATAACAACGAAATTACACCAACGAATATATTGAGTCTCGCGATAGGCTTATTTCAATAAACAAAGGACTTTAGTTGCGGTAAGAGATCCCAAGTAACCTTTAATTAAATGTTGTTAAGGAAAATATCAAGTTAGGCTAGAACAAATTCAATTTAGCTAATTTAATACAATTTCATATTCTTTCAGAATTATTTCAAATCAAAGGTTTTTTTAGTTGGGGTTTTTCTAAATCAATCTTCGCTAGAGGGCCTTTTCTAGATTTAATATAGTAAGTGGTTAAGTCGTAGTTATTATAATATTGTAAATTAAGATGTTAAAAAAATACAAAAAGCTAAAATATCTTGGTTTATTTTAGATGTCCACGTGTATCGTTTGAGTGGACTAACAGTCATGCCAGTATTTTCTTTTTATCTAGTTATTTACAAACTGTATTGGAAAGCATTTTAAAAATGTAGAAATGTTTCCTTTAACGCAAAATATACTCATTGCCACAGACCAGTAAACCTATAGACAAGTATTGCAGGGCACTGACGATCATCAGTCCGTATGGCATACAAGGCTTATATAATTCCCGGTCGCGCGCAGTGCCGTTCAGTTGCGTCCAAGTATCTGACCTGCGCGCAGTGCACATTGTTACTACACTAAAAATAGATAATTATAATAAAAACGTTGACATCATGTGTCATTGTACTGTAAGATGGTGTGGTAAAAATTCTAAGACATCAAATTACAAGAAAGATGGTATAACATTCCACAGATAAGTCAAAATGATTATATTATTGAAAAATTATTTGTTCCTAGCGGAGTTCATTTATACTGGTCGCTTACAGAAGTAGAAAGTTTATTCGTCTCTTTTCATCATATTGTAAATACAGTGTGCTATTCCTGTCTTACGAAGCCACGTGTAGCTCTAGTGATGTGCTGATGTCGTTACCGTATTAACCGTAATCGTGTGCTTAGGATTACCGAAGGTGTACCGAATTTACAAAATATAATAGAAATCAGGGATACGCACTAATACATACACTATATATATATATATATATATATATATATATATATATATATATATACGAGTATATATTTATATTTCAGTAGTTTATATAGTATATTATATTTAATACTAACTAGTAGTAGTAGAATATGTATGTACGCATACTTAGTTTTATGTAGAGTTATGTAGTGGACTAGAGGGGGTTGGTGAGTCCTTGGGGTCCAGAGTCATTGAATGGGTCTGATGATGAACTCCGAAGAAGTCCCAGGGCATTCATAGCTGGATTGAGATAGAGGTATGTTATGGGGGCTTTTTAGAATCCACTTGGTGAGTACTTGGGTCCAGTGTCATAGAATTGGCCTGATGATGAACTTCGAAGAAGTCCCAGGGCACGCAGAGCTGGTTTGAGATAAAGGTATGTTATGGGGGCTTTTAGAATCCACTTGGTGAGTACTTGGGTCCAGTGTCATAGAATTGGCCTGATGATGAACTTCGAAGAAGTCCCAGGGCACTCATAGCTGGTTTGAGATAGAGGTATGTTATGGGGGCTTTTAGAATCCACTTGGTGAGTCCTTGGGTCCAGTGTCATAGAATGAGCCTGATGATGAACTTCGAAGAAGTCCCAGGGCACTCATAGCTGGTTTGAGATAGAGGTATGTTATGGGGCTTTTAGAATCCACTTGGTGAGTACTTGGGTCCAGTGTCATAGAATGGGCCTGATGATGAACTTCGAAGAAGTCCCAGGGCACTCATAGTTGGTTTGAGATAGAGGTATGTTATGGGAGCTTTTTGGAATCCACTTCGTAAGTACTTGTGTCCAGTATCATAGAATGGGCCTGATTATGAACTTCGAGGAAGTCCCAGGGCACTCATAGCTGGTTTGAGATAGAGGTATGTTATGGGGGCTTTTTAGAATCCACTTGGTGAGTCCTTGGGTCTAGTGTCATAGAATAGCACACCAGTGCGCGACCCATTCTCCAACAACGGGTATTAACGACATCTGACCCCGCACAATCTGGTGTACCAGAGTGGCGGGGATGTTCGCGCTGACAAGCGCCCTTCTGAGAATATAGTTTAACTTAACGTAGCATGGCGGGACAAGCGGCCAGCGCCCGAAGAACACGGGAGTCCATGGTGGCCGAGGTGGTCTACAGAGAATCCTTAGGGGGCACAGCTATGGTCTACACCAGGGGTTCCCAAAGTGTGCGCCGCGGCGCCCTGGTGCGCCGTGGAAAGTTCTGAAGGGCGCCGTGAGTCGGTCTATTATTATCTATCTACAACGACGATAGATTCATGTTGTACATGTTTCATTTTTTCATACCTCCCTCTAACTAAACTAACCTAACCTGACTACTACTATTATTGTAGGTAATGTATGTAATTATTTCTATCTACTATATCTTTTTGCAATAGCTAGGACCAGGGCGCAGTGACAAAATACTAATTTTGTAACTTCCCGCAGGTTGAAAAAGATTGGGAATCCCTGGTCTACACAAACAACATACGAATAATGTATCTCTAGTGATTAAATATGTATTTTATTTGAAACCCTTGTATTTTTATAAAAATACAAATAACGTATTAACTTTAATATATTTGCAAGATTCCATTCATACAATTTGTCCTATTTTTGAATTAGGGACTGTTTAGACAGCAAGTGATATTCTGGCCTCGTTCCTCACCTTCAGTCCAGTCGCCTAACTGATACTCATCCAGGATAACTAGTATTTGCAGTAATGCACTATTTACATACAATAACAATTTAATTAATAACTAATGAATTCATTCAAAAATACATTTTTTTAAATAGGCTGTTAATTATAGAAGTTATTCCAACCCACATTATGATATGTACGAGAGTGGTTTATGAACAAACAAACCACTCTCGTACATAATATTCTAATCGATATTTTGGTCAAAAAAAAATTGTACCATTTCGCATCGTAATTTGTACTCTTTTCTGGAGCTCTTATTACTGTCATACACATTTAATTTTTAGATTATTACACCCTTAGTATTTTAACCTATACTTTTGAAGTAAGTTAAAATAATATTACTATACCTACTGATTTATATTTATAGTTACTTTTGTTTACCAAACATAAATGACTACCGGTTAGGCTTCCGGTAAAAAACATTTCCCATCACTACACGCTCAAGCGGCCGCGCGTCGTCCTTGAGACAACCAATCGCAGCGACGTTAACGCCCTCCCGCCCCTCACGTTTCACCTCTTGTGTTGGCAGCTTTTATCGCGAACAAAATGAACAACATTGCGACTCTATAGGTAGTTCTCTGTGCTCATTGCGAATCTACAAAACAATGTCTCCGTGTCTTTATATGGTGCTACACCAGAAAATTCTCACTTCAAAGACAATGTGGAACGATCCACAATAACTGTTAACAAGGAATCGCCTCTCCCATTGAGACGGTCTGTATTTAAAATTGACTTGCCTTCGAGTCGTGGACAGAAGATATCCCCCTCGTAAACCTGATCGACCCCTACTTTATTACACGGTTTTACGACCAGCTAGCTTCGCACATGACTTTGTCCGCTTTGTAAACAAACTGTTTTCAAGCTAAGATTGGTTTTCTGGATGATCATGACTGAATTAAATGAAATTTACAGTAACTTACAGGATTTGGTCAATTTCAAGCAAATATATCCTACACTATACAAAATTTGCCGTGTGATGCCGGCTGAATAGAATAGCATCAGCCCATCTCCTCCCGCGGGTGTCGTAAGAGGCGACAAAGGGAAAAAACTTACGGACGAGCAGCAGCGTCCGTTGAAACCCAATCTACAGCTACTGTGGGCGCCAACCCGCCCGCCTGGCAGACGCCAAGCGTTGCGACTATGGCAACTACCCCCAAGATGATACAAGTCATATTTGTAGGAAGCCTATGTCCAGCAGTGGACTGCATACGGCTGAAATGTATACTAAATGAAAAAGTTTGTTTAAATATTTGTATATTAAAATGCTTATTAAACAATGCTAACAAGAAGAAAGTACGAAGTCCGCAAACTTGACAGCCGGAAAGCCTACACTGCACAGTGTGCTTTAGATCTATGTCCAGCATTAAACGTTAATATAAGAGAGATATAAAACTACGAGCGCGGTAAGTATGAGGCTTTGGAGCGAAAGGAAATATTTGGCAATTTCACTTAGACGCCATGGATGTCCACAGATCGCTAGTTTTGTTTAGGTGAAGCTTATAAAGATGTTCATTAAATGAAGCCTTATCTAATGGTAAGTTACAACCGGCCATACCTATAATATAATAAAGCTTATTATCCATTTACATAGCAATTATATAGACAAACACTGCCTGCTCCAGTGTAACAGTAATACTAGTCTAGCTTTATAGTCCATATAGTTCTCGAGGTTTCTTCAAATGGTCTCGTCCGTTACCAAGCTCTTACAAAGTAGAAGAAAGGATATATATTTTACTGGTTTTTGTAATAGCTAGCGAACTTTTCAAGTTCGTATTTTGTGTTATATAAAGTGATATCAACATTTTGTCACTTGGGGGCTTAAGCAGTGGACGGCCTTCGGCTGATATTATGGTGATGATGGTATAGAATAGAATAGAATAATGTATTATTGCCACACCCACTATACACAGACAACACAGATATTAAAAACAACCAAAGACAGTATCTGTAATTTGCTAATATCTATGTACAAAAAAAATCTAAGACAGTGCGACAACAGGGATGGACTCAGCGTTTGCGAGTTACAGACTGGCTGTCACAGCGCTGGTTTTCAGTTCATCCCGAACTTCAATCAACATGGTGACTTCGTACAGTCAATATTTAGGTATTATTTAGCCAAAGATGGTATTTAAGGACCTTAATAATAAACAATAAGGAATATGTAAACATATGTTGGCACTCTGAAGATATCGATCAGTCAAATATGATTCAATTAAATTTTTCCGACTAAGGATTGCTGTACATAGAATATTGTGTTTTCAAGAGCTATGTCTGTGTACCTCAAATTGGCAGTAAATGTAGAGAAAATGCACCCTTTGTGAAACTGAGCTCACTTGATGCCTAACCCCGACGTTGCGAGAAATTGCTGCACTCTTTTGTTATACAACCCCTATTTTTAACCCTTGACGGGAGAGGTCTGTGCTTAGGTACGATGTCTATATCCGTACATCCTCTTCTCGTCGAGAGAATTTGTATTACTTTACATTCATACAAAGGCGAGGTATTCATAACATTCATACGAGAGACATACATTGATATAACATCGATGCAAAGGCGAATTTATGCATCAAAGGCATCTTTTTCTATTAATAACGCCATAGCTTTTAAGTACTTTACAAGGATAAATAATGTGTAACATATTTTTATCTACGTACATATCATAAGTGCTCTAAAATGTGTCCTGAAACCGTAGGCAATGACCAGCATTACCAACCATCAGAAATGAATGGAGATGTAATGTTAACATTACCTACTGAAACCCGTAGGTTATGAGTTTAAATTTGGAACAGCTGTCAAATTCAAGTGGGGTGTCTAATTTAGTATCACTAGATAATAAAATACCCATTGATACGAAACGCCAATTCGTTATGTTTTTTTTATATAAATCGAACGACATTTGAACTCGAGTGACAGTAGAATAGGGAGTTCATTCGCTTGTCTATGGTTTAAAAAAAATTTACTGAGATACAAAATACGCAACGCCGCCGTTCCAAGCTGTCATTTGTTTTGTTCGTTGACTTTTTAATGTTTACAAGTAACCCTAGTAATAAGTCATTTCCCTACGGTTTCTGAACCCATCTTAAAACACTTAATGATATGTGTGTAGATAAAGTAGTGTATGTAACTATACATAGTAAGGCATTACAACAGCCTTCGGCTCGTTTCATAAACCCACACTCTTGTTGTAATGCCCTTCATTATGCACAGATACATAAACTACTATTGCCAAAAATCCAGAATTAAAAATTCCTTCACCGCACTAATTACGAGTATGAATTGGAAAGTAGAAAGTGTCTGTCTGTATGTTACCTCTTCAAGCTTAACTGCTAAAACGATTAAGATGAAATTTAATATCAAGAACGTTAGATTCCCGGGAAAAGGACAAAGTACTATCGAACAAAGTGATTCATGACCCACCTAGCCGACAAACGGTTTGAAAGTGTCATTAAATTGATTTGACACTTTCAACCGTTTTCGATCTAGGTGGGTCATGAATCACTTTGTTCGATAGTACAAAGTATCGTTTTTATCTCGAAAATAATAGTATTTCTTTTCATTGTAATACAAGCCTTAGTAAACTATGAAGGTTAGTGAAGCGATTAAGTATATGTCTATACTGTAATGAGAAAAACTGAAATTCCAGTATTACTATGGGGAATATTCCCAAATGGTATATTTCCCTAAAGTTATATTGAAAATTTATCGGGAACAGCACATCTCTATCGGACTAATTTTAAAACCGTTATAGTTTCATATTTCGCTTTCCGCAGTAATTTTTTAAATTACGAATTTATTTGATTTTACGATCCAGTAGGCTACTAATGGCTTCTCTTTTACTCCCGTTCAAGAAGATAAAGACTGTAGATATTGTTAGCCTCTTAATGTGCCTGTGCTGGGAGTCGAAGGCTTAGGACAGGTTTTAAATTAAATTATCCCGCAAGCCTCCGATGTAAAGCCGCCTAAATGCAAATAAAGGAATTTGAATTTTAAATTACACAGAGGTAATAAGCTTATGACCAGAAAGGTTATAAACGTAGTCCGATCAAAACTGCCCGAATCAAGTCCGTAAAATAAATGGTTGAAAAACTGTTTATAACATCATTATATTTGTACATAAGTATTTGTATATTATATTGGCTGAGTACCCCAACACAAGCCTTTTTGAGCGTACCGTGGGGCTCTGCCAATTTGTGTAAGAATGTCCTGTAATATGTATTTATATAAATACGGGAAGTAATGCGAGGGAATCAATAAATAAATATTAGTACAACATTTATGGATTGTTTTTTTTCAGTTTTGTATAACTAAAGTAGCATACAAAGTTTTGTACCATAAAATATATTTCATATTTTGAGCCACAAATGCCCTAGCAATGATTAGACGCCGGGACTTCTTGCTTCTTAGGCAGGTTCAATTTTTTTTTTACACAAATCTACCTAGTCCTGCGTTAAGCTCAGTAAGGCTTGTGTTGTAGGTATATAAATACTTAAATAGATAGAAAACACCCATGACTCAGGAACAAATATCTGTGCTCATCACACAAATAAATGCCCTGACTGGGATTCGTATCCAAGACCATCGGCTTCATAGGCAGGGTCTCTACCTACTAGGCCAGACGGTCTAGAAATCCTTTGGGAGTAATGAAAATACGATTTAGATAAAATAAGATTTTTTCTTTCGAATTCGTTCTTACTAGACCGATTTCCAAGAACGTTCGTAGCTTTAAATCAGGGGCCGGAATTCTCGTAGGGCTTTTGAACTGTAATAGGGACTTTTCGTTTATCGACTTCCGATTATACATAATTTGTATATCGATAAATACAGAATACAATATGTAGAATATGATTACGAGTCGCAGTAAACAACATGCAGTCTTATCATGGATAAGAGATCTCTTCGCGAAAACATTTGCATAAAAGTTTAGGAAATTACTACTTAGTTACAAACGGATAAACTCACGTATAATTATATCACACTAGGCGACATGCTTCGGGTAAGCATGGGTACCAGAGCTTACCCGAAACATGTCGCCTAGTGCGATATAATTATACGTGAGTTTATTTGTTGTAACTAAGTAGTAGTAACATGGCTCACAACAGTTTTAATTGTATTAGCTTAGGAAATTATTTGTGAATTTCTTAAGCCTTTTAAGCATTTTTGGAAAGAAATTGCAACGAGAACTGGTATCGATCCTAACGATATCATGTTATGTACTCGTAGGTACTGGCCATTAATTAATAAATAAATTAGTCTTCTATGATATGTTGCGTTGCCTTCTATAATTGCCTTCATTAATGTATCGATAAATATATCGGAAGTAGATAAACTAGAAGTCCCTATGACAGCTCGAAAGTGCTATAAAAATTCCGGGCTCTCCTTTGAATTATTGTGGTCTTAATAAACGAAATTCTTACCTACAAAACCTAAAAATCCAGAATTCCAAGTAGCCACTGACCCTTTATTAATTTAGTATTTTCGATAGGCAAAAATATATGTACCTAAATCAACATTAGGCGGGGCAGCCATTTGTTATTTAAATTGAATAGGAGGCTTACTGGAAAAGGTTCTTTGCCCGTTCAACATTATACAACTGAGGTTAAAAAATGGTTACCCCGCTGGTAAACCTGGTGCCCATTGCATAACAATTTACAACTAATAATATTAGCGGAACTCTTTTTCTAATAAAATAAATTGGAATGAGACTTCCGCTAGTATTATGTCACAAGTTGTTATGCAATACGCCCTTGTCTGTTCTATTTAGAATCCTTGGAAATTTTAAAGTAAGGTTAAATAAAGTTAGGATACTATTACTAACTATTATCTGTATCATGTGACTTACTTTGAGCCTAGTTATTCTGACAGGTACTACTTTATTATTTCGACACTTAAAAATTAGGTACTTAAACTTTTCATATAAGCTCGATCGTACTATTTGTTATTCGTTACTCGTATTTTATAACACAGGTCCCAGTCATAGCTTTTAAAACACTCTATTCGCGAGTTATAGCAGTTTTCTGCTGACTGCTCCTAGAACTTTCTGCAAGGCGATAAAGATGTGTTGGTTTTGCAAGTTTTCATAAAACATTATTTTATGCGAAGCATTTTCAACAACCCTTGAGAAATAGATATCGATCAAAGAAATAATAATTATAAATATTCTTACGGGAAAACTGTTTAAGCTATATATTTTAAAGTAAACGAGTATGACGATTTCTTGTAACTATTTTAACTTCTTTTTAAGTGCATGAAACACAAAATGCGACGTAATTTCAACTGATAATTGTCATATGTCACATATGCCCTTTTTGCTGAAGTACATAGATTTTCCCACTAAAATTTAAGGTTTGCTAATATTTAAAAATACGTGTCTATGCCATATTTCGATTCAGACATTAAAAAACACAAATATAAATGAGATGTTGATTCATTACATCAATATTTATTCTACCGCAAATTAGCGAAATAAAGGAGCCGTCCGAAATAGTGAGTTGTAATTCAAAGCTAAATATGAACAGTTGCTGTTTTTGAAAACGTTCAAACAAAGAAAAAAATACCAAGTACGGAGCAAAAACCAATAAAACTACACCACATACGCAATACCACAGCACAGTAACATGAAGCTGCAATTAGAGATGGGACGCTACCGGTAAGTTACTAATTTTAGTATGGGGAATGTTACCATTTGGGAACATTCCCATAGTAAATTTGGTAACTTACCGGTAGCATCCCATCTCTAGCTGCAATCAACCGTAGTGCATCATTTTAGGAGTCTGCGGTTATAGCAAATAAATAAGCGCTATTTTAAGGTTTTGTTTCCCAGCTATAACCATAATCAGTAATTTTTATTAAAAAAAACTTCGTTCGCTGATGTCAGAAGCCACCTCTTTGCTAACGGGTTAGCGTCGTCTTACATTTCAGCGATCAGATATGTAGTGACAGATTTCCCGAACAGATGTTGCTTGCCGTGCGTCTTTTTCTCTTTTTACAGTTACATACTGTCCAGTTAGGTAGGTTCGAATTCGACTCGGCTGGACAGCGTTCCGCCGCCCCACCGAACCTGCACAAATCGGTAAATAATTAAAGACGGAACTCTTAAACGTAACCAGACTTTTCTTTTGCTCGTTTGCTCGAGCTGAGTCTAACATCAAAGGCAGAATTATGCTCCATAATTACTTTGAATTAGATCCATCGCTTCGAACGTAAGAGAAATACTGTTTCAAAGGAATTTAACTCGCAAAATAATTCCTTTGGACCCAATCACCTGGCGCAAACACTGTGCAAGTACTTCCTTCATTAACGACCGTATCTATTGTTTTTTTTTTATGTTTGATAAACATAAGTTTTAGGAATCTATTTATTCTCCAAATTAATGTTTACTATGCGAGTTGCTAATTCCATATTATTTACTTCGAATTGGTTAATTATATTTTTAACGTGTAATACAGTAGCAGTAATACCTAAGTCTGAAATGATAATAGCTACGTGCAATTTTTATTGAAGTTGTCCTGTAAGATACATAGCGGGACTTTTTCGCAGACAGCACCATTCCTAGTTGGACCATTAGAAGGACATGACCGCGTGTAGCTCTGGTGTTACAAAAGTCCCGCTCACGTCAGTATTTGCACTGCGAAGTGACATGTCAATTTCCCACCCTAATCCCGGTGGCGCTAATGACGGCGCGCGTGACGTTGCTCAGATACCGGACTATCCTTTACTCGAATATAAGTTTATTTTCCTTCTTAACCAAGGATCTTAGTGTGCATAGCTAACTTTAAAAACAAATCAATTTATGATAGACAGTTGACTTACCTTCAACGTACTGACCTAAAGATGAATGTGTTGCAAGAATTTGCCTCCGAACAGCCTTACATGAAAATGTTATGGCAAAATTATGATGTGGTATGTTATATAAATTGAAGATACAAACAATGGGTAATATTTTATAGAAACGTCCGATACGACCCCATTTCATTACCGCCGAAGATAGTCAGGTATTCAAAAAGCAGACGGATCATTTACATAGGTACCTTAACGTTTATAAATGCACCTAATTTACCTACCCAAGTGTATGTAAGCTTATTATCTGAAAATACTTTAATGTATTTATTAACTTAGTTCGCTTCAATTTTCTTCACCGTGCTCCATGTGTCAAATAAAAAATAAAAATTCACTCGTTGCTACATTGATTTCATTACCAGAGCCGATGTAAGTAAAAGACTCGGCTTTTGCAAAGCTTCCGCCGTTCGAGGCGGAAGACGGCTCTTCGGCCTAATTAAAGGATGTGGTGTAGTGTTTTAAAGTACCTATGTTTTGTTTAGCTATATGTATGTGTTGTATACTGAAGCAGAACTACGGAAATTGGGCTTAAGCTTTAAGACGTGGTTTTTGTTAATAATAATATGATCATATTTATTTAGATATTAAAGGCGGTTACAAAGTTAATGATCATAGTATCAAATGCACACATGCACTCAAAATAGCATTGGTAGCCGTACACTACCTTCATGTTGGTTTTAAGTGTTAGAACTAGTGCCTAAAATCAAGCCAAATATGTTTTTGTGTCAATGATCACAAAATACTTTGTTCTAATGTGCCTACTATTCGTTGTCCACAGCTGGTACCGAGAAAGCGCCGGAGGTGTGCTCCGAGAGCTGCGCGACGGCGAAGCCAGCGGACGATACACGCGCACGCACGACGCGCTGGGCGTGCGCCGCGCCGACATCCAAGATGGCGGCCGATGGGCATGCCGCGCGGCCAACGCGCACGGGCACGTGACGCTACGGCTGCAGCTGAATGTGCGCGCGCATCTTACCACGCACGTGCAGCCGCACACGCAGGTGAGCATATTTAGAAATAAAATTCAAACGCTACACGAAGCTCTGTGGTAGTACTCGTATCCCTGAAAAAGGACAAAGCACGTCACTTACCCTAAGTATATAAGCAACCTAATTATACGTAACACATATCTACTTAGGTGAAAAGTACCTACCGATTTCCGGATTATTCGAATATTCAGTCAGTTGCAAAATTATCTAAGCAAATCTAATGCAAATAAAAAACAAGTATAGGTCCTATATTATGTACTTTAAAGCATTCCACATTAGAGCAACTTAATGCATCTAGATTCTCAGAATTTAAAACAAGCACATATGTAGCTTGCAATCTAGAAAATAAGTTTGTAGTATCCAAAGTTGTCTTACTTCTTATCACTTTAAGCTGAAAGCATATAGCTTGGGCACTTTTATGATTCAACTCGCACTCTTGAGACAGACGTCGCAAAAGAATAAAATAAAAATGTATCTATGTAGATTATATTTTATACAGTGAATAGAATAGTCACGAGTCATGCATCCATATTTAAATCGCTGATCCGTTTAACAGATTCGATGGGTGTTCCATTTTTGAAAGTTTTGGCTGTGGCGGAGAACAATTATTTCATGACACGTGTTGGCTCGTGGATGGAAGTTGAGGGTTGGAGAATCAGAACGCCGTGTGCTTCGTATCGTGTATATTTTAAAAGTGAAGTACTTACTCGCTATCTATTTAATTAAGAAATAATAATTGATTACAACGCCTTCTATTGGAGGTGTCAACGAATCAAGTACTTATCGACCGGGAGTACATATTATAGCCATCTAGATAATGATTTGTTATTTATAATATTGTATAGATGGCGCTGTTAATCGTATCCACGAGTTAACAACACGACAGGCGTGCCTTACGCCAAAGAATACGATGACACGCCTGTCGTGTCATCCGCACCGAATCAGTTAAGCTATGTTTCTACTCATTTACCTATAATTGTTGGATAAAGGTGCATTATATATCATTTTTGGTACTTTAGTGGTTTCGATGTCTTTGACCTTAAATATACTCACATGGGCACCCCGGATGAGTCACATTAGCGTCAATTTCGTCCCTTCGTCTTCATAGTACATACCTACATATAATGGAGATACAAATAACAAATAACACATGGTGGGTGGGACAGGATTAACTCCCACAGAGGCAACATTACTTTATAGGTTAAGTGGGCGTCTCTTTAACAAACAAATAAAATGTAGCAATGTCTAAAGCGCGCAATTTTGTTTTTGGGTTCTGTATAGAAATTTTCTAGTAATTATTTTAATAACAATCCACTCTCTACTTAAAGGTTGAACTCGCTTAAACGTGGGCACACGTTTTGCTAATATTTTCTTTGCTTAAATTAAAATAGCTATAGTATGGTGAACATATGATACTACAATAGTTATCAATAGAATTATACGTTTTCATGGTAGCGAGCTTTGAACAATGATGGAGCGAAATCACTTTGCACAACCAGGCTTGGAAAATTTGATTAGGCTAAAGAAACTTGTGAAAATATTAATATATAACGAATCAATTAGTTAAAACTTTGACTTGTATGAGTTGCTAATACATTCCAGAAGACTGCAAGATAAAAATATGCTACGTATCTCTATTATTGATTGTATCTAGCGTCGCCGTTAATTGATTCGCATAAGAGATATTGACCATAGAAATTTAATACAAGAAATATTTGTAAAAAATACTTGAGTCTATTTTAAAGAAGTCACAGCTCATAGTGATTATTTTTGTAGCATTCATCATGTCGTCACTACACTATAACAGTTACGAAGGGGTACTAACATAATAGACATGCGAACAGTGCAAAAATTGTACTTTTGGCGGACGGTTCTAAATGAAGGCAGATGCCAATGAACTGGGTCCGTATCAAGGAATATTTGAAAAAGACACCGGTTAAAGGTATATTATTAACTAATCCGCGAATAATTCTGGCTTAGATTACTTAAACATGCGGTAATTACGTCGTGCAAAGTGCCAGTGTCCTGGTCATCACAAAGACTGTAACATGTCAAATCCAAAAGCTGAAATGAAATTATTATATATTAGCATGATAAACTGTAATATTTTTAACTATATTCAATATATATTTTGCTTCAGTAGACCTTTATTTTCTATTCATTTGTAATTTTATGTGCCCACGTTTTGGCGTGTTCAACCTTTACTCAGATAATCAGGATCAATGCATTACCTAATAGAGTACAAACTTTAAATGTTAGAGAATTACATATAATATTTTGATATTCTGTTTCGTTAGCTGATTGCCTCAATGGAATTAGATCCTAAACTGGCATTGTCTAGGATATTAATGCATTGAATAGATATCAAATTGATCGCAATAATTTTGACTGCAGTCTCCAAATATTACAAACCAATTGTGGGATTGGTCCTACCTGACGCCATATTTTGATCCCTGATCTACTTGACAGTCGTGAAATCTCTGGCAACCCCAATATCAAATATACGGGGATTAGCTACCGGCAGTTATATTAACTATAAAATAAGGAAAATTTTATTGGTCATCAAGATAATCATCCAAATAAATTGTGTGCGTTTTATATTGCTATATGACATGTTTCAATAACACTAAGTAATAACCAAATAGGAGGACATGATTAAATTTAGCCAATCAATTCTTTTGACAGATCCAATACTGGTAAATTAACAAATTATAATCATCAACAAATTATATTTTTCTCTTGGTTTCTGTAGCAGGATACAAACTGGGTAATATTCCTGCTGTCCCAAAGACCTAAATTTGTATAATTTATTGATATTCTCATTCAATTACCAATTTATGTAATTTTCCTTGAATTTCCGTATATTACTTTATATCATTAATATATTATGTTTAATGACTGAGTACAAGAGCCAATAATATTTTATTCATTCGGGAATTTCATTATATTTCATAATGTTCAAGCTTCACAATAACTAGCCGATAACATTACGAATGCCGAAAGAACATACCCGTAATATACGGGTTAATGGTATGTTTTCATATCCAAACTCCAATTATTATAACTGAATAATTTAACACGTATTAATGTAATATTAATTCAATATAATTTATACATTGTGATTAATTTAAATTAGTAAATACCATTCAATTGAAACATGAGAAAGAACTTTAATACAATATGCATTGTATGTATATACTTAAGTAAATAAATCACATAGCTATCCAATAAGATTCATGAATAACGGATTCTCGTGAAAAATGAGCAAAGCTACAACTTAATAAAATTCAATCCCGGAACCCTAAAGTGAAATAAATAACTAAAAGTAATTTATATTGCTTTGAAGTCAATATAGCTAGGAAACAAGATAAGGGAAACAATATTGCTTTGGGCGTTTAGTAAGAAATCGTAATTTGAATCTGTTTATCCGCTGATTGGGTTGACAAGATAAAACCCTGCCTTATACAAGATATTCTGCCTGATAGGAATATTACAAATTGTGTTCATTAAATTGATAGAAGTTGTCCTGTTTTTTTGTGATTATGTGTGTTTGTGTATGTGATTGATTGAAAACGGTGTAAAGCATGATCGGTAGAAACTTCGTTGTGTAATTATTGAGTGAGTATCATAGTTACATTATCATCTATATGTATATTTTTATTTTGAAATTTAATGTATAATATTTATTAATTATCATGCAAACATACATTAAAAAAAAGGTACACACTAATTACAATATTATACTAAATTAACTACAAAGGACACTTAAAACTACGTATGCACACAAGTTGGTCAAATACCTGACCCCCAGACGTCTCCCAAATCGCTCCCGTGTGGAAGAGTGCCCATGACACTGGCCACATTTCCCCTCTGGATAGCGATACTCAACCTTTGTCCAAGAAATGAGCCAGCCCGAAGATCACCCGTCAATTCCACCAACCTCTTCTTCAACATTCCAAAAAGCCTGATGGCATCCGGACCCCACGGGCCGAGGGTTTCTACCGCAAAAGCAGAAAACTCCAGGCTGTTAGGCAGGTCAGCATATTTATTATCATCTTAAATGTGTCCTATTTACGCTCTAAATGTATCTGTAATAGATTTAATTGCTTTAGAATTTATAACCTCAAAGGCATTAAGGATGACTCACGTTAGACCAGCCCGCGTCCGAACCGAGGCCACGGTCGCGACATTTTGTATGGAATGAATCACATGACCACTCAGCCGCCCGAGTCACTCGGTCCCGGCACGGGCCAATCGTGCGACGGCCGTTACAGTTATGTAAAAAGGCTCTGCTCGGCCCGGCGATGGGGAGGCGACGTGATGTCCACGCGATAACGACGGGCGTGTGATGATCGTCTACTCGCAACAAATGGCTGGATGTAACGACGCTCGTGTTAATGTCAATATTCTAGTATCGGGCCGTTCGGGCCCGGACCGCCCCCGTTAGGGTGTTTCATTTTTCCAAATTTTTGATTTCCATTAGACTTCGCTTAGTTTCTTGTTCTTAGTCATGAAAAATGTATATATTCAAAATAATATGAAAATTGTTCAATATTTAGAGGTCGCGCCCTATCGGTTTATATTATGCCATATAATTATTGACTCTACAGAGGAGGGCAGAAAGTTCTGTAATTGGCAATGGCTATAGTGAAGAATAACGAATTCCTGAACTTTCTAGATATATTAAATTTTTTAATTTAGTGGAGGAATAGGAATTTGATTACCTTTAAATTGTTCTATTTATATTATTCAGGATTTCGTACCTTTTCCAAAGAAAAGTTATTTTTTGTGTTTTACATGAATAATTATTCTCTTTCACTTAATTTTAGGGTCGATTCATTATATTACGATATTTTAAAACATAGTTCATTTTGATCTTAGTATGGGATAGTTACTCCACTTAATTGAAGAGCGCGACCCCTTAACGTCATCTGTTCTCCTTGAAATTTTAAACATATCATTTTAGATCAGGGAGACTCTAAAAGTTTGCGAAATCAGGAAAAATATTACCTCTTTTTGTCTCCATACAATCGTGAAACGCCCTAGCCCCGTGGATCGACGGTGGGCTCGGGCTCGTGAGGTCAACGTGTATTATTGGAATGAGTTTAAACATACCATAACACAACTGGGTATGCTATTGCGGAATTCCGATGTTTTCATTAAATACCATACCATCATTATAAGCCCTTATCTAAAACTCCGTTTCAATCTGAAACGAAATTTATAATGGTGTACTAAATATAGTTTTTTACACAAGGGAGCAAAATTAGAGTTTAGTTTTTCATGCTAATATTGAGACCCGAGCTAGCGAAAAACTCCAAAATTGAACAAAGAGCATCTTTAGTGAGTCAAAGATTGGAATTTTGAGTGTTGGGAGGCTTTCATGGCCCAACAGAGGAAAAAACTTCGCTACTGAGTGAAACACAAGAATTTTCACCTTCTATCACGAGGAAAATACAAACCATAAAACATTAAAATTTAATCCAAATCATTAGTACATTCATTTATCATTTACAATTACATCCAACCCAGCAAATAGCAAAGAAACATTGAAAATTTGTATGAAATTTATTTGCTCCCTTTTGTATAAAATGCAATTTGGCTATATGTTTTTGGACCCGGGTATGTCCTTAAACTACGTCCAACAATGAGAGGTAGGGCACAGCGATGACCATCACGCTTGAATCTGGAGCAGCCCAACTGGGGAAGTATCTCCTCCTTACAGAAGACCACAGCCATAATAGCATTGCTACCTTTCAGGTCTGTAGTGTTGTGTTCCTGATGCTGAGTAAGGTTCCCAGAGCTCCAACCCCCCTTAAAGGCCGGCAACGCGCTTGTGACTCCCCTGGTGTTGCGGGTGCCCATGGGCGACGGTAATTGCTTACCACCAGGCAATCCGTCTGCTCGTTTGCCGCCTATGTCATAAAAAAAAAAAAGAACATAAAACGAACTTTCCGAGCTAGTGAGGTAATAAATAAATCAATCGTACATTATGGGACTAAGTGTTTACCTAAAATCATTATAAAGTAATGATATTTTTCCCGAAACTCTCAATAACGCAATATATTTAAAATACAATTACATAGTTAATACCAAAATATACAACGAAAATATAAGTTTTTGCGGAACAAAAGGTGCGGAAGGAGGCTGTAAGCAAACGTCCCTAGAGGTAACTAATTTGTCCTTTCCGGCCCATCCAAACTGCCCTCGGCCGGGTCAAACGATAATTTGTTTTCGTTTCTTACATGTATTCGTCATGAATTGTGTTATTATGACTAGAATAGCCGATAACACGACACACACACGCACACATACACAAACACACACACACACACACACACACTTTTATTGATTAAGTTTAGCTAACTAATTTTCTATAAAAATTGTTGTTGTTTTCTTGGATGTCGGTGTCGTCTAGTTCTAGTTTTTAGTAGTAGTAGTTTTATTTTTTAGTTTTAGCAGGCTTCACTGAAAATCAGCGTCTCGCAGTGTGTCCTAGGACGGACTTCGGGACAATAAGCTGAGTGAGGACCTATTAGCTCAATATACTGTTGTGTTGTAAATATTAAACTTCATTATATGTACTTACCTACTTTTGTGCTAATAAAATATTTCTTATCTTATTTTATCTTATAACGTCTATCGAGGACGTCTAATTGCAAAGTGAAATAGATGACAATATGTGGTAGTCCACATTTAAAAGTAGGTACCTTATGGCGCTTGGCGCTTACGTTGCAAAGTGTCACATTAGTATTGAAGCGTCACTAACAATAGCGCAAGCGCCAAGGGTCATAAGGTACCTTTCCATGTGGACTACCATATATACATACTTACGAAAAAGTAACCAGAACGAATAGCATGGTTTCCATTTTATCGACTGTCGGGCTATCTACCACTTTCACACTCACATATTTGCTGGAGCGTGATAGCTATTGTGACAAATGATAAAAACCCAACCATATTAGGCTAGCTGGTCCTCCGGCGACAGAGGCTGGATTCGAACCCGTATCTGGAAAAAAGGGTGATTATTCGGGCATTTGTACCGTTCTTATTACTCTGTCCAGATTTCCCTAGAAGTGCCTGCATTATATTAAGTAGGTTTTGGTTGTCCTTTAGCCAGCCCAGCTGTCTACCAGTAAACCAAAAATAACACCAAACTGTGTGATAATTTCTACAAAAATCTGGACAGAGTAATAAGAACGATTCAAACGCCTGAATAATCACCAAAAAAATTGATTTGTGCTTAGTTTCTAATTGCATTTTACTGATTCAATAATTTCATTCCTATGTAAACTGAATTTTACTCGTGTAATAAAGAAAGAAAGAAACATTTTTTCGAGGCATACCTATACAATTACAACTTACTTAAGACTAGGAAACTTAACACGACTATCGACATTCGACTTATAAAACCTAAGGTTCCCATTTTAATGTTATGTTCAAGTCTCACGATACTTTTGTGTGTAAAAAGTAATAAATGGCCAAAAAAACAAATTAGGTGACTGTATTTATGTGCACCTGAAATGAACTGTAGTAATTTAATATAAACCAGCATATTTGTATGAAACCCCGAAAATAATAGAGTTCGACCAAGCCTGATAGGTTTTAAAATAAAATGGACCGTTTTCCATTTGGCGGTAAAAACTGCGGTTAATGACGTTATATAAAGCTTGCACAGCATTGGTGGAAACAAAATATTCAGTAATTACTTAATTTTATTAAAACGACGACTTTCATTATGATAATATAATCAAAACCGATGAACTACACAGTTACAACTGTAGACAATTACAACTGTAGAAACTGGTGTACCTATCTACTTTTATCACATTCGGCGACATATTTCGCCATTTGGGCAATTTTTATATTGCAAAGTTCGCCAACTAAACAAATTGGCAGATTAGTGGGTTAGGTTAGGTTATAACTGCTACTCCTCAGAAGATAAGCAGCTGGCTCAATAGTAGATTAGATTGGGTTAGAACTTTTTTAGACCCGGGTATATCCTTAAACTTCGTCCAACAATGAGAGGTAGGGCACAGCGATGACCATCACGCTTGAATCTGGGGCAGCCCAACTGGGGAAGTACCTCCTCCTAACAGAAGACCACAGCCATAATAGCACTGCTACCTTTCAGGTATGTTGTGTTGTGTAAGGTTGTTATGTAAAGTTGTTGTGTAGTCCTGTAATGGTGAGTAAGATACCCAGAGCTCCAACCCCCCCCTTAAAGGCTAGCAACTCCTCTGGTGTTGCGGGTGCCCATGGGCGACGGTAATTGCTTACCACCAGGCAATCCGTCTGCTCGTTTGCCGCCTATGTCATAAAAAAACTGCGATCCCTCAGAAGATAAACAGCTGCTAGAACTGCTCGGGGGGGTGCTGTGGTGCACTTCCCCTTAACTGCAAAGACGGAAACGCCGATGTGTTTTTGGTAGGTAGGTTCCTCCTCTCCCTCTGCTAAGTTAGGGAGGAGAGAGTCCCACATACTATCCCATAAAATGGCCTTCCCCGGGTCGGAGGAGATATGTAACGCATTTATCGCATTATCACTCGGTAAAAAAAACGGTTAGAAGTTTAGAACTGCTACCCCGCAGAAGATAAACATCTGACAGAAAAATAGGTTAGAACCAAAATACTCGTACCAAGGCCTGTCACAAAACATTCCTAGTTAAACATTTACATACACGCATACCTAGGATTGCCGAGTCCTTCGTCAGACACTTAAAATTCTTCACATGTAACAAATCTTCAGCTGAAGCAGCAGTAAGAATGACGGTCCCTTTCTGATTGTTTCAATTGGACCGGACGATGCAAACATTTGTTTGGGATGCTCCTGACCCTTTAGGAGTAAGGAATTGCAAATGAGATTAAACAAGCTTCCGTAGGTCATGTAAATTTTTAAACAGACCGCACTTTGATGAATAGTGTTGGGTTAAAGAAAGCATAGATTTTATTTGGGTAACCTGTGATTTATCAACATTGACATTCCGTTTTTTCTTGCTTTCTATTTTCGTCAACAAACTTGGAAAGCACTCTTTAGATACGCTCCTTTAAATTAATATTAAATTAAAAATATTTAAAAGTTGAAATAGATAACACAATTAATCAAGTATATGTGATCTTGTTTTTTCTTAAGTATGTTACCTATTTCAACTTTTAATTTATATAGTAGTATTACTACTTCAAAATCAAAGCAAATGAAAATATTTCATAAAAATATTTATTACGAAAATTTTTCAATTCATAATCAGGTTAGTAAATACACAATACTTAAACTTAGACAGGATTAGTTATAAACAATTTAAATACCTTATTCTAAAATCTAATAGCGGCGGGAAGGTCACTCACTGCAGTGCTTTACTCGTAATAATCCGAACATGACTTTCAGTGGAGTTAAGATCATAATATTATCATTGTACATTGTAGACTGTACGTCTAGCTCAGTGGAAGTTTATCTACGCTACAGGGGGCTTAGCAACATGGACAAGTTTTGGTCCATTAATGGACACTCGTTCTCTAATATAGCGTTACTGGAGAACTTGGATAAGTTTAATAGAGGCTCAACATGTGAACACTTAGTTATGTAGCTTTTAAGCTTGAATCACACAGAGCGCGGGCGCGGATCGGGCGCCCGCCGGCTGTGTGAAGGTGTTCATTTAAAACTAGCTGAACAATCACGCCGCGGGCCCGCCGCGGGCTCGCGTTGACGCGCTCCCGACCCGCGCCCGTGCTCTGTGTGAATCGAGCTTTTATGTCAATAGAATTAGAACTCGTTATTTTATTAGCATTACTTTGTGTCTTTCAATAGTTATTTGTTACATAAGGGAAAATCCGAGCTACATGTTTCAAAGGGTTCAAAGAGATCCTCCCAAGACTCGAGATTCCTCTTGAACCTTGGGAGTGTTTCAAGGCACGAGAGGTAAACAAACTTTGCTGCCAAGTGAAATACAAAATGTTCCCCCTCTCTACCGCGAGGAAACTTCTAACTAACGACAATAATATTACTTTGCTATTAGCGGAATAACAACAATATTATTACTTTGCTATTAGCGGAATAGCAAAGTAATATTATTGTTGTCAATAATATGGATTTCCGCAAAGTAACGCCTGATTCAATTAAACTTCTAACTGTAAAAAAATATATTTACCCCAAATTATTAGCAATTAAGATTGATATTTTCTTTCAGGTGGTGAATAGTGGTGGCACAGCTACCATAAACTGCTCATGGAGCGGTTGGCCATCGCCAAGACTAGAATGGTTGCATAACGGCGTATCGCTCGGGGCCGGCGTGTCGGGTGGCCGCGTGAGGATCCTGGGCCAAGGAGAACAGCTGGTCATATCGGCAGTGCACCGGGCTGATAAGGGCGTGTATCAGTGCATGGCCAGGAATGAGAGGGACTCGGCACAAGCGAGCGCCGAGCTGCGGTTAGGAGGTTCGTGATCATAGACATATAACATTTACTTAGACGGAGCGTGGTAATAATAATACCACGATCGAAAGGGATGGTCTTATGTAACACTCCATAGGTATGGCAGAGACGGTGCTATTTTCGTCCGTCCTTGTCATAGTCTCACTCACACAGAATTAAGGTTAAATATTTGACAACTTCACAAGTTAAGCGTGATAGAAATCTATAAAAACGAGAAATATGTAACTAACTTTCTACTGAAAAAGAAAATTGTACGCATCTTTGCGCAATTGTGTCTATTGTACAAAATGTTATGTTTCTTTAATAATCAAAACATGAAAACTATAAAAAAACTGGGTAAAATATCGACTGTTACAATAACATCAATCCTCAAGCTTAGATTAAAAACTTAAAACGCACGACTTAACACAAGCATATTTCAACAGATACTGCACCAGAACTCCAGTACACCTTTATAGAACAAGTCCTCAGGCCAGGGCAAGTGGTGACCCTCAAGTGCTCGGCAGCAGGGTCGCCTCCACCTCACTTTACTTGGATGCTAGACGGCCAGACGCTTAACACAATGGCTAAAGGGCATCGGTGAGAATTTGTTCTTCTTACACTTTAAATAGGTACTAAAGTATCGTATGCGATACTCTTGGATGCTAAGAAAACAAAATGTGTTAGATTTGCTTTGCCGAATGTTACACCGGTGGATACTAGAATACTTTTAAATAATGAATGCTTAGAGATAGTAGATAAAACATTGTTCCTTGGTTTAACATTGGACCAAAGTCTACAGTGGAGTTCTCATATAACAAAACTCGCACATAGATTAAGTTCGGCCGCTTTCGCCGTTAGGAGAATTAGGCAACTGTCGAATATTGAGACAGCTCGATTAGTTTATCATAGTTATTTCCATAGTGTAATGTCATATGGTATTCTGGTTTGGGGCAAAGCAGCTGACATACAGACTATATTTGTATTACAAAAAAGAGCCATTCGTTTTATGTATAACTTAAGAGCAGGTGCATCTGTTAGAAAAGTTTTTAAAGAAATTAATATATTAACTGTAGCTTGTCAATATATATATGAAAATATTATGTACGTTATTAAAAACCTTCAGTTGTTTACCAAAAATTGTGACATCCATACCTATAACACTAGAAATAAGAATAAGCTTGCTATTAGAAAGTGTCGTGTGCGTAAAGTGTATAAATCATTTTATGGGCAATGTATTCATTTATATAACAAGTTACCTGATGATGCCTTAAAATTACCCTTCCCAGTACTTAAGAATTACTTAAAAAGTCTTTGATGTCTAAGGGCTATTACAGAGTAGAGGATTATTTGACAGACAAACATGCATGGCCCAAACCAGAAACTAACAAAACCGCCTAGCAATTAATTCAACAATTGTATGCACTGCCAGATTATGTAAATGACACAGTTCAGATAAGAAAGCATATTAAAGTATGTCTATTTTGTGAAGTCGAATTTGTTTATACATTATTATTTTTACTTTTATATTTTAATATTTTCTTATCTTGTAATAAACTGTTTGATATGTTTTCTTATCGGACTACGCATAATTATGTAAGTACCTACTTTAAGATTTGATGTACTGTTTTGAAAAAATAAGCCCCGCCGTAGTTTCTTGCCGGTATCTTCACGGGTCAGAGGTGTAGGGTTTGAACCGGTGTAGATTTTTTTTTTTTTTGACGTTCATAAGTGCATGTTATGTGCCTAAATTGAATAATAAAGATCTTTTATCTTTCTTTTTTTTATCTTTTTTATATCCAATGGTTTCCCAACACGTAAACTAAACGCACGTAAACTGGTAAATAACTAGGGTTAGATTACCGCAAACTGAAGCGGTGACCTGAACGAAGTCACTCCGAACGAGAACAACCGAACAGAACCGGTTCTCGTTTCATAAAGTTTTGAGACGCCCTTAACTACTTACTGTTCAACTATCCACCAACAATCCAAATATCACAGGTTGTGTATTTGAAATAGTTTTAAACAGATCAACCTATAAAATAACATAGGACTTTAGTATAAGGAGGAGGATTCATTACAAGTATCAGTTTTATTGCCTGTTGTTAAATAATTACGCATACTCGGACTTTGATTTAATACTTGAAAAATTTAGTTTGAAAAGTATTAACGGATCATTTTTATCTTTGTATTCAGTTACAGCGTAGAACAATTCGCAACCAAAACCAATGACGTGGTGAGCTACCTCAACATCTCCGCTGTGAGGTCAGACGATGGCGGTCTCTACACTTGCAAGGCGGCCAATTCTCTCGGTGAAGTCTCGCACACTTCTAGACTTAATATTTACGGTATGACATATTATCAATAATTATAGAACATTCTCGAGTAATACACAATGACGTGTATTACTTTACGATTAGTTAGTTTAACATCTCTGCTGTGAGATCACACAATGACGTCTGTGTTTATCCTCACACAAAAGACTTAGTAAAGAATAAGTATATAAAGTTAAATAAATATCATTATAATAATCGCTACACTTATATTTGTCTCATCCAAACCATGTTAAAATGCTCAAAATATTTTCAACGTGACATTATTACATTTATTTACATCAGTTGAATAACAAAAACATCGAATTCTACTGGATAATTTCAAAAGCTTCGTGTCTGTTTTATAAGTAAATTAATACTGTACTGCTCTTCATATTACTCGACATGTTTTTCAAAACAATCAATTTGTTCACAAAGCAGCGTAGCGATCCACGTTTCATAAAACTCACTAATTGACTATTATGTTATTTTTTTGTATACAGGTCCACCGTATGTACGATCAGTGGGTCCAATTAGAGCAGTAGCTGGCAGGGAGTTGGTTATGTACTGCCCTTACTCCGGCTATCCAATCAGGTAAGAACAACATTTACGTAATCAAGGTTCAAACTGTGATTTGTTGCTGTAAATGACGTGTATATTTTTGTAACAGTTCAGTTAAATGGGAACGGGACGGGAGCCCCGTGGAGTGGGACAGCAATATGGAGGGTGCACTGCGAGTGACGCGAGTGGAGCCCTCTCAAGCCGGAGCTTACATGTGTACGGTCGCAGGACCTCACGGGGAGATTGCTCGTAGAGAGTTGCAGCTTGTTGTTAGCAGTGAGTTTAAAATAGACATAATCATGTACTAATTTTCCATTTCAGTAATGACAATCTTACACAAATCGACCTAGCCCTATGGTAAGCTCAGTAAGGCTTGTATTGTAGGTACTTAACGACGATATACCTATATAGAAAACACCCATGACTCAGGAACAAATATCTGTGCTCATCACACAAATAAATGCTCCGCCTGGGAATCGAACCCAGTACCATCGGCTTCTTAGGCAGGGTCACTACCCATTAGACCTGACCGGTCGTAGGTACCGCCACCTTTGTTCCACCATCCGACGTCTAGTCGTGGGGAGCCGTTTCATCCTTACGTTGTGAATATTCTATTCATTTGTACAAAGCGATTCGCTTCTACCTTTCTCTAATGCGAACTGCTAAGGAATGTAATTCGCTTCCTTCGTCTATATTCCCGGAAAGATATAATTTGGGTATTTTCAAGGCAAGAGTGAATAAGCTGTTACTGAACCAGCGTGCCACACCCTCGACCTCGTCCATACTTACCATCAGGTGTGAATGAGGTCAAACGCTGGTCAGTCTTGTATCAAAAAAAAAGGTAGAAAATGAACTAAAAAAAAAACATAAGTAGGAAATAATAAAAGCAACTGTGGAACACGATGACAGTGCAGGGTAGAAAGTGTACCGTCATTGAATCCGACGAAATGTGGAAAGGATTTGAATGTGTGCCGTGTGATCACATGTCATAAATGTAGCAGATTTATATAAAATGTTGTATTTTTTATACCAAATATTTAAGTTAAAAATCATTTAGACTTTAAAAGTAATAGGCATCCTACTAATAGATTACTTAGTTTAGGTCGTTAAAATTGTAATACCTTCCGAAATGTTGTTAAGCTTAGTGACATTCGATTCCCCCATTTTCTTACTTATACCAAAATTCATACCCAAAGAAGAAACAATTTAATATTGTCAAAGTTGAAGACGCTAACTAATACCTATAATACTGCACTGCAGAGCATTTAAAAGACTAAAATGTAGCTAGCCGGGTATAATGCGCTTAATGCAATACAATAGAGCGCCACCCCTTTTTAGACTCGCTTCGTTATGAATTGAAGAGCAAGCTCTTTGTCATGTTAATTTATCGCTAATTAGGCATTGCTTAACTGTTAGGCATGAATAGTTTGCTTGGAAATCTCAGTAATATCACATAGTATAGAATAGGAATAAGACTAATAATTTTCTAACCTCATGTTGACGTTTAGAGACTATGTTCGAACATATTTACATAAATACGAGTATTGCTTCGCGTTTCTTAGAATAATAAATTATCCGCTCATTCATAAAGGTCTCTCAATCTTAATCTTACACTAGTTAAATTAGGTTTTGTCCTTATCTGTCACTTTGACAATTATGTTTGCAAGATATAGACAAAATATAATTTATAACTAGGTAGATTTGGTGTAAGAGACTTTTATGAACAAGCGGGTAAGTCCCTTATTGTCTATATTACCAACTGGTATTACTACAATAGTGGTCGTTGCTAAGATGACAATCGTTTGCAGAAAACGCAATAGACAGCTGGAACGAAAAATCATGTGATTTTTTCTATACATTTATTTTCGTTTCTTTTACGTTTTCTACAAACGATTGTCACTTTCGCTATGGCTTTCTTTAGGTGCCAGCAAACAGCCTCAACAACATTGATCGGTTTTTGCATCAGTAAAAGAATAGTTAATAGTAATTTAATTGATTATGATGACATAAATATTTATAATTCTTAAATCATTCTGAAAGTAAGTACCTCAAATTGCAAACGACTCCTTTATTGTATTTTATTTGTATCGATAGTAATCACAAACTAACCAATTTGAGTCCTTAAATCATTATACTTTCTCGCATTTTTTTATTTACCTGCTCCCAACTTCCCTGAACTCATCTGGAATATATTTCCAGATCCCCCAGAGATCGAGCCGTTTTCTTTCTCCGCGAACCTGCAAGAAGGCAAACGAGCTCAGGTCAGCTGCAGCGTCACGTCAGGGGATATGCCGGTCCACTTCACCTGGCTGAAAGACAATGTACCCATACCCTCGTCTCTTCAGGTTAGTTCATATTTTCTGATCTTTAGTTGGTAGATTTGTGACTTACATCTGGAGCCTAGGTTTGCGTGTATAGTCGCCATCAGATACATCGGAGCTGTGGAGGTGATCAGTGATCACAAATACCTGAACACCGCCTTTATTGTGAAAGCGATAAAGTGCATGTTCAAACATTTGTGGCCAACTCCACAGCTCCGATATATTTGACGGCGACTGCATTAGTGGAATGGATCGATTCTTACTACAATTTGTTCTAAATCAGCAATTCACTGCTAGTTGAATTCCATTGAAACTTGTTAGTAATAAACTCCAGTGCTAATACTACAAGTAATAATGCACGTTTTGGTGGCCTGACGGTAAAACGTGCTACTTTATCTTTTTATCTTGGGGGTAATTGCCATGGTCGCCACGCTTAGCAGGCGGGTTGGGTTTCGACGGACGCTGCTGCCCGTCCGTAGGATTTTTCCCTTTGTCGTCTCTTACGACATCCGCGGGGGGAGATGGGATGTTGCTATTCTATTGCAAGTCAGCTGGCATCACACGGCAATAATCAAATTATTTTAAACTAACCAAATCATGGTCACCATATTCCTTTTGACATACGCAGTTTGAGAAATGACTAGTCGTCACATGGAGTAGTGTGACGAAATTGTAAACAGATTAAAAATAAGTTTTTCTACTTACCATCTGGAAAATAATTATAATTTTTGGTGATAAATAAATAAAATTATAAACATACTTAGCTTCATCTATGAATTCTTTGTCACGCCTTGTTTTCTTGCTCTACGACCCCGAAATCACCCTGTCATCATACGAGTAAGCAAACTACTTTATCAAAATGAAAATTGGATACTGCAAACAACATCATTTAAAGTGTTAATTAATTTCCCACGTAGCTCCATTTCCAGGGTGGTCAATTAAATAAATTGAGTGGTACCGAGTCAGTTCCTTCTAACAATATTGTTTTTAGTCAGTCAATATTATCATGAACATGACTTCATTTTTTTATAAACGGTGTTGTAAGATAAATTAAACAACAATACGCTGCGTACACACTATTACATTCACGATGTCAAAATAAAAATACTTATATAGGTGGAAGAGCGAGGCGCCGATTTCTTTAGCAACCTCGTATTCAAAGAGGTGTCCGCCAGACACAGCGGTCTGTACACTTGTGTCGCGTCCAACTCCGCCGCCAAAGTCAATTATACCGCCGAACTGGTCGTCAAAGGTACCCCCATTCAGCAAGCACATGAGCACTTGAGCACCTGAGCACCTGAGCACAATGAGCACTATCACGCTTAACCAGCACTGGCGATGTTCACTTGTCATCTAGTTTTAAAACGTGCACAGTTTGGTTTGTGTATACTGAATCTTATTCTGATGAAATAGAGTCCAATTTCAACTAATGAACCTAAGCTACAATTGCTTTTTGTACATTTTCCGTATCATTGGAAGTATCGTATTTCAAAAAGTAACGGTTGGCCATCTTTTTTATCAGATATCAAAGAGTCAGTGTGTACATAAACCACACATTTTTATTATACCTAATGTTTGTACATCCCACAAAAAGCACTTATATTTAATGTTGATTTTCCACAAGCAGTGTTATAAAGTTGTATTTTATGTTTCTTTCGCTCAGCATTGGATTACAGACAGCTAGAGGAAATGGTAATTTACCTGTGAGTGAGTTAAAGAAAACATGGAAGAAAGTTACTAGTATTAAGTTAGGAATTAATATTTGTTCCAAGAATCTTCTATACGGACCTTGAATGTACTTACTTAAATCTTATTAAAAATATACAGTTATTATGTGTGTTCAATAGGAAATGTGACAAGGTTATTAATCTGTGCTTCGAGATTGGATTGCTATGTCATGATTTTTTTCCCTTTCTTGAAAATCATTACGATCAGATTACTTTAATTCTTACTCAAATTAACTAAGCCTAGCCCAACTTACCATAGCTGGAGAAGGCTTGTGTTGTGGTTACACAGCCATCGATATAATAATATAATATACAAATACTGAAATACATATATGAAACTCGGGAACTAATATCTGTGCTCATGACACCAATCAATACTGGGATTTGAACCCAGGACCATCGGCTTCATAGGCAGGGCACTAGTCACTATCCACTAGGCCAAACCTGTCGCCAAAGAAATATATCTGATTGGAGGATATGTTTATAATGTCAATATATCAAGTTTTGTGTTTGTTTCATCTATACCCGTAAATTATTTAGTAAATACAATTCGTAAAATAATATGTAAATATTATTTATAACTTTTAATCAACATGCAAAAAAAAATAGGATTCAAATACAAAGAATGTAATTTCAATATTATTTCATTTCAGTTAATAAACACTAATTAGTCTTTATAGAAGTGGCGAAGCATCCAAGGAACACGATTTTCACCCGATGTGCGTTATTTTAGCGTAGAGTTTTTTGCTGGTTTTTACCTATAGTGAAAATTAAATCCGAAGTAACTTCTATTAGCCTACGAATTCCTTTAATGATTCGCTGCTACTGCACTTACGTTTGTTTTGGTTAGATACCTATCTTAAATTACAATTTTTAAAAGCAGCGGGATAAGGTAAAGTTTTATGTGGTACTAGGTACAAATCAGCCAGTTTTATGTGTTTGTATGTTTTATATGTTCTAGGTATATTCCTACGTTTTAGTATAAATCCTAATTTACCGTACTTCCCCCGTTAAATGTTTCAGTAGTGAATACGACATAGCTTCTACAATTTCAACCGTCTAATTTTATTCTTCGTTTCATGCTGCAGTGTCTCCAAAATGGATGACAGAACCAAAGGACGAAGCGGTTCTAGCTGGAGAACCGGTGGCTTTACATTGTCAGACTACCGGCTCCCCGAGTCCTCAAGTTACCTGGATGAAACAGAGAGGTAACTCCTGACTGGAAATTCCTGCCCTCGTGTTCAGCGCTGAACAGATAATGGCCAGCGCCATGTAGAATAGGGAAAATATGAGTGATGTCATTTTAGGAGTAAAGTTTATAAGTAGGATTAGTAATGTGGCAAAAGACAGGATATTTCAGTTAACACGTTCAGCTCCGACGACATAACGCCTGTGATCTTATTAAACCTCCAATGCCAGTGACACAACGTATGTGATCAAAAATTATTGAATTCCTATGCCAGTGACACGTATTTGTGTTTCAAAGTGTAAGTGTTTTCAGATAAATTAGCTGGCCAATGCCGGCGACACAACAGTTGTGTTAAAAACGTTCGTATTCCTATACCACTGGCACAGGAGTCAAAACTTGACTTATGACAGCGACATAGAAATAAAACAATCGTAAAATGCCAGTGGCGTGCTTTGAGTGATTGAGATAATTTCTACCGGCATATTGTAAGCGTTTAGTAAAACGGTACCGGAGGCGAACGTGATAATTAAGCAAAAGAAGTATGTTAATTTAAAAATTAACCCTGAGTGTTCGTGTCGGTGAAGCGTACAGTATGCAGTTTTAAATATTCTCCCTAAATAAAATAAACTGCGAAATGTCGATTTAATATAAAAATCTATATAAAAATCGTAGTGACGGAACCAAAAGAGACACGACTTCATAAAACAGTATTATCTGCGTTTATGATCTTCAGTAGTACTTACATGATACCATATGTTGATTTGTGGAAATGTATGAGTTAGTACAAAAATATCCAAAATAACCGTAGGTATCCTTGATTGATTCCAATGTCGCTGTATCAGGACCGGTCGAAAAGGATTCAAGCAAATAAATAATATTAGCAATTTGTTTAGCGAGCATAATATGGTGTCCTAAATCATCTCAAAAAATTGAGAACCCAAACTAAACCTTTAAAATAAAAAGTACTTATAGTACTCGTATATCCAAGCGCTTCCTATTTTGACATATTGAAAATTATACCTCCTTCGCATAACTATAATTCTACTTTATTGTTTTCCAGGCGCTGCATCATCCGACTTCATCCCACTGGTGAACCTTGGTGGCCGTTTCCAATTCTACACCAACGGAACCTTGTGGATAGAGTCAGCACTGCCGTATGACGAGGGGCAATACATGTGCAAAGCTGAAAACGGGGTCGGTTCGCCCTTATCGAAGACCATCAAGGTTGATGTCAATGGTATGTTCTTGAATATATCTACTTAGATTTAGTATTTAGTTATTTCACATTTTATGTAAAGCCCTTTACCATCAACATTTAGATAAGTTTCAAAGAAATTTTTGACAAATACATTTAGTTTAAATTAATTAAAGAGATCTTTCCATAATAATTGTATTCTGCTACCCGACTGGCAGTCGCCGACTAACAAAATTTACGTTTATAAATACATTGACTTGGGCTGTATGAAACTCGCTTGAGGCAGAAAGACCTTGGTGTGAAGTGGAAATAGTTCCATTCTTGTCTTTTAAAAGCCTTATGACTTTATACAAATACTATCAATAGAATAATTTGTCATCGCCCCCAGAGCCAGCCCGGTTTGAGTTAACATCGACGAATATGACGGCACGTCGCGATTCGCCGGCTACCCTGCTGTGCGACGTGCGAGGCGACAACCCCATCCGCGTGCAGTGGTCGCACAACATGAACCATCTAGATCTTAATACTTATAGGTTTGTTGTTTTACTTTAGTAGATCATGGTGACTTCAATAAGTAGGGACTTAAATATTTCTTTCGAACTCACTTAGATTACTTGTATCATTGCTTTGGTTATCTTCAAGATTTTTGAGAAATTCTCTTAGACAACTTAATGAGTTGCACTTGGTATATAATAACAAAGCCGTGTAAAGCAGCAGAACACTTTTGAAAATACATATTTTTTCTTCAAGTTAGCTTTTTGTATTTCTATTTAAGTACTTTTCAATCATATAGCTTGGATTATTTTTCAGGTTAAGTATCTCCGAAGCAAAGACTGATAGTGGTTTAAGGTCCCAATTATATATCAGCAGAGCCGATAGGCCGGACTCTGGGGTATACAAGTGCCAAGCCGTCAACGCATATGGTCATAGTGACCATTATATTTATCTATCCGTCCAAGGTAATTACCATCTTTATGTAACTGTCATTATCAAGTCACACATAAGACTTATTGATTCTAACGAGCATATATTATTAATTCTTCCTTTCTTAGAGAAACCTGACACGCCCCACTCTTTATCCGTGACGGAGATCTTGAGCCGCGCTGTCCGGTTATCCTGGAGCCAAGGCTTCGATGGAAACTCTCCGCTCCTGGGTTACACCATCCAACACTGCACGCTGAGTGCGGTTGGGGCGGTTCGTGTGGACCAGTGGCACGCCGCTGTTACTGTAAACGTGTCCGTCCACGGGGCGACACAGCAGCCACAAGTTGCGTAAGTAATTGTCCTGACTTGTAAGTAATTGACTTCCTTAATTGGAATGTAGCACTTTTATCTCACATCGATTACAAGTAATTTTTATATGTCAGTTGTCAAAACACCAACATTAGTTAGCGTTTTGACAACTCTGGTCATTAGAACAGAGTAGCTTCTTAGTGAAGCAATAAGCTAAACTGATTATTTAATTCTAGACTCACAAAAAAAGGCGATATCCATTACGAGGCACTACTCAGTGGGCTCAAGCCACACACGGCCTACATGATTCGGCTAGCAGCCGTGAACCAAATCGACCGAAGTGCCTACACAGAACCCGTCGTCGTGAAGACTCAAGAGGAAGGTAATAAAATAGTACATTTCGATACTAGTGAAAAATAGTAGATTGTTAATCAAGGGTAGAAAAGTACTCATTGACGACGAGGTAGTTTGGCGCTCGAACGAAGTGAGAGCGCTAATAGTCCGAGTCGGAAATGAGTGATTTTTACCCGAGTTAAGCATACTATTTTTCATTTCGAATGCGAGGAAAGTAAAATAAGAGCAAGAAGAAAGTAAAAAAATGTCTCTTAGATAATAAAATGACTGACTAAAAAACTAATCTTACCGCATCAGCTTGTTTAAGTTGAAGCATGGAGCTGAAGGTTTAAGTTGTATCGATTAATCATTGAAATATATTTATAAAGGATCAGCACACATTCTGACAAAGATTTCACTATTTTCTCGGACCGCCATTTCATACAAGTTAACTGATACGATAACAATACTGATACGATTTTCTATTGAAACTTGCGGTAGGAGGTTTTCCATGATAACTTGACCTTTATTTCTAATTCCGTCAGGTGTTAGGTCGATTTTAGAATTAGCTTGAATAACCCGTAATTATAAATTTCAAAATATAACTATACTTTGTTTACTGTCCAAGTGTTTTCAATAGTTGCGCGGAATCCAGCCTCTAACTTTTTTCTTGCAGCATAATTGTCCACAGATAATTGTCATAACGCACAGAATCTTTTTTTTTCGCGCGCGTTATTGGCGAATTAATGGGTGTCTTAAACAGCATTTTAGTTTTATAGAAAAACCCAACCCTTTATTTTTAAAATTTAAGGCTTGTTTTATGTATAAAGTAATAGAATTTGTAATAAAATGGTCTTATTCAATGTAATATCAAAGTTACTGCCGTTGCTTAGCTGCGCATATTAAAGTTTAAAAAACCTTCGTAGGTTTATTCCTTTTGTTACTGTAATATAGAGCCAAGACACTTAAAAATTTGAACCGAATAATATAAATATTTGAATTAATTGACATATTTTACGCATGATAATCGCTAGAATAAATTGCTATAATTTAAGAGGAAGAACTATTCTCATGTATTTGTTTCTGGCGTCGGTAAATAAGATTATTTTCGCTACTTTGTTCTACTGAGTGCTCACAAGGGGAGAACTAATAGGAACATGCCGAATTGCGACCCTAGGGCGGGAACGTATCACTTTCCACCCGCATAGTAGATAAACAATGACCTACTTTCCGAGCATGAGAAATGAAAAAAAAAAATTTTTTCGACGAGGGTGAACGTTGGAGCCGGAGTGAAACGAGGGTGACAATCACCCGAGTCTTAAATTTACGTACGCGAAGCGTGCGCAAAGTGCACTTTTACGCACTAGTTAGGAAATATAATTTTAAACTGTTGTTTTAACAAATTACCATTGGTATTATTGAGTCTTTTGTAAACCATATAAACAGTCTCAAGAAGAGTGACAGCGACCTTCGTGACTGCGTAAGCCAATGTGGGATCATCACAGCAAGAATGGAAGAAAAAACTTTACGGTAGGCACATGTTTTCCATATTCCGTATTGTTTTACTGGCCGTGTGGTGCCGGACTAGAATAGCACCATCCCATCTCCTCCCGCGGGTGTCGTAAGAGGCGACAAAACCGATGGATGTCCGTCGAAATCCAATCTGCAGCTACTGCGGTCGCCAACCGGCCCGTCAAGCGTGGGGACTATGGCAACTACCCTCAAGATGATACAAGCCATATTTGGGGAGGCTTATGTCCAGTAGTGGATGATTTACGGCAGAACTGTGTGTGTGTATTGTTTTAAAACAAAACCTACCACCAGAGAGTCTCGTTTTACAAACTTGATTTATATTCACTGATTTTTACAGCTCCTTCTGAGCCCCCGACGAATGTGCATGTTACACCTGGTGGACCGGGCGAACTCCATGCGGCGTGGCGCCCACCACCGAGGGAAGCGTGGCACGGTGAGCTGCTGGGCTACACCGTCTCCTGCACGGAGATCAGCCCGGGAGGAGCGCCTGTTAGGAACTCTACTAGGTAAGTTTCTAAGGTTTATTTTTATTAAACAGATATGTCTTTGAAGCGATACCATAATTAGAAATAAACAAAAACCGAAAATCAGGAGTGCTCGCGACTCCGAGGTGCCATTTCACCCGAAGCAATGGATTTTATTCCAATCTTCCTTTTCATTTAGGAAAACATTAATTGCATTCTCGTTGCTCAATAAATAATTCACTTATCAAAATTTCGTACGACATCACACAACCTCATAATATATGTATGCATCAATTATTCCGCTTTAAGACAGAAGGTAACAAACTCTACTTGAAAATGGCATGTAGTATGACTTTAACAACAAACTGGCATCTCGATTCTCGTCTAGTGTTCCTTCCATGATCATGGTTTTTTGGTCACAGTGTAGCCACAGGTTTTACAATTACGATTAGGTTATTCTGTGTTAGCGATATTGACCCTAACTAATTTTTCCAGGACACTAACAGTGAACGGATGGTCAGCGACTGAGCTGAGCCTGTCCGCATTGAGAAAGTTCACCCGGTATGAAGTGCGTGTGCGCGCGTTCAATGGCGTAGCAGCCGGGCCGCCGTCCGCCCCCGTCGCTGCCACCACTCTGGAAGGAGGTAATTACATGAAATAACTATAAATTCTATATAAATATTTTTGTAAAACAAATATCGTAACTGGCTATTAGGACCGGCCCAGGAGAAAATTTGGCATTGGAATGAATCAACATTATCCTTTTTCTAGTGATAGGTTAGCATTTGGCCCCAATCTCGACGGTAAGTGACGATGAGGCCGACGATGGAGCATGCTTACCTAGCAAGTGTTTGTTCACTCTCGACTTGAAGACTATATTCCATTTTTTTTATGTCTGTCTAATGTTGATCATATTTTTCCCAGTGCCCGAGTCTCACCCGACACGAGTCACTTGCTCCCCGCTCTCATCATCGAGCATGAAGGTTTTATGGACTCCACCACCTTTGGGTCAACACGGCGGGCTCATCCAAGGGTATAAAGTCATCTACTCGCCGCTTACCAGTGACCATGGTAAATATTTTTCATCCAAAACCATATATTTTGAATATTATAGAAATTCCCCTTCAACTTCAAGACTTATTTTTGAAGATCTTCATGGAGACAATAACCGTAAAAAGAGAACTACTAAGTACTGAGGCTGCATTATTAATCCATTATAAACTTTACAAACTTATCTATCATCCTCTACTGCACATACAGCTGACGTGGGTGAAATCAAGCGAGTGACAACCACAGACACGTACTTGCATACGCTACGCAAGTACACCAACTACTCTGTGCAAGTACTGGCGTACACCAACGCGGGTGATGGAAAACGCAGCCCTCCGGTGTACTGCATGACTGAGGAAGATGGTAAGCATAATTCATGTTTTACTTCACATTTACTTGCACAGACTGTGCAAGTACACAAACCCTGAAACTCAAGTATCTTTTGTTTTACTGGACATCTAACAGGAATGGATGAAATTAAACAATTGATAACCACAATTGACTCAGCCCCACTGTAAACTTAAAAGGGCTTATGTTGTGGGTATTCAGCCAACGATATATTATTACATATAATACATAGAAAACAGCCATGACTCAGGAACAAATATCTATGTTGTTCACACAAATAAATGCCCTTACTGGGATTTCAACCCAGGACCTGTCGTCAATTTCAAAACAATTTCTCGATAAAGAATCTTAATTCTTCTCTTAATTCACTCAATTATGCCTATAAACTCTTATTTCAATATCTCACAACTAAAAACATCAACTGATCTTTAAATGAATAGGTGTATTATATTAAAATTATTTTACAGTTCCTTCGGCCCCTCAGAAAATAAAAGCTCTGGCTTACTCCAGCGACTCTGTCCTCGTGAGCTGGCTTCCTCCACTACACCCAAACGGAATCATCTCACACTACACTGTCTACTATAGGGAGGCAGGCCGGTAAGATGTCTACAAAAGTATCAAATGATGAAACTATGCAGCAGTGTTCGATGTTACTTAAAGGCTAACAGATATAAAGACTGTAGCCTTCGTTATGGATAAATACCGCTTAACTTTCTTTGATGTCACCTATATCAATGCGCTACAGCATTGTAAAATTATTATTAAAAAAAATATTTAACAAAACATGTCTCTGAAACGTCCTTTGACTTAAGGAAATGAGGTACATCTTCGTTGTTTCGTTAAAAAGGCATTCAAATTGAACAATGAACAAGTCGTTAAGAGATTCAACTCTTGCATTATCAGTATGTCGCCATGCCCTTGCTTCGCAAGTCATCTTCAGTTATAATGCCGGATTTTAACCTCTTTATGACTAGTTCAATTTGATTGCCTTTTATTTAACCAAACAAAGTGGTATAAAATAGAAAAAATATGTATTTACGTATTGCTAACAGTGTTCTTCGATTTCCTTCATCGGATCGTCAAGTCATCCATCATTAAAACAAATTATAATCAAACTGTTACAGGTTAGGAAAACACCAGAGCTACACGGTAACTGTGGACAAAGTGAAATCTGAGCTGGAGCTGATGTTTCCCGTCCGGAACCTGCTCGAGAGTCAACTTTACGAGTTCTGGGTCTCCGCCACCACCGGCTCGGGAGAGGGCGAGAGCACGCTCGTGGTGGGACAAGGCCCAAACGCCAGAAGTAAGCTAATAATTTTAAAAAAATCATGAATTAGCAGCAACACTCAGATGAGATTAGGAAATGCAGATCGGTTTAAACCGAAATAATCGGTTCTAACCGGTTCTTCGAACATTTGATAAACAGTTATTGAAAATCCTAATGTTAATTTCAATAATTACCAAACAATAACACACCTACTTGTAATTCTATGCACTACGTCCACAGTAACTAAACTGAATTTGCCACCCTATTTCTTGTAGTCATTAACAATACTCGTTAAAATTAATACTCCTAAAGTCAAATATTACCTATATCTGTCGCCCTAGTGAAAAAGGGTATAAGTCAAATTAGCACAGCGCACAGAGAACTACCTATAGAGTCGCAATGTGGTTCATTTTGTTGGCGATAAAGGCTGCCAACACGAGAGGTGAAACGTGAGGGGCGGGAGGGCGTTAACGTCGCTGCGATTGGTTGTCTCAAGGACGACGCGCGGCCGCTTGAGCGTGTAGTGATGGGACATGTTTTTTACCGGAAGCCTAACCGGTAGTCATTTATGTTTGGTAAACAAAAGTAACTATAAATATAAATCAGTAGGTATAGTAATATTATTTTAACTTACTTCAAAAGTATAGGTTAAAATACTAAGGGTGTAATAATCTAAAAATTAAATATGTATGACAGTAATAAGAGCTCCAGAAAAGAGTACAAATTACGATGCGAAATGGTACAATTTTTGACCAAAATATCGATTAGAATATTATGTACGAGAGTGGTTTGTTTGTTCATAAACCACTCTCGTACATATCATAATGTGGGTTGGAATAACTTCTATAATTAACAGCCTATTTAAAAAATGTCTTTTGAATGAATTCATTAGTTATTAATTAAATTGTTATTGTATGTAAATAGTGCATTACTGCAAATACTAGTTATCCTGGATGAGTATCAGTTAGGCGACTGGACTGAAGGTGAGGAACGAGGCCAGAATATCACTTGCTGTCTAAACAGTCCCTAATTCAAAAATAGGACAAATTGTATGAATGGAATCTTGCAAATATATTAAAGTTAATACGTTATTTGTATTTTTATAAAAATACAAGGGTTTCAAATAAAATACATATTTAATCACTAGAGATACATTATTCGTATGTTGTTTGTGTAGACCAGGGATTCCCAATCTTTTTCAACCTGCGGGGAAGTTACAAAATTAGTATTTTGTCACGGCGCCCTGGTCCTAGCTATTGCAAAAAGATATAGTAGATAGAAATAATTACGTACATTACCTACAATAATAGTAGTAGTCAGGTTAGGTTAGTTTAGTTAGAGGAGGTATGAAAAAATTAAACATGCACAACATGAATCTATCGTCGTTGTAGATAGATAATAATAGACCGACTCACGGTGCCCTTCGGAACTTTCCACGGCGCACCAGGGCGCCGCGGCGCACACTTTGGGAACCCCTGGTGTAGACCATAGCTGTGCCCCCTAAGGATTCTCTGTAGACCACCTCGGCCACCATGGACTCCCGTGTTCTTCGGGCGCTGGCCGCTTGTCCCGCCATGCTACGTTAAGTTAAACTATATTCTCAGAAGGGCGCTTGTCAGCGCGAACATCCCCGCCACTCTGGTACACCAGATTGTGCGGGGTCAGATGTCGTTAATACCCGTTGTTGGAGAATGGGTCGCGCACTGGTGTGCTATTCTATGACACTAGACCCAAGGACTCACCAAGTGGATTCTAAAAGCCCCATAACATACCTCTATCTCAAACCAGCTATGAGTGCCCTGGGACTTCCTCGAAGTTCATCATCAGGCCCATTCTATGATACTGGACACAAGTACTTACGAAGTGGATTCCAAAAGCCCCATAACATACCTCTATCTCAAACCAACTATGAGTGCCCTGGGACTTCTTCGAAGTTCATCATCAGGCCCATTCTATGACACTGGACCCAAGTACTCACCAAGTGGATTCTAAAAGCCCCCATAACATACCTCTATCTCAAACCAGCTATGAGTGCCCTGGGACTTCTTCGAAGTTCATCATCAGGCTCATTCTATGACACTGGACCCAAGGACTCACCAAGTGGATTCTAAAAGCCCCCATAACATACCTCTATCTCAAACCAGCTATGAGTGCCCTGGGACTTCTTCGAAGTTCATCATCAGGCCAATTCTATGACACTGGACCCAAGTACTCACCAAGTGGATTCTAAAAGCCCCCATAACATACCTTTATCTCAAACCAGCTATGAGTGCCCTGGGACTTCTTCGAAGTTCCTCATCAGGCCAATTCTATGGCACTGGACCCAAGTACTTACCAAGTGGATTCTAAAAAGCCCCCATAACATACCTCTATCTCAATCCAGCTATTAATGCCCTGGGACTTCTTCGGAGTTCATCATCAGACCCATTCAATGACTCTGGACCCCAAGGACTCACCAACCCGCTCTAGTCCACTACATAACTCTACATAAAACTAAGTATGCGTACATACATATTCTACTACTACTAGTTAGTATTAAATATAATATACTATATAAACTACTGAAATATAAATATATACTCGTATATATACATACATATATATATATATATATATATATATATATGTATGTATGTATTAGTGCGTATCCCTGATTTCTATTATATTATATAAATTCGGTACACCTTCGGTAATCCTAAGCACACGATTACGGTTAATACGGTAACGACATCAGCACATCACTAGAGCTACACGTGGCTTCGTAAGACAGGAATAGCACACTGTATTTACAATATGATGAAAAGAGACGAATAAACTTTCTACTTCTGTAAGCGACCAGTATAAATGAACTCCGCTAGGAACAAATAATTTTTCAATAATATAATCATTTTGACTTATCTGTGGAATGTTATACCATCTTTCTTGTAATTTGATGTCTTAGAATTTTTACCACACCATCTTACAGTACAATGACACATGATGTCAACGTTTTTATTATAATTATCTATTTTTTAGTGTAGTAACAATGTGCACTGCGCGCAGGTCAGATACTTGGACGCAACTGAACGGCACTGCGCGCGACCGGGAATTATATAAGCCTTGTATGCCATACGGACTGATGATCGTCAGTGCCCTGCAATACTTGTCTATAGGTTTACTGGTCTGTGGCACAGCGTAAAAGGGTACATTATAGGACTTGTAGCCTTTTTTACTGAGCTGATTTGACTTATACCTACCCTTTTCCACTAGGGCCATAAATATAATTTCTGACATGAACACCTAGTGTGTTCAAAGCCTCGACAAACATAAGAATAAAAAAAAGACAAACGTTCGGTGTTTCCCATAAACATTACCTTTGTACTTATCGTAAACTAGCTGTGCCCCGCGGTGATACCCGCGGTTTATTAGGGAAATAATGTAGCCTATGTGTTAAGTTAATCCAGAGTATCCGCTAACTACATATCAAATTTTATTAAAGTCGCTCCAGGCGTTTGTAACAACAACAACACACACTCACAAACTTTCGCCTTTACAATATTAGTGTAGATTGACATATCAGTATAATATTAGTGTAGATTGACATATCAGTATAATATTAGTGTAAATTGACATAGCGCGTACCCGTCAGTTCCAGCACGCATTGCGTCGTTCGGCGGGGTGGTGGTGCGCGGCGCGGGGCGCGCGGCGCTGCTGGCGTGCTCGTGCGTGGGGCTGCCCGCGCCGCGCTCGCGCTGGACGCACGCGCGCGCGCCCGTCACGCACCACGCCTACTACCAGGTCACGCCAAGGGGCCATCTGCACATCAGAGGTACAACGTTTGTTTAGCCAGTGTTTCTCAATTGAAGCATAGATATATAGGTTGAATCATACTCACTCTAGTACTCTGACCAGCATGACTCTTAAAAAAGATGAGTATACCTATGTACATACAGTCAGCTGTATCTCAATTGAAGCATAGAGAGATAGGTTGAATCATACTCACTCTAGTACTCTGACTCTTAAAAAAGTGAATGCTATGCACAGTCGGCAGCAAAAATGGCTGAGCGGATGAAGTGTACAAAATGACCTGCACGCATATATATACGATCATACGCTTATTCTCTTGGCAATAGAGATGTGTTGACCTAATTTTGAACACCGCAACCGCTTAGCCATTCCTGCTGCTGACTGAATATACATATTTGGTTAACACGACTATCTATTCTACTATCAACTACTACAACCTACTGTCTGTTCGTTTATTCCTTTGAGCGCCATGACGTCATGTCATGTCTTTCATCCACGAGCTGGTTATTTAGCACCATGTAGTTATTAACAGTTACTGTAAAGACCGAAGCAGTTGTACAAGAGATATATCAATGATCAACTAAATCTAGCTTGGATTTCACACTCGCTCTTGGACTTGTACAGTCAACTTGATTTATGGCCTACTTTGTTCCTTGTCACAGTGAAAATCTATATGAAAGACGCAAAAGATCTCTTATTAACGTAACTGTGACAAGGTTCGAAGTGGCCTAGAAATCAAATTGGTTGACTATACAACTACCACAACCTTGTTCAACTTTATTTCCCGAATGTTTGCAGAAGTTAACGAGCAATCCTCCGGCAATTTTACGTGTACGGCCAGCAACACATTGGGAGAAGACTCCATCATCTACAGCGTGGTAGCCGTGCTGGCTCCGGGTGCGCCGGCGCTGACCTTACAGTACACTACGGCGTCCAGTGCCCGACTGCACTGGTTGCCGCCGTCTGATGGTGGATCACCACTATTAGGTATACTATACATTTTTCATGTGGTTTAAACCACTTTATGGGACTTTTTAGAAAAAAAGTGTACCCTATTAATAATATATGAACTCTGTCTGTGTGGTTATGATTTTTTTGCCTTAGGTACTTAAATTTTATGAACACCAAATCTAAGTTGGTATTTATAGAAATTTAATATTTAATTATCGTCACAATACTGACATAGTTGACTTTTCTACAAGTCACGCTAATTGGAGACATTTTTTTTTTTGAAAACTCCGCTAAATACATGCATCAACACCAATATAATAATTTGCAGAATAAGTTAAAAAAAAAAAGTATTTGGTCGTTTTCACTTAATTGTGCCTTAACAGACAGTTAGCAAACATGTCTTAACTAATAGTCAATGTCAAATACTTCGGCAATAAACCGACAGTAACTTCCATTCACGTATGACTTAAATCATCTTTTGTATTTAAACTTATATGAGACATGTTTAATAATTAACTATTAACACGGTACTACTCACGTTTATTTAGTCACTCGCGCGACATGTTTCGGAGAACATAGGGCTCCATTTTCAAGCACTAAGAGTGCTGAGTGTCCGATCGGTTCGCCGCTCGCGTCACCGGCCCATCGCGCACTAACGCGCGCCGTATGCGATGTTTCCCATAGATGGCAGGTTTCCATGCTGGCGGTACAGCCCAACCACCATCGCGATTAAAATTTGGACGACGCCCGATCTCAATCGCTTCGCGTATTTTGCGTGGTACGAAACATTTTTCACGCACCAGCAGTCGCGCCTTATCAAAGCGAAGGAAATGGGACGGGCCCGCCTCATGAGCGTGCTCTGCCACCGCGGAGTTGCTGCAGTCCATCTTCTTCACACTCCGTACATGCTCCAACAGTCTCGTGGACACGTTTCGTCCGGTTTCGCCTATATACGACTTACCGCAACTACACGGTATCTCGTACACGCCTGGGTTGCCCAGTGGATTTTTGTCTTTCGGAGAGCGTAAAACTTGCCTTATTTTTGTGTGGGGACGGAAAATTGTCCTAATGCAACATGTCGCGCGAGTGACTAAATAAACGTGAGTAGTACCGTGTTAATCGTTGACTTAAATCATCCTTTAAATTAAGATACTAAACCTTTGCATCCAATTGTCAAACAACACTTTGTAATACAATTGAGCCTATCATTACAGGTTATATTCTCCAATACAAGCTAGCAGCTGACGCTGATTGGCTCACAGTTGAGCTGTCCCCTGAGGTGACGTCGTACACCATGGACATGCTAAAGTGCGGCTCCAGCTACAACGCCAGAATACAAGCGAGGAACAAGATCTCCATCGGCCCACCATGCGACGTACTGACTGCTACGACTAGAGGTGGAAGTAAGTAATTTAAACGAAACAGTAACATCTGCTAATGATACCATCATAATGAAAAAGTTAAATCATACACTACATTGAGGAAGACTTAAACACGTAACACCGAGATAGAAGTTTCCAGATCTACCAAGCTGCTGAAGTTACCAGTGGGCTGCGCATTTTCACCATGTACTAACCGGGATCGGACTGATATTCCAGTTTGATAACCCAACGGAAGCGAATTTAAATTTATTTTTCTATTTAAATAAGCATTCGCCTCTAGCGGTCTTCCATTCCATTCATCTTTAATTTTAACATTTTGAACACTTTTCCTCTCGCATCAAAATGTGTCGTGTACGCCAATTCATCAACTAGTGAAGAACAAATATATCTAAACCTTATCTATTAGCAGGACAATTTCCTTGACAGCGTCCGCCATAGCCACATTTAAGGTCGGTGGCGTGGCAGGCACGACAGCACACAACTACTTTAGTGGTTCTTGGCGTTCAAATTAAGGGTTAATACAGATAGCGGCTAGTGGAATTACCTATCTACTTACTGTAATATTAAGATTAAAAGAACAGCTGGTACAAATTTGCTAAACAGGGAATGTGGAGCAGCTAGGAATACTCTTACTATCTTTATAGCTATCTTTACTCGCGTACGTTAGTTAAAACTCTTGGTTAAAACGGAATTTATGGGTCGTCTGCTTCAAATAATCAGCCTTAAATATTACCTTCTGTTCTGCCCCAATGATTATTTATATTAATACCCTGCATTTAATTACAGAGCCAAAGCCACCAAAGCCAGAAGACCACGTGTACATGAACTCGACTGCGATTAAGATCAACTTCTACGCGTGGCGAGACGGCGGCTGTCCCATACTGGGTTTCAGAGTGTCGTACCGGAGGGCTGACACTGAGCATTGGATTAAGGTAAGGTCATGTCGAACGAAACGTAGTTGGCGGTTAAATAGAGGATTCCTCCGGTTTCAAAATGTGCGAAATATTAGTAGTTATGCCGAACAATGTTTCTGTGACATTAACATTTGACAAAAATCGATTATTATAAAAGCGTCTCGGATAAAATAAGTTATACCAAATAGACACGACCCGGAATAGAGTCCAAGAGGTGAACAAAAAGTAGTTCGATTTTACGAGATTGTGAAATGGACCAGTATTTTTTGATGTAAGGCGAACTACTCGTATTATGCCCTGTCTATGGTTTGATTACCTAAACACTTGATCAATAGTAAACCTTATTATTTTTAAGAACAAATCTCTAAAAACAGCTCTTAAGTGTTATTTTAACTACTAAGATGAAGTATAAGTTCTCTGAAGATAGATTTATGAACTCTGTATAGTTAATAATACCTATGTCTTTCACTTTTAGTAGTATGAATTAATTCCTTGTTATTTCCTGCAGAGAAATAAAACCGCATTTATTTGGAACAGGCAATGGTCTCTGAAAAGTATCGTTCGATGATATGATAGTTATCTAAACTCGTCAAAAGAAAGTCAGGGCTTTACAGATTACCTTCTGATAGTTCTGATTACCAATTTGTATGTTGATCTCCTAATATTTAATGTTTTAGGTCGGTGACAGCCTAAGCTCTGCTAGTCACGTCCTAGGCGACCTGACGCCGGGGACCTGGTACGAACTGGCGATAGAAGCCGTGAACGACGCCGGCGCTGAACGAGTGACACTTCTAGCTGACACGCATACGTTGGCTGGAGGTATAACTGTTTGCTTCTATCATTATTGCGAGCTAGACAGAGAGAGATAGCCAAACTTCGTTTTTCTCGTATTCAAACTTAGCATTTAGAAAATGTATCGTAGGTGTTGTGTAATTTGATACTTATCTTTGTTTTCGGGTTAGGTCTCGGCATTTTCGGTCTCAAAAGATATTAATTAGAGATGGGCCGACTACAAATTATACCGAGCCGGTCAGGTAATCGGTCCTTGGATTGCCGATTAATTGGCCGAGTAGTCAGCACTGTTTTTAGCTAAGTTCGGGTGCTATCGGAAATGTTCATGTCGCTTCGTCTATCGATGATAATAACTTTAAACGTGATATTTTTTTTTCCATAGTCCTATATTTTTCTGTAAGTTATTAAGTGCCGAATATTTGGCAGTTTTTGCCGACTAGTCACCGACTATAAATGATGCCGAAGATTCGGAGTTCCCGACTAGTCGGTCCACCTCTAATATTAATTACTTATTTTCAGGTCGTATACCTCCAACGAAACCCATGTCCCCCCTGTCGGGTGGCGACCGCCGCACGTCGCTACGGACAGTCGTGCTGTCGTGCATTGCTAGCGCTGTGGTCATTGTCGTCACTGTGGCGGCCATAATCTGTGTTGTCCAGGGCAAGCGCAAGTGAGTGAATTGAACCATTTACGAGTCAAAGTACGATGGTGATGATTGCTTTCGTGTAAATTGAATTTTAACTCAGGCATTCAACTTTAAGGTTCATATTAGATCGTATTGTCATCAACAATAACTCAATTAACGACTATTTAAATTATTTTTGGGATTTATAGGAATACCATTTGGATTGGTGCGGCCTAGAAAAGGGATAATTCATTTTCATCACACATTCTCGTAAAATATGTTTTCTCGTAAAATATGGCGATTCGGGGCAAAAATATTACCCCAAGGCTAAATTAGAAAGACCAAAACTAAATTAGGCGGAAGGCTTATTTTGCTTCCCTTGATTTATCAAGGCAAGGGTGATTTAACGGCATAATATCAACGTGTCAACGGATACCACACGAAAACGGATACACTGAAGTCAAAATATACTCGACGCGGCGTAGTTTAAATCAAGAATAATAGAGTAGCCGAGACGTGGTTACTATGGTGCTTACACGGAAAGGACAAAACAAAAAATAAATAAATGATAAAACACTCGCACTGACAATGCCTTGCTACTATCGCGCTCTCATAATTTAGGCAAACTCACGTGGCGTTTAACTGCATTAGGTCTCTGTTCTATCCTCCCGAGACCCACAGGCCTACATGTAGTACTAATTACTGTAAAGAAATATGAATTTTATAAAATTGGAACAGACTTGAGTTTTATTTGATTTCTTTGATTTTGACACAAAAGAAATTATACTTTATTTCCTACACTATAAAGAACGAATTCGAGTAGCATTTTAGTCAGGAGGCTATACTAGTTCTACCGATTTACTACCTTAGCTAGACCTGAGCACCCCTACCCAAAATACTTTCAGATTCTTCTGTATATCCAGTGATCACTACATGCGAGACGACCGCAAGCTGAGCGAGAGCAACGAAGCAGAAAGGGAAAAGCTAAGAGAGGGGCAGAAGCTATATTCCTCCTCGTCTATCAACGGGAATGAGAAGTCGAATGACGACTCTTCTGGTAACTAAAATCATTTTTTTTTTATTAAATGGAGTAAACTGACAGCAGTTTTCATAATAAAGTTGTCAAACGACCTGTCAAATGTATGAAAACTGCTGTCAGTTTACTGCATTTAATTAAAAATTGGATTATAATGCTTATTCTTCTGTTGCCGCGATAATTACTCATGAAATAAAACAACTGAAACGGATTAAATCGCGTATACCCCCTAATTTAAACTACATTCCGATGTTTTGAACCCTTTAGCAGCGTTCGTGGTCATCGGATGGACTGAGGAAAAATATTAATCCGTTTTACTTGTTTTATTTCATAATGCTTATTGCATTTGAAAAAAAATCTATATTTTGCACGTAATTATTATCAGTATTTCAGACATTTTATATGTCTATTGTTAAAGTTTGGGTCGCTGCGTGGTGCAACATATTCGGAATACTCACATAATGTATAGTCACTATATAACAAGTTTAGTGTTCGCGCAGCGTCGCGTCTCGCTGTAAACTAACCCTTAGGGCACATACACAACGTGTATCACACGTCGCCTATAAGTTTAAGTTCTTAAAGTAAACATATGTAACTTTTTTCTTATGTTTTTGTATTGGAAATAGAAAAAAAAACAATAAACACAGCGTCGGCCAACCTTTTTTTTTTAGAAATATTTCGGTGTTTGTGAAAAAACTTTGATTTCTAAACTCCCCTCCCCCAGCAGAGCTGTACGAGATCAGCCCGTACGCGACGTTCGGCGTGTCGGCGGCGCACTCGCTGCAGTTCCGCACGCTGGCGCGTCGCGATGACGACGCCGCGCCGCCGCACCGCCGCCGTCACCGCACCTGCGAGCACTACAGATACGGTAACCCGAACCTGTACCTTTTATCACATTGTGATGTATACATATGACATCATGTCAACATAATTTTTGTATAAAGAGTAGAATTAAAGCAAGAAGTAATAGAGTGTGTAACTAAATCCAATAAGGGCGGTTAGCTTAGGAACGTAAGAAGTATATTTCGATAACTCTTGCTTAGAATTACATTTAAATTGTTATCCATACATAATAATCCGGCCCGCAATGTATGTAATGCAACACACTAGAGAAACACTCGTTGGCAGTTACTTTACTTCTCAAAGACCTAACATACAATAATTTCATACTATAACTACAATATAATCTTATGCCTGGTTTAATTCTTCGATATATTGATTTAACATATGTCGTGTCGTCAATTCTATAACTACAGTTCAAAATGCAACAATCCCATTAGATATAGAACAAATTTCAAAATTCCAACTACATACTAGAAATCAAAATTGAGCCCACACCCCAATTGGCTGGTAGTTCCCTTTTAACGCCCGCACGGGGTTGAGCCCAGCTTTCTGCGTAGACGAATCGAGCCTGTCTAAATGCTCGACAGTGGAGGCGCGGCACCGCATGCGCGCCGCCTGCGCCGGCGCTGCGTGGCGCGACACGCACACAGACTCCGGCGACGACAGCGATAGTGCGGCCAACACTACCACTAAAGGTAATGCCCGTCCTACCAGTACAAAACGATCTGACCAAGCCACAAACCGGTAGGCGGTCGGATGCGTCACTGTCTCAGTACATTTATCTTTTAGGAACAAAAGCGAAAGTGAAAAGGCCAATGGAATAATTTATGCCGCAATTAACTCCATCGGGGTGAGGTGAGATCAGGGTGACCCCATAGTGACCATAGTGGAAGCACATGAGCATGAACTGAAAAAAGCTTCAGGGAACGTGATAAAGCCCGTTTAAGATTCAGTCTATATTTGTGCAAATTTATGAAACAGAATTTTTGTGATTGGTCTTTTACATACTAGGTAGTTACATGGCAGCGATATAATATTGTATGATATCATAGTCAGCAGCAGAAGTTGCTAAGCGGACCAGGTATTCAGAATGATCTGGACACGCTCCTATTTGAACTTAGAATTATTTTGATCACTACTTCTGCTTAGCAACTTTTGATACTGACTATACATGACCCACTCGGCAGGGTTAGGCGATCGCCGGGTAGCATTTGCTATCTTGGTTATATCAATTAGTTATCGAAGTTATTCTACTCCACCTTAAGTGGCTTCTAAAGACTGCTGAACGCTAGCTGAACTATAGGTAGTTCCACGAGAGTTGAGGCGAATGGATTACACACACAACTATACGAAGTAGTGATTGCAAAAAGAGTGAATGAATGGAATGAACGAGTGAATGTAAATAAAAACATTTAAAGTGTAACCAGTGCCAGTTACTTCCGTCATGTTTGAAGAGGTTTAAACGGTCTGTATTCACCTAATTCACTGTTGAACTTGCTATCGGTATGAAAAAACAACTGTCATTTCAAAATCTTCCTATCTCTACATGAGATGTTGTTGTGTGCGTGAGTTCAACTCTCGTGAAACTACCTATACATCAGAGCAAATGTACCGCATGTGTCCCACTCGGCAGGTTCGGGCGGCTCGCCGGGCAGCGTGTACGGCAGCGGGCGGCGCAGCGCGGCGCGCACAACCAGCAGGTAGACTCAGGTACCTCCCCGCCCTCCCACACGCACACACACCCGCCGTGCACCGAACGCTCTGCGTACAGCCGAGTTCATACATATGTATACATCTAGTTTTACCCGCATAAACGGTTCTTAAACATAAGTTCAATTATGTTTTGTCTGTGGCTGCTGCTGAATAAGCTGGTTAACCTTTTGAACGCCTAGCACCACTAAAGTGGTCGCGTGATGTCGTGCCTGCCACGCCACCGACTACTAAAATGGCTATGGCGGACGCTGTCAAAGCAATTGCCCTGCTGACAGATAAGGTTTATATTTGTTTTTCACAAGTCATACCAAGCGTACACGTCACATTTTGACGCGAGAGAAGCGTTCAAAAGGTTAATAGAATAAGACAAGATTAGACAGTGTCAGACGTTCATAGTTTAGTGGGATGACCACGAATGGATCGCTAGGATCGGTGGCTGCAGTGTGCTAGAGATCACTCCCTATGGCGGCTTACTCGTATGTACGAGGACTATGAAGGCTGATAAATAGAAAATGAGGACATGTATACCTATTTATGAATTCTCGATTGTAACTTGTACACGGCAAGTTACGGCCGCTTATTTGGACTATTATTTGCTTAGTTAGTTCGTACTACGTAGAATTTGATGTTGTAATAACATACAATAATCATTGTTTATGCAAGGGATATAAGATTTCCCTGACAATCCGATTTAATATTATAAAGATAAATAAAGACAATCTTATATTATAAGCCATTCCAAGCTTTATGGCTTGGGCTTGGTTTAGTAGATTGTGACGGCAATAGGTCTTGTGAAACTGTTGTTAGGTTTGATAGGTTCAGGCATGCGTTTGGTTCTAGTTAACATAAAACTCACAATATTACCGCAATTTTTTTAATCATACCGAAATGTTGTTTCTTGATATATTTCGATTATTATATTTACTCCTAATTAAGTTACGCTTGTTTCTTTAAAATTGAATAATTAAAAAATAATGTATCTAAGCACGCGAAATTGTTTGATGAATAATTAAAAATAATGTAAATACCTACAACGGAGCAACCGTACATCTTATTAAAAGTCCTTAAGCGTTTTGTTAAGAAGCATGAATCTTAAATAAATAAAAATTAATGTTTAACGCATTCACTGCCCCCTCTTTTCCTTGCCATTCGCCAGGTGCCGCACTTTGCTGGGTGCCTCTAACGCATATGTGAGTTCAACGGATTATTACCCAGTGCCTCCGCCGCACATATGAGTTCATACTAATTTGACAGTGGTTTGTTCGCATTGGTACTAGATAATTATTTTAACTCTAGGAAACATTGTTTTGAATGAAACATGGTAATTAATATTTTATATTCTTTAATCACATTGAACCAATCGATTGTAATTGTGCTTCATATATAACTAAAATTTAACTAAATCGAATACAACTGAATCCACTAACAGAACACTATAGAAATAAGTTCAAGTGCGTACCTATAGTCTTTTCATCAGCATTATATTTTACTTACTTATAATTTCTACTACCATTTATATCTGATCCAACAAGCAACATTTTAGACGTAAGAGGAACATTTCAAAATTTACAACTCACATATGCGTCGAAGGCACTGGGTGAAAGTCACTTAATACTATGAACGCGTCTGTGCGTCGAAGGCACTGCGTGAAAGTCACGGTGACGCATATATGCGGCGGTGGCAGTGAATGCGTTAATTGGAAATTATTAAAATAAGCTTAACGAATGTTGAATTAGTAGCACAACGTAGTTATCTAGTAACCTAAAAGGTAATATTGTGGAGATATGTTTAAGCTTGAGTAGTACGACTTTAGTTTAAACACTTTATTTTTTATTAATTTAGCTATACCTGCGACACCAATTTAATTTTGAATGTAAGCTTGACCTTCTGCTAACATAATTACAAAAAGTGTACAATTTGACTAAGAAAACATTTGAATACATAAGGTCTACAACTACAATTAAACAACAAATTATATTTATGACATAGAAGTATTACATATACATTGCATATATACAAACATAACCTCCTAAGTTCATGCTTACTGGTACAAGTACTAATTCAATTCAAATTTTGATCTTGCATAAAAAAGAACATCCCAAATGTCTTTACCGAAAAATCGCTCCGGGTCTGTCTGAGTCGAGTATTGCCCGTTCACACTCAAAGCGTACTTTCTCAGCCCCGATGTTGCAGATCAAAAGTTCAAGTAGGAAATAAATGCAATCCCTGCACTTAAACTCCTGCCCCGGTACCGCGAATATCGCAGTTCGTCTATTTCGATCATCGTTCTCTTTTACTCCAATTAAGGCCTCTTGAATGACAGAGACAGTCGGAAAATATACGAATATCGTTTTTCGCGGTAGCGCCACTGACAGATTTACCCTGAATAAAGACTTGTATACAGAATGTTTGACGACATTTGTCCGCAGCGGGGGACCAAACGGGAGCGATGGACATTCCGTATACGCGCCCGTGCCGGCTGATATATCTTCACTAATTGACAAGTGAGTACTTGAGTGGGTAATTATTAGAGTTTACTGTCTAGGCACCCTTAGTACCAAGACAAGCGTACTTAAAACTGCTTAGCATGGCACTCAATCATCATCGTGATATCAGCCGAATTACGTAATGGGGAGCAGTCTCCACAGCACCCGCATCAAGAGATTCCCGCGATCTTTACCATGTCATCGGTCCACCTTGTGGGGGTCCGTTCACGCTGCTCCTCTCGTGGTCACGTACCTTTACGCACCAACGGTTCTGCGTGCTAGCTCAACGGTCACCCCTTAATGCATACCTACTTAGTGTAAGGCCTGATAGGACGCTTGAGTTAGGCGTGCAGAGTAGACCGGGCGTAAGACTTGCATTTTAAACAAATGCAAGCGTACGACAGTGGCCGCAGCGCACGCTAGTCACATGTAATCCCTTGTGAGCTTGACGCCACGCTGCTCGCCCCGCTAAATGCTCCGCTTTGACCATCCAAATAAGCCTTAAACTAAGAGTCTTCTTAAATCTCACCCCAAATCCGATTCTTCCTCCCCAAATCCCATACTGTGCGTTTCTCTAGGATCTTCCTGTATATTAGGTTAGGTTAGATTTTATTTATTATAACCCTGAAAACTCTAAAGATAAAAAAAAGACATAATAAGTTTAAAAATATCCTAATCGATTTTTGCCCAGTAACCTTGTTTTTTTTGACATTATTATAATTTAAAAAATATATTTTATTACTTTCAGATATCAACAAAGAAAAGAACAGGAACGTCGTGAGTGCACAATCCACGTTTAACAGTGAAACTGACCAATGAGTGACATACAATAAAACAATTGGTACTCACAATGCTACTACTTTTTTATCGCATTTAATTAAAAGTGTATGCCGTGTGTAAGCAGCGGCGCTACCGCGAAAACGATATTCGTAAATTTCGGACGATTATCTGTGTCACTCTCATGATGCCTTCATTGGAGTCAGAGAGAAAGTTCCTCGAAATATACGAACTTCGATGTTCGCGGTACCGGGCCAGTATAGGTGAAAAACTTAACTGAAGCACCATATCTATGTAGTTGTACAGATAATTAAAATTTGAATATAGAACGCTGACATGCGTATACAGACACGTTACTACTACATAGGCCAGGTGCTTTAGCTAAGTTTTTCACTTATACCTATGTGATAGGATAGGATTGTAGCCTGTTCACACATACAGATATATATTACTTGAAGTATAACATCAGAACAATTAAAGTACTATGCGCAGTGAGGCAGAGACCTAAAAGGGTCTAAAGTTAATACTCTTATTTTTTTCTACATTACATTTACACGTTATGTTTGAATATTTGAACTATCTGATCAACCGATTGGTCCGTCCACCATTCAGATGCCGTTCGTTCTATTAACAGTTAAATACTAAAAGTGATTTCGCTTGTCCAATGAGAAGTTTGAAATAGTGTTTGATGCTTCAAAAAGAGATAACAAGAAATGTAGGATACCAATCGATATTTGGACAAAATATGTGATTCAAAATTTTATGAGGGCGTATTATGGATTTGAATTATTTTGATCGTTAGCTTTTGATATACTAGCATTACTAGCAGCTATTTGACTTCTGTCCATTGCGGTCGTACTGTGTTTTATCTATGATACTTCTAGGGGTTTATTCTTCCAAATAATGATATTTACAAATTTTTTGTACAATATTACTCTTTCCATATATTCATAGTTCAACTAATTATTTTGTACTTAACCATTTATATTAGACGACTATTGAAAATATTAATTAAGATCTTAAATCTTAATGCTTTCTCCAAATCAGAAACGGATAGTAAATATTACTAATATGTGTATATGATATCCATGTCAGAGTTAATAAATTACAGAACTTTACTTAAATTACGATACGACTACGATATGAGTTGTGACTTTGAGGTTTTCGATAACGAGTATCGAGTTTACTATCTGTGCATCTCACTTGTACTATTTGTAGTGTTTTACTACGTTATCGAAAACCTCAATGTCACAACACATGGTAAAGGTACTGCCTAAATTACATCATCTTATATCCAATACGATAAAATAGGTCCAAGGCGTAAAACAAAGAGTATGTAACAGCCTCAGTCCCCAAATCTTGTATCTATTCGTTTTATTTAATTTCGAACATTGTCTACTTTAATATAACAGGTATATTTTTCCTTTTAAAACACCTAAGGGTTAAAAGGAATCGTTCCGTTTGTGTAGTTTCTAAATGATGGGCTAATAGAATTGTGACGTAAACTCGCTACAGCAAAATACCCCATAACTGTTAACGTTAATTGTTGCAGAATTTTTTGAATACTGTGTTTTAAATAACGCTGTTATAATATGATAAGTGTACGGCCTCAGTGGCGAGCGTCGGGCGGCGCTACGGTGCGTTGAAGCTCCGTGCCTGCGCCCACTCCCATACATTTGCTTAATATATGACACGACGCCGGGCGCACACCTGCGGCGCTACCACGAACAACGATGTTTGTAAATTTCGGACGATTGTTTCTGTCACTCTTATGAGACCTTAATTGTAGTAAAAGAGAAAGATGCCCGAAATATACGAACTTCGACGTTCGCGGTACCACTCCTAAGCCGTTGTCCGAATCACGCACACACTGCTCACAGAGCTAACAGTGCTGACAGCTCAGTCCACAAACACTGAATCGGATCGACCGTGAGCTTGCTCAAATTGCTGAAAATGCGAATCGGAACACAGCACTGATCGTGCCGCTCGACTATTCGCTTAGGCCTTCCATTAACTGACTACTCTTGTATTGGCGCGTGCGATGGTAGAAACATTTTCTTACTAAATTCATCATCATCATATCAGCAGAAGATTGTCAACTGCTGGAAATAGGTCTACCCTAAAACGGTCCACAGTGACCGGTTTTGCGCCACTCACATCCAGTGGATACCTGCAATCTATAGCATGTCATCGGTCTACCTTACTAAATTAAATATTAAAAACCTGATGAACAACACGCGAAGTCCACTAAGTACCTACCAGAGGATTTTTATAAAATCGACCTTTAGAAGGAGTAAATAGAATATAGAATATATAAAACTCCTCGGGAATAAAAAAGATCAGGAATGTTGCCTCTAAAATGGCATTCATATAGAAAATGTTTCCACCATTATCTGATACAGAAAATTCAACAGAGTGGCGTTTAGATTTTTAATAGCTAGTAAGATTGTACAGTTAGATTTAATATTTATACTTAATTAGTTTGCTGTGAAATAGGAGACACTATCAACGACATTTTATAATATGCACACAGACATTTATTACATTTTATTATGGATATAAAAATTGGCATTATTTTTGAAAATCTTGTTTTCGAATGTGTGTGCATAGATGAAAAACTTAACTTTAATCAAATTTTTAACTACTTAAATGGAGTAAACTGACAGCAGTTTTTATACATTAACAGGTCGTTTGACAACTTTAGAATGAAAACTGCTGTCAGTTTACTCCATTTCATTAAAAAAATGATTTTAGAGGACCATGACTTTGTCTATGTATGGAGTGTAGGATGAGTATAGTGAATCACTATGGGAGTTGCGTCATAATTCGGAAATATAAATTAAACAATTGAAACATATAATTATTAAATATTGCTATAGACTATGTCTCTATTAGTTATAATTCAACTTTTCATGCTTCTTTGTGTTTGTTATGTTCAGTTTTAGAGTTTAGGTAAATCCTAAATATCCTCCTAACTTTAAAGACTAAAATATGACTGCTATATATGACTTAATAATCAGTAAAGTTTTAATATGTTATATTATCTTTTTACTTTTAGGATGCGTTGGTAGTGTTTGCTATTTTTATAAGATTCGCGTCATGTAATGACGTGTAGTGAATTGTGAAATATTTGGCCTCTTTAAAGTTGTCAGACGTTGTTTTGTTATTTGTAAATGGTAGTTTTGTACAAGATTACATTTACAAGTTTAGATACGTAAGGATAAATGAAAAGGTCATGATAATATAGTTGATTTTGAACTATTGCAAAAAATGTAGAATCTTGCCTAAAATGTTAAAAATGTATGAAATTTGCTATATAATCATGATAGTATGCTTAATTTATAGCCAATCAGTTTTTGTATTTCTACTGAATGAAAAGGGAATCGGATGCTCTTTGACTATAAATTAACATCTTTCCTTCAAAATATTTCATGTACATTTGCGATGGTAAAGAACTACCAGAAAGAAAATGTAATACCAATAAAGGCCTACCGAATGCACAACAATTTGTAACAAATGAACTAATGATATTAGCGGAACTCTCTTACTAATAAAAATAATTAAAAAAAAACATCCGCTAATAGTAACTACAAGCAGCCTTCGTGCTAACACAAAATGTAAATACCTACATTATCTACCTACAGTTTAAATGCGGATGAAATATTTAGAAGTTAGTAAATAGTCAAAATATAAGTTAATAATAAATTGATAATTATAAAAATAAATAATTGTAAACGGCTGTTCCAAACTGCAAAAGATACATATCATTATAATAGACTGCCAATATTTAAGTGATTCGTAATTCTTTTACTTATTGTTGATTAATATAGTCAAATAGCTATTAATTATACACTATTGTATAAAAATCTTTCTATATACATGTTGTGTAATATTAAATTAAAAATATAATTAGTATGATGAAAGGAAATAAAGATGTGTGTTGTGGTAATTCGTGTTTTTTTTTTTGTTTGTCTCTACCTAAGCATAATATAAGTTTTAGATATTGGTCACACTGACCTACCCTGAAAATACCTAAGTATTAAGCTTCAAGTGCCGTAAACCGTTACACCTAAAGTTCTGTGATATTCTCGCGACGCCTTGCCCGGCACCGCGTACCTACATCGAAGTTCACGTATTTGGAGCATCTTTATCTTTCGGCGTCGAGCGTCCAAGTATTTTGAACAGCGCCAATTGTGGCTACTCCCATACATTTTACATTTGTTTAATATAGACGCGACGTTTTTACCCTTACTGATCTTTGTTTGCTCAAACGTTAATCATAGACTATGATAATACGATTGTGACACAAACATTCTATCAAAAGCGAGACAGCCAAGACACTAGCACTATTAGTTGACGTTTGCGAGCTCTAGGTACCTATAAATACCTACATCTACCCGAAAGATTGGCAGAATGCTATCAACGCATTACTATGTGCTGCAGCGTGGATATAATAAATAAGTGCCTTCACCCCGATATGAAAAATACCAACTATTGCAGTTAGTCGATTCTAGCCTTATTAAATACGATTACTACTAGATATTCGTAGATAGAGGTACCTAAACTTTCGTGAGACATAATAATTAATGATTAACACGGTTCTACTAACGTTTATTTAGTCACCCGTGCGACATGTTTCGGAGAACATAGGCCTCCATTTTGAAGCACTAAGAGTGCTGAGTGTCCGTTCGGTTCGCCGCTCGCGTCGCCGACTCGTCACTGTTCGAAACATGTCGCGCAGGTGACTAAATAAACGTGAGTAGAATCGTGTTAATCGTTAGAGGTACCTAAAGTACCTATACATTGTAATAAAAAATCATGTCTGATTATAGTAAGAGTCAGGTTATTAACACTTTCACAGTCCAGTACCCCATGCATGGGTGAAAAACAAACTTGTGTATTGTTGTGACCGATCAACCGATCACTAGGTATAACCGACAAGGTACCTACGCACTGAAATCAAATTACTTCTAATTGCATTCAATGGTGCTCATAACATAGGTACCTACCTATAGAAAATTCTGATTTCTCTCTTAATATTTCTGTTAGATTCAACAGTATTCTATATAATATCTAGTAATAATCCGAGAGCGATAGAAGTGGGTAATTTGTTTTGACGTAGGTATGAGGAACTCAAAACATTTGTATGGGAACTGTAAACGTTGCTGGTAGTTTATGGAGTTATAATATAAGAACACATTAGAAATCAAGATTTAAAGACTCTGTATAATTTCGTTTAAAAATACAAAATATTAATACTAGATTTCCTTATTGTTTGATCTATGGAAGATATCAAATAAATGTAAATAGTTAAATGTAACTAATAGTAATATCAAATTATCAAGTTTTTCTCATGTCTACACAATTTAAATGCTAAGTATAATGTTATAATTTTAGGACTTACTTTTAATGAAATATATATGTAATTCATTTTTAACCAATTTATATTAAATTTAGTTGTTTTGACTATCTATGATCAGCCGTCTCTGACAGTTGTCAAGACGACCAATCATAGGCAAATACACTGGTCCGTTTAAGCTTAAAATACGGGCATCCGTTCCTCGGCGGGAAAAAGTGACAGTTATGTTTTTTTTCATGTACAAGCGGTGTTAACTAAATTTCATTGGTAAAACGAGTATTAGTTAATTGAATAAACTGTATTTAATAATTCAGTTGTGTGTTTTCACATCCACTCCGTAACCTGATTGTTGAACCAGGCGTTTGGTTCACATATCAGAAGTGGGATCGAATTGAAAGAAGCCCGCAAGTAAATTTGCTAAGGTTCCCGCTAAAACCCTCTGCTATAAGTATAAGAAAACGTAAGTATTATTTTCATAACTTAGTTAAGCATAAATGCTATGCTATATGCTATTTAATGCTAAAATGGAAGTGTCAAGCCAAATTGGTTTTACATTTCACATTGATAAGGTACTCGTTAGCTAGACTTTTATAATATTTTTACCTTCATAAAATACAATTTAACAAAATACAGTACAATTTTGCGAGATTACAAGTATACATAGAAATCTCGAAATTCTGATCAAGTGATCACTTTCTGTTTTGTGAACAAAAACTGAAATAGCATTTAATAAATTTATTTTCGACGAAATATCGAATATTTAAATTATTCGACAAATTGATTTGTTCTCTACTTATGTATCGAGTCAGTGTTAAGAAGTAATATAACGTGTGAATAATAATTTTTAAAGGCAGCTATTTGATACCTAATATTTATTTAAGTTATTTATGATCAACGGCCTAAACTATTTCTATATAATATAACTATGAATATGGATACAATTTTATTTTTCTATTGTAATAAGTGTCCAGATGTTATGTAATTTCCCGCGATTGACTTCTAAAGTAAAATAAAGTATTCTCGTCTAGAGTACGGTAAGCTAAAATATTATTAAGGGTGTTACCTGGGTTATGAATAGATAAAAAAAAAAAAAAAAATCTTGACTAATTGATGAAATGACTTAAATGACTTGAATGAATGAATAAGTCATGATTGTTGAAATGACGAACATATTAAATGATTGTTTTGTTTGTCCATCATGATTGAAGGCAAACATGGTGCATGATTAGACAATCATGACGAATAAATGGTTGTTCAGTAAGCAATCAATAAGACTATTGATTGCTTACTGAACAACCATGGTTGTTTGGTCGATTGATGGGTAGGCGAAATAGTAATTGATTAGTTAAATTACTAATCTATGGATGGATTGTTTAATGGCCAGTAATATTAAATATTAAATATTGACGGTCAATTAGGACTGTTTTTATAAAATGTTTCTATTATCAATAAATTAAACGTATGTAAGTTACATGTTCCTTGATTTTCTTTGTTTTATTTTGAGGGATCGAGAACATGGATGATGATAAGAATAGACGTCAAAGAAAACGTGTTCGAAGAGCAAATTCGCATGAAAAAATGACACCACCGCTACGGTCATGCGATGGATCTCAAGATCAAAGCCGTAGCATTAGTCGTGGAAGAAGACATACACGTGAAGGAGAACGCGACAGTCATCGTTACCGATCGAGGTCGAGACACTCTAAAGGTAGGCGATCGCGGCTGACGATGACAAGGTCAAGATCCCGATCAAGGTCAAGATCTCATCATTCAAGACGGACCCGTTCAACATCGCGGCGTCGAAGTTCTAGGCGTTCTAGAACGCGGACGCCTACTCCGACGCATGGCAGGTCGCTTCGTGCAGTATTTGAAGGCTCACCGAAGCCGAGGTCTTCGCGTTTACGCACTCCGTTTTCATCAAGGCGAGAAACCTCTTGCCATCATACATCCACTCCGGAAGCTACGAATCGTGAGTTAATGAACAATATATTTATGGAACAGTTTATTGCAGCTCTTAAAGGTTTTAAAAATAATAATGATCGCGATAAATTTCCAGTTTTGAATAATGTAATTCCTGATTTTGACCCTTTAAGTAAGGAACAATCGGTTGATACGTGGCTTCATAAAGTCGATGAATGTGCACAAATCTATAGCTGGAATGATAAACAAATAGTACACTACGCTCTGCCAAAGTTAACTGGGGTAGCAAAGACATGGTATCAGGGTTTACCTTCACTGTTATTTACATGGCAAGAATGGAAGGCAAAACTAAGGGAATCTTTTCCAACTAGAGATAACTATGCAGATTTGTTAATGGAAATGCTTAATAAAAAAGTACGTTATGGGGAATCCTTAGAAGTTTACTATTACGCTAAAATGAACCTTTTGAATCGCTGTGAAATATCAGGTAAACGTGCAGTAGACTGTATAATAGCGGGGATTGAAGATCGTGGTGTTAGGTTAGGTGCACAAGGAGCAGAATTTACCGAACCAGAGCTAGTACTGAAATTTTTGAAAACTGTTAAAGTAAGTCAAGATAGGAGCGCGAACGATCCACAGAGAGTTAAAGATAGAGATAGACGTTCACAAGGTAGTAATTTTAAAAATAATAATAAAAGCGATGTTAGCACACAAAAGCCAGGATCTAGAGCCTGTTTTAACTGTAACGAAGTCGGTCATCCATTTTACCGATGTCCTAAACCTAAAATTCGCTGTAGTAAGTGTAACTTCTTGGGACATACAGATACTGATTGTCCGGGTCCTAGGCAAGGTAATACTAACGATGTAAAGCCGAAAGCAGTATTGAAGCTTAATGCTGAGAGCACTGAGACTACACAAAGTGCCGCTAAAAAGCCCAAAGAGGTCTTGAATATTGATACTTTCAGAGATACGAGCACTAAATATAAAATACCTATCAGCATAAATGGCAAATGCCTGACAGAATGCTTTGTCGATCTGGGAAGCGAAGGCACTTTGATACGTCTCAGTGACGCTCAGCGATTAGCTTTAAACTGGACTGCAGAGGAGCTGCCAATATTGACTGGTGCGGGTAACGTACCGTATACCCCACTTGGTAAGACCAGTGTCACCGTTGGCGTGCAAGGCGTGGTCGAAGATAGCGTTGAAATATTGGTAGTAGACGATTATTTTATTAATTATTCTGTCTTACTAGGACACACGTATACTGAGAGACCGTCAATAAAAATAACAAAAACGGATTCTGATGTAATTTTTCAAAGGAAGGAATGTCAGGAATCCGGTTTAATCTGCCCCCTCGTTTGTAGCGAGGATACGTTAATATATAGTGGCGAATTGAAGGCTATCCCGGTTACCTCGGCTCATGCAGTTACGGGTAGCGTGTATGTTAATGGAACTGTGCGCAAAATAGTTGGCCGCGAGCACTACCTACTACTACTACCCGGGGAATATAAATTAACACGAGGAGTAGGAAAGGTTTTAATTCAAAACATTGGTGACAGCAACTTTAATATTAACAAAGGCACTCTAGTCACTCGCAGTAAAACGTTAATTGAGGGCATACAAATACAACAGGTAAGTATTAATGATCAGTTGGCATCGAATGAAGCTTCAATCAGTTGTGGAGAAAACTTAACCGTGCAACAAAAGGGAACTTTGAAGTTATTGCTTGATAAATATAAATCATGTTTTTCAACTAGCTTAAAAGATTTAGGCTTCACGACTGAAACAGAGATGGTGATTCAACTCGACGATCCTGAACCTGTTGTATATCGTCCTTATCGTTTATCTTATACCGAACGCCAATTGGTTAAAGAAATGGTCAGAGAAATGTTAGAAAGCGGCATTATACGGGAATCCAGCAGTCCCTATGCAAGTCCGATAGTCTTAGTAAATAAAAAGTCTGGTGAAAAAAGGTTGTGTGTAGACTATCGTGCCCTGAATAGTAAAACGAAAAAAGAACATTACCCTCTTCCCCGGATCGAAGACCAGTTAGATTTATTATCCGGGAGCTCCTTATTTGTTACACTTGATTTAGCGTCTGGCTACTACCAGATTCCGATTGCTGAAGGGTCCCGTGATAAGCCAGCTTTCGTTACGCCTCAAGGTCAATACGAGTACAATAGAATGCCTTTCGGGCTTGTGAACGCACCGTCAGTTTTTCAGCGTACAATGAATAAAATTATTCAAAATTCGCCTGCTGCGTCATATGCTTTAGTGTATATGGACGATATACTAATTCCAGCTAAGTCATTCGAAGAAGGGATAACACGGTTAGAAGAGGTGTTGCAATTGCTGGCCCAGAGCGGATTAACACTTAAAATGAGTAAATGCAACTTTTTCTTTGATAAAATTGAATATCTAGGGTACGAAGTTAGTTCCGAAGGTGTCAGACCTGGCACTCTTAAAACTGAGGCTATTTCTAAATTTCCCGTGCCAACGAATGTGCAAGAGGTAAGGAGGTTCTTAGGACTTGCTAGCTTCTTCAGGAGGTTTGTTGCCGGGTTTTCTTTGATAGCTCGCCCTCTGACCAGCCTTCTAAAGAAGGAAGCCACGTGGAACTGGGGGCCTGAACAAATTGCGTCGTTTGATAGGTTGAAACAAATTTTGATAGAAAGACCGGTGTTAGCACTATATGACCCTTATGCACAAACACAGCTCCACACTGATGCGAGTAAGTACGGTGTAGCCGGAATAATATTACAACAAGATAGTTCGGGAGCGTTTAAGCCCATTGCGTATTATAGTAGACAGACTAGTACCGACGAGCAGAAACTACATTCGTTTGAACTTGAAACTCTTGCCATTATCGCTTCGTTAAGTAGGTTCCGGCACTATCTTTTAGGTATCCATTTCACTATCGTCACAGACTGTAACGCTTTGCGTACCACTATGAGTAAGCGGGACTTAATACCTCGCATTGCCCGTTGGTGGTTACAGTTTTTGGAGTATGACTGTTCAATAGAATATCGCGCTGGTGATAAAATGACACATGTTGATGCCCTAAGTAGAGGCCCCATAGGTGAAGATAGGGAGACTAAGCACGTTCTGGATATTCTTACTATTGGCTCCAATGACTGGCTAGCCACCGTACAGGAATCTGATGAAGACATTAAAAATATCGCGGACACCTTAGGGAATCCTAAATGTAAAGAGACCGTCGACATTTTTAATAATTACAAACTGGTAAATGGCCGCGTGTATCGGATCTTAGACGAGAACACTATTCGTTGGGTCGTGCCGAAAGGTACGAGATGGCAGCTACTAAAGCAAACCACGACGATGTCGGACACTTTGGGTTTGACAAAACACTAGCTCGACTAAAAGCAACATATTGGTTTCCGAAAATGAGGCGCTTTGTAAAAAAATATGTTGCAGCTTGTCTAGAGTGCGCGCATCACAAGCTTCCAAGCGGTGCTAAGCCCGGAGAATTACATCCTATACCCAAAGTCAGTGTGCCATTTCACACTATTCACGCGGATCACCTTGGTCCTTTTATACGAACAAAACGCGGTAATACATATATTCTTGTCATCGTCGATGCGTTCACGAAATTTGTAGATCTCACAGCTGTTCGTAACACGAAATCGGCAACGAGCATAAGAGTATTTAGACAACATTTTAGTTACTTTGGTACACCAACTCGATTAATAACGGATCAAGGTACCAGTTTTACCAGCAAAACGTTTAAGTCTTTTATTCAAGCGACTGGCATAAAGCATGTATTGAATGCTGTGGCCACTCCTCGTGCCAATGGCCAAGTGGAGCGGTACAACCGCACCATTTTGGCAGCGCTCGGGGCAATGAACCACGATAAAGCAAATGGTTTATGGGATGAACATTTGCCAGACATTCAGTTAGGTATCAACACATCCGTACATGCCACCACAAAAAGGACACCAACTGAAATGCTGTTTGGCAAAATGTGACTAACCCATCTCAGGGATTGTTGAATGATATTCTGAATGATGTAACGTCTGAGGTTGGGGAAACTTTGGATAATATTAGGTCTGGCGCTGATAATTTGATTAAGGTACAGCAAGATAAAGATAAAGAAAGGTATGACCAGCACAGGAAAGTAGGAATGAAGTTTAAGAAAGGTGACTTGGTTAGAGTAATAAGAACGCCTGTAGGGATTGAGGGCCAGTCGAAGAAACTTGAACCTAAATGTAGGGGCCCGTACAGAATCAAAAAGGTGCTTCCTAATGACAGGTTTGTAGTTGAGGATACTCCCTTACAAGAACTAGTAAAAAGTATGAGGCTGTAGTTGCTATAGATAGAATCTTCCCATGGACCTGTTTCAAAGAACCCGTATCAACCGAATCCGAACATGATGGTTCATCTGATTGCGAATGAGTAAATAAAAAAAAAGTTAATGTTTATTTATTAAGCTAAAGCAGTTATATGTATGATTTAAAGTAATTTGTCAATGACTAACAGATGATGCAAACGCAGGATGTCAGGTAACAGTTACCCTGCCTGTTGGCCGTTAACTAATTTAATATGTATAATATATATTCATTGAAGCGAATGGCTAATCTCCAATAGATGATGAAAACGCAGGGTGTCAGGTAACCGACGCACTGCCTATTGGCGATTGGCAATACCATTTTGGTACAAAGAATGATGTTGGTATATTTATTTGCAAAGGTAAATGTGCGAATAGAGATACTAGCAAAAGTAAAGTATTCATGAATGTATGGGTTGTCATGTAACCGACACTTACATAAGATGTTACGTGTTTGTTGATCGATTAATGTAATGTACCGACAACAAATTGTCTCAAATATATTTCATTAATGACAAAAGCCAAAACAACAGATGTGTTAAGTAATACAAGTGTATCAGGTAGTTGATTTATTTATGACATTTATGTATAGTTGTGTTTAGTAACTAAGTAATTGTAGTAGTTGAATATTTTTGTATACAACTCAAATATCATTAACAACGAGGGACTCGTTGGGAAGCGGATGGCCGAGCTGTTATAATTTTAGGACTTACCTTTAATTAAATATATATGTAATTCATTTTTAACCAATTTATATTAAATTTAGTTGTTTTGACTATCTATGATCAGCCGTCTCTGACAGTTGTCAAGACGACCAATCATAGGCAAATACACTGGTCCGTTTAAGCTTAAAATACGGGCATCCGTTCCTCGGCGGGAAAAAGTGACAGTTATGTTTTTCATGTACAAGCGGTGTTAACTAAATTTCATTGGTAAAACGAGTATTAGTTAATTGAATAAACTGTATTTAATAATTCAGTTGTGTGTTTTCACATCCACTCCGTAACCTGATTGTTGAACCAGGCGTTTGGTTCACATATCAGAAGTGGGATCGAATTGAAAGAAGCCCGCAAGTAAATTTGCTAAGGTTCCCGCTAAAACCCTCTGCTATAAGTATAAGAAAACGTAAGTATTATTTTCATAACTTAGTTAAGCATAAATGCTATGCTATATGCTATTTAATGCTAAAATGGAAGTGTCAAGCCAAATTGGTTTTACATTTCACATTGATAAGGTACTCGTTAGCTAGACTTTTATAATATTTTTTACCTTCATAAAATACAATTTAACAAAATACAGTACAATTTTGCGAGATTACAAGTATACATAGAAATCTCGAAATTCTGATCAAGTGATCACTTTCTGTTTTGTGAACAAAAACTGAAATAGCATTTAATAAATTTATTTTCGACGAAATATCGAATATTTAAATTATTCGACAAATTGATTTGTTCTCTACTTATGTATCGAGTCAGTGTTAAGAAGTAATATAACGTGTGAATAATAATTTTTAAAGGCAGCTATTTGATACCTAATATTTATTTAAGTTATTTATGATCAACGGCCTAAACTATTTCTATATAATATAACTATGAATATGGATACAATTTTATTTTTCTATTGTAATAAGTGTCCAGATGTTATGTAATTTCCGCGATTGACTTCTAAAGTAAAATAAAGTATTCTCGTCTAGAGTACGGTAAGCTAAAATATTATTAAGGGTGTTACCTGGGTTATGAATAGATAAAAAAAAAAATCTTGACTAATTGATGAAATGACTTAAATGACTTGAATGAATGAATAAGTCATGATTGTTGAAATGACGAACATATTAAATGATTGTTTTGTTTGTCCATCATGATTGAAGGCAAACATGGTGCATGATTAGACAATCATGACGAATAAATGGTTGTTCAGTAAGCAATCAATAAGACTATTGATTGCTTACTGAACAACCATGGTTGTTTGGTCGATTGATGGGTAGGCGAAATAGTAATTGATTAGTTAAATTACTAATCTATGGATTGATTGTTTAATGGCCAGTAATATTAAATATTAAATATTTACGGTCAATTAGGACTGTTTTATAAAATGTTTCTATTATCAATAAATTAAACGTATGTAAGTTACATGTTCCTTGATTTTCTTTGTTTTATTTTGAGGGATCGAGAACATGGATGATGATAAGAATAGACGTCAAAGAAAACGTGTTCGAAGAGCAAATTCGCATGAAAAAATGACACCACCGCTACGGTCATGCGATGGATCTCAAGATCAAAGCCGTAGCATTAGTCGTGGAAGAAGACATACACGTGAAGGAGAACGCGACAGTCATCGTTACCGATCGAGGTCGAGACACTCTAAAGGTAGGCGATCGCGGCTGACGATGACAAGGTCAAGATCCCGATCAAGGTCAAGATCTCATCATTCAAGACGGACCCGTTCAACATCGCGGCGTCGAAGTTCTAGGCGTTCTAGAACGCGGACGCCTACTCCGACGCATGGCAGGTCGCTTCGTGCAGTATTTGAAGGCTCACCGAAGCCGAGGTCTTCGCGTTTACGCACTCCGTTTTCATCAAGGCGAGAAACCTCTTGCCATCATACATCCACTCCGGAAGCTACGAATCGTGAGTTAATGAACAATATATTTATGGAACAGTTTATTGCAGCTCTTAAAGGTTTTAAAAATAATAATGATCGCGATAAATTTCCAGTTTTGAATAATGTAATTCCTGATTTTGACCCTTTAAGTAAGGAACAATCGGTTGATACGTGGCTTCATAAAGTCGATGAATGTGCACAAATCTATAGCTGGAATGATAAACAAATAGTACACTACGCTCTGCCAAAGTTAACTGGGGTAGCAAAGACATGGTATCAGGGTTTACCTTCACTGTTATTTACATGGCAAGAATGGAAGGCAAAACTAAGGGAATCTTTTCCAACTAGAGATAACTATGCAGATTTGTTAATGGAAATGCTTAATAAAAAGTACGTTATGGGAATCCTTAGAAGTTTACTATTACGCTAAAATGAACCTTTTGAATCGTTGTGAAATATCAGGTAAACGTGCAGTAGACTGTATAATAGCGGGGATTGAAGATCGTGGTGTTAGGTTAGGTGCACAAGGAGCAGAATTTACCGAACCAGAGCTAGTACTGAAATTTTTGAAAACTGTTAAAGTAAGTCAAGATAGGAGCGCGAACGATCCACAGAGAGTTAAAGATAGAGATAGACGTTCACAAGGTAGTAATTTTAAAAATAATAATAAAAGCGATGTTAGCACACAAAAGCCAGGATCTAGAGCCTGTTTTAACTGTAACGAAGTCGGTCATCCATTTTACCGATGTCCTAAACCTAAAATTCGCTGTAGTAAGTGTAACTTCTTGGGACATACAGATACTGATTGTCCGGGTCCTAGGCAAGGTAATACTAACGATGTAAAGCCGAAAGCAGTATTGAAGCTTAATGCTGAGAGCACTGAGACTACACAAAGTGCCGCTAAAAGCCCAAAGAGGTCTTGAATATTGATACTTTCAGAGATACGAGCACTAAATATAAAATACCTATCAGCATAAATGGCAAATGCCTGACAGAATGCTTTGTCGATCTGGGAAGCGAAGGCACTTTGATACGTCTCAGTGACGCTCAGCGATTAGCTTTAAACTGGACTGCAGAGGAGCTGCCAATATTGACTGGTGCGGGTAACGTACCGTATACCCCACTTGGTAAGACCAGTGTCACCGTTGGCGTGCAAGGCGTGGTCGAAGATAGCGTTGAAATATTGGTAGTAGACGATTATTTTATTAATTATTCTGTCTTACTAGGACACACGTATACTGAGAGACCGTCAATAAAAATAACAAAAACGGATTCTGATGTAATTTTTCAAAGGAAGGAATGTCAGGAATCCGGTTTAATCTGCCCCCTCGTTTGTAGCGAGGATACGTTAATATATAGTGGTGAATTGAAGGCTATCCCGGTTACCTCGGCTCATGCAGTTACGGGTAGCGTGTATGTTAATGGAACTGTGCGCAAAATAGTTGGTCATGAGCACTACCTACTACTACTACCTGGGGAATATAAATTAACACGAGGAGTAGGAAAGGTTTTAATTCAAAACATTGGTGACAGCAACTTTAATATTAACAAAGGCACTCTAGTCACTCGCAGTAAAACGTTAATTGAGGGCATACAAATACAACAGGTAAGTATTAATGATCAGTTGGCATCGAATGAAGCTTCAATCAGTTGTGGAGAAAACTTAACCGTGCAACAAAAGGGAACTTTGAAGTTATTGCTTGATAAATATAAATCATGTTTTTCAACTAGCTTAAAAGATTTAGGCTTCACGACTGAAACAGAGATGGTGATTCAACTCGACGATCCTGAACCTGTTGTATATCGTCCTTATCGTTTATCTTATACCGAACGCCAATTGGTTAAAGAAATGGTCAGAGAAATGTTAGAAAGCGGCATTATACGGGAATCCAGCAGTCCCTATGCAAGTCCGATAGTCTTAGTAAATAAAAAGTCTGGTGAAAAAAGGTTGTGTGTAGACTATCGTGCCCTGAATAGTAAAACGAAAAAAGAACATTACCCTCTTCCCCGGATCGAAGACCAGTTAGATTTATTATCCGGGAGCTCCTTATTTGTTACACTTGATTTAGCGTCTGGCTACTACCAGATTCCGATTGCTGAAGGGTCCCGTGATAAGCCAGCTTTCGTTACGCCTCAAGGTCAATACGAGTACAATAGAATGCCTTTCGGGCTTGTGAACGCACCGTCAGTTTTTCAGCGTACAATGAATAAAATTATTCAAAATTCGCCTGCTGCGTCATATGCTTTAGTGTATATGGACGATATACTAATTCCAGCTAAGTCATTCGAAGAAGGGATAACACGGTTAGAAGAGGTGTTGCAATTGCTGGCCCAGAGCGGATTAACACTTAAAATGAGTAAATGCAACTTTTTCTTTGATAAAATTGAATATCTAGGGTACGAAGTTAGTTCCGAAGGTGTCAGACCTGGCACTCTTAAAACTGAGGCTATTTCTAAATTTCCCGTGCCAACGAATGTGCAAGAGGTAAGGAGGTTCTTAGGACTTGCTAGCTTCTTCAGGAGGTTTGTTGCCGGGTTTTCTTTGATAGCTCGCCCTCTGACCAGCCTTCTAAAGAAGGAAGCCACGTGGAACTGGGGGCCTGAACAAATTGCGTCGTTTGATAGGTTGAAACAAATTTTGATAGAAAGACCGGTGTTAGCACTATATGACCCTTATGCACAAACACAGCTCCACACTGATGCGAGTAAGTACGGTGTAGCCGGAATAATATTACAACAAGATAGTTCGGGAGCGTTTAAGCCCATTGCGTATTATAGTAGACAGACTAGTACCGATGAGCAGAAACTACATTCGTTTGAACTTGAAACTCTTGCCATTATCGCTTCGTTAAGTAGGTTCCGGCACTATCTTTTAGGTATCCATTTCACTATCGTCACAGACTGTAACGCTTTGCGTACCACTATGAGTAAGCGGGACTTAATACCTCGCATTGCCCGTTGGTGGTTACAGTTTTTGGAGTATGACTGTTCAATAGAATATCGCGCTGGTGATAAAATGACACATGTTGATGCCCTAAGTAGAGGCCCCATAGGTGAAGATAGGGAGACTAAGCACGTTCTTGATATTCTTACTATTGGCTCCAATGACTGGCTAGCCACCGTACAGGAATCTGATGAAGACATTAAAAATATCGCGGACACCTTAGGGAATCCTAAATGTAAAGAGACCGTCGACATTTTTAATAATTACAAACTGGTAAATGGCCGCGTGTATCGGATCTTAGACGAGAACACTATTCGTTGGGTCGTGCCGAAAGGTACGAGATGGCAGCTACTAAAAGCAAACCACGACGATGTCGGACACTTTGGGTTTGACAAAACACTAGCTCGACTAAAAGCAACATATTGGTTTCCGAAAATGAGGCGCTTTGTAAAAAAATATGTTGCAGCTTGTCTAGAGTGCGCGCATCACAAGCTTCCAAGCGGTGCTAAGCCCGGAGAATTACATCCTATACCCAAAGTCAGTGTGCCATTTCACACTATTCACGCGGATCACCTTGGTCCTTTTATACGAACAAAACGCGGTAATACATATATTCTTGTCATCGTCGATGCGTTCACGAAATTTGTAGATCTCACAGCTGTTCGTAACACGAAATCGGCAACGAGCATAAGAGTATTTAGACAACATTTTAGTTACTTTGGTACACCAACTCGATTAATAACGGATCAAGGTACCAGTTTTACCAGCAAAACGTTTAAGTCTTTTATTCAAGCGACTGGCATAAAGCATGTATTGAATGCTGTGGCCACTCCTCGTGCCAATGGCCAAGTGGAGCGGTACAACCGCACCATTTTGGCAGCGCTCGGGGCAATGAACCACGATAAAGCAAATGGTTTATGGGATGAACATTTGCCAGACATTCAGTTAGGTATCAACACATCCGTACATGCCACCACAAAAAGGACACCAACTGAAATGCTGTTTGGCAAAAATGTGACTAACCCATCTCAGGGATTGTTGAATGATATTCTGAATGATGTAACGTCTGAGGTTGGGGAAACTTTGGATAATATTAGGTCTGGCGCTGATAATTTGATTAAGGTACAGCAAGATAAAGATAAAGAAAGGTATGACCAGCACAGGAAAGTAGGAATGAAGTTTAAGAAAGGTGACTTGGTTAGAGTAATAAGAACGCCTGTAGGGATTGAGGGCCAGTCGAAGAAACTTGAACCTAAATGTAGGGGCCCGTACAGAATCAAAAAGGTGCTTCCTAATGACAGGTTTGTAGTTGAGGATACTCCCCTTACAAGAACTAGTAAAAAGTATGAGGCTGTAGTTGCTATAGATAGAATCTTCCCATGGACCTGTTTCAAAGAACCCGTATCAACCGAATCCGAACATGATGGTTCATCTGATTGCGAATGAGTAAATAAAAAAAGTTAATGTTTATTTATTAAGCTAAAGCAGTTATATGTATGATTTAAAGTAATTTGTCAATGACTAACAGATGATGCAAACGCAGGATGTCAGGTAACAGTTACCCTGCCTGTTGGCCGTTAACTAATTTAATATGTATAATATATATTCATTGAAGCGAATGGCTAATCTCCAATAGATGATGAAAACGCAGGGTGTCAGGTAACCGACGCACTGCCTATTGGCGATTGGCAATACCATTTTGGTACAAAGAATGATGTTGGTATATTTATTTGCAAAGGTAAATGTGCGAATAGAGATACTAGCAAAAGTAAAGTATTCATGAATGTATGGGTTGTCATGTAACCGACACTTACATAAGATGTTACGTGTTTGTTGATCGATTAATGTAATGTACCGACAACAAATTGTCTCAAATATATTTCATTAATGACAAAAGCCAAAACAACAGATGTGTTAAGTAATACAAGTGTATCAGGTAGTTGATTTATTTATGACATTTATGTATAGTTGTGTTTAGTAACTAAGTAATTGTAGTAGTTGAATATTTTTTGTATACAACTCAAACATTATTAACAACGAGGGACTCGTTGGGAAGCGGATGGCCGAGCTGTTATAATTTTAGGACTTACTTTTAATTAAATATATATGTAATTCATTTTTAACCAATTTATATTAAATTTAGTTGTTTTGACTATCTATGATCAGCCGTCTCTGACAGTTGTCAAGACGACCAATCATAGGCAAATACACTGGTCCGTTTAAGCTTAAAATACGGGCATCCGTTCCTCGGCGGGAAAAAGTGACAGTTATGTTTTTTTTCATGTACAAGCGGTGTTAACTAAATTTCATTGGTAAAACGAGTATTAGTTAATTGAATAAACTGTATTTAATAATTCAGTTGTGTGTTTTCACATCCACTCCGTAACCTGATTGTTGAACCAGGCGTTTGGTTCACATATCAGAAGTGGGATCGAATTGAAAGAAGCCCGCAAGTAAATTTGCTAAGGTTCCCGCTAAAACCCTCTGCTATAAGTATAAGAAAACGTAAGTATTATTTTCATAACTTAGTTAAGCATAAATGCTATGCTATATGCTATTTAATGCTAAAATGGAAGTGTCAAGCCAAATTGGTTTTACATTTCACATTGATAAGGTACTCGTTAGCTAGACTTTTATAATATTTTTTACCTTCATAAAATACAATTTAACAAAATACAGTACAATTTTGCGAGATTACAAGTATACATAGAAATCTCGAAATTCTGATCAAGTGATCACTTTCTGTTTTGTGAACAAAAACTGAAATAGCATTTAATAAATTTATTTTCGACGAAATATCGAATATTTAAATTATTCGACAAATTGATTTGTTCTCTACTTATGTATCGAGTCAGTGTTAAGAAGTAATATAACGTGTGAATAATAATTTTTAAAGGCAGCTATTTGATACCTAATATTTATTTAAGTTATTTATGATCAACGGCCTAAACTATTTCTATATAATATAACTATGAATATGGATACAATTTTATTTTTCTATTGTAATAAGTGTCCAGATGTTATGTAATTTCCCGCGATTGACTTCTAAAGTAAAATCAAGTATTCTCGTCTAGAGTACGGTAAGCTAAAATATATTAAGGGTGTTACCTGGGTTATGAATAGATAAAAAAAGAAAAAAATAATCTTGACTAATTGATGAAATGACTTAAATGACTTGAATGAATGAATAAGTCATGATTGTTGAAATGACGAACATATTAAATGATTGTTTTGTTTGTCCATCATGATTGAAGGCAAACATGGTGCATGATTAGACAATCATGACGAATAAATGGTTGTTCAGTAAGCAATCAATAAGACTATTGATTGCTTACTGAACAACCATGGTTGTTTGGTCGATTGATGGGTAGGCGAAATAGTAATTGATTAGTTAAATTACTAATCTATGGATGGATTGTTTAATGGCCAGTAATATTAAATATTAAATATTGACGGTCAATTAGGACTGTTTTTATAAAATGTTTCTATTATCAATAAATTAAACGTATGTAAGTTACATGTTCCTTGATTTTCTTTGTTTTATTTTGAGGGATCGAGAACATAGATGATGATAAGAATAGACGTCAAAGAAAACGTGTTCGAAGAGCAAATTCGCATGAAAAAATGACACCACCGCTACGGTCATGCGATGAATCTCAAGATCAAAGCCGTAGCATTAGTCGTGGAAGAAGACATACACGTAAAGGAGAACGCGATAGTCATCGTTACCGATCGAGGTCGAGACACTCTAAAGGTAGGCGATCGCGGCTGACGATGACAAGATCCCGATCAAGATCAAGATCTCATCATTCAAGACGGACCCGTTCAACATCGCGGCGTCGAAGTTCTAGGCGTTCTAGAACGCGGACGCCTACTCCGACGCATGGCAGGTCGCTTCGTGCAGTATTTGAAGGCTCACCGAAGCCGAGGTCTTCGCGTTTACGCACTCCGTTTTCATCAAGGCGAGAAACCTCTTGCCATCATACATCCACTCCGGAAGCTACGAATCGTGAGTTAATGAACAATATATTTATGGAACAGTTTATTGCAGCTCTTAAAGGTTTTAAAAATAATAATGATCGCGATAAATTTCCAGTTTTGAATAATGTAATTCCTGATTTTGACCCTTTAAGTAAGGAACAATCGGTTGATACGTGGCTTCATAAAGTCGATGAATGTGCACAAATCTATAGCTGGAATGATAAACAAATAGTACACTACGCTCTGCCAAAGTTAACTGGGGTAGCAAAGACATGGTATCAGGGTTTACCTTCACTGTTATTTACATGGCAAGAATGGAAGGCAAAACTAAGGGAATCTTTTCCAACTAGAGATAACTATGCAGATTTGTTAATGGAAATGCTTAATAAAAAAGTACGTTATGGGGAATCCTTAGAAGTTTACTATTACGCTAAAATGAACCTTTTGAATCGCTGTGAAATATCAGGTAAACGTGCAGTAGACTGTATAATAGCGGGGATTGAAGATCGTGGTGTTAGGTTAGGTGCACAAGGAGCAGAATTTACCGAACCAGAGCTAGTACTGAAATTTTTGAAAACTGTTAAAGTAAGTCAAGATAGGAGCGCGAACGATCCACAGAGAGTTAAAGATAGAGATAGACGTTCACAAGGTAGTAATTTTAAAAATAATAATAAAAGCGATGTTAGCACACAAAAGCCAGGATCTAGAGCCTGTTTTAACTGTAACGAAGTCGGTCATCCATTTTACCGATGTCCTAAACCTAAAATTCGCTGTAGTAAGTGTAACTTCTTGGGACATACAGATACTGATTGTCCGGGTCCTAGGCAAGGTAATACTAACGATGTAAAGCCGAAAGCAGTATTGAAGCTTAATGCTGAGAGCACTGAGACTACACAAAGTGCCGCTAAAAGCCCAAAGAGGTCTTGAATATTGATACTTTCAGAGATACGAGCACTAAATATAAAATACCTATCAGCATAAATGGCAAATGCCTGACAGAATGCTTTGTCGATCTGGGAAGCGAAGGCACTTTGATACGTCTCAGTGACGCTCAGCGATTAGCTTTAAACTGGACTGCAGAGGAGCTGCCAATATTGACTGGTGCGGGTAACGTACCGTATACCCCACTTGGTAAGACCAGTGTCACCGTTGGCGTGCAAGGCGTGGTCGAAGATAGCGTTGAAATATTGGTAGTAGACGATTATTTTATTAATTATTCTGTCTTACTAGGACACACGTATACTGAGAGGCCGTCAATAAAAATAACAAAAACGGATTCTGATGTAATTTTCAAAGGAAGGAATGTCAGGAATCCGGTTTAATCTGCCCCCTCGTTTGTAGCGAGGATACGTTAATATATAGTGGCGAATTGAAGGCTATCCCGGTTACCTCGGCTCATGCAGTTACGGGTAGCGTGTATGTTAATGGAACTGTGCGCAAAATAGTTGGCCGCGAGCACTACCTACTACTACTACCCGGGGAATATAAATTAACACGAGGAGTAGGAAAGGTTTTAATTCAAAACATTGGTGACAGCAACTTTAATATTAACAAAGGCACTCTAGTCACTCGCAGTAAAACGTTAATTGAGGGCATACAAATACAACAGGTAAGTATTAATGATCAGTTGGCATCGAATGAAGCTTCAATCAGTTGTGGAGAAAACTTAACCGTGCAACAAAAGGGAACTTTGAAGTTATTGCTTGATAAATATAAATCATGTTTTTCAACTAGCTTAAAAGATTTAGGCTTCACGACTGAAACAGAGATGGTGATTCAACTCGACGATCCTGAACCTGTTGTATATCGTCCTTATCGTTTATCTTATACCGAACGCCAATTGGTTAAAGAAATGGTCAGAGAAATGTTAGAAAGCGGCATTATACGGGAATCCAGCAGTCCCTATGCAAGTCCGATAGTCTTAGTAAATAAAAAGTCTGGTGAAAAAAGGTTGTGTGTAGACTATCGTGCCCTGAATAGTAAAACGAAAAAAGAACATTACCCTCTTCCCCGGATCGAAGACCAGTTAGATTTATTATCCGGGAGCTCCTTATTTGTTACACTTGATTTAGCGTCTGGCTACTACCAGATTCCGATTGCTGAAGGGTCCCGTGATAAGCCAGCTTTCGTTACGCCTCAAGGTCAATACGAGTACAATAGAATGCCTTTCGGGCTTGTGAACGCACCGTCAGTTTTTCAGCGTACAATGAATAAAATTATTCAAAATTCGCCTGCTGCGTCATATGCTTTAGTGTATATGGACGATATACTAATTCCAGCTAAGTCATTCGAAGAAGGGATAACACGGTTAGAAGAGGTGTTGCAATTGCTGGCCCAGAGCGGATTAACACTTAAAATGAGTAAATGCAACTTTTTCTTTGATAAAATTGAATATCTAGGGTACGAAGTTAGTTCCGAAGGTGTCAGACCTGGCACTCTTAAAACTGAGGCTATTTCTAAATTTCCCGTGCCAACGAATGTGCAAGAGGTAAGGAGGTTCTTAGGACTTGCTAGCTTCTTCAGGAGGTTTGTTGCCGGGTTTTCTTTGATAGCTCGCCCTCTGACCAGCCTTCTAAAGAAGGAAGCCACGTGGCCTGAACAAATTGCGTCGTTTGATAGGTTGAAACAAATTTTGATAGAAAGACCGGTGTTAGCACTATATGACCCTTATGCACAAACACAGCTCCACACTGATGCGAGTAAGTACGGTGTAGCCGGAATAATATTACAACAAGATAGTTCGGGAGCGTTTAAGCCCATTGCGTATTATAGTAGACAGACTAGTACCGACGAGCAGAAACTACATTCGTTTGAACTTGAAACTCTTGCCATTATCGCTTCGTTAAGTAGGTTCCGGCACTATCTTTTAGGTATCCATTTCACTATCGTCACAGACTGTAACGCTTTGCGTACCACTATGAGTAAGCGGGACTTAATACCTCGCATTGCCCGTTGGTGGTTACAGTTTTTGGAGTATGACTGTTCAATAGAATATCGCGCTGGTGATAAAATGACACATGTTGATGCCCTAAGTAGAGGCCCCATAGGTGAAGATAGGGAGACTAAGCACGTTCTGGATATTCTTACTATTGGCTCCAATGACTGGCTAGCCACCGTACAGGAATCTGATGAAGACATTAAAAATATCGCGGACACCTTAGGGAATCCTAAATGTAAAGAGACCGTCGACATTTTTAATAATTACAAACTGGTAAATGGCCGCGTGTATCGGATCTTAGACGAGAACACTATTCGTTGGGTCGTGCCGAAAGGTACGAGATGGCAGCTACTAAAAGCAAACCACGACGATGTCGGACACTTTGGGTTTGACAAAACACTAGCTCGACTAAAAGCAACATATTGGTTTCCGAAAATGAGGCGCTTTGTAAAAAAATATGTTGCAGCTTGTCTAGAGTGCGCGCATCACAAGCTTCCAAGCGGTGCTAAGCCCGGAGAATTACATCCTATACCCAAAGTCAGTGTGCCATTTCACACTATTCACGCGGATCACCTTGGTCCTTTTATACGAACAAAACGCGGTAATACATATATTCTTGTCATCGTCGATGCGTTCACGAAATTTGTAGATCTCACAGCTGTTCGTAACACGAAATCGGCAACGAGCATAAGAGTATTTAGACAACATTTTAGTTACTTTGGTACACCAACTCGATTAATAACGGATCAAGGTACCAGTTTTACCAGCAAAACGTTTAAGTCTTTTATTCAAGCGACTGGCATAAAGCATGTATTGAATGCTGTGGCCACTCCTCGTGCCAATGGCCAAGTGGAGCGGTACAACCGCACCATTTTGGCAGCGCTCGGGGCAATGAACCACGATAAAGCAAATGGTTTATGGGATGAACATTTGCCAGACATTCAGTTAGGTATCAACACATCCGTACATGCCACCACAAAAAGGACACCAACTGAAATGCTGTTTGGCAAAATGTGACTAACCCATCTCAGGGATTGTTGAATGATATTCTGAATGATGTAACGTCTGAGGTTGAAACTTTGGATAATATTAGGTCTGGCGCTGATAATTTGATTAAGGTACAGCAAGATAAAGATAAAGAAAGGTATGACCAGCACAGGAAAGTAGGAATGAAGTTTAAGAAAGGTGACTTGGTTAGAGTAATAAGAACGCCTGTAGGGATTGAGGGCCAGTCGAAGAAACTTGAACCTAAATGTAGGGGCCCGTACAGAATCAAAAGGTGCTTCCTAATGACAGGTTTGTAGTTGAGGATACTCCTTACAAGAACTAGTAAAAGTATGAGGCTGTAGTTGCTATAGATAGAATCTTCCCATGGACCTGTTTCAAAGAACCCGTATCAACCGAATCCGAACATGATGGTTCATCTGATTGCGAATGAGTAAATAAAAAAGTTAATGTTTATTTATTAAGCTAAAGCAGTTATATGTTTGATTTAAAGTAATTTGTCAATGACTAACAGATGATGCAAACGCAGGATGTCAGGTAACAGTTACCCTGCCTGTTGGCCGTTAACTAATTTAATATGTATAATATATATTCATTGAAGCGAATGGCTAATCTCCAATAGATGATGAAAACGCAGGGTGTCAGGTAACCGACGCACTGCCTATTGGCGATTGGCAATGCCATTTTGGTATAAAGAATGATGTTGGTATATTTATTTGCAAAGGTAAATGTGCGAATAGAGATACTAGCAAAAGTAAAGTATTCATGAATGTATGGGTTGTCATGTAACCGACACTTACATAAGATGTTACGTGTTTGTTGATCGATTAATGTAATGTACCGACAACAAATTGTCTCAAATATATTTCATTAATGACAAAAGCCAAAACAACAGATGTGTTAAGTAATACAATTGTATCAGGTAGTTGATTTATTTATGACATTTATGTATAGTTGTGTTTAGTAACTAAGTAATTGTAGTAGTTGAATATTTTTGTATACAACTCAAATATCATTAACAACGAGGGACTCGTTGGGAAGCGGATGGCCGAGCTGTTATAATTTTAGGACTTACTTTTAATTAAATATATATGTAATTCATTTTTAACCAATTTATATTAAATTTAGTTGTTTTGACTATCTATGATCAGCCGTCTCTGACAGTTGTCAAGACGACCAATCATAGGCAAATACACTGGTCCGTTTAAGCTTGAAATACGGGCATCCGTTCCTCGGCGGGAAAAAGTGACAGTTATGTTTTTCATGTACAAGCGGTGTTAACTAAATTTCATTGGTAAAACGAGTATTAGTTAATTGAATAAACTGTATTTAATAATTCAGTTGTGTGTTTTCACATCCACTCCGTAACCTGATTGTTGAACCAGGCATTTGGTTCACATATCAGAAGTGGGATCGAATTGAAAGAAGCCCGCAAGTAAATTTGCTAAGGTTCCCGCTAAAACCCTCTGCTATAAGTATAAGAAAACGTAAGTATTATTTTCATAACTTAGTTAAGCATAAATGCTATGCTATATGCTATTTAATGCTAAAATGGAAGTGTCAAGCCAAATTGGTTTTACATTTCACATTGATAAGGTACTCGTTAGCTAGACTTTTATAATATTTTTTACCTTCATAAAATACAATTTAACAAAATACAGTACAATTTTGCGAGATTACAAGTATACATAGAAATCTCGAAATTCTGATCAAGTGATCACTTTCTGTTTTGTGAACAAAAACTGAAATAGCATTTAATAAATTTATTTTCGACGAAATATCGAATATTTAAATTATTCGACAAATTGATTTGTTCTCTACTTATGTATCGAGTCAGTGTTAAGAAGTAATATAACGTGTGAATAATAATTTTTAAAGGCAGCTATTTGATACCTAATATTTATTTAAGTTATTTATGATCAACGGCCTAAACTATTTCTATATAATATAACTATGAATATGGATACAATTTTATTTTTCTATTGTAATAAGTGTCCAGATGTTATGTAATTTCCCGCGATTGACTTCTAAAGTAAAATAAAGTATTCTCGTCTAGAGTACGGTAAGCTAAAATATTATTAAGGGTGTTACCTGGGTTATGAATAGATAAAAAAAAAATCTTGACTAATTGATGAAATGACTTAAATGACTTGAATGAATGAATAAGTCATGATTGTTGAAATGACGAACATATTAAATGATTGTTTTGTTTGTCCATCATGATTGAAGGCAAACATGGTGCATGATTAGACAATCATGACGAATAAATGGTTGTTCAGTAAGCAATCAATAAGACTATTGATTGCTTACTGAACAACCATGGTTGTTTGGTCGATTGATGGGTAGGCGAAATAGTAACTGATTAGTTAAATTACTAATCTATGGATGGATTGTTTAATGGCCAGTAATATTAAATATTAAATATTTACGGTCAATTAGGACTGTTTTTATAAAATGTTTCTATTATCAATAAATTAAACGTATGTAAGTTACATGTTCCTTGATTTTCTTTGTTTTATTTTGAGGGATCGAGAACATGGATGATGATAAGAATAGACGTCAAAGAAAACGTGTTCGAAGAGCAAATTCGCATGAAAAAATGACACCACCGCTACGGTCATGCGATGGATCTCAAGATCAAAGCCGTAGCATTAGTCGTGGAAGAAGACATACACGTGAAGGAGAACGCGACAGTCATCGTTACCGATCGAGGTCGAGACACTCTAAAGGTAGGCGATCGCGGCTGACGATGACAAGGTCAAGATCCCGATCAAGGTCAAGATCTCATCATTCAAGACGGACCCGTTCAACATCGCGGCGTCGAAGTTCTAGGCGTTCTAGAACGCGGACGCCTACTCCGACGCATGGCAGGTCGCTTCGTGCAGTATTTGAAGGCTCACCGAAGCCGAGGTCTTCGCGTTTACGCACTCCGTTTTCATCAAGGCGAGAAACCTCTTGCCATCATACATCCACTCCGGAAGCTACGAATCGTGAGTTAATGAACAATATATTTATGGAACAGTTTATTGCAGCTCTTAAAGGTTTTAAAAATAATAATGATCGCGATAAATTTCCAGTTTTGAATAATGTAATTCCTGATTTTGACCCTTTAAGTAAGGAACAATCGGTTGATACGTGGCTTCATAAAGTCGATGAATGTGCACAAATCTATAGCTGGAATGATAAACAAATAGTACACTACGCTCTGCCAAAGTTAACTGGGGTAGCAAAGACATGGTATCAGGGTTTACCTTCACTGTTATTTACATGGCAAGAATGGAAGGCAAAACTAAGGGAATCTTTTCCAACTAGAGATAACTATGCAGATTTGTTAATGGAAATGCTTAATAAAAAAGTACGTTATGGGGAATCCTTAGAAGTTTACTATTACGCTAAAATGAACCTTTTGAATCGCTGTGAAATATCAGGTAAACGTGCAGTAGACTGTATAATAGCGGGGATTGAAGATCGTGGTGTTAGGTTAGGTGCACAAGGAGCAGAATTTACCGAACCAGAGCTAGTACTGAAATTTTGAAAACTGTTAAAGTAAGTCAAGATAGGAGCGCGAACGATCCACAGAGAGTTAAAGATAGAGATAGACGTTCACAAGGTAGTAATTTTAAAAATAATAATAAAAGCGATGTTAGCACACAAAAGCCAGGATCTAGAGCCTGTTTTAACTGTAACGAAGTCGGTCATCCATTTTACCGATGTCCTAAACCTAAAATTCGCTGTAGTAAGTGTAACTTCTTGGGACATACAGATACTGATTGTCCGGGTCCTAGGCAAGGTAATACTAACGATGTAAAGCCGAAAGCAGTATTGAAGCTTAATGCTGAGAGCACTGAGACTACACAAAGTGCCGCTAAAAAGCCCAAAGAGGTCTTGAATATTGATACTTTCAGAGATACGAGCACTAAATATAAAATACCTATCAGCATAAATGGCAAATGCCTGACAGAATGCTTTGTCGATCTGGGAAGCGAAGGCACTTTGATACGTCTCAGTGACGCTCAGCGATTAGCTTTAAACTGGACTGCAGAGGAGCTGCCAATATTGACTGGTGCGGGTAACGTACCGTATACCCCACTTGGTAAGACCAGTGTCACCGTTGGCGTGCAAGGCGTGGTCGAAGATAGCGTTGAAATATTGGTAGTAGACGATTATTTTATTAATTATTCTGTCTTACTAGGACACACGTATACTGAGAGACCGTCAATAAAAATAACAAAAACGGATTCTGATGTAATTTTTCAAAGGAAGGAATGTCAGGAATCCGGTTTAATCTGCCCCCTCGTTTGTAGCGAGGATACGTTAATATATAGTGGCGAATTGAAGGCTATCCCGGTTACCTCGGCTCATGCAGTTACGGGTAGCGTGTATGTTAATGGAACTGTGCGCAAAATAGTTGGCCGCGAGCACTACCTACTACTACTACCCGGGGAATATAAATTACCACGAGGAGTAGGAAAGGTTTTAATTCAAAACATTGGTGACAGCAACTTTAATATTAACAAAGGCACTCTAGTCACTCGCAGTAAAACGTTAATTGAGGGCATACAAATACAACAGGTAAGTATTAATGATCAGTTGGCATCGAATGAAGCTTCAATCAGTTGTGGAGAAAACTTAACCGTGCAACAAAAGGGAACTTTGAAGTTATTGCTTGATAAATATAAATCATGTTTTTCAACTAGCTTAAAAGATTTAGGCTTCACGACTGAAACAGAGATGGTGATTCAACTCGACGATCCTGAACCTGTTGTATATCGTCCTTATCGTTTATCTTATACCGAACGCCAATTGGTTAAAGAAATGGTCAGAGAAATGTTAGAAAGCGGCATTATACGGGAATCCAGCAGTCCCTATGCAAGTCCGATAGTCTTAGTAAATAAAAAGTCTGGTGAAAAAAGGTTGTGTGTAGACTATCGTGCCCTGAATAGTAAAACGAAAAAAGAACATTACCCTCTTCCCGGATCGAAGACCAGTTAGATTTATTATCCGGGAGCTCCTTATTTGTTACACTTGATTTAGCGTCTGGCTACTACCAGATTCCGATTGCTGAAGGGTCCCGTGATAAGCCAGCTTTCGTTACGCCTCAAGGTCAATACGAGTACAATAGAATGCCTTTCGGGCTTGTGAACGCACCGTCAGTTTTTCAGCGTACAATGAATAAAATTATTCAAAATTCGCCTGCTGCGTCATATGCTTTAGTGTATATGGACGATATACTAATTCCAGCTAAGTCATTCGAAGAAGGGATAACACGGTTAGAAGAGGTGTTGCAATTGCTGGCCCAGAGCGGATTAACACTTAAAATGAGTAAATGCAACTTTTTCTTTGATAAAATTGAATATCTAGGGTACGAAGTTAGTTCCGAAGGTGTCAGACCTGGCACTCTTAAAACTGAGGCTATTTCTAAATTTCCCGTGCCAACGAATGTGCAAGAGGTAAGGAGGTTCTTAGGACTTGCTAGCTTCTTCAGGAGGTTTGTTGCCGGGTTTTCTTTGATAGCTCGCCCTCTGACCAGCCTTCTAAAGAAGGAAGCCACGTGGAACTGGGGGCCTGAACAAATTGCGTCGTTTGATAGGTTGAAACAAATTTTGATAGAAAGACCGGTGTTAGCACTATATGACCCTTATGCACAAACACAGCTCCACACTGATGCGAGTAAGTACGGTGTAGCCGGAATAATATTACAACAAGATAGTTCGGGAGCGTTTAAGCCCATTGCGTATTATAGTAGACAGACTAGTACCGACGAGCAGAAACTACATTCGTTTGAACTTGAAACTCTTGCCATTATCGCTTCGTTAAGTAGGTTCCGGCACTATCTTTAGGTATCCATTTCACTATCGTCACAGACTGTAACGCTTTGCGTACCACTATGAGTAAGCGGGACTTAATACCTCGCATTGCCCGTTGGTGGTTACAGTTTTGGAGTATGACTGTTCAATAGAATATCGCGCTGGTGATAAAATGACACATGTTGATGCCCTAAGTAGAGGCCCCATAGGTGAAGATAGGGAGACTAAGCACGTTCTGGATATTCTTACTATTGGCTCCAATGACTGGCTAGCCACCGTACAGGAATCTGATGAAGACATTAAAAATATCGCGGACACCTTAGGGAATCCTAAATGTAAAGAGACCGTCGACATTTTAATAATTACAAACTGGTAAATGGCCGCGTGTATCGGATCTTAGACGAGAACACTATTCGTTGGGTCGTGCCGAAAGGTACGAGATGGCAGCTACTAAAAGCAAACCACGACGATGTCGGACACTTTGGGTTTGACAAAACACTAGCTCGACTAAAAGCAACATATTGGTTTCCGAAAATGAGGCGCTTTGTAAAAAAATATGTTGCAGCTTGTCTAGAGTGCGCGCATCACAAGCTTCCAAGCGGTGCTAAGCCCGGAGAATTACATCCTATACCCAAAGTCAGTGTGCCATTTCACACTATTCACGCGGATCACCTTGGTCCTTTTATACGAACAAAACGCGGTAATACATATATTCTTGTCATCGTCGATGCGTTCACGAAATTTGTAGATCTCACAGCTGTTCGTAACACGAAATCGGCAACGAGCATAAGAGTATTTAGACAACATTTTAGTTACTTTGGTACACCAACTCGATTAATAACGGATCAAGGTACCAGTTTTACCAGCAAAACGTTTAAGTCTTTTATTCAAGCGACTGGCATAAAGCATGTATTGAATGCTGTGGCCACTCCTCGTGCCAATGGCCAAGTGGAGCGGTACAACCGCACCATTTTGGCAGCGCTCGGGGCAATGAACCACGATAAAGCAAATGGTTTATGGGATGAACATTTGCCAGACATTCAGTTAGGTATCAACACATCCGTACATGCCACCACAAAAAGGACACCAACTGAAATGCTGTTTGGCAAAAATGTGACTAACCCATCTCAGGGATTGTTGAATGACATTCTGAATGATGTAACGTCTGAGGTTGGGGAAACTTTGGATAATATTAGGTCTGGCGCTGATAATTTGATTAAGGTACAGTAAGATAAAGATAAAGAAAGGTATGACCAGCACAGGAAAGTAGGAATGAAGTTTAAGAAAGGTGACTTGGTTAGAGTAATAAGAACGCCTGTAGGGATTGAGGGCCAGTCGAAGAAACTTGAACCTAAATGTAGGGGCCCGTACAGAATCAAAAAGGTGCTTCCTAATGACAGGTTTGTAGTTGAGGATACTCCCCTTACAAGAACTAGTAAAAAGTATGAGGCTGTAGTTGCTATAGATAGAATCTTCCCATGGACCTGTTTCAAAGAACCCGTATCAACCGAATCCGAACATGATGGTTCATCTGATTGCGAATGAGTAAATAAAAAAAAAGTTAATGTTTATTTATTAAGCTAAAGCAGTTATATGTATGATTTAAAGTAATTTGTCAATGACCAACAGATGATGCAAACGCAGGATGTCAGGTAACAGTTACCCTGCCTGTTGGCCGTTAACTAATTTAATATGTATAATATATATTCATTGAAGCGAATGGCTAATCTCCAATAGATGATGAAAACGCAGGGTGTCAGGTAACCGACGCACTGCCTATTGGCGATTGGCAATACCATTTTGGTACAAAGAATGATGTTGGTATATTTATTTGCAAAGGTAAATGTGCGAATAGAGATACTAGCAAAAGTAAAGTATTCATGAATGTATGGGTTGTCATGTAACCGACACTTACATAAGATGTTACGTGTTTGTTGATCGATTAATGTAATGTACCGACAACAAATTGTCTCAAATATATTTCATTAATGACAAAAGCCAAAACAACAGATGTGTTAAGTAATACAAGTGTATCAGGTAGTTGATTTATTTATGACATTTATGTATAGTTGTGTTTAGTAACTAAGTAATTGTAGTAGTTGAATATTTTTTGTATACAACTCAAACATTATTAACAACGAGGGACTCGTTGGGAAGCGGATGGCCGAGCTGTTATAATTTTAGGACTTACTTTTAATTAAATATATATGTAATTCATTTTTAACCAATTTATATTAAATTTAGTTGTTTTGACTATCTATGATCAGCCGTCTCTGACAGTTGTCAAGACGACCAATCATAGGCAAATACACTGGTCCGTTTAAGCTTAAAATACGGGCATCCGTTCCTCGGCGGGAAAAAGTGACAGTTATGTTTTTTTTCATGTACACACGGCCACACTCCTATATGACCATTAAAGACGGAACTGAGAAACTGTAAAAAGAGATGAATATAGATTTTACATATTAATGTCACGTGCGGGACAGAGACAGTTTTTGACAGTTTGTCTTCAATGGTCACTCAGCTCTGTGGTCGTCTGTACAAGCGGTGTTAACTAAATTTCATTGGTAAAACGAGTATTAGTTAATTGAATAAACTGTATTTAATAATTCAGTTGTGTGTTTTCACATCCACTCCGTAACCTGATTGTTGAACCAGGCGTTTGGTTCACAATAAATAGTGCAAATAATATTTAAATTATAGTACCACTACCTAAATACGTAGAAAATCAATTAATAATAATTAAAACTAACAATAAAATTTAACTACAACTAACATAAGTAAATCTAAAAAAGGCCCCTGTGACATGGTATCAAAAATACTGGCAGCATTTCCTCGCTGAGCGAGATAGCTTCCAGCTCTTCGGTCTCCTGTGTTTTACTTATTTCTTATGTCCATGTCAGACGTACTATTTTCTACTAACTGAATAATTTAAGAAAGTACCTATTTCATCCTTTGTTTCTTGTGTAGGTATACTGTTTTCATAAACATAGCTTAAAAAGTTTCCAGGTTGTTTTTGAGCAGGTAAGTTTTACACGGGACTTGATTGTTTACTTACAGTCACCGTTCAAACAAAGCTTACCGGGAAAATACCGCCCAAGTCAATTTAAAGATAAACGTCCACAAGTCCGCATCACACATTGCATGAAGCGGACTGTAGCATTATTAGTATGACATAGAAAGTCAGACATATTATCGAACTTCGAAAATTTCGGGTATCTTACTCAATTAAGGGGTAAGTAATTAGAGTGACAGAGACAGTCGCTCAACATTTTCGATTTTTGATGTGGCAAGATTGAATTCGACAGTTTCTATCGTATGTTAGAGACGTCAAACTTACGTCAAACCGAAGTTCATGAATTCATGCGATACAGAAAAACGCTTCAAGCGAAAGCGAAACAGACTTAAAAGACAGTCTATACCTCTTTCTTACTAACATTCCTACTCTAAACCACTCTTGCTCGCTCTATCGCATTCGTACTGTAGAGTAGGGACTTCTAATTAAAAATAGGTCATAATGATTGTTTTTACATAGTAAACAATGTTTAGGAGATCAACAATATCGTTAGCAAATATCTATATTAGATCTACGATGACTTCTATGTGGAAAACACCTGAAAATCTCTGATTTATGTGTTGTTTTGGTGCCAGTCACTTATATTGATTTATCGTAAGCCAGTGACCTGTTTTTCGTGTTACAAATGTGTTACTCGTAAATTATTAATGAAATCATTAGGAAAAGGCCTGAGGATAATTGAAGATGACATTCTGACAATAATCTTAACGTACATGGTTCTAAAATGAGAGAAAGCTGTAAACATGGATATGGAATCGGACTTCAGTAAAATTTGTTGAAGACTAATTAAGAAATTGTTATTTTGTTATGGTGATCTTGTTTTAACATGATGACGCCGATAGAAGAGAATAAAGATGAAAAGGTATGTTTAAATTATATATTATAAAGTTCATAATAAAACAAAAACCTAAGGAAACCATACTTATATAGAAAGCAGGTAGTTACTGACTATAAATAGAAATAGTAGTCAAATCATGATTGTATTAATCATACAGAAAAATAATGATTGCAACCAGTACCACTACCAATAACTATTATGTTAATTGCAATTTCTCAGTATGGTAGGTAATAATTTAATTAAAACAAACAGTGCCTGTACTGATCAGTTAGTACAACTACTTAAATAAATAATAAATAGTAGCCGGAATTGCCCAGTAGCTACTCCAACTTTCACCCAATATCCTAGTACATTTCAGTCCATTAAATCTCATTATTTTTTACTTCTTATACTATGTTGGTGTTGTCTTAGAACAAGTGATAAGTGATTAAATTACATTTCATTACAATATTTAACGGGCCTCTTCACATTAGTGTCTCAGTGTGACAAGGACACCATCTGCTTAGTGAACCCCTTACATAATATTAAATTGTTGAAAGGGCCTCTGCTGCAGTTCAATCCAGCTTTGCATATGTCTTTCTCAAACACCATTGCCCCGCGTATGGGAAAGACATATAAATAGTAGTCTTCTAAATGTAGCAACAATGGGCTTGGATCATCCAGAATTTTATATTTTGCTGGGTCAAAGGTAGAACCAATTCTTTGATCTAAATAGTCACCCAATGTTAGCATATAATTGGCCTTTGACCCAGCATTGTGATTATTAAATTTTAAGAGAATAGTAATTTTAACATTGCTGTAGTTTAACTGTGTTGTGATTAACATGTTCACTGAGGCAATTAATTAACATCATAATGTACTGTGTCGAATCTACCTGGCATGGTGAATGTGTTCTTTCACAAACACAAAATTTACCACCGAAGTCATCCTAAAATAAAGTCAAAAGTTGACTCTACCTGACACTGGCGAAATCCACCCTGCTAAAATCGGCAAGGTGTAAAAGCCATCCAATGAAGAAAAAAATAAAGAATGTGTTAATGAAAAATAATTAAATCATTAAGGTGACGGCACCAGTAATGGACATGGAACAGATCATGAACATTAGTGCTTATTTCCAAGGAGTTAAGTGTTGTGCATTTGTTGGGACCTATTCAATTTATAACTTAATGATTTTTTAAATAAGAACTAAGTATCCATCATTGGTGCCTGTCAGCTAAAATTAATATTATTTATTTTTTTACTGTTAAAGTAAAAAGGGTAAACAATGTAACAATGTGAAAAAATATTCAAGTTGCATAGTAATAACTGTTCTGACAAAAAGATTTTAATGTATATAGTAGAAAAAGCTTTTATTTTGGACAAATAATGTATGTTCCAGCAGCAACATCAGTCCCAGTATCAATTTGTGCAATCTGGCCCCTTAAAGCTGTCCTCTTTAGAATCTTTATTCCCAAACTTGCAGACAAATGAATAAAGCAACTATCTAATTAAACGCTAAGATGAGATATTTACACATATTGCCTGTACTTGTAGATCCGCGTGGGCATGGTGCAAGTATCAGACGGCAAGTCGCGGCCGCGACCAGCGCGTCTCGTGCTCAGTATGGATGCAGTTACGGTGCAACGAGAAGTACCCGTTGTGGTACCTGTGAGGGACAAGAATGTTCCACATGCTAGGGTGAGTTCTCTTTTAAATACTGCTGACCGGTATTTTGTTTGTAAAGTTATCATAAAAAACGAACTGTAACAATAACTTAACCATGATCATTTCTAGGGATCTTTAAATTATCAAAATTATGCTTTGATTTCTTTTTAATTTAATGTGATTCTGTGTGTACAGAGGTACAGATATATTAACAAGAGATTTGGTGTATGCTTAGTACTCAACTGTCAAGATTTATGGGACCAACTCTGGTGAATCAACATGTACTTATATGATTCCTGTTAATATTAATGTCAGATTATTATTGTAAAACATACTTTTGCCCACACTGTGAACTGACCATTTTTTAAACTGTCTTAAAAACTAAGGTCTGATGATCAGTTAAGGGTGTTACTAAACAGGAGCAAACAGTACATCCTTAAAATTATTTGTAACTCAACAGTTACCAGTAAATTTAGTGACTAATAATAAAATTGATTTATCCCTTGGCGCCACCGTGCTCCCTCTTCTAATGTCTACATGGAGCTGATCTGCTACTAAGCATACGAAAGGTTAATAGTAACAGTATGTACTGAACTAATAGTAAGTACCCAATGTAGTGTAGGTATGGTACCCCTTATATTTCATTAATTTGTCGAAAAGGCCTCTACTTCGCATACGCCTACCAAATGTCCGGAATACCATTGTTGCGTGTACAGAGAAGATCTATGAATTCATTAATTACTGTAACACAGATTATCACTTGTATTCCCAGGAGCGAATGGTGCAAATAACCCGACAGAAGGTGGGCGGCCTAGGACTCAGTATAAAGGGTGGAGCAGAACACAAGTTGCCCATCCTCATATCCAAGATATACAAAGACCAGGCAGCAGACCAAACTGGACAGCTGTTTGTTGGTGACGCAGTCATTAAAGGTGAGTGGTTTGTGTTCTATGTATATGTGTCTCCATTAGTTGAGTAATGAGTTTGTTTACTGTTTGATATAGCTATTTTGATTTAGTGATGTTTTCTCCCATTATATGAGTTCATTAGCGGCCCGCGCCAACTCCGAATGTGTAGATATAGGATAAAAATATATATACATATATTATATATATAATTATGTTGCCTATGTTTGCTCTAATAGTTGCCTTTATAGCAACTGATATAGCAAACATTGTGTTTATAGTTAGAGCTTGATGCCTTGCCGCCAAATATGCTTTATAATTTGGTTTTACCTACCTAAAAAAAGAAACATAATTTACTCACACGGTAAAAACTGAATATTCTCGTCAAAAATCTTACAATATTACTTTTCAAAACCTTGTCCCTATATCGCAGGAATCTTAAGTTAAAGCAAAAAAAAGTAAAAACATATATGTCCAAATTCGATTGCACAGCAAATTTTCTTGTTGCAAAGTACCTACAGCCCATTTTAACTTTTAAACTAATAATAATATTTTTCAGACCAAACTTTTATATTCAATTTAAACTCAGTTCTAGACTGTTCTGAAATGCAAATTGCCTTCTAGTTAGATTCAATTACGCAGGTCGTCTACGTCTTTCGTAATTGGGAGCAATCAAGCCTAGACAGCGACTTGGGCTAATTGCACGACTAGTGCATTCATTTCGTCTAGATGTCTAGGCTAAATTAACTCACAATGGCTCGCAATCGAGCTTGCGAACGAGATAAGAATTCATAAACGCCTTGAGACGGAGGCGCTTCGCAATTATTTTATTTACTGTAAATAGGGGCCGTAGCGAAAACAAAATAAACATCATTTATATAATAAGCTATTATAGTTAGATATATCGGAAAGATAGAATTAGAAGTGACGTGACATTTTCCATTCATAACTTACGTTTCCATTGCGTTTTCTAAAATCGACTGTCTGGTTGCGGTCCTCTATTGAAGGTTGTAAAACAAAACACAATAATAATCTGCGACTTTTCAAAGTGTAACCAATCAGATAATTATAATTTATCATTCAGGGTGAATAGGGTCTCTAAATTGATAATTATCTAGTCGTTTTGCAACACATAAATATGTAATTATTTATTATTCAGTTAACGGCGAGTACATCACAGCCTGCTCACACGACGACGCGGTCACCATACTGCGGAACGCGGGAGACATTGTGGTGTTAACGGTCAAGCACTACCGCGCAGCCACGCCATTTCTACAGAAACAAGGTAGGGTAGTTCCATACTCTATGTGAGTACAGTCTGCAACATCTGGGTATGTCGACGCTGTCATTGTACTGCTGAGCTCGAGCAACAGTGTCGTACCTTGGTAGTCATATAACGGATTGGTTATACGGTGATGCGATGATAATACTGCAGGACGCAGGTGTGTTATAGGTCGAAAAATTTACCTAAAGCACCTGGTCTATGTAGTAGTAACGTGTCTATACACGAATTTCGGCGTTCTATATTCAAATTTTGATGTAAGTTCCATATAAATTCTCCGCACAACTACATCGACATGGTGACTTTCTTAAGTTTTTCACCTATAATCCAGTTGACGGTCAAGAACTGCCATGTAGCTTCGCAGTTTCTACAGAAACACGTTAGTCCTTACTCTGTGGTTACAGTGGAAGCAACAAGCAATGTAACACTTGGTCACATGACGAAGGTGACATGTAGTGTTAAAGGTCGCGCATTACCACGCAGCTACGTCATTCCTGCAGGAATACAGATACAAGTCAGGATGACACATGTCGCATTTTACTACTCTTTATCTGTCTCTCTTTCTATGTAGTTAAAAACCTACATAGACATAGCTCATGTCTGTATGTTTTTCAGCTGACGGCGCGTCAGATACCGACAGCAGTACGGGCGACGAACACCCGTCCCTACACGGCAAGCCCGTCGACGCCAACTGCAATGAGAAGGCGGATCAGAACCAGACCAATGGCGGTTGGCAGGTACTTGAGCATACTTGTGTCTTGTCTTAGCTGATTTTGCACACTGACTTGTCTAAGTTCAACGACCGGTCTGGCCTAGTGGGTTGTGATCCTGGCTATGAAGCCGATGGTCCTGGGCTCAAATCCCAGTTATGGTATTTATTTGTGTGATGATGATGAGCACAGATATTTGTTCTTGAGTTTTCTATGTATTTATATGTAGGTATCTATCTATTATATATCGTCGTCTAGTACCTACAACACAAGCCATACTGAGCTTACTGTAGAACTAGGTCGATTTTTGTAAGATTATTCTGAAAAATATTTATTTATTATTTAATAATTATATGCCGGCCATGATATATTTGACAATTTGGATATTGCCTCGCAGTGGTGAATGATTTACAAATGGAAATTTTGCAAAATAGAGAAAATTTCATATTTACGTCCGAAAACTGGTATTGCGGATGTTGGCGCTAAGACCGCCAGTGTGAAGTGGGACTGGGGCGGAGACGAAATGACTAGATGGTGGAGGAAGGATCATCTCGACACATTTCTTAACGATTGGCCAGAAATAGCTCTGTTTTGTGTTTAGGTCTGTTTGTATATAAGTGAATCAACTATTTGTTGTTGTTATTCTGCCGCCAAGGGACAACTGAAGCATAGGTTGTTACAAGAAATTTGGCTCTGCGTAGGTACTACTGACGCGCCCCGTAGGTGACCCGTTATGGAAGGGACATATAGCTTCTACAAATATCGATGTCTCGTGTATTCAGATTCAATTAAACTTGAAGAATGACCCTGGGAAACGTAACATGGCAACGATGGACAAAGAATAGTTGATTGAGCCAAATATCTTAAAATGAACCTTTCCGGAAAGGTTCTGGAGTGGCGACCACAAATTGGAAGACGTAGCGTAGGTAGGCCTCCCATAAGGTGGACCGACGACCAAGTTATAGTCGCGGGATACCGCTGGATGTGGAAGGCGCAGGATCGATCTTCTTGGGTCGTTCTGGGGGAGGCCTATGTCCAGCAGAGGACGTACATACAAATCGTTTATTTCCACATAAAGAGTAACAAGTGATACAAATGACTGACCTCCACACTAGGCTGAGCCTGTCCCGTGGAGGAAGTTAAGGATTCACAGGAAAATAATTTTTCGACAATAAGCGACAACTGTATTTTCGGCTGACATGATGATGATGATGATCTTAAGATGAGGATGATTGGTTATAAATAAGAAAAACGTTTCAGACGGCGTGGGGTGAGGAGGAAAGCTCCCGGCCGGGCAGCGCGGCGGGCTCGCTGCGCTCTCGGCCGTCGTCGGTGGCCTCCGACCGACTAGCGGCCGACCACACGCAAGGCGCTAAGGAGTGGAAGGACGTTGTGTCGGGTACGTTGTACAGTACATTAGAATGCATAGATGTATATGCTAAGTGCCTAAATATGTATATGTCACCATAAAATTGTATTTTTTTTTTAATTATAATCTAACCCGAGAGTTGAAATAGATAACATATACTTAAGAAAATATCTCATCAGCCGCGATAGCTGGAGATGCGGGTTCGAATCCCGTCTCGAACACCGGAGGTCCTCGTCGTTTTTTCTTAAGTATATGTTATCTATTTCAACTTTTAATTTACATAGTAGTATTACTGCTTAAAAATCAAAGCATATCAAAAAATTTAATAAAAAATAATTTGATTTGTTCTTAGTTTCTTTTACGTTTTATAAACTATCGACAAGAAACCGTGAAATTGTGAACTGACATGCGTAAGTAACGCTGAATTTTATTTGTTTCTTTGGATTTTGACATAAAAGAGATTATACTTTATTTCCAACACTGTAAAGAACGAATTCGAGTAGCATTTTACTTGTATGGTGGGCCTTAAGGCTATATCTTTGACCTTGACTGTAGCATCTCTGCAATCTGCCCAGATTATTAGAGAATTTCAAAGTAATATAATATTATTATTGTGATGTAAGGTTATTACAATTTTTTATAATGAAGGCAGAGGCGATTTAGCGACCCAACCACATAATTTACTCGTATAGAATCTGAGTCCCAGTTTTTTTATAATAAGATTCAAAATTTACGTTTATTAAAAATATGAGTTAATTTTATGATTTCTCAGTATGTTATCAACTCGAGTTCGAACTGTCACATATCTATAGCACTCTATTAACTTTCTATTTTTTTTTTTCAGTACCTTTAATGATGGGTTATGTCACGAGATATGTCTTCGGAACAGACAAGCTGAGGCCGGGCGCTTTTGAAGTAAGAACCTACAAATCGTTACTACTTCTACTTCTCACTACGTTACTAATCTGGCATTCAAAAGAAAAATGACGTAACTGTGTATGGGAGTACCTACAGATTTACCTACCTTACCTACAGTTACTGCTTTTCAACTTAGAGTAACTGTGTCAGATACGAGATTTTTTCTAAGTAGTGACGAAATATTATTTATGACTTATAAATAAATCATCCTTTTGTCTCGGCATATTGCCACAGCTTAGGAATAGGCGTAAGCAAAAGTTTTCGCGAAAGCGACTGCCATCTAACTTTCCAAACCAGAGGGTAAACTAGGCCTTATTGGGATTAGTCCGGTTATCTCAATATTTTTCCTTTACCGAAAGCAACTCGTAAATAGCAAATTACTCACTCATTGGTGTGAACCCGTGACCGCATTGCAAGTCGCACGCACTTACCGCTAGCCTTTAGGGGTTTGACATCTGGTTCCCAAAACGTCTGATTTCTATTTAGACCACTTCCCCAAAATGTTAACTTTCTCAAACTGGCTAGTTTCCTAAATGACCACTTCCCGAAATGTTAACTTTCTCAAACTGGCTAGTTTCCTAAATGACCACTTCCAGAAATGTTAACTTTTTCAAAATGACTACTTTTCTAAATGACCACTTCCAGAAATGTTAACTTTTTCAAAATCACTACTTTTCTAAATGACCACTTCTCAAAATGTAAACTTTTTTAAAACGGCTACTTCCCGAAACGATAACTTTTCATAATGGATAAATGTTTTCTTTCCAAAATGCAAAGCTTTTCATCTTTACCACTTCCTGAAATTATTGCTTCTAGTTTTAAAAAAATATACATAATTATATTATAACGAGCTGATACCCGCGACTTCGTTCGCAGTGGCAGTATTAAGCACTTATGGGGCGAGTGACTCTTGTCCAAACCATTTTATAGCATTTATTTCGAAAACCTTACCTATTATTAAAAAGTTGTTTTAGGAAACCCCTATTCATTTAAAAAAAAACTATCCAACAATACCCCACACATAGCCTATAGCCTGACCCGAGCTGTATTAAACGTACTTCTGAAGTTTTATCGAAATCCGATTAGAAGTTTTTGAGTTATTAAAAAGCATATAAACAGACAAACAGACATGAAATCCAAAAACTACCTAAACGTGTTCTGTTATCGATTCTGAGAGCTATGGACCCTTTTTTGTTAAATATTTCGAATGTACAGATTTTCGACCCTTACGGGTTTATTATATGTATAGATAATATATTGAAGTGATACTTAACCTTATCTTACACTGGCTACTTTAGATACAGGCCGCTCTTTAGTTATCATCAATTTAAATATTTCATTTCCATTGTCAATGATTTTGTCTTTAACGTCAAACCAGTCAATTGTATTCAAGTAAAAATTCTTCTTTAAGCCGAATAAATATATATTATGTATAAATAGAGTGACAAACTCTGAGCATGAGTGGTGAGCTAGTATTTATTAAAAATCAAAAGGGCGGGGAGCAATTTCTGTGGAATGGTTATAAATTGAATTACGTTAAAAGTAATAAAAATGGATCATCTTTGTGGAGGTGCACAGAACGAGATCAATGTGCAGCAAGCATCACTCTTGACGCTTCAAAAAAAAACATTCTGCGAGAATCGACGCATGTATGTCGAAAAGATTTTATTAAAAACGAGATAATAATGAAAATATCTGATTGCAAAAGGAAAGTATGTGAAAACCTGGGTCCTGTACAGCAGATATTTGAAGATACATTCGCTGATCTTAAAGAGCATGGAAAACGTTATTTACCCGAAATACCTGCATTTTCATCAGTGAAAAGCAGTTTATATAGGGAGCGAAAAAAACACCTTGCTATTGATAAATTAGTCTTTAAAACACTAGAAGAGGTACAGGTACCGGAAATGTATAAAAAATCTTTTTTACTTGCGGACGACGGTACCGACGATAGAATTCTTATTTTTTGTACAAAATTGGCAAAAAAAATGATTAAGGCATATGCAAACAAGAATGGCATATACTATGGAGATGGTACTTTTGCCTGTGTCCCAGTGCCTTTTTTTCAACTATTTACGATTCACTTAGACGTCAAGTCCACAGAAAAAGTATGTAATGTTGTCCCCATAGTCTACGCGTTATTGCCTAATAAGTCAGAAAGGACTTACATTCGGTTCTTTAAGCTTTTATATGAGAAGCTTGGCATTTCCGTGACTACTTACAAATGCGACTGTGAGCTGGCTCAGATTAATGCCGTAAAAGAAATATTTCCTAGAGCCAACATTACCATATGCTTTTTTCATTTTAATAAAGCTGTGCACAAAAAAGCAAAAAAACTTCAAGCCGACGTAACAAGAACCGGCAAGAAGGTTGTCGATTATTGTGCTCTATTTTCGCTTCTACCTGCTGCGAATTTTGCAGAAGCTTGGTCTTCGATCTTGGAAATACCAGGAAAAACAACCCAAACTGAAGATTTTCTGGAATATTTTAAAGATTTTTGGTATCCTCGCCAGTCACCTGCAATGTTAAGTTGTTCTAAACAGCGATTTAGAACAACGAATGCCCTAGAGGGGTGGCATCGGCGTCTAAACGCATATATACCGGAAACTCCTAATTTTTACTTGTTTTTAAGTAAACTGCGTAAAGAGGCAATTCACGGTGATTTCAAAATGAAACAAGGTATTTTCAACAGATTAAAAAACAATCGGCGTAAGCAGGACATCTTGTTTGATACAAAGCTTTCTTTACTCACCGTAGAACTTGAAGATAAGTCATTGACAAGTATGGGATTTTGAAAGAAATTATTGACTTCAAGCATGGTTTGGGAGCAACTTTCCGAACGAAGAAATTACACCCACGACGACGACGACATTGATTGATGTTAACAGTTTCACATTATTTAGTTATATGATACATAATAGCATGTAGAGCTATGTTAAGTTTAATTTGTTGCTAAAATATACTACAACTTATTTATTGTTCTTTTTAGTTTAACTTTCAACATTTTTCCTTCTAAAATAAGAAAAATATAGCTAAGTAGTAAATCTTCTGCTGTTAAGCTTTTCCAGTATGATGTTCTCTCACCACCCGATGGCATTACACTTGGCAGGGGGTATTCCAAATATTGGTGCCTTTTAGTAAAAAAATAGACACGAATATTTGGCCTAATACGCCAGCTGTAGTGCGGGTTTAAACAATAATGCTGCTTTTGGCGGTTATAAACCAGTTCAAAACTTTGGTATGACGGGTTGATGCCTGAATCCACAGTATCAATAGTGTTCAGTAGGTAGTGGGTAGTGCCCATGGGAAATAAACATTTTGGTAAGTAGACTGTTTAAGAAGTGTGCGTAATGAGAAAAGGCCCCATAAGTAAATGGACATAATGGGAAATAAACATTTTGGTAAGTAGACTATTTAAGAAGTGTGCGTAATGAGAAAAGGCCCCATTAGAAAATGGACATAATGGGAAATAAACATTTTGGTAAGTAGACGTTTTAAGAAGTGTGCGTAATGGGAAAAGGCTATTGTGGGAGTTCACATTTCGGGAAGTGGTCTAAATGGAAACAAGACGTTTTGGGAACCAGACGTCAAACCCCTAAAGGACCGCTAGGCTGCCAGCGCTTCCTTAACTTATAAATAATGAATATTAATAAATTGTAAGTAAAAATAAAAGGTAATTGGCCTATTCACTCTGTAATATAGGCACCGGTAAAAATTAGATACCAATGTTCCAAATAAACAAACTTGGGGACCTATTGCATAACACACACATCTCACGGCCAGTGCTGTTAGCTATCCCCAGTTCTGGCGTCGTACGAAATCGCTTAGAGCGTCACGTTAGTTGTGGTCGATACCTAACTATTTCCACCGTTTGATCACCAGGTGCGCGGTGCGCGGCCGCATATAACGACGGGCGTCATCCACGCTGAGGACCCCGCCGCCCTCTCGCAGTGGCTCAAGAGCATATCTGACAACATCGTGGGACTCACAAACCTACAGGTATAGTACTGTGTCCATCGATGTATAATAAACGTAGATTCACAATCAGCCCCAATAGTACGAGAGCCCACGACCAAAACCATGTCTCATAGCAATACGGCAAAAACCCTATAAAATCGTTAGATTGTATGATTCTGAACCCAACTAGGTGTGTAGTAACGGTCGAAAGTGTAGCAACTGCGTGGGAGGCCATTTCTGCTGTGTCAAAAAAAAAGACAGTCGGTATTATAGCAATACGTCTCATAGTGAAAATGTACATAGATTCTATAATTGTATTACGAAAAAGTTTGTTTTCAGACATTTTGCGCGTAGCATATAGCCTGAGCGCATTTTTGAAAATGTCAACAAATTTAGCCGACCTGTATCATAGCAATACGGATAATTTTTTTTTTCAACTTTTCGTATTGCTGCCATGATTACCAAAAACCTGTTTTCAGACACTTTAAGTGTAGCATAAAGTTATATGATAGAGAAGGTGCTACACTTAATTTGTCTGATATAAATTTTTTGCACATGTGGACAACTTATTTTATCATGTCCAACAATTTTCAGACATATTGCTATGATACCGATCGGTAAAATTTGTTAACATTTTCAGAACGGTCTCAAAATTTAATGCGTTCACATTTCCGTCTGAAAATTGTTTTGTTCGCATCAAATAACCAAAATTTACTAATAAAAGAGATTTTCAGACGTATTGCTATGAGACATTTTCTTTGTCTCATTTTTATTTTTTTTAAGTGATTTTACGGGTTTGCGCTACACCACTAACGTCTGAAAAATATGTTTCTGGTATCTCAGAACTATCATTCAACTACAGCCTGCAAATCAGACATATTGCTATGATGCAGTTCGGTAAAATTCTTTGACAATTTTGAAAATTCGGTCAGATCAAACGCTACGCGGAAAACGTCTGATATTGGTATTTTCGAGTTCAGGATAATCGTATCTATCGATTTGATGCGGTTTTGGCCGTATTGCTATGAGACAAAAATTTTGGTCGTGGGCTCTCGTACTACAATGAAATGGCTCTAAAAAACAGCCGCTCGAACAACTTGGGCACATTTAGTTAGTCTTCTTTGAACCGCTGTCAGGGCAAGTGTCAACAATGACTGAAAAGTTATTACTTTATCAATAGTGAAGTTTGATACTTAATAATTAGAACACTGGGCTCTTTTTTGTTTGCTTATATTATAAATTAGCATTATTAGCATAAACTGGAACATGATAGAAATGTCATTTCGTGCCATATTTTGTACATAATTTGTTCGAGTGTAGGAGTCTATTTCTTTATGTCAGTGAATGTGTTGGATCAGTGGCGGCGCATCCACAGAAGCCAGTTTAACAGGTCTCTTTGGGCTCATGAAGAAAAGGAAATGCCATATTGACCCTGTTTTGCCAAAGACATAAAATTACGCACCGCCACTGCTTGTATCCCAGCATCAATGTGCCATAGTATATTATTTGCTTAAATGTACATTCTAGAAAGTTTTTTTTTTATTATACTAGTCGGGTCGATCAACTTGTATCTTGACATCTAATTATTATTTTGCTGTCCAGGGAACTTTGAATTTGCAAATTTTGTATTAAGAACATTTTATCGCGTTATACTAATTTTGTAGTAGTGCATGTTTTGTGAATTTTAATTTCGATTAATTTATTTGGTTTACCCAATAAAACCAGGTTTGGAAACAACGGCGCTACCGCGAAAAACGATACTCGTACATTTCGGCCGATTGTCTCTATCACTCTCGTGACGACTTAATTGGAGTAAAAGAGAGATGCTCCAAATATACGAACATCGATGTTCGCTGTACTATGGTCCACAGGGGACGTTACTATGGCAACGTAAGTTACGAATGGTAATGATTTTCGGCAGATGAAGCTGTTCAACCGGCAGCTGCCCGTGGGCGAGCGCATCGAGTACATGGGCTGGGTGCACGAGGGCGTGCTGTGCGGCGCGCAGCCCTGGCAGACCTACCGGCCCAAGTTCCTGCTGCTCAAGGGCACCGACGTCATGCTGTTCGACGTGCCCCCGGTAACACTGCACTAGCGTCTAAAATACTCCAAGGGTTCGACCACCTACAGCACATTCGTTACAACTCATTCATTTGTTCCCAGATGAACATCGCCGAATTGCCAAAATGTCCAGAAACCCTCAAAGTGTACCAGACCATGTTCCGTACCGTGAAGGAGAGCGAGACGGTGGACTGGCGACAGCACTGCTTCCTCGTGCAGAGCAGCGGCGCGGGCGTGGGCGGCGGCGCGGCCGGCCCGCGCTACTTCAGCGCCGAGACCAGGCGCGAGCTGCTGCGCGTGGAGGCGGCCTGGACCAGCAACATCGTCAACTCCGTCACCAGGCTGCAGGTAACGCAGTACAGCGGGACGGCGGCCTGGTCTTCTGCCTCGTGCAGGGCAGCAGTGCGGGGCCTTGCTCCAAGTGGACGCGGCCTGGACTAGCAACAGCGGGACGGCGGCCTGGTCTTCTGCCTCGTGCAGGGCAGCGGCGCGGGGGAGGGCGGCGTGGACTAGCAACATCGTCAACTCCGTCACCAGGCGGGAGGTCACGCGGTCCAGCGGGACGGCGGCCTGGTCTTCTGCCTCGTGCAGGGCAGCAGTGCGGGGCCTTGCTCCAAGTGGACGCGGCCTGGACTAGCAACAGCGGGACGGCGGCCTGGTCTTCTGCCTCGTGCAGGGCAGCGGCGCGGGGGTGGGCGGCGTGGACTAGCAACATCGTCAACTCCGTCACCAGGCTGCAGGTAACGCAGTACAGCGGGACGGCGGACTGGTCTTCTGCCGCGTGCAGGGCAGCAGTGCGGGGCCTTGCTCCAAGTGGAAGCGGCGTGGACTAGCAACATCGTCAACTCCGTCACCAGGCTGCAGGTAACGCAGTACAGCGGGACGGCGGACTGGTCTTCTGCCTCGTGCAGGGCAGCGGCGCGGGGCCTTGTTCCAAGTGGAAGCGGCGTGGACTAGCAACATTGTTAACTACGCAACCAGGCTAAAGCTAACAGGGCGGGCATATTACAATTACAATTTTCTGGTGTCCTTCTCGCACATTAAACTTCTTTGTTTTTTTTTGTTACATATGCCAAAAGTATAGAGCACACATTTTTTTTCTTCTAACTCTAAAAACTATATCTTTCTTATATATGTATGTACACAACAAGAGATCAATCAGTTAATAACACTTAAAGGTACGTACTAAATAGAAGACAAAAAGCACCGTAAATTCGCATCTATAACAAGGTACTTAATAGCAAACTTTCTTTACAATCACCAGTCATCGTTACGATCAATACCTATTAAATCGGTTTAAGTTAAGTGATAATATGCGAATAAAAACGATAAAAGATGTGCATACTACAATAAAGTATCGAGTCTTCATATAAAAGCATGGGTGCTCAATACTTCTGGTTTAGGCTATATATTATCTTTCAATGTGAAGCCGGGGCTGGCCACTATTAAAAAAAAACTGAGGGGGACTTAATAGTACATTACTGCAGCCGCCGGGAAAAAGGGGGTTGAAGGCTGAGTTGTATATACGGCCGACTGTAAGGAGGCCGGATAGTATACGAAGCCTTCTAGACCCTTTCACGGCTAGGCATGTATAGTGCTTTTCTCAAACTAATGCAATGAAATAAATAAAAAAATACCACTGAACAAAACAGCTTCACGACATAAGTTTTTAATTTTCCTCCAATCCCGCTTTGTAGTATTTTTGCCTTCGATGTAATAATTAATGACTATCATAAATAGTCTGGCTATAATTACTATATACAACATTTAGAAAAACCACCAAAAAAGAATGCACTTACCTTTTAAATGATGGCGCTACGGCATCTGCCTTTGGCGGTACACAATAACAAAATATAGATAAATAAAACCGGGCCCGGTTAGATTATTCAATTTTTATACACCCGTAACACTATATCTAAGTCACAAAAGCATTGAATCACGCCATTTACCACTATTTAGTCTTAATAAACAGAGTTTTACACGCCGAGAAACTTTTCCATTCCGCCATTATTAAAACAAGTAAAAGTGTCCTGTGATTGGTTGAGTCAAAATGCGTTCAAAAACGCGCATGCGTGGAGTAGTGTTTGGTGTTGCCAATACAATTTTAAAATTGAGAGCATGAATAATAAATATAATAATGTAATAACCTGATGATATGAATATTCAATTACATGATAAATAAAATAAATCTCTTCATACCATTTCGTCTGAAATAAGCGAGATTATTTTTTAGCCCGCTAATCATTTAGTCACTAAAAATGATAAAAAAATATAACTCAGCTGTTTGAACAGGCTTCATGAACACAGACGCCAGGTATACATAAAAATTAAAAAAAAAATTACTTCCCGGCCTAGGCCTTCAATTTTATATGAAATTCGTTACCTGTACTCTGGAGTCGATCCGCCCTAAACGTGATACTTCGAAGCCTATTATGACGCACGTAACGAAGACATTTCATTGCATGTTTGAGAAAAATACTTTATTTCTTGAACATTCGCCGTAACTGGTGTTATAAATAGCTATGGTCGGCCGGGAAATGCCTGCGACAGGGAACGGCGGTGGTTCTCCGTCAGGCGTTGCTGAATTTGCGGATAAAGCTGGATACACGATATGAAGTCCTCGTTCGATAAACTAAAAAAAGCATAACTTAGTAGATATTTATTTGTTTTTATTTTTGTCTGTGGCCATGGGCGCTATTTTTAAACTCTGTATACCTAAATATTTATTTAATGGAAAATGTAACCTGAACAAATTCTGTAAAATATTGTTGTACAGTCGACGAAAAAGATATATTAAAACCAATCACTTGAACCGCGAAAATCGTATTTTATCTCGCGATTCCACCGTAGAAGCGGCAATACGAATTTTCGAGAAAATACGATGAGATTTTTTTTCCACTACATCTGTATTCTGCTTAATTATTTGTTATACTATCTCTTTTTCACACAACTCACGCGTATATCTCTGTAATTTCGAGCGCGGTGACGGTGCTCGTTGCCCGCGCCTCTGGACTCAATAGTGCTTCCTCGCCAAAGTGTTCACCGTCGTTCAAACGTTTACCCTAAGAGGCAAGGGCAAGATGACGAACGTTTATAGAGAAAGTAATCGAAACGAAAAATAATTTATCGGAATGGCAGATAGAACGAAATGTCCCGTGATATTTTCAGGAAATTCTTTCGGCCCCCGAAGTCGCAGTCAAGAGACCAATCGTTTGTGGAAACGGAAAATAATTTATGCAACATATCACGTCACTTTTCGTCTGATTTGACGTTCTAATACATTTTAGAATGATAAGACGAGGAGAGTTAAGAAATCCAGGGACGAACCGACTATATAAATAAATAGTCGTTCGTCATGAATAGACATTTCTATTTGATATCTGTCACAGTGTTAGAGGTGGCAACACCCAATCTGTAATTGTCTATAACTAGAACGCGTGCCTTGGTATCGAATAAACCGTAATAAATTAATTTACAGTTTCATTTGACTCCAAAATATAATAATAAGCATCGGACTAGTCCAGCCAACAACCTACCTCGAACGTCCAAAATTAGAATGTTGACTATCTTAACTATAGGTATTTTATTTTATTTTATTTTTAAAAGTACACAAAAGTTTATAACTTATATTTACTCGCAGTGTGTTATTCTAGTCTACTATTGGATTTTTAATATTTACCTGTATTCCATATTCATCTATATATACCACAGTCCCATAATAAATGAAGTACATATTATCTATAAGGTGACCACGCTTAATAACCTCCTGAAAAACATTAAGTTGCGTTAGTATGAACAAAAAAAACAAGTATCATACATGAGACATGTTTAATAATTAACGATTAACACGGTACTACTCACGTTTATTTAGTCACTCGCGCGACATGTTTCGGAGAACATAGGCCTCCATTTTCAAGCACTAAGAGTGCTGAGTGTCCGATCTGTTCGCCGCTCGCGTCACCTGCCCGTCGCGCACTAACGCGCGCCGCGCTGCCCGCGCCGCTCTTGATGTCAAAACTGGTTGAGGGCGGTCCGACACCGGAGCCGCTGTAGTGGTAGGACGCGGGTTCGAATCGTCCACCAACAACGACTCTAAGCACACCGAACTCACAGCGGTTGCAGAGCACGCTCTTGAGGCGGGCCCGTCCCATTTCCTTCGCTTTGATAAGGCGCGACTGCTGGTGCGTGAAAAATGTTTCGTACCACGCAAAATACGCGAAGCGATTGAGATCGGGCGTCGTCCAAATTTTAATCGTGATGGTGGTTGGGCTGTACCGCCAGCATGGAAACCTGCCATCTATGGGAAACATCAAAACCTTAGGGAGTGTTGTAACACTTTAGTGGACACAGTGAGTTCGGTGTGCTGCCGATGAGTGAGTGGCGAACCGATCGGACACTCAGCACTCTTAGTGACATGAAGTGAAACATGTCGCGCGAGTGACTAAATAAACGTGAGTAGTACCGTGTTAATCGTTAATTATTAAGTATCATACAATAATTGATTCTACAATACCTGTCCCGGTACATAGATTTGCTGCTTCAGGCTAAAAATGATAGTATTTATCAGTGTGATAGGAAACCCCTTGAACAGGGGTGTAGTAACAACAAGTCGCTTGCATGTATGCATGTTAATATCTTGCTTGATATGTTCCTGGATAGTGTTGAGTATGTAAGTCTCGTCCATGTAACTCCCACCGAACTTGTAGTTGATGAACAATCTTATTTTATCCTGCAAACTCTTCGGCAGCCGTTTGATGGTCATGTATGTGTCCAAATCTTTGACTGCGCCCTCATATATAAAATTCGATTGCGAGCACATAACTAGGCGTAGCACGGTCATAAAGCAATAAATCAAGAAGATGAGACCGACAATACTCGTCATAACGACCTGAATCATCTCCGGCAAATGATGGTCTGAAATCGGACTGGCATAACCCGCGCCCACACACCTCGCGCACACATAATACAGATTCGTGATGTACTTATTCAATGCGTACACTGAAGGATCGACATCTAAACGCCTTAGCCAAGCTGACTCCGCCTTCCCTAGATTATTAAGGTCATAGTAATGTACGCAGAGCGCTGGCAATTGATACTGCCAGTAAGTCATCCAGTTGAAAAATAATATCAGCCTTATGATTACTGTAAATATTACGGTGCAGTAATATGGAGCCTCGAGCTGTTCGAAGACAGCTTCACGTTTCTGTAGAATAGTTTTATACCTGAGCAGTTTTATTGAATAAAAAACTGTATGCGATGGGTACCGGCAGTCAGGGAACGGCTGGTAAAGTTGCCATGGCACGGCACTCAGCAGATCTAGTAAGAAAGTGCCTTTGAGATAGTTCAGCGCAATCTTCTTGGGATTGAGAACGATTTCTTTATGGTTTTCGTCATAGTAGCCTGAACAAATCATGACGATAATATCGCAGAATGTTAAAAAGTCTATGGCCAAGACGAGGGGGTCCGCTGGGTTAGGACCTAAAATTAAATAATAAAAAAACTTATGATGAGTATACACATAGGGAGTTTATGCATCCGTAGAAGGGAGATACCGGGTACGAATAGAAGACTATTTCACAGACTAAAATGATTCATCTTTTCTAGAATCAGCTATTAGAGGAAGCAATTTGTATATAAAACATATGAACACAGACGTGTATTCCATTTAATGCAGTCAGATTTCTAAAAAGCTGGATGTCAAAGCTGATTAAAATTATGCAAGCATGGAATTGATTTTTATAAACGCGCCGCCACTGCTATGTAATATTTACAATCATAGTTATATATAATCATAGTTCTCCGTTTTGTGTGGAGAATATTCTCGAGCGAGAACGTTCTAGATACTTGTCGAAAACGACGCCATTGTACTTACAATTACGAAACACTTGCAATGGCAAGTACAGCCCGGCGACGAGGTCGGCCACCCACACGAAGCTGTCGAAGCAGAACTTGGCTGGGCTGTACGGGTGCCAGATGAACCAGTGTCCTGACGCTAGTTGTCTCTTTCGCTCCATCTCAAGGCCCTTCCGACTTCGGATGAAGACCACGGTACCGTAGTGCCAGTGACAAGGCAGTAGTAGGTTACGCAACCGAGACCTAAGGAGAACACTCCAATTCATTTAGGTAGTTATTATTTCTTTAGGCTAAGTTCGCACTGGCAGATGGCTTGATACCTAGAGCCAAGAGCGGCATATAGCGAGTAGCTTAGTAAAACACACGTCCTTGAATGTTTGCGACCGGCCGCATTGCGCGGTTGGTGCCTAGCTAGTCGCTTAGCGTGTCTCCAAGTAACGAACGTGTTGGTTTTTTGTTGCCAGCCGCGAAGGCTCTAGGTGCCAAGCAAGCCACCTGCCAGTGCGGGCGTAGCATTACGGTATGGGATCGCTAGAACATTGGTAGACCACAACTAAAACACGGCACAACGTCAACTCTTTGACATTGTCGAGAATTAAAAAACACAAAATGGCAAATACCTTCTTCAAATTAGCAAATGTAATGAACTTAACTGTGGACGGGAAAATACCTACATTTAAAAATACTTTGAAGATACCTAACACGTTTCCAGAAGCTAGCAGTCGGGTGTATTTCTTCCAGATAGCCGGGAGTCTTGGGCAGCATGCACGCATGCTTCGTACGTTCCATGTTTTATCAACTTTCGACAGATATTTCGATTCAAGAAGATAATACAATACACGATTACGTCGTAATGACATTGACGGATTTATTCGTTAGTTTGTGTCAAATGTATCGTTGTAAAAAATACCTATACTATTTACGTCTTTGAATGAAGTTCTTAATTTAACCAAACAGAGAGTTGGCTTAAAGGACTAGTTTCCAGACCATAAAAAAAAATCAAGTAACCTATTTTCTTTGCTCTTTATTATTTTGTGATTCCTCATTTATGGAACGAGATAATGAGATATTATTTGCTTTTACTTGTCCTAAAATTCTGGCTGTGTTTGACTTATAATAAAAATCACTAAATCGAACATGCCGTAGGTAATCGTTTTTCCCTTTCTGTCTATTCATCACTTCTGTTAAAGGACATATTAACACATTACACATATTGTTTCGCTTTATTATTTTTATCAATAAGGAATAAACAATTTTGTGATTTTGTCTTACTGTTGTATTATTTTGTTATTTGCTTTCGTTGTCATATAATATAAGTAATTGGAATATAGTTAAATAAATTTAAACTACACGTTTTGCAAGGCAAAGATGTATTTTAGTGCTAAATAAAGGGAAAAGTATTGAACAAAGACTTTTTTTCTACAGAAAAAGACGTTCACGGTGGTGCACGGAGGGCGAGCAGCTGGCCTGACGCTGGACTGGTCTTCAGGGTTCTCGCTCAGCGAAGGCACCCCTGGCGCTCCTCCTGTATGGGCATACAGGTAAGTCCGAGGAGAATGCCCTGCTGTATACATGCACTTCTACATGTACTTTGCTTTGTTTGTACTTTGTTGTGCTTTGTTTGTGATGATACCTTAACCGATTCAGTGCGGATGGCACAACAGGCGAGTCATCAATGATTTTAACGTGTGACGTATGACACGATAGGAGTGTCATCACATTATGTGTGAGGCACGCCTATCGTGTCATAAAATAATTGTTCGCCGCCACAGATAAAAAGTTTTTGAAAATGGAAGACCCAACGAATCGGTTAACTATTAAAAGTTGAAATAGATAACATATACTAAAGAAAAAACGACGGGGACCTCCGGTGTTCGAGACGGGATTCGAACCCGCATCTCCAGCTATCGCGGCTGACGCCTTAACCAATTTGGCCACCCGTACACAGCGGAACCCGTCGAAATTACTCAAGCATATGTGATCTTGTTTATTTTAACGGTTTTAGGCACCGTTTTACCAGCTCTAAAGTGAAACACTACGTGTTTGCGCCTCCTATATGAATACCTTTCGGGATTCTGATATAGCTAGAGAGTTGGTGCTGCCATATATGAAACTAAAAACAAAACAAATATTTTTTTATGAAATATATTTGATTTGTTTTGATTTTTAAGTAGTAATACTACTATATACATTAGGTAAATGTTGAAATAGATAACATATACTTAAGAAAGAACGACAAATCAAAAATATTTCATAAAAAAATAATTTGATTTGTTCTTAGTTTCGGTTAACTATTGTTTATAATCTTTGGCAGCCACTGCTTTTTGGCGTAACATCCAAAAATGGACCGTCTTGAATAGTCCGAAGGTTCATTTTAAGTTCACGGCTAGGGCTCTGATAATCTGATAAATGAGTTTTTTATTTGCACAGATTCTCACAATTGAGAGGGTCGAGCGACGATGGCAAATCGAAGCTAAAACTACACTTCCAAGATGCTGAGACCAAGGTTATAGAAACTAAGGTAAGAAAGTCGTAGTCGCTATCTGGTAGTAGGTAAATACTAAAATACCAGTAGTAGTTAAATACTAAAAAAGTTTTTTTTATTTTTTATTATCAACCTATAAGCCGCTTATAAAGTCGTCTCTATACTATGATTCAGACCGAAGGTTAGAGGTACAAAAGGTTTCTGTTTATCACCAAAACGATTAGTCTTATATGGATATAGGCATCGATTAAGAGTATATCAACTATGGTTCTTGAATAGCTTTCAACTCGATAAATGGCTCTAGTTTTTGTATTGATTTGTCTTAAAATTTTGTATGGTACCACATAGGCATGACCTATTTTATTATTTTTTTCCAATATATAAATACTGTAAATAAAAGTAAATAGTAATATAATAAAAGCGAGTACAATCATAAAAAGTCCGGTGTAAAAATTTTAAGTCTTAGCTTTTAGCATTTAGCTATTATTAAAATTTATTTTATTTTAACGATCGGTCTGGCCTAGTGGTCAGTGACCCTGCCTATGGGTTCGATCCCCAGTCAGGGCATTTATTTGTGTGATGGGCACAGATATTTGTTCCTGAGTCATGGGTGTTTTCTATGTATTTAAGTATTTTTATGTATATCGTCGTCTAGTACCTACAACACAAGCCTTACTGAGCTTAGTAGGACTAGGTCGATTTGTGTAAGATTGTCCCGAAATATTTATTTATTTATTTATTTTACAAAAACATTTACAGGCAAGTGCACATAAAGACTAAGCCCTAACATAATTATCTGATTCGTAATTGTGACATGCTTGTCATGATTTATTTTTCAAAACAAATTATTATTATTATTATTATTTTTATTTATTGAGACAACAAACAGTCATTTACAATCTGATATGGTTAGTAATAATATCGTTAGTAGACCTTGAGTGCCATAACTTAATAGTAGATTAGTAATATAACATAAGCTCGTGTAGGAGCGGTAAAAAAAAAATAACAATAATGTGGTTTATTAGTTAGTATCTAATTGGTTATAATTTAGATTTTAAGTACATAATAACTTGCGACTTAAAACATTTGCAGGTTTTGTACGAAAAAATATCAATATGGGAAGCATTTGTATTGTAATAATTGAGACAACGGTTGAAATAAGAATTTGAACAATATTTTGTACGAGAGAACGGAACAACAAATAATTTCCTTTGGCGTGCAGGGCGTTGGGGTATTTTGAATAATAACCTACCAAGAAGTGAGGGGGAGTCGACATTACTATTAGTTATTTTATAAAGGAACATTAAATCAAACTGCGTTCTACGATGTTCTAGTGATAACAATCCATGGTGCGAAAGGCTGTTTCTATAAGAACTTTGTCCGCGAACCATGCGGTAGTCAACAGCTTTGAGAAATTTCCTTTGAACACGTTCTATTCTTTCGATATGACATTTAAAGAAAGGGTTCCAAATAATACATGCGAAGTCCAGAATTGACCTGACTAAACTGAAATATAGTACCATATAGGTTTTTGCGTGTTGAAAAGGCTTACAGATCCTAAGTATGAAACCTAGTTGCTTATAAGCCCTTTGAACAATAATATCTATGTGATTATTAAAAGTGAATTTATTATCAATTATTACCCCAAGATCACGGACTTTGTCAACCTTGCTCAACTGGTGGCTGTGCAATGTATAATTGTATGAAATTTGGTTTTTGTTACGTGTAAACGTGATAACATTGCATTTATCAGAGTTAAGAAAAAGTTGGTTACTGTCACAGTATCCGGATAATGAATTTATGTCAGCTTGAAGCTCGCGACAGTCTTTTACGGCGGTAATAATCTTGTAAATTTTTGCGTCATCTGCATACAATAGGTGATGACTGCTGTGTAACGCGTTACTTATATCATTTATATAAAGTGTGAACAGCAAAGGCCCAAGATGTGATCCTTGGGGGACGCCTGAGGGTACATAAAGAAAATCTGGCATGAATCCTCTGATCGAAACGGCTTGTGAGCGGTCTGTGATGTATGATTTGATCCATCGGAATAGGTCGCCATATATTCCCGCACTCCAAAGCTTCTCCAATAGTATATTGTGACTAATTTTATCGAAAGCTTTGGAGAAGTCGATATACACGACATCAACTTGGCATTTGTTATTTAGGGCGTTAAATATGAAATCTGTAAAAGTGATCAAGTTGGATTCGATGCTGCGACCTTTAAAAAATCCATGTTGATGAGGTGACAGAATGTTACGCACGGCAGAAGAAAGTTCGTTGACTACTATTTTCTCTAGTATTTTGCCTAATACACATAACTTGGAAATAGGGCGGTATTGTGTCACATCGTTCTTTTTATCATTTTTAGGTATAGGCGTTATTAGAGCTTGTTTCCATCGCTTGGGGAAGGTCCCGGAACGTAATGATTTTATGAAAATACAAGTAAGTGGGATTGTTAGTTCTTTTGCACATTTGCTAACTAATAAAGGATGGATTCCATCCATTCCTGCCCCTTTATTTATATTAATTGATTTAAGTTGCTGAAATACGATATCAGGATTAATTTTTATTGAACTAATGTTAAGGGGTGAATTAGAGTTTATGTTATTAAGTATGGTGTTAGAATTAGTAGCTTTGACGAATACTGAGTTGAAATATTCATTAAATGCATTACATACTTCTCGACTATCTGTTCCATCTCGGTTTTTATATACAAACTTATGTGGATAATCTGAGTATCCTTGTTTAGATTTTACATAGGTCCAAAAATACTTAGGATTCTGTTTTATTTTATCTTCCACTTCACAGATATAAGACTCGTAACATATTTTTTCTAAATATTTAGAGCGACTTCTATGAGAAGAAAAACAATCATAGTCAGACTGTTGACCGTATTGTTTCCACTTCTTATGATATTTACGTTTTTCGTTCATGAGTTTAATTAAGGGACGAGAGAACCAGGGCGGATAGCGGGTAGAGGAACAAAGTTTTTTAGAAGGTACGTGTTGAACAATCAAACTGTTAATTTTATCATAAAAGAATTCTATTTGTGCCTCCAAGTCGCCAATTTTGGAAAATTCTTCGCACCAATTGACTTCCGCCAACTCTGTTTTTATGGCCTCGAAGTTAGATAAACGAAACATTCTTTTAACAGCATTCGCATTATGAGTGAAGGGCTTATTATAGGATAAGGTGATATTTATGTTAAGAGCGGGGTGGTGACCATCCTCTGATGTAAGGGGACAAGCGGAGCATGAGGTGACCTGACATAACCTATTACTGAAAATGAGGTCAAGGATTCTATTATTTATATTTTTCTCTGAGTTAAATTGATAAAGTTGTGAAAGGCTCATAAAATCGGCCACCAGGGTCGCAGGGTAGTCGTTATTCGTTATAATATTCATGCCTATAGAATCTGAACGTCGAAACCACGAAGCGTTTGTTATGTTAAAATCTCCTAAGATTAAAAATGCATCACTTGGATGCCTATCGCATTCGTCATGTATTCTATCAAATAAAGTAGTTAACATTCTAAGGTGATTACTTCCGTGAGGAATGTAAGTGCAAATAATGTGAACATAAGAAGTACTATAAGACGATTGGGAGGGTCGGGGCGCTGAGGCACGCACTGGCGCCGGTCCTGTCGGCACGCTCACCCACAGCTCGTCGGCCGGCGGCGCGGCCGCCAGATCCGGCCGCAGCTCCGGCCGCAGCGCGCCGCGAATCGCCACTGCTACCCCCGCCACGGGATAACCCACTCGCTGCTATGTGGGTCGCGGTCTTTCCTAAATACGGTAAATCTCGGGTCAAAGTATTCTGAACTGTAAAAGAATCATTAAGCCAAGTTTCTGTCAAACATATAATATCGTAGGAACTATTTAATACGTTAATAAAAAAGTCATTTGATTTTGTCCTTAATCCCCTCACATTTTGGTAGTAAATCGATAGATTTATGTCACTTGCGCCTTTAAGTTATAAAGTATCTTTATAACATTTGTTAAGTGCACGTGCACGCATAAGTTACGCAACATGGCAACAAGTATTCTGGACATTCCGATCGAACGTTTGTGGTAAACAACTATTGTCTCAAGTATATTTTCGTACTTATAAGTATATAACATAAGGTTCAAATTACAACGTAACATGATAATATTAGCGTGAATATAAATCGAAACACAAATAAATAAGTTGAAGAAATGTAAAATTAATAATAACCATAAAAGTCATTTGGATATTTTAGAGAGGTCACTTTCATTTGAGATGAGAACTGGTTTTTGATCGTCTTTTTTAATCACTAAAATTTTACATTCTCTCACGAATACATGTTTATAACCTTGTTCTTTGCTGATAGCTCTTACTTTGCGAAGTAGAAGTTTATTTTCCGGCGAAAGATGCTCACTTATGTACACAGTCTTGGCTGGCCCATCAAAGTCCAGATCAGCTGTAGTGAGGCCACGCCGGGCCCGTACAGCCGACATTAGTTCATTTTTTCGCCTACGCCGTGTAAACCGCACAATAATATTTGGAATTTCACTGTTACGTATTTCGCTTGATTTTGGGTTGGAAGTCTTGAACCGACGGACTCGGTGGATTGTATCAACATCTCCGGGCAATAACGAAATACCTACTTTGTTGCAAATAGTGTGTAGTAGATTATTTAAGTTTTCGTTTTTCTTGAACGGAACTCCAGAAATCTCAACATTGTTGATTCTATCGAGCTGTTCCTTTTTTGAAAGTTGACTACGAAGGTCTGAGATAGTAGACGACATATCTTGTACCTGTTTGCTAAGGCCTTCGTGTTCTACCCGCAGCGATTCCAAATTTTGTAAGCGCTGGTCGAACGAAGTCAATCTATCATTGACGTCCCGTACCTCGATTTTTTATTCCGGATATTTCGTTTTTGAGGTCACTCCGCGTATCACGCAGCTCTTGAAGTATGGTGCCGAGGGATATCTCCTGGGTAGCTGGGGGTGATGAAGAAGCAAGGCAGTTATAACTTTTTCTTTTCGGCATCCCATTTTCTATGAACGGCCTCACGAACTCCAACGCATCCAAAATGGTGTAATTGTTTACAAATTGGGCACTTAACTCCATCTGTTATCACTTCGTCACACGTTGCACAACTCATGGTGACCGTGAACCTGTTATTTGCGTAAAATGCGATACGAAAACAAATCTTATGAAGCGCGTGCGTTCGCCCGCAACCGCTCCCGCACAGCGAATGAATTTTATTTCCCAATTAATAAATTAATACAGTAAAACATATTTCATTAGATTGTTATACAAACAGCTATCCACAGCGCAGGCTTCGTCAGCAACAGGCCTCGTCTCACACAAACTAACGATGGAATCCGCAAAAGGATTCGTCATAACTTTAAAATGTTTACTTATTATCGAATTACTTAATTACATAATACGTATTTGACAACCGTGCATGTTAACATGTATTTGAAAAACGTATGTTAACAGGAGCTGGAATGCCAGATCTTGCAAAGCCTGCTATTCTGCATGCACGCGTTCCTCACGGCCAAGGTGGCTTCCGTCGACCCGGCCTTCCTCGCGTCCATGCACCAGAACAATTGACAACCGGGTAAATATTACTATACAGATACAATACCTATCGTCAGTACTTTGAAAAAATCTGGTTCTCATACTATAATTCTAAGTTTAAACGCAGTGATTCTATGCATCTCATACAGTGTGTAAATCTTATACGGGAGAATCTCTTAATGGAGGGTAGAATAGGACATAATATGAAATATATTTAGATAACTTTTGCTTAGAAGTACAATTAAAATTTTATCCATATAAAAAATTCGGCCCGCAATGTAATGCAACACACTCGAGTTAAACACTAGTTGGCTGTTAGTTTGAAAAGCACATATCATATCGCGTAATGTTCGCAGTACATTACTGCTCAGAAATTTTCCAAAAAATAATTATGTATAATAGGTATAATTAAAGAAAACCCTTATGGTTAATGATATACTGGTACATCCTATGTCAGGTTTAATTCTTCGCCCGTATTAGACTTACACACAGTATATAATCACGACATTATTATTTTGATTGACAGAACAAGATTTTTTTTTTCAAAGCAGTGACGATTTACTTTAGCACATCCACCATTCGCTACTCACTACTACGAAACCCGTACATGTATTTTCGTATGCAGTGAAAAGACGCTACCGCTGGCGGGCTTCTGGCTCGCAGTGTATTAATTGAAACATTAGTTACACAAGTATAAAGATTTTGTCGATTTCTAGGGAGACCTAGCGTTTACGCTTATACATGACATTTTACGATGGTGTTACCTACTTCAATTAACATGCCGCTATTTTGTTATATTACGGAATTTAATAATTGACCGCATTATACAATCTAGTAATTATTGTTATAACAGAATTCTGGAAACACCAAAAGTTTATGTATTTTATTTTAACACACTTCACTTAAATTCAGTTTGGTCATTCACGCGACATGATTTGTAGAGTGACCGACGAGCTCGGCACTCTTAATGCTTGAAGATGGAGAACGAAACATACCGCGTGAGTGACTAAATAAAATATGCTCTTCACTAGAGGAGCTGTGAGGAGTCATGCCTTATTGAACTTACTGCTCGATTATTTACTGGGTCGATTTGTTTATGATTGTCCCGAAATATTTATTTATATGCATACCTGGGATAACTCGGGGCATCTATGAGTGCGTGACCAAATATTTTATCGATAATAAAATATATCGATGTTAATGACAACATCTACATTTTATTAGACATATAGTAATATTCTTTTAGTCATTTTGTAAAAAAAAAAATTATAATTATATATACCTGTTTATTTTAAAATAGTTTTCATAATATACAATCAATATTTATTTTTCATGTTCGTCGGTACTAATGATTATGCCCTGAGCCTGAGTTATACCAGGTATGGCTTGTTACTATTTGCTGATTTAAAACTCTAGTAATAGAAATTAGTGACATATCGAGTAGTAAATATCTACATTTTTTATCGATATCAAATCCCTATAACTTGCTCCGAGTTATCCCAGGTCTGTTTATATGTAGCCCAACCGGTGTTGTTGACGAACTGTGAACTAAGTATAACATTGCAATTTTCAGAGACCCTCGACTAAATGTGTACGGAACATTTGGTCGTCGCCAACAAGATGCGGACCGTAAACGGGTATCAAAGCTCACTTTGCTTTAACACCTTTTGTCTCGTTGAGGCGTTGTTTATCGTTTAACTAAAACTGTTACATTTTGAATAATTTTCGATTGTTAGTAGGTACGTTACATTTTGCTGAGTAACATTAGCAAAGTGAATGACTATGGGGCTAATTTAGATGATACGGAATTTGTATGTACACTGTTAGTCATTTAATATGTATACAAAAAATACTATTTTTTGTTGCTTTTATCGTATAATCAAACTTGTCTAAAATAATGTATAAATAATTTGAAAACTAACCAACCTTAGAGCAGAATGATTTTGCCTCAGTTCGAAGTTTAACGACGCATATATTGTTACACATAATTACTGCACAACAAATAAATTTAAACCGGTGAATTATATATTATACTTGCTATTTAACGATGACTGTGCACACAAATCCGTATAATCTAATTTATCCCTATAAACCCATTAGGGTTCTAAGTCGTGCTAAATTCTGTCATAATGACAGGTAGTGTTTGCTTCATATCTTAACTTTTTAAAGCCTATCTCGAAACTTAGACAGCGAATCATGAGACTTCATTTTTCTACTGTTACTATTTACCTAACAATTAGTTCAATTGTTATTAAAATAGCTTTCAAATTTATCTGAACCGGTAATGACTATTTATAGACGACTATTACGACTAATCGTGAGTAGGTACTTAAATATGAATCCATAATATATTTTTAACTGAAATATTAAAATTGAGTTACAAATATCAACAATATCTGTGACTTCTCAAAACTTTGTTGTTGATAAGTATTATTATACTAACAGCAAATTATCATTCAAAATCAAATTCAAATTCAAAAATTCAGCAAATTAGCATCAAAACAAATAAAAGACAATTCGCTAGTGATTTTCATTACACACTTACGTGTATACCCAAACAGCTTAAATAGTTGAAATTAACACGAAAAAGTGTTTTGTTTAGTGAGCTGTAATGCAAGTCTATTTTAATTTCTGAATGAAATCGATTTTAAATAAGTAGATTATTTTAATGCGTCTTCATTTAGGAGGGATATTTTACATTAGATTCGATATTCTTACCGGCCGGTTCAGATTCATTTTTCCTATATTATCATGGTCGCGAGTCTTCCTGCGATTTTTTATACTTGAAATCTATTTCATAATTACTTTCAATCTCTTAATACTCTTAAGAACTCTGAAATTTTTTAAACAACTCTACTGCGTATGTATAACAAGTATTGCGCATAATTTTATACTTACGCATTGAAAATGTTCGTCTTACTACACTACAGTTTCAAATAAAATTCTTCGTGTTAAAGAAAGAGACGCCACCATGAATGTTTGCTGAAGTACGAAAGGTATGAGTCGAAAGGTATGACTGCAATGTAGAGTTATAGAAGGAATTTGGAAAGAGTCATTTACATTCAGTATTATTTTATATTGACATAGAGTAGGCGTCTACTAAATATCCTTATGAGATGCGATAGACCAGAGTCCTTAAATTTGAAGACATCTGCTTGAATACTTTAGTCGAAGAGCTATGAAAATCATACGAAAAATCGAACGGCAGACAAATAAACATATAATTTGTTCGATTGCGTGTAAGTTAAGTAATTGTTTTACTAAAGTTAGTTTTAAACTTTTTATTTCATGGTATTATTATGATATTATTTTTTATAAGTGCAGATAATTTTTACCAAAGATTTTAACTGAAACTCAATTATACAATACTTATCACAAGTCGAGGTACCTAATGATGATAATATACAATGAATTAGTGTGTGCAATTTTTAACATGTTTGTAGCTGTCCTATTTTGAAATTGTGACATTAGTTTCAAAATAAAATATTTGCAATTGTGCGTGAATATTTAAAAAAAAAAAACATTTTTTTTACCTAATGAGGCTATGATTTTGACTGAAATTCGAATTATATTTAAGCATTAGATTTAACTAAGTTTTCTTATTAACTGGAATATGCCTATTAAGTATATTAGAAAATTTGCGCTTGCATCATATCATTAACTTTAAGCGAAATTAAATATTGCTATATCAATTATATGTTTAAAATTTATCACAAATGAATTCATGTCATATAATTATTTGGTTGTTAAATGTTCATATTTTATCAAAATAAACAATCGGCCGAATAGAAAATGGCTCTAAATATAGTATTTTCAATATTATTGTACTAAAATAGTTTATGTTATAATTTTCTCTAGAAATGGGTAAAATTTTTGTGGCCACAGTGATTTGTTACAAAAACACCTAAGAAATAGTAGGTATGCGTGAACATAGATTATTTTATATGGAAAATTATCGACGCAAAGCAGCAGAAAGTGATATTATTATAAACTTAAATTCTTTATTACAAGTTGGCCTACTAAACTTTACCCAATGCTAGTAGGTACTTAGTACTCTACCTATATTTAGTTATTAAGGACTTTCTTATGAACTGAATTGTTGACTATAGAGATTTTTGTGGGAGTTCAAAATTTTTATTATCGTATTTTGATAATTACAAGTTATTATATCAAAGTGTTTTATGTCAACATGTTCTGGGATATAACGGCATAATTTGCTTGCTTATATATTTTTTGCATTTAAATGATTAAGTATATTAGTCTAGATCTGATGTATATGTAGTATAACCATTATTTAATTTATTTTATTTTGTGCGAAACTGTATTGATGTACATACAATTATTATATATTCGCCTTGCGTAAGGTCAATTCTTAGCAAAAATATTATTTACAATAAATTAGTGAAGAAACGGGTTTTAGCAAAATTTATATCATATAACCAATACTCAATATTATCAAGGTACGCGTTTTAAGTAATGTTTTATAGTAGATTTTAATCCTATTTTGTGCTGTCAACAATAATGGATATGATCTGAAACTAATTTATCTCAGCTGATCTTGTTACACTTAATTTAATTTCAATTCTTAAATAATTCACATCGGAGTCAAACGTATACTTTGTGTCACGTGTAATGTTAGTACAATTGTGCGTTTTCAAAGTCCTATATAGTATTATAAATTGCAATAGATGATATACGCTGAAGAAACAGTGAACTAGCTTACCTAGAGTCCGAGGCAGGATTTGTGGTCAGGACATCAACCGTGAAAGCTGAATATGCTGGCTCTAGTCTCAGGTTCACTAGAAAAGTAATATGTGACATTATCTATGAAAAGGGACCTTATTGTCGATGGCGCTTATGTCGTTGTTCAAGATGGCGCGATACAAACGTAACGCGGTTCGACGTAAGTGCCATCGACTATAAGGTCCCTTTTCATAGATAATGCCACATATTTCAATGTATGTTTAGTAGTAATACCTACTAATTATCCAACACAAATAAAGATATTTGATTGATTCCTAGTTTACTATATAATATTTTGTCAAAGGCCCGCACAGAATCGGAACGACACACATTAACATAGCATTCTATCATCTAAAAAAATATTGAATAACGGGCAGTTTATTTGTAAAATAGCGCCTATTGAATTTTTGTATACTTGCGGCGCTTTGGCTCTGGTTGTCAGCTAAGATAAGTTGGTCTTAAGTAGGATACAGTTTGTAAGTGTACATTCTACGACTTGACTGGGTAGACTTGTAGGTTTTGGCTGTTCCAAGCTATCAGTTGTAGGTAATAAGAACCGGGTAATGGCTTTCAACTCTACACTGGATTGTACGAAGTGTATAACTATCCATGGTAACGGTCTGTGTCAATTACATAATCTGGTACGTTGTTTCCCAGTAAATTAAAAAATCTTGACGTCAATCATATAAATAATATTTTTAATCATTATATCATTAATAATTCTATTTGTTGGGAACAAGGATCAAAGAATCCGTGGATTCAAAAGTCTATACAAAACCTGATTTATTTTGACAGCGAGAAACCTTCATAAAACTGAGACCTACTACGTATTCCTGAATTTACGCGATGTTGTATATACATTGCCAATCCAAGTAATATATGATCCTTAAAACGATATTCGTATATATTTGGAGTAAAATAAAAATATATATATACGCAGTTACAAATTCGTTGATAATGAGAACAATCCAGTGTGAGCGAGAAGTGACATCTGTCAACGCTGGTGTACGCTGTTGAGAGATGTCAAATTGACTTGTCTAAATAATAATTAGCTTCGAGTGTGTTTGCGATTCGCTACTGAGAGAAAAGGTTATAATATAGCAACAACGAATATAACTCTAGCGAGTAGTATGAAGTTACCTTTAAAATTAAAATAGAGTCAATACGGCCTGTCACGTGATATTAATTGTGGTAGTCCACACGGAAAGGTACCTTATGGCGCTTGGCGCTTACGCTATTATTAATGACGCTTCAATACTAATGTGACACTTTTCAACGTAAGTGCCAAGCGCCATAAGGTACCTTTCCATGTTACCACAATTAGTTACTATCATGATTAATTCCGAATTCTATTATTATTGACGTTAGCACATTCTTATAACAAATTTTACTAATATTACAGACGTTATCTTTACATTAATATTAATCTTTAAACGAAGTAGTCATGGAAGAATCTAAAAAAATGGACAAAAATATTATAGTTTTTTTTGTGTTTAGCAACAGTTACGCTATAGTATGGGGTAACAACGGGTACAACATTGAGTAGAATCGTAATCGAGCGTAATCGAATTGAATACTTATAATTATTGTAAGCTATCACAGTCAAGGTCAAATATATCGATGCGACCAAAGTGCTAAAATATATATACATACGTGCACCTTAAAGCTAAGATAATAAGGATGTATACATATTTTGGCAGTTTGGTTGTGTACATGTTTGACCTTGATTGTACATACTTATAGATCGAACCAACATAATATTTTAGAAATTTTAACACGCTGAATTTCAACAGTAACTAATTAAAATGTACGCATATCTGTATTTTACTACATTTTATTTAAATAAAATACAAAACTTTGTTAATTCGTTATACGTGACAGGCCGCATAAAGTAATTTGACCAATCTAAAACCTGAATAATAATCGCCACTGATTTGTTGGCCCGTCCAGTTTATACCCTAATATTTCAATCGAATAATCGTAGTATAGACTCCAAAATAATCAACTTTTTAAATTACGTAGACTGAGTGGTAGATTTTATTACTATATACGGAAGTAAACCATTCAATAATCGAAATTTTATATGTACTATTACTAAGTATGAGCTTTTCTTTCACTACCGAATATTGAACAGTAATCTAACATATACCTATAGTAATGTATGTGTGAATGTGCTTGGGCTCAATTCCATCGAAAACTGACAGACCCTACCGACTCCATGACTCCACACCAAGTCGATGGTCATTTGATAATCCAAATCGCTAGGAACTGGAAGGACTGTTGAAAAACGTCTAAATTGACATTGTGAATGTAGAGTAAGCCTAGCACAAAAGGGGTGTGACATTATTAAATAATATAACTAGAAAAGGACGAGTAGCCTATCTCGCCGCGAAATACTGACGCGCCCCTGTTGTGTTAGATATCCAGGTGTGGATAAATATGTCATGTCACAAACGGCTTATCCTGTTGATAACCGCATGTCACAGTTTGTCATGTCGAAAAGGGTCCTTGTCTCAAGTAATCAGCCTGTGCCCGCGAAACACGGAAACGTCATATCTTAACTCGAAAACAACATAACTATCATCTCTATTATTATAATTATATTTGGCATTATATTCATACTGGGTGTTATAAAAAACGTGATACAAGATTATCAAGCCGGCATCTGGTCATGATTTGGAAGAATTTTTACTATGGGGTCTACTTTGTAAAATGTAGAAAAAAACAACTCTCTCATACATTTTCGTCAACTTATACTTTACCTTTTCTATGGAACAGCTCAACTTTTATTTAATTTTACAAACTTCACCCCATAGTAAAATATGTTCAAAATCATGAACAGATGCCGGTTTGATAATCTTGTATGACATTTTTATAACAGCCAGTATAATTAGATTTGGCAAGCATAATCTGATTATTATAAAAGCATGATATAATTAAGCCAAAACATATTTAATCCTGTTTCAAATTAAAATCAGACCGATAGAAAAGTAATATGTGACTTTATTTATGAAAAGGGACCTTATTGTCGATGGCGCTTGTCGTTGTTCAAGATGGCGCGATACAAACGTAACGCGGTTCGACGTAAGTGCCATCGACTATAAGGTCCCTTTTCATAGATAATGCCACATATTTCAATGTATGTTTAGTAGTAATACCTACTAATTATCCAACACAAATAAAGATATTTGATTGATTCCTAGTTTACTATATAATATTTTGTCAAAGGCCCGCACAGAATCGGAACGACACACATTAACATAGCATTCTATCATCTAAAAAAATATTGAATAACGGGCAGTTTATTTGTAAAATAGCGCCTATTGAATTTTTGTATACTTGCGGCGCTTTGGCTCTGGTTGTCAGCTAAGATAAGTTGGTCTTAAGTAGGATACAGTTTGTAAGTGTACATTCTACGACTTGACTGGGTAGACTTGTAGGTTTTGGCTGTTCCAAGCTATCAGTTGTAGGTAATAAGAACCGGGTAATGGCTTTCAACTCTACACTGGATTGTACGAAGTGTATAACTATCCATGGTAACGGTCTGTGTCAATTACATAATCTGGTACGTTGTTTCCCAGTAAATTAAAAAAAAATCTTGACGTCAATCATATAAATAATATTTTTAATCATTATATCATTAATAATTCTATTTGTTGGGAACAAGGATCAAAGAATCCGTGGATTCAAAAGTCTATACAAAACCTGATTTATTTTGACAGCGAGAAACCTTCATAAAACTGAGACCTACTACGTATTCCTGAATTTACGCGATGTTGTATATACATTGCCAATCCAAGTAATATATGATCCTTAAAACGATATTCGTATATATTTGGAGTAAAATAAAAATATATATATACGCAGTTACAAATTCGTTGATAATGAGAACAATCCAGTGTGAGCGAGAAGTGACATCTGTCAACGCTGGTGTACGCTGTTGAGAGATGTCAAATTGACTTGTCTAAATAATAATTAGCTTCGAGTGTGTTTGCGATTCGCTACTGAGAGAAAAGGTTATAATATAGCAACAACGAATATAACTCTAGCGAGTAGTATGAAGTTACCTTTAAAATTAAAATAGAGTCAATACGGCCTGTCACGTGATATTAATTGTGGTAGTCCACACGGAAAGGTACCTTATGGCGCTTGGCGCTTACGCTATTATTAATGACGCTTCAATACTAATGTGACACTTTTCAACGTAAGTGCCAAGCGCCATAAGGTACCTTTCCATGTTACCACAATTAGTTACTATCATGATTAATTCCGAATTCTATTATTATTGACGTTAGCACATTCTTATAACAAATTTTACTAATATTACAGACGTTATCTTTACATTAATATTAATCTTTAAACGAAGTAGTCATGGAAGAATCTAAAAAAATGGACAAAAATATTATAGTTTTTTTTGTGTTTAGCAACAGTTACGCTATAGTATGGGGGTAACAACGGGTACAACATTGAGTAGAATCGTAATCGAGCGTAATCGAATTGAATACTTATAATTATTGTAAGCTATCACAGTCAAGGTCAAATATATCGATGCGACCAAAGTGCTAAAATATATATACATACGTGCACCTTAAAGCTAAGATAATAAGGATGTATACATATTTTGGCAGTTTGGTTGTGTACATGTTTGACCTTGATTGTACATACTTATAGATCGAACCAACATAATATTTTAGAAATTTTAACACGCTGAATTTCAACAGTAACTAATTAAAAATGTACGCATATCTGTATTTTACTACATTTTATTTAAATAAAATACAAAACTTTGTTAATTCGTTATACGTGACAGGCCGCATAAAGTAATTTGACCAATCTAAAACCTGAATAATAATCGCCACTGATTTGTTGGCCCGTCCAGTTTATACCCTAATATTTCAATCGAATAATCGTAGTATAGACTCCAAAATAATCAACTTTTTAAATTACGTAGACTGAGTGGTAGATTTTATTACTATATACGGGAAGTAAACCATTCAATAATCGAAATTTTATATGTACTATTACTAAGTATGAGCTTTTCTTTCACTACCGAATATTGAACAGTAATCTAACATATACCTATAGTAATGTATGTGTGAATGTGCTTGGGCTCAATTCCATCGAAAACTGACAGACCCTACCGACTCCATGACTCCACACCAAGTCGATGGTCATTTGATAATCCAAATCGCTAGGAACTGGAAGGACTGTTGAAAAACGTCTAAATTGACATTGTGAATGTAGAGTAAGCCTAGCACAAAAGGGGTGTGACATTATTAAATAATATAACTAGAAAAGGACGAGTAGCCTATCTCGCCGCGAAATACTGACGCGCCCCTGTTGTGTTAGATATCCAGGTGTGGATAAATATGTCATGTCACAAACGGCTTATCCTGTTGATAACCGCATGTCACAGTTTGTCATGTCGAAAAGGGTCCTTGTCTCAAGTAATCAGCCTGTGCCCGCGAAACACGGAAACGTCATATCTTAACTCGAAAACAACATAACTATCATCTCTATTATTATAATTATATTTGGCATTATATTCATACTGGGTGTTATAAAAAACGTGATACAAGATTATCAAGCCGGCATCTGGTCATGATTTGGAAGAATTTTTACTATGGGGTCTACTTTGTAAAATGTAGAAAAAAACAACTCTCTCATACATTTTCGTCAACTTATACTTTACCTTTTCTATGGAACAGCTCAACTTTTATTTAATTTTACAAACTTCACCCCATAGTAAAATATGTTCAAAATCATGAACAGATGCCGGTTTGATAATCTTGTATGACATTTTTATAACAGCCAGTATAATTAGATTTGGCAAGCATAATCTGATTATTATAAAAGCATGATATAATTAAGCCAAAACATATTTAATCCTGTTTCAAATTAAAATCAGACCGATAGATGGCAAACCATATTATTCACAAGTATATTTCTATCTTTACGGTTTTATATATAATTACAAACTACTTTAATATAATTACATCGTTACAAGGATGATAATTATCAGACTTAGATAGGCAATACCCATACAATATATCGTTTCTGCATTGCTGGCTAAGGTACTAGTGCCATCTAGTGTTTCACAGCCGCAAAGTAACTACCTACACACGATACTCGACAGATGGCGCTTTGTGCACATAGTAAAAATATACGTTTAGCCAGCAGTTCGAAGGAACGCGGTTTTGTAAAGGAATAGCCAAACCAAATAATTGTAACTATCTGATAAAAGCGACAAACAAAGAAACACAACTGTCACTTTCATTTTTAACCGACTTCAAAAAAAGGACGAGGTTATAGGTTTTTTTGTTTTGTATGTATGTTACTCGATATCTCCGAGATCCGTGAACCGATTTTTAAACTCAATGAGTCTTTAGAGAGATGGCGGTCTTTGATTCAGGTATAAAAGAACATGTTGTAGCGTGCGTAATTCCTGGTGTTGTTTATGCAAAAATCATAATAGTTTAGGGATAATAAATAGTGTTTCCGCGGGTCACAGCTGTTTTTATGAATACGGAAATCGATTAGTCAATTTAGAGAGTATATTCAAGACTGAACTGAATGTTGTCATTCCCAGTTTGTTTCGCTGATAATTCACAACGGATTTAATTCATCGAGTCGCTTGCTAATACTGAAATTGACTCTCTTGTTTTTTCTAAATCGTTTATTTTTTTGTATTTTCTAAATCCGTTATTTTACCACCGCGCTATCAGAAGAGGTCTCTCTGATTGCAGCTGTAAAAATGCACCAATAAAGAAAAAATATAAATTTTATACTACCTCTCCTTCTCGCAACGAGTCTGCCAACTGGAGTAAAAAACGGCTAAATGAACACTAGCAAAATTTAACCAAAATAAATTACAAACTCTGGCCAAACAGCTTTTAAAAACTATATTCTGGTGATTTGGGATTAAGTTCGGCCAGCGTTTAATACAAGTATAGTAAGCAACTCGATATTTTTAAAAACGTTACTTATAGGGCTTTGGGTGTTTCGCTGCTTAATTACTGGCGGGACCCTGCCCATAAATTTCTTCAACGGTACACTAGAGTACTATATCTGGGTTGATTGTGATGTCGTCCATTACCTTTTAATCTTGACTGCGTATCTATGGCGTTACACGATTAAAAAAAACGTTTAAAGTACCTCGTCGTGCCTGTATATATATGCTCCCATAGTGTACCGTCAAAAGAAAAACGCATGATTACCACTTTTCTTGTGCACGATATATTTACTTTGTTTTAATTAGTTTTAACTCAAAATTGAAGTAAGGTGTACGAAATCGGGTAGTTCTACAGACCGTCCCAGACAATTAATTTACTGTCGATATTAAAATATGAGATGTTCTGTAGATTCACCCTCATTGTGGTGGATTCGAAGCGTTGTATACCTGTTCATGGTAACCACTATATTAGATGTGGTAACCTAGTTATTTATACATATTGTTGACATGTAACTGTATCCATTAGTGAAAATAAACATTTCGTAAGTACTATTGTCTTTGATAAAATCCCCTAAAGATATTACCCACAATAATGGTCGTATAACTTCAAACTGGGGTAAATCCATACTTCTAAAAAAAACTGAAAGCTTATCAACCTTAGAGCAGAATGATTAACCTGAGTTTGAAGTTAAGCGACACAATGCTCATAAAAAGTTTGTTATTATGTTTTAGTCACAAGTTCATACAAGACTTGTGACATTTTAGTCACAAGTCTTGTACGAATTGTATATATGACATAAATATTTACTGTTTTTTTATGTATTATTTACTTATGATAAATCTGTACATTACTTAACTAACAAATCGCGGTTTTACCGGCTAAAAAGACAGCAGCTTTCTTGTACTTTTCTGTTGTCAAATATTTAAGTTTTGTAAAGATTTATCTTAAGTAAATAATAAATAAAAAGACAGTAAGCATTTAGGTAAATGTGTTCCGATGTTAGAGCATTGAGCTGGAACGTGCTAAGCGGCTAAAACGCTCCAACTCAAGATGAAATCATAGATTTTTAACAATTTAGCGGCTCCTGCCCATTGGGACAATTTTGCTAGCATCAAGGTTGGAAGCGAATAAAACGAATGTTGAACAGTTTTTTTTTTTTATGACATAGGCGGCAAACGAGTAGACGGATTGCTTGGTGTTAAGCAATTACCGTCGCCCATGGGCACTCGCAACACCAGGGGAGTCACAAGCGCGTTGCCGGCCTTTAAAGGGGGTTGGAGCTCTGGGAACCTTACTCACCATCAGGAACACAACACTACATACCTGAAAGGTGGCAGTGCTATTATCAACGCTGTGCCCTACCTCTCATAGAACAGTGTATAAAATGTACGATTGTAAGAATGTTATTTTAAGGGTTATGAATGAAATACATGTTTTACTGTAATATTTAATCCAAGCTTGAGGAACAAAGTAAATCTACACAATAGAACCTATGACAAGCGACGCAGCGGTCGGGTACCAAACTATTAACTATGGACTGGAAACGAATGACAGCCGACACAAAACGCGTGCAACTTTACTTTTCAATATACAAAGGTAATTTTGTTAATTATTGGCTTGAAGTGAATCTTGGGTCAATAGAAATATTTTTGGTTTGGTAGCAATAAAGAGTTAGCGATTTTAACATAAATTACAAAATTCACAGAAAAATTGCTCGTTAGAATTTAGTTTTTTTTTATTTATAAATCTTGCTGATTGGACTGTATCTGCTAGTCGTGTAAAGAAAATCCTAAAAATCGAAAATTATCTGCCAGTCGCTTATAGTCTGAGGACAAAACGATTACATGACGAAAATATGTACATAAAACTTTAAATAATCATAATATACTTAAAACTGTGTTTGAATAGCACAACTATATTTTAAATATTTCATTCACCCAGATTCGAATATTATAAGCAAAATACAAAGCGTGTTTAGAAAAATATCTCTGGACAAACGATTCTAATCTTAAATAAGCTATGAATTTCGCCACATGAAATGTATGATCCGATATGTAGTTAAATATACTAAAAATTACATTCTCGCAATTTATTGTCTTATGACCACAGTTACATTTAAAACATACAAAATGGATGAAGATCATTGTCATATATTTTTTTTACATTTTCTGTAAATTTCATATAAAATCGCGAAGTATAAACAGGCTCTGAAAGCAACACTTTGCGTCTACCACATAGGTACAACATCAATATAATAAATATATATATCGACAGCTAAATAATCGGTAATATATAACGGAACGATCTATTTTAATGGCTCCACAGTACAGATTTCTTTGTGCGTATCTATTACGTGACTACATAATACACTTACACTAAATACAACTCTGTATTCATAAGTTACCTGTATTCTAAAGGAAACAAGTGATATCATGTGCAGCACTGTACCCTTACCATGAGTTGTGACATTGACGTTTTCAATAACGAGTATCGAGTTTACTATCTGTGCATCTCGTTCGCACTAAAATAGTACAAGCGAGATGCACAGATAGTAAACTCGATATTCGTTATCGAAAACGTCAGTGTCACAACTCATGGTGAGGGTACTGATGTTGCTACGTCGTCTATTGTTTAGTAAGATTATTGTGAGACAACTATCACCATTTACAGTGAACAAAACTCCGATAGCTCGTAAAGTTTCTCTTTCCTTCAAAAAATGTACTTCACTAGTAGAAGGTAGCTCATGTACAATCAGCGTCATATAGATGGCAGCATCCAAAGTACTCATAAAGTTCGGTACACCATAGAATCTGTATGGTGTACCGAACTATTTGAATTCTGCCAATTATATGACGCGGACGGTACCTCAATACAACGAGGAGAGTATGCGGTGTTTAACATCATTTACGGATTTTGTAGATAGGTAGATTTCAACGTCAACTCATACTTGACCTTTTCTATGGAACAGCTAAATTTTTATTTAAGTTTACAAACTTCACCTCATAGTAAAATATGTTCAAAATCATGAACAGATGCCGGTTTGATAATCTTGTATCACATTTTTATAACAGCCAGTATAATTAGATTTGGCAAGCATAATCTGATTATTATAAAAGCATGATATAAGTAAGCCAAAACATATTTAATCCTATTTCAAATTAAAATCAGACCGATAGATGGCAAACCATATTATTCACAGGTATATTTCCATCTTTACGGTTTTATGTGTAATTAAAAACTACTTGAATATAATTACATCGTTACAAGGATGATAATTATCAGACTTAGATAGGCAATACCCATACAATATATCGTTTCTGCATTGCTGGCTAAGGTACTAGTGCCATCTAGTGTTTCACAGCCGCAAAGTAACTACCTACACACGATACTCGACAGATGGCGCTTTGGGCACATAGTAAAACTATACGTTTAGCCAGCAGTTCGAAGGAACGCGGTTTTGTTAAGGAATTGCCAAACCAAATAATTGTAACTATCTGATAAAAGCGACAAACAAAGAAACACAACTGTCACTTTCATTTTTAACCGACTTCAAAAAAAGGACGAGGTTATAGGTTTTTTTGTTTTGTATGTATGTTACTCGATATCTCCGAGATCCGTGAACCGATTTTTAAACTCAATGAGTCTTTAGAGAGATGGCGGTCTTTGATTCAGGTATAAAAGAACATGTTGTAGCGTGCGTAATTCCTGGTGTTGTTTATGCAAAAATCATAATAGTTTAGGGATAATAAATAGTGTTTCCGCGGGTCACAGCTGTTTTTATGAATACGGAAATCGATTAGTCAATTTAGAGAGTATATTCAAGACTGAACTGAATGTTGTCATTCGCAGTTTGTTTCGCTGATAATTCACAACGGATTTAATTCATCGAGTCGCTTGCTAATACTGAAATTGACGCTCTTGTTTTTTCTAAATCGTTTATTTTTTTGTATTTTCTAAATCCGTTATTTTACCACCGTGCTATCAGAAGAGGTCTCTTTGATTGCAGCTGTAAAAATCCACCAATATAAAAAATATCAATGTTATACTACCTCTCCTTCTCGCAACGAGTTTGCCAACTGGAGTAAAAAACGGCTAAATGAACACTAGCAAAATTTAACCAAAAGAAATTACAAACTCTGGCCAAACAGCTTTTAAAAACTATATTCTAGTGATTTGGGACTAAGTTCGGCCAGCGTTTAATACAAGTATAGTAAGCAACTCGATGTTTTTAAAAACGTTACTTAAAGGGCTTTGGGTGTTTCACTGCTTAATTACTGGCGGGACCCTGCCCATAAATTTCTTCAACGGTACACTAGAGTACTATATCTGGGTTGATTGTGATGTCGTCCTTTACCTTTTAATCTTTACTGCGTATTTATGGTGTTACACGATAAAAAAAAAACGTTTAAAGTACCTCGCCGTGCCTGTGTATATATGCTCCCATAGTGTACCGTCAAAAGAAAAACGCATCATTACCACTTTTCTTGTGCACGATATATTTACTTTGTTTTAATTAGTTTTAACTCAAAATTGAAGTAAGGTGTACGAAATCGGGTAGTTCTACAGACCGTCCCAGACAATTAATTTACTGTCGATATTAAAATATGAGATGTTCTGTAGATTCACCCTCATTGTGGTGGATTCGAAGCGTTGTATACCTGTTCATGGTAACCACCATATTAGATGTGGTAACCTAGTTATTTATACATATTGTTGACATGTAACTGTATCCATTAGTGAAAATAAACATTTCGTAAGTACTATTGTCTTTGATAAAATCTCCTAAAGATATTACCCACAATAATGGTCGTATAACTTAAAACTGTGGTAAATCCATACTTCTAAAAAAACTGAAAGCTTATCAACCTTAGAGCAGAATGATTAATCTGAGTTTGAAGTTAAGCGAAGAAGAAAGCTCATAAAAAAGTTTGTTATTGTGTTTTCGTACAAGACTTGTGACTAAAATGTCACTATTCTTGTACAAATTGTGTATATAAGTAACATAAATGTTTACTGTTTTTTTTTTTATTTTTTATTATTTACTTATGATAAATCTGTACAATACATAACGAACAAATCGCGGTTTTACCGGCTAAAAAGACAGCAGCTTTCTTGTACTTTTCTGTTGTCAAATATTTAAGTATTGTAAAGATTTATCATAAGTAAATAATAAATAAAAAAACAGTAAACATTTAGGTAAATGTGTTCCGATGTTAGAGCATTGAGCTGGAACGTGCTAAGCAGATAAAACGTTCCAACTCAAGATGAAATCATAGATTTTATCAATTTAGCGGCGCCTGCCCATTGGGACAATTTTGCTAGCATCAAGGTTGGAAGCTACAAGATGTCGATTAGTAATTTTGTGACCTTGAACAAAAAATATAAAACGAATGTTGAACAGTTTTTTTTTTTTTTATGACATAGGCGGCAAACGAGTAGACGGATTGCTTGGTGTTAAGCAATTACCGTCGCCCATGGGCACTCGCAACACCAGGGGAGTCACAAGCGCGTTGCCGGCCTTTAAAGGGGGTTGGAGCTCTGGGAACCTTACTCACCATCAGGAACACAACACTACATACCTGAAAGGTGGCAGTGCTATTATCAACGCTGTGCCCTACCTCTCATAGAACAGTGTATAAAATGTTTCATATTTGACATTGAATGTTATTTTAAGGGTTATGAATAAAATACATGTTTTACTGTAATATTTAATCCAAGCTTGAGGAACAAAGTAAATCTACACAATAGAACCTATGACAAGCGACGCAGCGGTCGGGTACCAAACTATTAACTATGGACTGGAAACGAATGACAGCCGACACAAAACGCGTGCAACTTTACTTTTCCATATACAAAGGTAATTTTGTTAATTATTGGCTTGAAGTGAATCTTGGGTCAATAGAAATATTTTTGGTTTGGTAGCAATAAAGAGTTAGCGATTTTAACATAAATTACAAAATTCGCAGAAGAATTGCTCGGTAGAATTTAGTAATTTTTTTATTATTCTTGCTAATTGGACAGTATCTGCTAGTCGTAAAATCGAAAATTATCTGTCAGTCGCTTATAGTCTGAGGACAAAACGATTACATGACGAAAATATCTACATAAAACTTGAAATAATCATAATATTCATAATATACTTAAAAACTGTGTTTGAATAGCACAACTATATTTTAAATATTTCATTCACCCAGATTCGAATATTATAAGCAAAATACAAAGCGTGTTTAGAAAAATATCTCTGGACAAACGATTCTAATCTTAAATAAGCTATGAATTTCGCCACATGAAATGTATGATCCGATATGTAGTTAAATATACTAAAAATTACATTCTCGCAATTTATTGTCTTATGACCACAGTTACATTTAAAACATACAAAATGGATGAAGATCATTGTCATATATTTTTTTTACATTTTCTGTAAATTTCATATAAAATCGCGAAGTATAAACAGGCTCTGAAAGCAACACTTTGCGTCTACGACATAGGTACAACATCAATATAATAAATATATATATCGACAGCTAAATAATCGGTAATATATAAAGGAATGATCTATTTTAATGGCTCCACAGTACAGATTTCTTTGTGCGTATCTATTACGTGACTACATAATACACTTACACTAAATACAACTCTGTATTCATAAGTTACCTGTATTCTAAAGGAAACAAGTGATATCATGTGCAGCACTGTACCCTTACCATGAGTTGTGACATTGACGTTTTCAATAACGAGTATCGAGTTTACTATCTGTGCATCTCGTTCGCACTAAAATAGTACAAGCGAGATGCACAGATAGTAAACTCGATATTCGTTATCGAAAACGTCAGTGTCACAACTCATGGTGAGGGTACTGATGTTGCTACGTCGTCTATTGTTTAGTAAGATTATTGTGAGACAACTATCACCATTTACAGTGAACAAAACTCCGATAGCTAGTAAAGTTTCTCTTTCCTTCAAAAAATATACTTCACTAGTAACTCATGTACAATCAGCGTCATATAGATGGCAGCATCCAAAGTACTCATAAAGTTCGGTACACCATAGAATCTGTATGGTGTACCGAACTATTTGACTACTTTGAATTCTGCCAATTATATGACGCTGACTCTACCTCAATACAACAGGGAGAGTATGCGGTGTTTAACATCATTTACGGATTTTGTAGATAGGTAGATATACAGTTACAACCTAACCGTTTGACTAAGCTGCGTTCTAAGAAAATCGGAGCGCAAATCAGATTTTGAAATTAGAGTTTATTATTGTAATGAAAAAAACATTAATTACTGTAATAGCGCATCGTAATATACACTCCCAGTCGTGTCATAACATTAATAAATCCATATGAATTATTTTCCACAGCATTAAAGAATACGATTAACGAAGCTTCTATATTCCTTCCGCTTTCAAGAAATCTAGAATTAATGAACTCTGTCAGGTCAACTAGATGGCGCTGCATACCACCTACCGCCACTATTTTAAAAACAGAATAGATTGTCAAAAATGCAGTCATCTAATTCACATATAATAAAAAAAATTAGGAACATTCGTCAATACTTTACAGGTAAAACATAATATATATAAATGTCAAACATTGAATCAACCCAACAATATGTAGAGTCATTTTAGATCCATAGGGATAATATTAGGGAAAATGAAGACAGATTATTGTAACTACTTCTACAACATTTAAATTGATCTGGGCTTTAGAGAACGTCCTACAATTTACATAAATATCTTAGTATTTTAAAATTTCTTTGGAAAAATATAGATTTACATTTACAAAAGGGGCTACAATTTATTAGATATTGTCATTATTTTATTGTCACGTACGTTTATTTCTTGGCATTAATTCCATTAATTCAAATTAGGAAGAGTATGAGGCATAATGTTTCAGTTTGAAAATATTTTCAATAATTATATATGTATAACATGTAAATAGTATTAAAACACAGTATTGTCATTATCATTATTATCAGTGTAACTTAGGAATAAAGTGTCTACAAAATCCAATACATTAATGTCGAGTATATTACTGTTTAATGCGCTCCTTTAACACAATCGTTGTAATTTACGTCTGAAATTATATAATTATATAAATATGATATTTATTCTCTAAGTAGTATGCATTATTTTCCTACAACGTCCAACATTCAAATATGGGCCAGTACTAACACAAATTTACAGACAGCTAAACATTGATGACACAACCTTTATGGTAAACTGGATATGGTTTTTCTAAAGTAGATACATTTTATAAATATAACTATTTAACCGCCACAGCCAGCCCCTGCAAATTGAATTTGGAAAATCGTCTATATTTTGTTCATGTACTTAATTTACATGTACATGTTACAAACAGATTTACAAAACACATGGTACAAACTAATATTTAACATGACTTGGCTTTGTGTCGTACTAAGAACTACAAATATTTTTTGTGATGGCTACACCGGTTAAATTATTATACAAAAATTATCTTTAGCTTCTAAAACATAGCTTTAATAATTCAAATAAGCATAGAAAAAAATCTAAGACTTAGATTAAATTTTAATACAGTAGAAATGTGTTTACATTTTCGTTCATATACAAAACATTATTGTCTCTAATTTACGCTAGGAGCAACCCCGCGGGCTCAAGATATGACCTGAACACTTAACTTTGTCTACTTAGACTCTGAACAGCGATACTCTACTGATCATTCGCTTTGTTATATTCAAAAGACGCTCTAATTTGTACTTATTTTAAATCCAGTTTACAAAATTATAGGAAATCTTAGAAGCTGGTTCTTCTTATTTAGGTACTGAAAAAAATATGTGTTATAAAAATCTTACAACACTTCTCTCAAACACTTTTCTTCCACTTTATTCATACGAAGATAGACAAATAATTGCTATTAACGAAGCGGCTTCGCGGCGGTACCCATTAAAATTTCCAAGATTTTAAATAGGTACCTAGGTAACGAAAGGCAGAGAGTAACTAATCAGATAATTCCTGTCTTTCCCGAGTTCAGGAATAATGTACATTTTTGTCCACATAGTATACAATTGTTTTTCGTAGTACCTAAAACATTATCAAGTCGTATTGGAACAATGTACTGTTTTGCATTAGTCTCAGAATTATGGTGACGAATATGCTTATAGGTAAGCATAGCACATAGTTCCGAAAAAAGAGAAATAGCCAGCATGTCGAAGATATTATAGACTTTAATTTTGTAGCCAAATGATAAAAATAAAAGTTACAAAAAATAACAATTAGGAAACTAGGTAAATACTCGTACCACATATAATTGTTTTATAGGAAGTTACATTATTAAATCGTCTTTCAAATATACTAAAGCGAATGTTATATTTATAGTATACAAGTAGGTACATTACAAACGACTTGTATTACTCGTCTACGGTCGTATTCTATACTTAGAGTTGTAGTGCATTATACTACACATGTTCTATGATAAAGCCAAATACCAATGCATTTCTTTTATGTTATTTATAAAGTTTAGGTATCATTTTTTTATGTGTAAGAATTCTATTCCGTTCTAGTATATTAATATACAATTTAACGTAACGAAGCGTGGCCTTCCGGGTGTTTTAAACCATTTAGACAGTTGCACTCTGTTTTTATAATTGTTTGATTTGTAACGGCATTTTTAGATTCAGTTTATTTATTGTCAGATTTTCTTTACATGCGATACTTTACAGATTTATTGACATATTTTGTAAAATATCGGCCTTGGCCAATATAAGGCTACAAGAACACTTTTGTGATTGTACATTTAAATGATTATTTTTCACTGTCTTTTTTTAATTCCCAAAACATCAAATTGACTTCTAATTGTATAATGTTGATTTTTCAGATGTTTATTGACTCGTAAAAATAAGGTTAGGTATATTTTATTTCCTCTAGACTTTTCTAGACAATGTCGTTGCTACTTTAATTTGCTAGGTACTTTACAATTTTATATTTTTAATTTAGTTTATTTTGACTCTAACATGGGAAATATTTTGAACAGCTTGTGGAAGATACTGAAGTACAAAAGTCATAAGTTTTACTTACGATTGATACTATGTTCTAACTTACTCTACATTACTTAATTTGACTAGAACGGGAAATGAAAACCAGAGTTTTCTTTGACATTGTGTCCTTCCCTAAATATGTAGATGAATTTTATAAAATGTTGTAGACATCCAAATTAACTTTTAATAGTTTTCTTTATATTACGTGTACTTTATTTATTTAAATATTTTCAGTGTAAGAGACAGGTTCACACGTTTAAATCCCGGTTTTTTTTAAATGTTTATTTATAAATTTATTCAAACATTGTACCAACAGACGGGTTCCACCCTTTTTGCCGTAGTCTTTAATTTGTCTTTAAAATGATCATTAAATTCTCTTCCATTAATATAATGTTTGTTAGATTTTCCATATAAAAATTTTCAACTTTAACAATTCTAGGAGAAAGCTCGAATAAGAAGAAGACTCATAAGAGGTCGACAACCATACTTCCGTTACTTTAGGGTAAATGCCAGAAACTAGCTACCTTAGGAGAATGCCACACAGTTGTTTGCTACCTATTTTATATATCTACTGATTCCTTTACTAAGGTCTCGATCGAAGAATATGGATGCCATTTCTCCGTTTCTAACAGAGTTGAAAATGTCACGGTTCGAGTACTCAACGCTCAAAAATTCTTCACAGTGGTGAAATATTTATATGTTTTTTTATTGGTAAATTGCGAAGTGGCCTGTTATAAGGATGACTAGTTATTGGCAATTTACCTACTTATCTAAATAGTTTATCTATATCGCAGGGCTGTGAACAAAATTGTTGAAAGAGTAATGTACAAAACAATGGGACAGCCAGCCCTTCTAGTTATATTAACGTTGAGCACAGCTATTTCTATACACAATTAAATATTTCATACCACACAATATTTACTGAAACATCTGTTATGCTTCTAAAAAGAAAAAAATAGTCACTAATAGGCAACTACTAAACTGTTTCTTATACAAGTCCCACTACCTACGCTAGCTACATCAGTTAGCATCTAAAGTTGTTATCTTATGAACTATTAAAGCTATTTTACTAATTCCTTATAAATACCAGTATCTTCTTTTTATAAAATGTCACTACCTAACTACTAAACAGTTTAAATAAATTTGTAAATAGCATTTTAATATGAGTATTCCCAATTATTTCTGTAACTACTAGGAGAGTGTACAGTATGTTACAGCTAAAACTAAGTTTTGTAAATATATTGTCAAAAAATTAAGGTACTGTTATTATGTCATTAAGGTTATTATTGTCGGATCAATTTATGTTTAAACGTTATAAACACCCTATTCGGTACGAGGGAAGTGCGTTTCAAATAACACGTGACTTACGCTAATACATCTATGTAGGTATGCTATTTTACCTGGAAGATAGAACACAATCAAATCCGCTATGGCGAGGAACTGGGGAAAGTCTACATAAGGATCTATTACACCAGACTACTATCATTGAACCAAAGGTTACACTTACTTCCTTTCTATAAAAGCACTTTTCCCTAGACTACTAACACCAAACATCAAACAAACATACACTCAATTTATAATCGAGACTAAACGTCCAACGAGACGGAATAGAAATGAAAAAATCAAGGGACATGTAAAATCTTTTCAAAGATTAGGCTAAAGCTTCACGATCCTACTTAACCGTAAGCCGGTTACATCCAACACTCACATTAAATAATATATTTATATCTATGTCTTACCTAAGACTTAAAACCCCGAGAAAAAGTATCGAGAGCTTAAAAGAGCAGACGTCATGAGTACACGTTGAATACAATACGATAGGTCTCATTCACAATACACGGCTTACTATCACAGCTTCAGATTTACCTCACACGATAATCGAGTGATATGTAAAAATAATTAGCCATTTCATTCTTGTCGATAATTATTGTCAACAGTATTATTTATTGTCATTCGTGAGCGCCGTGCGGCGCTCTGTAAAATTTCTATCAATTTATAGTCAAAAGTCCTTTTTAGCGTAAAGTTAAAACCCGACTGATGTGGTTAGAGTCTTTCCTCTTGTGCGGGTTGGGGCGCGAGGTTACTCAAATGTCCTCAGAGCGGGCGGAGTCGTCATTGAATTGTTCTATCTGCTTTTCAATCCAGTTGATGTACTTCGGGACGTACGCGTAGACGCCGGGAAGCCGCGGATGAGCGCACTTGATGCCCCAAGAGACGATGCCGCCGACGTACCAGCGCGAGGAATCGTTCGGGTCCTTACAGAGTAATGGGCCTCCTGAATCTCCCTGAAAAATATTTAATCACCATTATCATAATTTCAGCCGTAAGACGTACCTACACTGCTGGACATAGGCCTCTTGGGCGGGAATTTGCCATAGTCGATACGCTTGTCAGGCGGGTTGGCGACCACAGTTCTGAGCTGTTGATTCAGTTTTGACAGACGCTGCTGTTATCTCGTCTGTGTTTTCCCTTGTCGCCGCTTACGGCATTGGAGGGAGGAGACGGGATGGTGCTACCTATATACCACACGGTGTAAACGGCGGCGATTCAAGCATTATGTGAATACACCAGTTTAATTGTTGACGTATTTCAGAACTTCATACCAATGAATAACAAAGGCAAGAAAAACTATTATAGAAAATTAATTCCCTAAATATAAAGTCGTGGAATGTTTTTTATCCAAGGTTGATAACGCCTTGAATTTAATTTATCCACTTGAAATGAAAAACTACTCAACGCATATTTCGCATATTCCAACATTACAAGTTTCAACTAGTATTAATGTTATCTATTTATAGCTTATCTATAGGAATGCGATGGTGATTAATAACAAAAAGCACTGTTGCCACTTAAACCTTGAGAATATGGATTTATCAGTCTGTCAGCTTTCGCTGTCGCTGTTATTGATTCGTTCCTAAAAATGATTGCGTAATCTTAAAGAAACTGTTCGAATAGGTTCTGGGGGCCGATATTTAGCGGCGAGTACTCGAATAGTGAAATTTTAAACGTGACCAAACAAAGAAATAGTATTTGAAGAACATAAATGATGGTAACGAATAATAATCGTGGGTATCGAAAATATACAATTTTCTGCAAAGCTAATGCCTAGTGAGGATTTTTTGTGTGCTTTGATTTTTCGACTCCAAATTTTCGAGTGCACGATTCTCAAAAACCGGCCCCCTGAGCAAACGTTGTCGAGTCTCTAACCGAGTTTATTGGATATCGATGATTACATACACTTTTGCGTTCAGGGACGGACCCTTGTCAGCCCTTCAGTTTGAACATGTTGTAAAGATGCCTACTAAAAGGCCGTGCCGAAAGCAAACTATTTTTAGGGTTTAGGTACACGTGTACAAATATTCCTGTGACTAGTGGAAATTAAACTTAACTCAGTCTCATTCAACTTAGAAGATTACCATGTTTTTCACACTGTGGACACTTGTTAATGGTTTGTGGGGTGTAAGATTGAATTTATAAAATATATATTTCTTACAAATTTTGCTTTAATTCTAATCAATAATTGTGTATTAAACTCGATACAAAGTGGTAACTTTACTAACCTGACAAGCATCCTTTCCGCCCTCGGGGTAGCCCGCACAGATCATACCCTCGGTGACATTTAAGTCACGGTGCTCCAGCCATTGGTTGCAGAGGTCTCGGTTCAGAACTGGTACCTCCACCTCGTTCACAGCCGGCTCGTATTCAGACACTGTTTCAACCGAAATAATTAATATATTACCAGGACTCTTTAATTCTGGTCTTTACCAACGAATAAAAACATAAACTTAAATAGCCTTTGTCCAGCAGTCGAATTCTTTTATATGATGGTGATGACGAAGAAATAGCAGCGACTTAAAGTATGTACTTTGTTGGTTTCACGGCTAGCAGACCAAGGATTCAAGCAAGGTTTCAAAAACCTTCGAGAGCGGTTCAAGAGTTCATAAAGTAGTCAAAGTGCTCTCTAGCATCGCGATACTCTCGTTTGTGCTCGTATATACTTACTGTCTTTGTCATCCCGCTTGCCCCAACCAATGACAGTGCAGTGGGTGCCCGGTGGCAGCACGCGCTCTGCTGGTGGAAGGCACACCGGAGACAGGTGCTCGTGGTAGCGCACTCGAACTGCCAACTGTTCAAACAATACAATTTAAGCAACTAACAATTTAAGCACCTGGTTTAAGCAAAGGTGACGATGGTGAAGATTCTACGGCATTAGAAATATGACTGATCCCTTCTGGGCATGACTGACGTAAGTTAATAGTTTTCATCTCAAGACATGCAGTAGGGCTGTGTCTTAACGCTAAAAGTTACATGCACTCCAAAGGTGGTGATCCTGGTGCAATTTTCTTGCACTGTAGTGTTATTTACAAAATTTATTGTCTACCAGATTATACTTGACGGATGTGCCTACATTGTAGGTGTATTGCAAAAATGTAGTATAGAGTTGCATACCTGAAATAAGGCGATGTCGTTATCATGAGCTACGCCGACGTTGTACAACGGATGAGGCACGACGCGGCGTACTTTCACCTTCTGGCCGTAGTACGCATGCGAGCGACGCCGAGTGATACCAAGCTGTATCGTCCATCCATTTACGTCCGAGTGACTGGAAAAAATCAACAGCATGAGTGCCTTGGCAGCCTAAATTCTAATTAAAACACAGACAGACAGGAATTTTAGAAAGTTATTTGCTTGTTAAAGAAACGTAGGATATTGTGTATTGATTATTAACAGGATCATCTAGAAGTTATTTGTTTGGCAAGGAGCTAACTGGTCAATCACCAACGCCATCGGGAAATACCTGAGTAATGGACTCGCCGAGCAGTGGCTGGCGGTGTAGACCAACTGGTTGATAAGATAGTCGCGAGGAACGGATTCCGGCCACGATGCACGTACACAGAACACTTACTTGCCCACGCAGTGGCTGGCGGTGAGCACCCACTGGTCGGCCACAAGCACCCCGGCGCAATAGAACACCTCCTCGGGCCCGCCGAGGATGGCAGCCAGGAATGGCCAGTCGCCAGGAGTAGCCTCGACTCCGCCCACGATGCGTTTCGTGCCTTTCGGTGACGTGCGACGGCGACCGCATTCTGAAGACAAATACGTCAAGTCAAGTTTGTTTATCGGTATTTTTGTTACTAAAGCATGGAGGCAAAAGTATGTTTAGCGAATACCCACAGACCCGCACAACGGGTCGGATGTCCTTGGAACAGATGTCCTTAAACTATGCAGATCAACAATGTGAGGTAGTGCACAGAGAATTATCACCACACTTGAATCTGGAATAGGCGGACTGGTGTAATGCCTCCTCACAAAATATCACAGGCATAATAACACTGCTACTATTATTTTATACTATTAAACAAATGTGAAGCTTAAATGAATTGATGTCTGCTTCATTTGAACGTTCATCTGTTTATTTTCCTTCCATTAACTTGAATGGTTAGATATCCACCTGGTAGGAAACATACAATAAAATAAGTTACTGAAGCGGTATTAAGTACAAAGTAGTTAGCAAAGGTCTGTTAAATGTTGTCTCCATCTAACAAGCAACAATTTTAAAATGAGGGAGAGTGATAATCATAAACGTTCATCAGATATGAAGCGCAGTTGATGTTAAAGATGAGCTTGAGAAATGTCATGAATGAGCCACTCAGAACTATAATATCAGGTGTAATGAATAATCCGCGGTCCTACCGTATTTTTCTTGGTAAAGTTAGCCTTATCTGTCGTTGTCATGTTATTTAAGTCAGCCTCTGAAGATAATATAAATATTCTTGGTCAACCTCAGTACCCATCAAGAAAGAGTAGGAAAGTATTGCGAGATTAACGATCTATATAAGATTTTTTTATTGTTTGTAAACCTTTTTTAATATTTATATTAATAAATGTAATAAAATATGCAATAAGGCTGACGAATTCCAAAAAAGTGTTCCCATAGAAATCGAATTATTTTTTATTGATAATATATGATTCGACCACCTCAGTTGTTTAACAAAATACCCTAACTAATTATACAGAAGTAATAAGGGTTATTGTTTTTTGAACGACAGTGGTGTCGACACAGGTGACCGTACGTGTGAGGTGATAAATGTTTATCATTTTTCACGATATGCCTAGGCAATTCGTGATATTACGATCTGCCGACATATTTAACCCAAATTATTCCTATCTGTATTTACAGAATAAAAAGTAATAAGGGTCACTTTTGTAAAATTTATAATAGGGTATTTTGATATTTGGTGATAATAATTTATAGACACATCGGTAACAATTTTAAGTGCTCGTGTTCCAAGTTATCACGCTGGAGATTATTCACTATAATTTTATGTACTCAATATTCAGGTACTTCTATCATCAAGGTTAATAAAGATGTTTCAACGATGTACACGGTATCCACGTGTAAAGAAAATAATATTAAATTTCCATTTCTAAGGTATTTGTCGGTTTTCAGATAGACGTGGATACACGGAATAAATTTAAAAGATATTTATTTCGTTTAGGAGAGATAAGTTGCCAAGAAACATCCTGTGGTACAAAACAAACTGCCTTTTTATTTTGTAGTAACATTTTATAAAGATAAGGATGTGTAATCCTTATTTTTCTGTTGCTATTTAGGTACATTCAAGGCCAAATTATCCACGTATGTATGTATGTATGTGCCTACCTATGTACTTTATTATTATAATATTATTTTCTCAAACATGCAATGAAATGTCTTCGTTACGTGCGTCATAATAGGCTTCGAAGTATCACGTTTAGGGCGGATCGACTCCAGAGGACAGGTAACGAATTTCATATAAAATTGAAGGCCTAGGCCGGGAAGTAATTTTTTTTTAATTTTTATGTATACCTGGCGTCTGTGTTCATGAAGCCTGTTCAAACAGCTGAGTTATATTTTTTTATCATTTTTAGTGACTAAATGATTAGCGGGCTAAAAAATAATCTTGCTTATTTCAGACGAAATGGTATGAAGAGATTTATTTTATTTATCATGTAATTGAATATTCATATCATCAGGTTATTACATTATTATATTTATTCATGCTCTCAATTTTAAAATTGTATTGGCAACACCAAACACTACTCCACGCATGCGCGTTTTTGAACGCATTTTTGACTCAACCAATCACAGGACACTTTTACTTGTTTTAATAATGGCGGAATGAAAAAGTTTCTCGGCGTGTAAAACTCTGTTTATTAAGACTAAATAGTGGTAAATAGTGTGATTCAATGCTTTTGTGACTTAGATATAGTGTTACGGGTGTATAAAAATTGAATAATATAACCGGGCCCGGTTTTATTTATCTATATTTTGTTATTGTGTACCGCCAAAGGCAGATGCCGTAGCGCCATCATTTAAAAGGTAAGTGCATTCTTTTTTGGTGTTTTTTCTAAATGTTGTATATAATAATTATAGCCAGACTATTTATGATAGTCATTAATTATTACATCGAAGGCAAAAATACTACAAAGCGGGATTGGAGGGAAAATTAAAAAACTTATGCCGTGAAGCTGTTTTGTTCAGTGGTATTTTTTTATTTATTTCATTGCATTAGTTTGAGAAAAGCACTATACATGCCTAGCCGTGAAAGGGTCTTGAAGGCTTCGTATACTATCCGGCCTCCTTACAGTCGGCCGTATATACAACTCAGCCTTCAACCCCCTTTTTCCCGGCGGCTGCAGTAATGTACTATTAATGTATACGTAACTATGTATACATATTTTAGGACCTTGGCTCTGTCGATATCATTGTAATTGACTACGAGTATACCTATCTACTGTACTCGTAAGTCGAACTAGTCCCTGTCCATGACCCTTTTAGAAAATCCTGGAACGAATTAAAAATAAATTAGGGGCCTGTTCCGTATATTTCTATATGTAAGCACAAATATACCATATTATTCTAAATGATTTGTTACAGCATTAACATATTCAAAACTAGCAAAACGGTCGAATTTGCTATTGGTTTCATAAAACACAGGGCCTTTTAATACGCTACGCTACGCAACGCACTGATCTATCAGTCAACCATTCTATCTACCATTTTTGAATTGCTTAACAATATTTTTTCTCATGAATGTCATTTTTGATACAATTTTTTCTTGCCGATTTTATGGTTTTTGCACAATTATCAACTACTCATCGAGAGGATCATAACGAGCCAAAAAACACGGGTTTGTCATGTCTGTTTAAGGAGTTGCTATGACAGTCATAGATCATCAGATCAGCGGTACTATAAATTTTGCATTGTCACCAAACTTACATAAGTGTGTAAGTCAGCTCAATCGGTTAAAGATCTACTTAAAACTTCCGTTGCCAGATTTAACCCGAATTTACTTATAAGTACATACATATTTACACACTTACATTGCAAGTTAAATAAAAGCTTGTAAAAAGAGATGTCCTTACCTGTTTAATAATGGAAATAAAAACTGCTGAACTGAACTGTATCTACTTTCGGTGATTACATTTTCTTTAGTACGAAAACTAATGAAACAAAAGAAATTCTACCATATTTCCTTTTACAAAAGATTTAAACTCCATTGAAAGGGAGTGTACATTGTAATGCACACAGGGCGTTACGAGGATATATGTGCAATACCTGTAAGGTAGGTATTACGAGGTATATCGTCTCGGTTGCGAGATAGACAAAGGATACATTATAAAAAGTCAATAACCCTGTCAAGTCGACTTGTTGTCAAAATTTAGAAGTTCAGTTTCTACAGCAGGAAGCGGTATAAATGTCGTGGATTTTAAACTGTATTATTCGTTTTAAAAAAGGAAATACTAATGGAAAATACAGGTACAATAATGGCTTCTGTTAAACAAATTAGGGGACAAAAATGAAATCTTTCGTCGGAATGAGTTCGTTATTCACCCGGAGCGGCGTCCGGAGCGTAATTGAAAACAAAAACCCCTTTTCGTGGCCAGGTAAACAAATTCTAACGTCCCAAGTAACGCGAGTCTAAAATAGTATATTTCGATACAAGTAAAAAAAAATTTTTTTTCGACGAGGGTGAAATTTGGTGCTCGAGTGAAACGAGGGTGACAATCACCCGAGTCTTAAAGAAGTTTTTACACGTGTATCGAACCCAATTTTTCATAACAAGTGCCTTAAAAAGTGAAATTTACGCACGCGAAGCTTGCGAAAAGTACACTTTTTACGCACTAGTTAGGAAAAAATGTATTCTAATTTTTCTAATCAACTACATACATAGTGTGTAAATGTAGAGTGAATCTCTTAACGGTGGGTAGCATATGACTTGATATGACATAAGAAATATATTTAGAAAACTTTTGCTTAGAATTATATCCATACAAAATAATTCGCAATGCAATGCAACACACTCGAGCTAAGCACTCGTTGAACTAAGTTAGTTTCAAAAGCTTATATTATATCGCGTAATGTTTGCAGTACATAACTGCTCAGAAATTTTACTAAATCCTATGTCTGGTTTAATCCTTCACCCGTATTAGGTTTACACACAGTATTGCATGTAGGTGAGAAACTAACTATAAAGGATATAATGTCTGTAGTTGTATAGAAAAGAAATATGGAACTTACGTCGTAATTCGTATACAGAATGCCAACATGCTTCTTATAATATAAGCCAGTACAGAGGTACTACTAGATACTGGTAGGACTAGGTTCTGGTAGAGACCAATACTGGCCACAGACATAGATAAGTCTCGCTTTTTGTGTCGATTTGATATGGTTAAAGACGATATGAGTCTTGGATAGGATCGTCCTCGCATTGCTGACTAATGTACTACTGAAATCTAATGTAGTGTGTGACAGCCGCTCGCAATAGGTCTAGAGTTGCCTAGAATTTGTTCGCTTGCAAACGCCCGCAAAGTAACTGCACACGATACTCGACAGATGGCGCTTTACGTACTTAGTACCAGAAATATGCGGTTAGTCCGCAATTTGCAGGAACACGGTTATGTATAGAGGACATTTTCAAATCAACCTTGGTTAAGGTCTATATAATTCCTCCCTACAAATATTTTACGAAGACTATCTAGTTATACGAAAAAATAAACATGCTTTCATCTTTATATTAACACAATAATATAATATTGGCCGTATCGATATCTGACCTTGGGCCGTAGCCAAGATAACAATCGACTGTCGAAACGCAATGGGAACGAAAAATAATAATGTAATGAAAGGATCACGTGACTTGTACGTCGATCTGTCATTCCAATACATACATTTTCGTTTCCATTGCGTTTCTACAATCGATTGTTATCTTGAAGCAAACGTTACCTTCTGTGACGCGAGTATGAAAGTTTGTCGCGATACAAACCTCTAAACCGCGCACGCTCTCAACTCGGCCAACAACCGCACCTGACGACCATTGTTGGTCTCTACAAAAACATAATTAGAAAAGTTCCTGTAATCGCGTCCCGTCAGCATTTATATTAAGAAAAACGTCCCCGCCACTTGAGACACAAATGCTCGGAGCAATTTCTTGCTTAAAAGCGTTTGTAAAACACAAATTGTGTGAAGGATTATTATTGGATAAATGGACAGCTAAATTATTTAAGACTATTTTGTCACAGGTTTCGATTTTTTTTTGCTACTTGTTCATTTAAATTTATTTAGTGAATATTAATATTACCCACTAAATTACTTTATTTGTAATGACATACTTTCATAACAGAAGAACAATAATCTATTTACGCAACGGGCAGGAAAAACGAAGCTTTATACATGTCATATTCGTTAAAAACAAAGTAGTTTCACTAACGCTATCTCTTGTTAACTAAGCGCGAAAGTCCTAAAAAGGAAAACATAAACAGCAATCTATCTCATACTACATCCCTTGGTTGATAATAGAACAACTTCTCCCAAACGCGAATATAATTCCGATATCGAGGCATTTATTACGTCAGCCTATTGTCGCGTAGCTAGCAAATCTTCCTTTATAACGTCAGTCGCAAAGATTTACTCCCAATTTATTAGTAAAGGCACACGCTGACGGTGACTGATAGCTCATCGAGACGATGTTGGTAAACATAATATTTCTGTATAAAATTCCGCGAGAAATTGGAGCTTCTTAGAAAACAGGAAGCTGTATAATATATTTTTCATATTATGGTTGTTACAAGCTCAGCCGGCCTTGTGCTGTGATAAGCGGCTACGGTAAGTGCCCCCGTGGGTAAAAAAAAGATAAAAGATCTTTATTTTTCAATATAGGCACAATACATGCACTTATGAACGTCAAAGAAATATCTACCTCAGGTTCAAACCCTACACCTCTGGCTGACTAGCAAGAAACTACAGCGGGAAGTAACTTTTCAAAACAATGATACATCCAATCTTAAAGTACATAATGATTTGTTGTCGCAAAAAGTAGTAATAAATAGCGATTAAAGACAGTTCGAAACGTGTCCGGTTAGGTATTACGAATCCACTTTTAAAACTTGCACTTGTGTACAAAATCTTAAAAACCTACTTTTGTCACACGACAGCACCCATTTAATGTAAAACATGCACAACTCATTAAATAGTAGTTTATTTATGTGCATAATGAAGGGCATTACAACAAGAGTGTGGGTTTATGAAACGAGCCGAAGGCGAGTTTCATAATAATATCACACGATTGTTGTAATGCCTAATTATGTATAGTTACATACACTACTTTATCTACACACATATCATAAGTGTTTTAAGATGGGTTCAGGAACCGTAGGGAAATGACCTGCATTATTATTAGTGTTACTTGTAAACATTAAAAAGTCAAAGAACAAAACAAATGACTGCTTGGAATGGCGGCATTGCGTATTTCGTATCTCAGTCAAATATTTTTATAAACCATAGACAAGCGAATGAACTCCCTATTCTATTGTCACTCGAGTTCAAATGTCGTTCGATTTATATTAAAAAAATATAACGAATTGACATTTCGTATCAATGACTGTTTTAATATCTATAGATACTAGAATAGACGCCCCACATGAATTTGACAGCTGTTCCAAATTTAAACTCATAACCTACGGATTTCAGTAGGTAATGTTAACATTACATCTCCATTCATTTCTGATGGTTGGTAATGCTGGTCATTGCCTACGGTTTCTAGACGCATTTTAGAGCACTTATGATATGTACGTAGATAAAATACTTTACGATAGTAAATCACAAACAGTTACGTACTTTATTCCTCCTAGACCGTTATACATATAGCAGCCGTCTCCATTCCGACTTTCTCATTTGTATTATTGTTTTTTTATGCTATATTATGTATTATGGATCACAGTTATCTGAAATAAATGTATTGAATTGAATTGAATTGAATTCCTACTTATTATAAATATTTAGTATGGAAAAGGCCGCTAAACTAGGAAACCAAAGCCTTAGACTAATGCGACTATAGGGACCTGTAGTGGTAAATATGGATTACGTATTTAGGCGTAGCTGGGTCATACAGATTGGATTAAAATAAAAATTGTTTTGTCTGTGTTAACAGCTTAATGTGATTACAAATTATTTTTATAATATAGTTTTACGTAAAGGGGGAGCGGTTTATGATGGTATTTCATAGAATTAAATATTTACCTTTAAAATCCTCAACTTTTATAATGTTCACAACCTAACCTAACCTAACCTATTTGATCTATATGATACACATGTATCTAAAATTACGACGATTACTTAATTTGCGACGAAGTATTTAACAAGTAAAACCATACGTGTGTATAGCTGCCTCTCACCCTTTGTAAACGCTACACAATAGCGTCTGTGTAGCTTGTACCTATTATGCAGACATTTCATAAGATCAACGTCATGTTTAAGTATATTTAATCGGAACTTACATTTAACTGTTAAAGGTTGATAGTATAAATTGTTTATATATGTAGTACATTTTAAATTGTAGATGGAACATTCTACTAAAAGAAAACATATAATAATGTTTTCTTTAATAAATAATCTAAAAAACAATCAAAACTGGATTCATGGATTTATAAATAATTACATAGTTGAATCGGGAATCGAACCCACTACACCAGAAAAAAGTTACGCTGTAACTTTATTATATCGATCGAAAGGCTTTCATAGTGAGGATTATTTTGTGATAAATAACATGCACAGTGTCTGAAATAAAAGAAAGTTTATCGTTGCATTATGATTTATAATTATGAACCTATACTCTATAGATTTATTATTTAAATAAATGATAGTACTAGCCGGTAGATGTGACTACACGTCACCCATGATGACGTATACTACGAAGGATAAGATAGAGAAATTTGACAAGTCTAAGCGGCACTCGGATAGCACAATTGGAAGTGCACTGGGCTAGTGATCCATTGGTTGTGGGTTCGAGTCCCGCTTCGAGTCATATTTTTCAATTTTTCTTTCGATTTAAATATCGAAGATATTCGCTAGCAGACGTTTCTGCATAATAAAAAAATAATTTAAATGATAGTAGTCTAATTAACATGATTATTTATTTAATATAATGTATGTTTCATATTTCAAAACACAATCTACTTAAAATTATGGTAGCCCGGCAAGGATTACGGGCGCAGATTTTGCAGAGAGCTCTTTTGTGCACCGAACACGCAATTTAGAGGACAGCCGGTCCATACCTCGTTTTCGTCGCTGAGCGATCATAGGCGACCATGGACCAGCCAGTATATTTGTGAACTCTACTCCTGCAGAGGAAGTGGACTTTTTGCGCAATTACGAGACCCGTCGTTGCCAGTATGCTATTTGCTTGTAGCCAAATTCGGTAGCGCACAATATATTGTCACACTGACTTGCTAAGAATCCATGCTGCATGTCCAATTAATTTATCAGTAGACCCCGGATTCTTGTGGCGTCACAACAGGGTAGTTTTGGGAGTAAATGAAAAAAACAATACATTTACAAAAAATAAGATAAACTAAAAATATATTGCGTAAACCATATAGCTATTGCCCGGTTAAGTAATGGTATGAGTGATTGCACACACATATAAATGAAAATGTTTATCTTAAAGTGACAAATCACTGGCAGTGGGCAATAACACTCTGGTTTACCCTTAATTGCACCAGCAAAAAAAAATAGGGTTATTAACCGAATAAATACGGTTAATAATCGAATTAAAAGTTTATTATTTATGCTACATTTTGTTTTTATTGATACAGTTTGAAAAATATATCTGCATAATGTTTTATTATGCAACTTGTTAATTGTTATTCACTAAGCGCATCCAAAATAAGGCCGAATTTACAAGTATGTTAGAAGGTATTATATATATGTGCGTCAGGAATTGCAGCCCTGTTTCAGCAGAATGCCGGCCTTAAAACGATTATAATATAACTTTATTGCATAGCGGTCACATAACGTAGCTTTTGATAAAATACATTGCATTTTAAAACGGGTTATTATATAAATTCTTGTATTGTCGTTGCGTATTATTTATTGTCACTACTCGTTCTTACTACTCGTATACTAACGTAATATGATTATGATTGTATTGAAGATATTAAGCTGAAGATAGTTCATATGCCAAATGAATAGAAGATTTTTTTTTATAACTATCCCTACTCGTAACTTATAATAAGAATGAGACACTAGATCAACTAGAGGTAGGCTAGTAACTGGTGGTTTTTATCTTCTTCTTTGTTAGTATTTTTGAGATGTTCATTAAGAATATAATGTCTGTACCAGTGTAAAAGAGTCGTCATTCCTAATACAATATATATTTCTTAAAATTAAGTCAGTTAAGTGTTTGCCAATATTTGTATTTAAAATTTTGTAGTCACGAAATTCCAATGTTTTATGAAATAAAGCATGGCGACCTATATGTCGCGTGTGTGTCTAAATAAACCTGAGCAAAATCGTCTTTTTAGGGTTCCGTTATAATACTACGCGGACAAAGAAGTATAAAACAAAAAAAAAATACAGTTCGTATATTTCTTATAATGAGAAGGAATAATTGTTTTTTGTTTTTGCTCAACCTTATAGTGTGAGATGTCGTTAGAATCGTTAGATAGGTATTAGAAAGTAATTATATAAGTACAGTTCAATAGTTTGATCCATGCGCGTCAGGTGATATAAGTAAAAACAATATCTATTATAACATAGTATTTGGAGCTAAATTATGAAACGATTAGTACCAATATAAAACACCCTTAGTATTTAAATCCATTAACGGCCTATGAATTATTGAATTTATCGTCGCTTGAAGTGCGAAGCACTTAAATCGCGGCCTATACGAATACGGCTATTTTAATAAAAATACGTATTTGTAAAATACGTCAAAACCAAGGCCAGTACTTAGCTTTGATATGGCGCTCTTTGTTAAAATCTAGTTGCAAGAAAAAATAAGATAAATAGTGATGGCGCCTCTTTTTGCCGGCAACTTTATTGGTTGTCAGTACCTCTACCATGAGTTGGCGAAAACGTCCCCATTAGTGCCTGCGTACAATATTTGTATAGAAATATTGTACAATACCTAACAAGGTGACGTAAAAAAAGATGTATGTCATTAATGGCAACTCGTGGTACAGGCCTTTTATATTTGGTGGTTACACGTAGATAAACTATCGCCAACGGTAACTGCGTCTGCGTAACAGTTCGAACCGCGTTGGCAATTTATTCGCTGTCAAAACCCTTTGTCCTGAAGGAATTTAATAAAACTTGGCATTAATCTAAGCTTCACGCGGTGATGCTAGAATAATGGTGGGCGGGGTTTGTTAGCAAATGTTCTTATAATACGCAGGTAATTTTCCTTGGATCTTCCCGGGGGTTTTACATACATATTCTATATATAGGTTTGATCATTTACGCGCGTTGTTAAAAATATTTTCTGACGATGCCGTAATCGGCCATTTTATGCATAAAAGTTAGTTTTTTTGTTGCATTGGAATATAACTCGCAGTTTTTTTGTATCCGTTATAACGTTACTACAAAATAATGTATCATCAAATTACTAGACGGTAACCGAAAATACTCACTACGACTAATGATAATGGTTCCGGTATATGGAATGAGATTACCAATAATATTAACAGGTTATAGATCAGATTAGTAGAATTAGCAATATAACTGATCCTCATACATGATGCTAGTAAAATGTCCTTTATTGGCTTATCTTTCAATATAAGCTCAAAGCTGATCACAGCCATAGTGAAAATAAAAAAGTGTGTTTATTAAAGGAGAATCTCATAACAGCATAATACTACCGTTACGTACCTATATAATATACTAGTGTCAAATAATATTTACCATATTAGTGTTAAAAATACTCAAGTAAAATAATGACAATGATTTATTGGGTAAAAAACGTAGCTCCGTAGTAGCCAGGGTCTAAGCTAATTCCATACGAAATTTTATTAAAATAGCCCCAGCCGTTTAGACGTGAAGATGTAACAAACATACACACTCACAAACTTTCGCCTTTATAATACTAGTGTAATAATCGTTACAGGTTTAACTGTGCCTAATTATCTTAACAATGAATACAAATATTTTAGGTGCGTAGGGTGCATAACAAACAATAAACATAAATATAACGCAACGTGAGAGACATCCTTTTCTCGATTGACTGTGTCTAAGCGGTGCTAACCGCTTTTCGTGGATTATACACGATCAGACTCCTGCAAAGATAATCACATCATACGTCGCTGCGATACAAGACAGGGTGATTAGTTATTACCCACAAATCACGGAAACACAAAGTCCTGGTATTTAAACGTAAACCCCGGTGGCATAATAGGAAACTTACTAAAAACTGCTATTGGTAATTAAATAAGATTTATTGTATTTTTTTTTTACTTCTCGTGCTCTTAAAGTGTGTCCTGGTGGACAACCGTTAGCAAAGACTTAGAGCGGGCGCAGAACAACACATTAACAACCCAAGACAGAAAGACCTGACGATGTGTTGCACATATAGTTAAAAGCAGATAAAAATAAAGAGTTTTGCCTTAGAATTGCGCGTGAATAAAATATTATTATTATTGTTTCTGTTGACGAAGTGAAAAGTAAAGTGTGTAACTCTGGTCTAAAAGTCATATTAATCCTCGAACTATTTTCCCTCGTTTTGTTCTGCAAAATAACTGCCTCGTGGTATAATGGCCTATTTTAGACCCTTGGTAAACAATATGCTATTCACGTATCAATTAAATATACATATATAGTAACCGTAAAAACATAAATATGTATATGATTGTGTATATTATTTGAGAATAAAACTAATTATACCTATGTGGGTACCCTGGAACCTTCCTATTTACACGGTACTTCTGTTTTACCGGGCGCCAAGAAGGGCCAAGTTCAGCTATCGCAGCCGCGAACATTGTTTCCTCGTTTTTGGTGTTAAAACGCTCGGCCCTTGCGGTCCCGATGCCCAGCATTTTTTCAGGGCATTGTCTAAAAGGCTGGCGCATACGTCCGGGGACCATAAAGCTGGCAGCTTTCTCGCGCAGCGAATTTCAATTCAACGCGGATTGCTGCCAGCATCTACGGTACCATACCACGGGGTGAATATTTATGTTAGTTTAGTTAAACTTATTGTATATACATTTAAATAATTTATAAGTAAAAAAGTAAATTCACTGGACATTTTTAAATGAAGATGCCTCTAGTTTATTACTGTTCACGGCGACGCGACGCGACTGATGGAAGATAAAACGGACGACGCCCGAAACCGAACCGTTCTGCGTTATCTGACTTGATATCGGTATAATGGAAAAATTAAAGGGTTATTTAAAGACCACTGACCGGCGGATACGAGTTCTATACTCAGTTATATTATACATTTTAATATAATGTAAAAATGTTCTTAAAAATACTAATAGGTATCCAACTAATGTTATAAATCATATGGATATTTGTGAACATGTTTAGATATTTGTTACTGAATCACGCAATAATGGCTGAACGGAGATTTTTATGAAACTTGGCGTATTCTCCCTCTTTTCCTACCTATCAATCCCACATGGTGGTGGTCAACTTTCCGTGTCTTACGTCTCTACTTTGCATACATATAAACAAATATCCCGATAATACGTTCCCGTAGGATATGTTAAACAGATAAAGTTGTGGGCAGATGTATAAATGCGAAAACAACTATGACTGTCTATCTGACACCTTTTCACGCTTAAACCGCTGCTGAGCGAGTAGGGTTGAAATTGGATATGGAGAGATTCTAAGCCCCGGGAAAGCCTTAAAGGGCACAAAAGGGGGTATAAGTTTTTTATGGGGAATCTTAGGCAGACGGAGTCGCAGACAAAAACTATAGTTTGTCATTTTTTTTTCAGAGGGCTCAGAATATGAGTGTATCGTGAATCAAATTTAATTACCATGGGTACCGACATTTCGACGTGGGTCCACTGGTATTTTTTTTATACGACAGTGGGTAACAAGCATACGGCCCGCTTGATGGTAAGCACAAGCAGTTTGAATTTGCATGAGTATACGGCGCAGTGGCACTCTAAGGTAAAAATGATAATTTATATACATACATGTGTGTATTATATAACATAAAATACACACATTTATGTACGTTACATCTGTAGCGCAAACCGTTGCAAACTTGGCGTTTTTTTGACATTTCTGTTTCGTTACTTAGCTCGTTTAACGCTTTACCGAGTTAGTGTTACTAAATGACAATGACCTATAATATTCTATATTATAATGAGTATTACATCTTTCGTCATTATGTTACAGCACGGCACAATTCCAGTCAACACGCCCGGCCGATTTGAAACAAATTTGAAACCAAATCCTCACTTCACTTTATGGCGAAACGTAACATTTATGCGACATCTTTTATTCGCACTCGTAAAAACCGCGACGCGACGGGCCTGTATGAGCGATGGCCGATTGAATTAAATCGGCCAAACTTATGGCCGGCCATTACGCGTAATGAGACCACTGGGGCCATTGCGCCAAGGAAAAGTCAACCTTGACTCTCAGACATTAAGTTCCGTTTCGGCTAACGAGAAAATCTTATCGCTTTTATGGCTGCGAAGAAGTAAAAAAATCTAAGGTAATGAGAAAAGTAATACCTGGCTAATTTACTCGTCTATCAAAGTTACTTTTACGCGTGTCTTTGCTTAAATTAAATTTTGGTTGTGACGTTGTTGGATGTCTTTTTTATCTTTAGTAAGGTCCTATGTAATTATGTTAATTAAATTAAAATGTAAGTGGTTGTAAGCTTTATTACTTTAACGTACAAAAAATCGTAATAACCCTGGATGGTTTAGGTACTCTACATGTTCTATGTTCTTCGTTGCTTTAGTAATAACTGTTAATCTCCAAGTACATGATATGTATGAAATAAAATAAGTAATAACACATTAATTAACAACAAGACTAACCTAAACAAGTTTAAAAACTATAAACTCTAAAAATGAAAATAAGTATTTGTCTATTACATTTATCAATAAAAGTAAAAGTAATACCTAAGAGAGTAACCACTTTATTTTTGATACAAAGCTAATATTGGATAAATTTTGTCCCTTTCTACCAAGCATTCATTTCAAAATGATTGTAAGGGACAAACTATTATGTTAGCTTTAGCGTTTATGAGTAATGCCGTAGATGTGTAAGGTCTCAGTGTAAGGGTGGAGCCTCCAGTTGAGCGTGCAGCGGGGCGGGGCGTGCATGCAAACTTATGGTTGAGCGCTGGTAGCCTAGCGGTAAGAGCGTGTGACTTGCAATCTGGAGGTCGGAGGTTCAAGGTTGGAAGTTTATTTAAGCAGTTGTTTTCGTAAAACTAGTGCCTACACCGAATCCTAGGATTCGTTTCCAAGCAGACCCTAGGCTCCCGTTAGCCATAGCTAAATGCCGGGACAAAGCGAGGAAGATGAAAATGAAACTTATGGCTGAGATGACAGTTCACATTGCTCGACGCAACGCTGCCCTTCGAGGGTTTACTCAGTACCCTTACCATGTGTTGTGACTTTGAGGTTTTCGATAAGTATCGAGTTTACTATCCGTGCATCTCGTTCGCACTAAAATAGTACAAGCGAGATACACAACTGATAGAGGCCTTAAACTAAGAAATAACCAAGTCAGAGTTTATCACTCCATCAGCTTTAGTAGGTGTCCTTTAAATTGTACCATAGGTTTTGTGTTAACTAATTTGTAAAACGTTACACTTCAACAGTACTACATATCGTCAAAACTTTGAAAAAATCTCGTATCTGACACAGATACTCTAAGTTGAAACGCAGTAACTCTGTACTCATCCAATACATAGTTACGTCATTTCTCTTTTGAATGCCATAATGAGTTACGAGGTATTTTTAAAGTAGTGGCGATATGTAATGCATAGTGCACGGCCTATCTTTTTAAACTCGAGGCATATTTTTCTTAGATTCCTCAAGTCAGACTTTTAAGATTAATGCTGTAGCCGCAGCTAGCTAATGGCTCTAGTGAACACCATAAGCCATGGAACTTGTATGAAAGTTTTACCATTTTTCACTAGCACAACAAAGTGCAATCGTGATAGCTACTTACCTACCACGTATAAAAATAGTTATTTGTTATACAAAGGAGCAAAGTTAGTGTTTACCTTCTAGTGCTAATATTGAGACCCGACCTAGCAAAAGGTTCTATAATTGAATGACAAGCAAAGTTGTTCAAAGAGTGGAATCTTGAGCGTTGGGAGAGTGTCAAGGTACGAGAGAGGAACAAACTATAAAACATTACAAATTTACTCCAAACTTAGTATAAATCATTTATCATTTAAAATTACATCTAACCAAGCTAACGGTTAAAAAACATTCAACATTTTTAAGTAATTACTTTGCTCCCTTGTGAATAAAATTCAGTTTTTCTACTTGTTATTAAAGAAAAAATATGGGCTTTCTGAGCCGGGTCAAAATATACTTACGTATATTTTCCTTAGTTACTTAAATAACATGTGATAGCTTTTACAGTCATAGGGAAAAGGATGTTCTGCGTCCGCCTTTTTTGCGCGCTTGGTTTGGTGTAAAAATCTGGACAACAAGTAAGTAACCTACACAGTCAATCCTTTAGTAAGTTTTTCACCTAGTTTATTTGTTTGAAACGCATTATTTCTTGTTCAAATGATTGCATAGATGCTCTATGTTACCATCTGCATAAACATACTGCCTGTAAGCTAGCTCGTAACTACAGAACTTAGCCTTAAGCCTAACTTAAACGTTGCCTAGATTTAACTGCTTGTACTACAGACATATATAAGGAGACTAGCTTCTGCCCTCGGCTTCGCTCGCGTTAAGAAGTATTTAAGTTATTTTTCAGTTATTATTAGCACACTATCGTTCAAAACGTACTTTTTGTTCGGAAAATGCCATTTTATCCACAAATGCCTACGCGCCATAGTAGCTTTATTGGCGTTATGCATGCAAAGTCTCAGCCCGATCGGTTTAAAATTGACAAAGTTTCATACAAAGTTTCATCCACTATTATCACTTTGGGGGTAGAATTGATCATAATCCTTTCTTAGCAGATGCCTACGTCATAACATCTACCTGCATGCCAGATTTCAGCCCGATCCGTCCAGTGGTTTGGGCTGTAGGTTGATAGATCACTAGGAGTATGTCAGTCAGTCAGTCACGTTTAAGTTATATACCTATATTTAGATTCCGCAAAAATACTTGGTACACCAGTTCATGTGTAGATCATATGCATTATATACAGGAGCGGTACCGCGAACATCGAAGTTCGTATATTTCGGGCATCTTTCTCTTCTACTCCAATTAAGGTGTCTTGAGGATGACAGAGACAATCGTTCGAAATTTACGAATATAGTTGTTCGCGGTAGCGCCGCAGTCGCCATCAGATATATCGGAGCTGTGGAGGGGGTCACAAACATCTGAACAACGTCTCTATTGTTAAGGCGACAAAGTGCACGTTCTGATATTTATGACCACTTATACACTCAAATACTACTTATAAACTCAAAGTAAAATAACGGTGTAGTGTATCAGTAATTGTCTTGATATTTCTAATTAAAAATATAAATGCAACAAAAAAATTGTTGTTTGTAATGGAACAATCGCATACAATATTATCTTACACGACTCAAATATATGTAATACACATTTATGGCTCTGCCATAAAGGTATTGTGTCAAATATGTATATTTACGATACAATACGTATAGTACATATATACATATAGTACATATTATTGCAGTTTTCAATATTCTATAAGGTAAAATTTTAACAGAAGATCTATAAAACTATTTTTTGTATAAAAATTGCAGCACATGCGTCATCGCTTTCATATATGTCTGTACCAGACACACAATTCGCCTACGTCCAGATGCCAACATTGTTCATAATGTATGTCCAGTATTACAACAGGCTTCAGTGGATTATTGCAGTGATATTAATCTGATTGCGTCCATAAATAAAGGCATTAAAGCGAGATGCAATTTGAACTGTGAAATCGAAATGATATAACAGTGCCGGTCTTTATGTATAAATTTTTGTATTGCAAAATAAAAACCGAAACCGAACGATACTGATACGATCCTATATTGTTAGGAGAGATTTTCCAATTGTCTAAATGTTAGTATGGTTTTAACGTGCTGTGGAGAACAGATACCTTAATAATATCTTAATACCTTAATATGGATAGTATATCCGATGTAAACTACAGACGTACACAGTTGCCGAGCCTTGATTTGTCACTACAACTTTCAAATACACGCGGTACCATCTTTCCTAGAAGCCGCCACTATGGTGACATGTACCTCTAATTCTTAAGCATATACCTCGAAATACTGATTTAATAGTGCTTTAAAACTGATATCGTTAGTGTAGTGCGTTGACTGAGTGACATTTCTAGTGCGCATAACGTTTTAACAAGATCAAGTGCGGGTAATTAGAAAAACTCGCGCGACTAGAAAATATTGATGTCAACTTTTAGAGACCAATATCATTCTCGAAACCTCGGAGGTAATTTTTAAAGTTTAAATCTCGTTTATTTGTAATAACATGTACCCCTAATTCTTATGCTTAGACACATTAGTCTGTCTACAGTTATCAGACGAAGTTTCTAGTAAAGTCTAATGAACTCCGGCCGCGGGTTGTTGGTGTAAAATGTCATCCGTGAATCCTGAGCAAACAAAAATCTCCCACGTTTATTACAAGTGTCTCATCCCTCGGCCATTGACCTGCAGACACCTACTATAGTGTTGTTCCCATTGCACGATGAGCGCAGACTTGTCAAGGGATATACCTTTAACACGAGTTGGCGAAAATGTACTCGCTAACGTTTGAGTAACATATATGTATGGATAAATTGTAAACAGTACCCGCACCATGAGTTGTGACATTACAGTTTTCGATAACGAGTATCGAGTTTACTATCTGTGCATCTCTTTCGCACAAAAATTATTAGTACAAGCGAGATGAACAGATAGTAAACTCGATACTCGTTATTGAAAACCGTAATGACACAACTTATTGTACGGGTACAGACTAACAAATTGACGTAAAAACGTGACGTATGTCAACTGTGGCAACTCATGGTAGACGTACAGATGCAGACGATCTAACACGAAGATTCGAGAAGGCAAACGTCAAAACAAACAAAAGCAAATCAGCATAAACAAATAAGAGTATAGTTAAGTCTGTTCCGACTCGGTGAACGAAGAATGTAGATAGCCTGTACGTTTATCCCCATCATCATCATCAGCCGAAGGACGTCCAGTGATGGACATAGGCTTCCCCCAAAGTGGTGGATTCTCGTGATCTATACCAGGTAGTCGGTCCACCTCGTAGACGGTCTGCCCACGCTGCGCATTCAGGTACGTGATTGCCACTGGTTCTGAGTGCAATTTTGTTCCAGCCACTGCCACTTAAGTTTGGTGAACCTTTCGAAATTCATAATCATTAGATATTGACACGTATGCCGTAACCTCATCACTACAAACGTCAAATGTCACGTCTCAAAAGTAGGGTCTTTAGCTAATGCGATAATAATCTTAAATCAATTTCAAGCAAAATAAATATCAAAAAGAGACACAAATTATCAAACGGTTGAGATATCGGCTGTCAGAGTCGCGAAATTTCGATGTTATTTTAATTAGAAAAAAAACCTAAGTAGGTACTTCAAACATATCCATCCTTTGCTATTTATCAAAGCCCTTAGTGTAAGTTTTTAACGTAATTTTACGTCACGAACGCGTTTGCGTTTCCCATATAAATAAAATTATCACTTACGCGTTCGTAAACGTTTTTACGTCACACTGGGCGGTAAGAGAGATTTACCGCCCTAGGGCGCGACGGAAAATCTCACTTTACACCCAGATGAAGACGTAAAACTATGTACGCACTACGGGCAGTAATAAAGAAGGCCTAATATCGCTAGTTTATGGCCCTCACTTCCGGTTCGGGCCACAAATACCCGCGATCTGAGCCATTTTATTTATTTATTTAATCTTTATTGCACATAAGAAAACCTTAACGTACAAAAGGCGGACTTTAGACCTTAGGGCAAAACAGAAAAGATTGTAGGCCATGCTTTGTTTTTCCGCCCTGGGTACATAATATACTAATCAAAAGAAACTTACACTAGAGCCTCTGTATCAATGCCCGGATGCGGGTGCTTTAGGAACTATGTATACCCGATCATAATAAATTAGGTACAGCAAAAGTAATTATACAGCTTGAATTCCACTCCAAATATATTTTTTTATTTACAGTTAGAGACCACGAAAACCTGGTTAGAAAATACCAGTCTTATCCGAGACGCGCACCCAATCTGAACTCACAACGGATCTCGTAATTAGCCATTCCTGCTAGACACTCGGACTTTCGGTACGATAATTGGGACATTGTTTTCAGGCTGTATTTCGGCTAGGATGCTATAATAAAATTAATGGCAAATAACAGTCGAGTTTCTCCAGGGATAAGTGATTTCTCGAAAGAACGGCAAGTAAATAGTGGTTTAGCGAGTGCGAGAAGGACAAAATGTATACATTCGGCATTTAGGTGTAGTGGCAAGCGTAAATTTTTTACAATTAAAAAGGGAATTCACCGTATAGGGGGTATGTGTGTACACCTTTGTTGGCTTTGGTTGATTGGTAGAGAATGCCTTATGGCATTAAGTCCACCATTTGGACCTTCTTGTATTGTGCAATAAAGATTATATAAATGAATAAAAAATATATTTACAGTAACTAAAATTGTAATGCGTTCATTTGCCTGCTGCGTTCATTATTTTTGACTTCATGGCGGGTTAAAATAATAAAACTATTCAGTACTAAATTATTACTACATAAGTTTATTAACTTCATATAAAGTCCTAACATTTCGTGCCCCACACGCCACGACTTTACATCAAGTCGAGGCCTTGAACTTACGTACTGAAAGGTAAGGTTTACTTTCGTTTGCTTGAAAAACTTTTGGTGTGTGACGCACATCAGAATTTTCGTGACGTGGCGGCGAAAGGTTAATGAACACTATATTTAAGGTCCCCAAATGTAATAACAGCCCATGCGCCACCTATTTATTTTTTTATACAAAACTGACCAGCTTTTGACCTCAGTCTGACCTGATGGTAAGTGTCGAAGAAGTCGAGGGTGTAGCACACTAGTTCAGTAACAACCTATTTACTCTTGCCTTGAAGTGACCCAAATATATCTTTCCGGGAATACAGACGAAGGGAGCTAATTTTAATTAAGGAAGGTAGAAGCGAGATTCGTGCGAATGAATGGAATATTCACAACGTATAGATGAAACTGCTCCCCTCGCCCAGACGTCCGGTTGGAACGGAGATGGCGGAAATAAATCGTGCAAGTCTTGAACATCCATGTAATATCTGATCATCCATGTGGATTATTCATGAACACCTGAATTATAATTGAGTACATAATGAGTTATTTAGTTTTGATACTACACATACTACACTATGCTTGGTTCAAATATAAATTATTTTGGCCTAGCTATATTAAAACTAAGAACAAATCAAATTATTTTTTATGAAATATTTTTTTGATTTGCTTTGATTTTTAGCCGCAGCCGCGATAGCTGGAGATGCGGGTTCGAATCCCGTCTCGAACACCGGAGGTCCTCGTCGTTTTTTTCTTAAGTATATGTTATCTATTTCAACTTCTAGCTATATTAAGTTTTTTCAAATAGACAAGTTCCATATGGATTGTATTACTAACAATCATCGAAAACGACGAAGGACTATTTTATTGGGATATTTATATTAGTATTAACGGTTAAATTAAAATAGTTATTGTTGGTTTAATTTAATTCAACATTTAGCTCGGCCTTTCTATGGAATATGTAACCCTTAAAAGGTAGCCATTGTCTTAAAGCACTAAATCAAGGTTCAGTTCACATTTACGTAATGAACGAACCGCACGGGTTCGCGGGTTTGATCCCTATTCAATATCCTACTTTGTTATAATGATGATTATACTCTGGGTTAAAACGTTTCGTGAATGAAAATGATTTAGTTTGCTCGAGGGTAAATTACTTCAATCGTTGAGTGCTTACGTAAGTATGGTACCTGAAATTCTACTCCGACCAGTTTCTTGGCGTTTGTTCGAATTTTTGCAGGACGAATTGCGCTTTTAGATTATGTTTTATCGTGTTAAATACGGAGTTTTGGGGGAAGAAAAATATCCTAAAGTAGGTTTCCTGATCCTGATCTGAATAAAACCCTATTACTGTACGGATTCAGTCAAACGGAAATTCCTTTCTAGTACATACAAAGAGTTGAACATGGTTACATTTAAACCTTTTAAGACAGTTTCAACTATGCGCCGTTTGCATTTTTGTTAATACAAATATAATTATAAATATGACGGACAGTGATAAATGATAATTAGCGGCATTTTATATTCAACAGACGTTTATGAATGACCTTATTACCTATAATTATGGTCTAACTACAGATACTCAACACGGCACTAGACATAGATAATAGACGATTCCTTCCTGGGGCTGTAGCTCAAATGCCAATCGATTACAGAAACAAAAAACGAAACGATAAAACCCATGGACGGCGATCAAACAATGCAAATTAATTTTATTTTTATTGCTTATTTTGATATCCTTTGCAATTTTGGACCCGGGTATAAAAAAAATAATATTTCGGGACAATCTTAGACAAATCGACCTAGTCCTACGGTAAGCTTAGTAAGGCTTGTATTGTAGGTACAAGACGATAATACTAATATATAATAGATAGATTCATATTAATACTTAAATACATAGAAAACACCCATGACTGAGGAACAAATATCTGTGCTCATCACACAAATAATGCCCTGACTGGAATTTGAACCCAGGACCATCTGCTTCATATGCAGGGTCACTACCCACTAGACTAGACCGGTCGTCAATATGTCCTTATACTACATCCAACAATGAGAGGTAGGGCACAGCGAAGTCTGGAAAAGCCCAACTGGGGAAATACTTCCTTACAGAAGACCACACTGCTACCTTTCAGGTATGTAGTGTTGTGTTCCTGATGGTGATTAAGGTTCCCAGAGCTCCAAACCCCCTTAAAGGCAACGCGCTTGTGACTCACATAAAAAGATACTTAACAGTACAACCAGCACAAAAGTATAAAATGCTCAAAAACAAACATTGTTCAAGTTACACTCTCTTCTCGTAGTGATCCATACTTCGTAATCTAGTCTTGCTCGACTAAATATATACGTACCAACCATAACGAGACATAAAAAAGAAATAGTCAGGTAAATTAAATATGTTTGTTTTTTTTTTTTTTTTTTATGACATAGGCGGCAAACGAGTAGACAGACGGATTGCCAGATGGTAAGCAATTACCGTCGCCCATAGGCAACCGCAACACCAGGGGAGTCACAAGCGCGTTGCCGGCCTTTAAGGGGGGTTGGAGTTCTGGGAACCTTACTCATCATCAGGAACACAACACTACATACATACGTAAAAGTAGAAGAAATAACTATATTCATCCCTTTCCAAAGTTCTAGCGTATGAAAAAGTAATTATGATTATCACTATCTATACTCTAAGCGAGAGACTAGTCAGTCTACCTACTATTCCATTTTAATTTTAATAGTATCATATCTGTAATGATCAATGTTAGAAAGAGACAGCTTGACAGCTGATGACGTCTGACACTCAGTACGGCCGTTTTAGAAAAATGTATAAGGCAACCTCTATAGGTTATTGACAGTTTGTAAAAGGAGGAGAGTGATTCTTTTGTTTTAACAGACTAATGTACGTTTTGCAAAATATAAAACTATTAATATAATTCATATTTTCATTTACTAAAACATTACATGGCGCAGCCGGTAGGATACCATATTACCAACGACAGTTTGTAAAAGGAGGAGAGTGATTCTTTTGTTTTAACAGACTAATGTACATTTTGCAAAATATAAAACTATTAATATAATTCATATTTTCATTTACAAAAACATTACAATATCCTTGTGATGTTTTAAATCACGAAGTGCAAATTGAAACCTACACGAGCGATTTAATGGCCGGTGTTTACAGCCCGCCGACCGTTGAGCGTTCGGACGCCATTAGCCGGGCCGCCATTATGGTTCACGGGCCGTGATTAAGTTTACTTTTAATATTAAAAACTATGCAATGTATTTAGTAGTTTACTAATAAAGGCGTAAAATTGCAATGTGACGCGTTAGACACGCCATCCATGTACCTTAGTCAAAAAACGCTCATGGTTACGCTATTATTTGCTTTGGAGACAATAGGATATTTTATTACGTATTACGAACTCAGCTTTTTAGCTGAGTGAGAGTAAAAGTATTTCTGGTAATTAATAACCTTTATTTTTGCATCGTAAACTAAGGTATTTTGGTTTGAGCCTTTCCCTATTGTAACAGTCTCTTGTTCCTGGTGAACTATTTCTTCTATACATTGCTCCGCCCTAAAATTTTTTTGACCTTTTGTCATATTTTGGCCACATTCCAGATCCTCTCTAATAGTCCTAAACCCATGTTTAATCATATTTATGAATAATTAGATGCGTAAGAAATTTTTTTATAGCTCCAAAATATTCCTTAAACAGTTCCTTTGGTATCCGCGTAGTGTCGCTGTTGTCGTTTTGTTCATGCAAGTTCCCTTTTGTTTCAAGAAATCAAAGTAACTATTGCTATAGTTATTTGTGCAATGAACAAGAGAGGAAAGTTGTTTTTCTTGCGAGTGTTAATTTTGAGTCCCGAGTAAGCGAAAGATTCTATAATTGAATCACGAGCGTAGCGAGTGATTTTAGTGTTAGAATCTTGAGCGTAGCGAGGCACTCAAAACACGAGATGTAAAATAACTTTACTCTAGTGTGACACATACAACTTTTCACCTCAGTAGTGAGAACATATTAAAGGTTAAATAAGTTGCCAAAATGTCATTTTTAGTACAAGCTTTTATTGCCGACTGTACTTTTTCACAATCGTCATCTACTCTTCGAAAGGATTCTAATGAGCCTAAAACACCACGGGTTTATCTTGTGTATTTTAGGAGTTGCTTTTTGTAACCTTCTGGCTCCATCATCAGATCAGATCAGTGGTACCATAATATTGCATTGTAACCGAACTTACATAGGAGTGCTAAATTTCAGCTCAATCGGTTTAAGATGTCTGCTTCAAATTAGAGTTACATACTTAAATACATAGAAAACACCCATGACTCAGGAACACTAATAAATGGCCTGACTGGGATTCAAACCCAGGTCCACCGTCTACATAGCCAGGGTCATTACCTACTAGGTCAGACCGGTCGTCAATTAAAAGCTACTTTGTCTCACTCCCTGAGTGACGAAAGTATCAACTTTCCTCACTGCTTTAAAAGTGAGGAAAGTCGCACTCCTCACTCCCTGGAGTGAGGAAAGTTGTCATGTTCGAGCTGCTGAGGTGAAAATATATTGCTCCACTCCATGTGGACATGCTACCTCAGTTGGGTTATTTCAAAACGCAAAATGAAATTCTGCTACGGCATACCTAAACTAATTGCAACTTTACAAGCGTTATGTTCTGAGTCTGATAGTCTGATGGACTTATCAGTTTAGCAACTTGCAAATTGCTTACTTTGTTCACATTGTTGTACCAATTTGTATTGACGGTTAGTTCGCAATGGAACTATTGATTGCAGCAACTATGTAAACGGCAGACTTGCGGCGTTCCGCGGCTGACCCGTAATATTTGATTCAGAGCGGCGATGCGCGTTTTAAGCCATTTAAGGGTTAGTGGTGTTTTTTTGTAGCTATAAAATGATTATTGACACATTGGTTCTGCCCCTGCCCACCATGCTACACCCACATTATTGCTTCCTACACTTGTACATATTAACTGATCCCTGCATCATGCATGCATCAGTCATTTCAGGATATACTTATACTTCTATGCCGTAAAAATGGCTAACAAAGAAATTTTAGGTACATGTTTTGTTAGGATTTCTAAGCACTAATCTTTATAATATTTCCCTATTTGACTAGGCTTAAGTTAGTCTTAAGTTAGCCGGTATGTTAGCATGTTTTTGACATGAATAAATAAATTTGTTAGTACTAAAAAAAAAAAAAAATTAAACATCAAATTTAATTAATTCTCAATAACATTACAGAGTTTTCCATGATATTTCAAGCCACAAAGTAGTTCGACATTTGTGCAGGTAAGAATTTTCTTATATTCATAGATAATATAATATTTATTTTACTCACAAAGCGACGAGCTATTGGAATTTAAGAAGGCATCCATAGAAAATCGCGCGAATATTTGTTTTTTTTTTGCCTGTTAGCTGCGTATGGGGAGGTCTTACAATTTGACAAACGTTTTATGTGAAATCAAAAGGTTTGCGAAACTCGTGTACCAACTCTACACGTGTAAGCTTCTTACTGTGAGTAGTTTCAGAGCCAGAAGACTCACGCAAATCGAATCGACTTTGTTTCCCAGCTTCCTTTATTGTCTTAAGACTATCACTACTTGTATACTTTCTAGGCCGATTTCGGCGACGACTGTTTCAGCTTCGGTATTGTTTACCAAATTTTTTTTTTACTTATTTACCTGTACAAAAGTTAGGCGACTTATGTATTTATCAATTATTAAAAAGTAATGTATAACCTGTAACGTATGTTACAAAATAAAATATCGTCACTGCTTTGACAAAACCTCGAAACTCGTTCTGATAATCAAAAGAAAAATGACTATACATGGGATTAGTACAGAGTTACTGCGTTTCAACTTAGAGTATCTGTATCAGATACGAGATTTTTTTAAAGTAGTGACGTAAGTAGTAAGTAGTGATTTACATTTTTCAATTTTTTTTTCAACATGCAATTTCAATTTAGGTACTTATATTGACATCATATTGGTATTCAATTTGATATTTGGAATAGTCTCGAAACGTGAGCAGTAATATTTTTATTAATTATTGATTTCAACAAGTGTTTATGACTTGTCACGTTTCTGTTCATCCCAATCGATGACTGGTAGAGGATGCTATTTGTACATTTTTCTTTTTGTGCAATAAAGTTTTAAATAAATGAAAAACCCACGAATGTTTCTTTTGAAGTGGAAGTGAGTTACAGTATTCCTTAATATTACCGAAAGAAACTTTGGCCTAGTGGGTAGTGATCCTGCCTATGAAGCCGATGGTCCTGGGTTCGAATACCAGTCAGAGCACTTATTTGTGTGATGACCACAGATATTTATACCTGAGTCATGGGTGTTTTCTATGTATTTAAGTATTTATATGTATCTATCTATTATATATATAGTCGTCTAGTACCTGCAAGCCTTACTGAGCTTACCGAAGGACTAGGTCGATTTGTGTAAGATTTTCCCGAAATATATAACTAGACAAAAAAGCCATAACGAAAAATGCCCTTCCTTTTTACAGCTATATTATTTGTGTAAGAAAAGAGTACTCTGAACTATTATGTCTTTAACATTAAATTAAGTTCTAAATACATCAGTTGAAGTGAGTTTTTCCGGGAAGTTAATGTGGAGCAAATTGAAGGTAAAACATCAGTGTGTTATCCTATTCCTCTTAAGCGCCCATGCAATAACACGATCGCCTTTTTATTTGTATTGTATAAACGTTCCACGCGTTGTTAAACCAGGAATTTCTGGAATGTTCGTTCCTCTCTATACGCGTATTTTTTTCGCAAAAATATCCAATAACAAATAAATTACATTTTCATCGTTACTTACGCATATTATAATCTTGTTCCTATTTCAGATTATGAATTTATGACGTGAAAGGATCTTCTGTAAACCTTGTCTTTTGAGTAAATAGATATTTACCTAATAGGTATACATATACAAGACAAGAATTTTTATCTTTTTTTTAAGTTGCGTATTAGAAATCACGTCCGTACCGTCCGATTTTAATTAATTATAGTGTAGGCACATTGTTCCTAAATGTCTTTGTTAAAAGTGATGTTTGTATCGAGTTTTTGAATTTGTATAATTTGTTGACATTAATGACTGGATTCCATGTTCATGAAACAACGCACCAAATTTTCGCGTTTCAAAATTTCTATCGTATTCCAATTGATAATTGTGCAGAAATTTGTCTCTTTTTGTGAAGCAATTAAAAACGGTACATACGTTTGGTGGGCTGTTTCATAGGTACATTGATGCTGACTGTACCCGTAGTACATTTTTTTTTCAATTATGTCAAAGTATGGAGCTCGACTTTATACAGACACGAATTATTTCCGAGCTTCTCTTAATAAAAACAATACACAGTTGTTTTTAACAAACCGACAATGCAATCTAACTTCGTGCACGATCTGATATATGAAAAATTAAAACGTATTATACATCCAATTGCGACTCGGAAATCCGATAAGTAAAGCTGATCAGATTCGATTTACCTCTCACGAAAACTTAAGAAAATAATGGCCGATTCACTCGGAAGATAGCAGACCCGGGAACATTCCACTTTACGTTAGGTGTCGCCTAACACCTTTACGGTCTATGGAACAAGGTCGAATTTCATCCGACAATAAACCCGTAATGGAGATCGCTCGGTGGAATACAATTATGATCTGTGATTTCGTTTTTATTGGATTTATAATGGAATATAAACGTTTATTGTTGATTTAATGCGAAAAGCGGTCTAATTTAATTTGATCGAGTTGATTGTTTTCAGTTGTTTTTTGAGGTCTGATTGGAACAGGTAAGCTTTATTGATTGATCGGCGTAGTTGTCCTCAACGATACACGCGTAAAGGCTTGACCTAGCTTTAATAACTGTAATGGACTTCACCTACATACGTACCCACCAAATCTACCTACATCAATAATTGGATGGCACACAGGATGTTTTATTACTAACTTACCTACCTATATTACATTTTTTAAAGACCAGATCTAATGCAAACTCGTAAAAAATTGTTCCAAAAACGTTTAAATTATGTAAATTGTAGAAATAACTTAATACTTCGGAAGAACGAATACCTGTAAACTTTAGAAAAACATGAGTAAGTAAACGATGAGAACGAATAAGCGAAATAGCCAGAGTGAATTACTAAATAGGTAACTGATTGGCAGAACTAGAGAAATGCCCGACTGTCGAGTGTCCCAGTATCTGCGCTGACAATAGACCGCAAATTCTAATTTGCTGCGCGTAGCGTGGGCAGACTATTTCTTGGCAAAACCAGGGTAACATGATTCCGTAGCCGTTATGTGTAACCAAAATGATATATCTACTTACAAGCGAGCGCGATTAAAAGGACAATATCGGGTGTTATAAAAACGTGATACAAGATTATCAAGCCAGTATTAGGTCATGATTTGAAACAATTTTTACTGTGGGGTCAACTTTGTTATAACATAACACCCAGTATACTTTTAAATTATAGTCGAAGAGATGACGGGTACCTTACTCTTAATATCAGTATTACAGTATGAATGTCAGTTTAACTATACAAATTAATAAACTTTAAAAATTACCTTCTCGGCTTCGAGAACGACATTTTCATCGTACACTCGAATGAAGACTGGCTAAAATTATCATTAACATATTCTAGCCGCGCGAGTTTTTGAAACTACCCGCACTTTTTTATCAACTTGAATGTTTTGCGCACTAGGGTTGTCACTCTGTCGACGCCAGACTGACGATATCGGTATTATAAACTTGTGGTATTTGACCCCTGCATTTACTAATGACTGGATTCCATGAGGATGAGATCCTAAAATCTAAGTTAAGCCCGGTTTATTCGTAATAATGTGTAAAAACCGTGAAAGTTTATATCAGTTCATTTCATTTATCCACCGCTTCGCATTCGCTAGATTTGTCTAGAACGTGCATAAAACAAAAAATAAAAGTTATAGGCACCGTTAATGGTCATATTCTAAGAACCAAAAAGTCCGTGCACCAGCTATTTGGATTACTATCGGATTCTGATAACTTAAAAAGCAACTGAAATCGAAATCTTTAATAATAGTTGTGTCCGATACAACTGCGAGAAGTATGTTAAATATCTTCACACATACAGAGGTTTATTTAAACTACTGCGAAAAAAACTACAGTAAAAAAACACAGTATTTAAAAGAGATAGATTTATTTTTAGTTTCACTCGTATTTTTTTCAACTTTGACCAAGACGATCACAACAGACCCAAAATCGTCCAAATCGGTTCAGCCGTTCTCGAGTTATAAATGCCGGAACTATTTAACACGACTTTCTTATATTAAGTAATATATTTAGATTCTATGGTGTACCGAACTTTGTTAATACTTTAGATGCTACCAACTATATGACGCTGACTGTATTAAAATAGTATATTACGTACCCAGGGCGGTAAAACAAAGAATGGCTCAGATCGCGGGTATTTGTGGCCCGAACTCCGGTGAGGGTTATAAACAAGCGATCTGAGGCCTTCTTTATTACGGCCCGTGGTGCGTACATTTTTTGACGTCTTCATATGGGTTAAAAGTGAGATTTTACGTCGCGCCCAAGGCGGTAAATCTCTTTTACCGCCCGGTGTGACGTAAAAAATATTTTGTTTAGTTCCTCATGGTATAATTCAGTATACTGGTTGATTTGCCTGAGTATACAACTAAAGTTCGCTAGGCGAGGGACTATAACACACCCGCCCGGTATTCCGCCGAAAAGCATTCAGCGGCCGGCGCGCTGACAACGACCAATCAGTGTTGTATTTCCCGACTGGCTGAAAATAGGGAATTCTGTGTCTCAGAGTGTGCAAGCGCAAATAATTTTGGTTTAAAAGTCCCGATTATCTTTACATGGACCTTTGTCAACGTTGAGGATATTTATAGTAAAAATATTGCCTACAAATTAAGATTACATTTTTTACGTGATCTGGTTTTCAAAGAAAATACTAGAATAAATTACATATAAACTAACATATTAACATAAAATTATATAAATGAATAGACAATAATAATAATTTAATTAGGTATGCAAGGTGATTTCTGGATAGTGACCAGTTCTTCTAACTCAGTAACTGCAGGTCAATATTATCTTAGATAGTATTTGATCCAAACAAGGTTAATAATCTTTTTTTATTTTTTCAATTAAAATAAATATAAAATAAAACCAAATCATGTTCACCCTATGCGTTTTGACATACGCAATATAGGAAGCGACAAGATATGTCACGTTGAGTAGGGTGACCAAATTGCAGTAATTGTATTTTTTCTACTTACCATCTAAAAATTAATTATTATCTTGGTAATGAATAATTAATGGTTCACATAATTAGATTCACCTATGAACTCTCTGTCAATCATCCTGTATAAAAATGATTTCATTTGAACCAATCAATTGATAGGCAATTGTAAAAATGGCCCGGAGCAGGATAAAAGTGATAAAAATGCTTTTTAGAATAATTAACAGTTTTTTCCTATATACCTTTTTCATCGTTACGATAACGATGATGAATAGCTTTTTTTAAAATTTTATGACAGCATTCGTTTTATTGATCATTTTGAATCCCTAACGAAGATTAGTAGATATCTATAATATATTTTAAAGGTAAAACGGATCTTTTGATGTCCAAGTATGTTTCTTGTAAGTACAAAAAAAAAACACATCAAAATACCTACCTATTTACCTTAATTTAACGCATTTTTATGTTTCGATGTCTTTTATTTAAAGAACTTGTGATGCGATCACTGTAGTAAAAATAATTATTAAAATCGGACTATCCTGCAAAAAGTTATGCCTGGTCATACAAAAAAAAAATACGCGTTGACTTGATAACCTCCTCTATTTTTTCATCTGTTAATAAAAAGCAATTTTGTAGAGCGGAGTTTTTGTTCAAACTTTAGTTTGATACCATTACTATGTGGTATTCAAATGAAATTGTAAACGTGCTTAGCAGCTAAAGCTTGCATTCTATCTGAGCGACGAATTTAGTTTGGCAGCAGCGCTTGGAAATGCCGGGCCTTCATTTCACGGGCGATCAGCCAGCCAACCATTACCGCGATACAAACTGTTGTCCCGTTTGTTTGATCACGGAATTTTACTGAAAACCCGGAGTTCACAGCTTTGTGGATATTGCGTAGTTTGCGCTATCATGATGGCGGTTAGTTTGGAGTTTTGTGTGTACTGTTGTTGATTAGGTGTTTTCGTCTGCAGGGCAGGTAATTTCTTTACTGAACGTTATCTATTCCTATTAGAAAGTGAACTTTCAATATAGAAAAAGTAATTAATGTTAATATTTCAAAGTTGTTATCTAGTTATGCTCTATGCACGAGTTGTATTGCCGCGCATTGTGTACGCGCCTCGCGTGCGTACGGCGCCGCCTACCGTCGCACTGCTGTTCATGTAGTTAGACTTGGAACTGACCGTATTGTTTGCAGACGAGGTTCACGTGCACGGTGTCCTGCCCGCACTCGCGCAGCAGGCCCCTCTCGCTGCGCACGAACGAGTTGTATTGCCACGCATTGTGTACGCGCCTTGCGTGCGTCCGGCGCCGCATACAATCGCACTGCTTTTCATGTAGTTAGACTAGGGACTGACCGTATTGTTTGCAGACGAGGTTCACGTGCGCGGTGTCCTGCCCGCACTCGCGCAGCTCGCGCAGCAGGCCTCCCTCGCTGCGCAGGAACGAGTTGTACTGCCGCGCGGCGCCGGTGTACCCGCCGTGCATGCGTCCGGCGCGCGGCCCGGCACCGCCTACCGTCGCACTGCTGTTCATGTGCCTGTACACACATAATTCAAATAAATACATATGTGACATTATCTATGAAAAGGGACCTTATAGTCGATGACGCTTATGTCGTTGTTCAAGATGGCGCGATACTAACGTAACGCGGTTCATCGTAAGAGCCATCGACCATAAGGTCCCTTTTCATAGATAATGACACATATTTTGTGACAACCCTGCACAAATTGACTTAGTACAGTAATCTCAATAAGTATAGTAAGTACTAGCTAGACTATGATATGTATATATATAACAGACTACAAGTATAATTATGAGTACTAAATACATACGTTTCAACAACGTCGGTAACCAATGTACTATCATTCGTCATTAATACACGAATAAATGCCCTGGCCACGATTTGACCTCCACTTTCATACTATGTAATAGTTCAACTTTAATAACATACTATAAAGAATTCCTTTTGCTTTTACCGTGGAAATACTATATTTACTATCAATACCAATACAAGATTATATTTGCATATTACGAGTTACTTAAGCATGACTTGTCTGTATAAATACGTATATGAAAATTTAATCTGACTCCAATTAAAACCTAAACTAAGGTTGTGATTAATATTTTATTGATAGATGTTTAAACTATGCTCCAGGTTCAGTTATTAGCAGTATAATAACTGCTTTAAATAAGCATAAATATGTACGCATATACAAATCATGATCTGTACACAAGATAAATTTCAAACACAGTGTGGAAATCTTATACGGGCGAATCTCTTAACAGAGGGTAAAATAGGACATAAGAAATATATTTCGATAACTTTTACTTAGAAGTGCAATTAAAATTTTATCCATATAAAAAAAAACGGCCCGCAATGTAATGCAACACACTCGAGTTAAACACTCGTTGACAGTTAGTTTCAAAAGCTTATATGGCGTAATGTTCGCAGTACATTACGGCTCAGAAATTTTACAAAAATTAATTACATGTGTATAATAGGTATAATTAAAGAAAAACCTTTTGGTTAATGATTATACTGGTAAATCCTATGTCTGGTTTAATTCTTCGCCCGTATTAGACTTCCACACAGTATATATTTGTAACTTAATATTGATAGTTTTAAGAACAGATGTTGAGCTCGAAATTTTCCTGGTACAATTATCCATTTCTATAGCTGAGTAAGAAGTTTATAATAATTATTAACATTAATAACAATGAGGATCACTTTCCTCACTTAATTAAAGCTTTTACAAAACCTGGTAACTAAACAAAATCTGGTAACTAAGTTGCCATGAGCGACGAGGTACCTCCGAAATTAGGAGGTAAAATGTAAAAAGGTAACCAGGGAAGAGCAAACATGAAAAGCAGGATTGATCGATCGGAATAATACCGACGTTCGAAACGTCTATAATGCCGAAATGCCGAATAGAATAGTCGTGTATGTTACGAATAAAGTTGTACCGCTTTCAAGTTAATTTTCAAATATTTTGTATCGAGTTTTGGATAATATTCCTTGTGCAAAATAGGGATGTGCTTGATGAAGTAAAACTTTACGTACGAATATCCCAGCATGGAGCACAGTTTGGTAGCCGTGCCCTCGTCGAGGGTGCGCGGACTGAGGCAGGCGGGGAACCAAGACTGGTTGGCGGCTCGGAAAACCTGCAGCTCACCGCGGCCCACGTCCCCGTTCATCTCGCTTAGTCTCACTAGAACAAGGCATAAACGTCGCTTTGTATACAGACATTTATTGTGTCAGACAAGTGCCATGGAAGACACCAACACACACCTTAAACGCTTGGGCACATAGGCGCGTTTTGTGAGCGTGGCGCAGCGCAGCGACGTTACCGTCCGAATGTGTGCATTATCTCGTTACATTAGCCACACCGGTGTTATGCTACGCTACCGCCACGCTCACAAATGCGCCTATGTGCCCAAGCCATTAATTTATATATACAGCAGTCCGCCGTATCACACATAGACTATAAAACAAAAGTTATCTACTCGGACTGCCCGTATAGACCTGACCCGCTCAAAAAAACAATTCTTTCGATGCGCGGCTGCGTTATGCAATGGTATATAAATTGTATTTTTTTAATAGACAGCTTTTAAAAAAATATTTTGACACAACGTGGCGTGGCTGGCACGCTCAGTATCTGTAGATATAAATCCACCTTAATCTAAAATTCACACTGTAGACCGGAGGGAACTACGTGCTCATAAATATTATAATACGATTAGTTACGCTCAAGATTACTACTTGGCGCTGAGTAAAACTAATTAAAAATTATAACAAATAAGTACTGATAATAGTATTTTCTCGTACAAATAAATATTATAGTAGGATCATGGAACTCTTATATCATTATCTTCCTTCACCGAAAAGCGACTGGTAAATATCAAATTATATTTCGTACATAAGTTCCGAAAAACGCATTGGTACGAGCCGTGGTTTGAACTCCGGATTGCAAACGCACGCTCTTATAGCGCTCTCATATATCATGGAATTTTTATATACAGATATAACATTATCGCTCTTAAAATCTACGCTTTACAAACATCAAATACCTAATAAGGTAATGACAGATCCAGGCTTAGTTGTATACAATTGAGACTTATAATTAAAAGAATTCTCATAAAATACCCGCATTGCGTATTTGAAAATCAGTCGAGCTTTTATGCTTTTAAAAAATATCAATCGGAATTGTGTAGCGAGCCAATGATACGGGCACGTCCATTCATCAGTACGCAATTACGAGAACGAAAGGAATCCTCACAACGGTCGTCAAAAGAGCGAATTGTATAAGTCTGTTCAATGTCAATAATAATTAAAGTTTCTGATTTTTATCATATTTTTTACACACTTAGAAGACATAATATTAGTCTATTTAAATATGGTATTTTTTCGCTGAACTCTCTTTCATTTAAATATTAGTCAAAAATCTACTAAATATTTTGGTAAAATGTGCATTTTTGTACTTAGTGGGTGATTTACTAAGTAACTTTTAGGTATTATGGCACTAGCGGCCAGCCGAAATGTACGACCAACCTAGTCACCGGACACTATACACACCAGCCACACCAGTTGGTATAATCGTAGCACTATTCTGAAGACTGTGCGATCATGAAGGCTGTCATACTTCCCTTGTATAACAGCCTTGATCCAATCAAGTATTGTCGTAACACTTTTTGTTCAACAGTATGCAAATAGTAAATTTAAAAGTTGCCGTCGAATTTCTACGAAAACATACTAATTTACAAATCTCGCGCCAGGTTTTGAGAATCGACCTATCAATAAACCATTTTATTCCTAAATCTTCTTTACGTCTCAAAAACAGTGAGTCAATTTATACCGCCACAGAATTCTACTCACAGCAATTCCTTTCATCCTGTCCCCAAGGGCAGTCGGAATGGCCGTCGCACATGTGGCTTTGCGAAATGCAGCGGTTGTTGCCGCAGTGCACATCACCGTTCTTCTTGCAGGTACGACAGTTGAGCTCGTCCGAGCGATCCAGGCAGTCCACGTGGCCATCGCAGCGCCAGTCGTGTGGGATGCAGCGCTTCACGTCACATTGGAAGCCGGTAGGGCACACTGGGAAGTAATGGGTATTTATTTTGTTTGAACTTTATAGTATGGTTTATGCACTGGACTGAGCTACACTATCCCTAAAACACAGTGATCTTCAATGTTAGTTTATTAAATGTAGGTAATTTTACAAGTAAAATCGCGAAACTTGGTTCATATTCAAGTAAATAGGTTGACAAGACAGATATCGGTATTAATATTTGGACTGAAGGTTACTAACTACTACTACTACTGGACATAGCCTCGCCATCCCTATAGACCGCCATACGAAGCAGTCAGACTGTAGAAATGAAGCTACAAGACCGACTGACAGGACTGAGAGTCCTTCTTTGTTTGCTAGTAGCACCTGGATTTCTAGTCTTAGTTTTGGAAAAATAACCTCGGACCAAATACAAATTAATCGATATTCTACTTACCAGGTTTCGCAGCCCGAAACCTTGCCTCTTTCACCTCTCGGTTGCCTAGGCAGACGTCGGTGTCCGTTGATTCTGGAAAAATCTCGCACTGAAGATAGTCGGGCATGGAGAGCCCGAATACCTCGAGGAAGAAGCCGCAGCGACGCATAGTTTCTGAGGGAGCAAAATTTTGTCGTTGTAAACAGTCCCATTATATTCTTGAAGCATGAATGATGCCGGTTGGGTGTCAGCCTATAACAGTAGAAGGCTTGGTGAATTCTCTTTAAGTGCCCACATCGAACGTATAACACAACAATATGGTACAAAAATTACTTGATTGTTCGTAGTTGACATAATTTAAGAGGCGCTACCGCCAAAACGATATTCGTAAATTTCGGAAATTTGTCTCAATCAATCTCATAACGTCTTAATTGGGGTAAAAGAGGAAGATGCCCGAAATTTACGAATATCGTTTTTGGCGGTAGCGCCTAAGTACTGAGTATATTACAACTAACCCTTTGACTACGTCTACGGAAAATTGTGCCCCGGGAGCACTTAAAGTAGTATATAAAGAAAGTATGACTGTAAAACGCCGTATGAAACTGAAAACATTTTTTGATGTAAGTATCTCAACATTAGGTATCATACTAACACTTAAATCTAAGGTGGGTACATACCGAAAATGGATACCGCTTAGCTTTTGTCGGGACATGTCACGCTGGTTTTCAGGGCACCTGAGGTAACAGACTCAGACCTGATCAGGTCGTCTTTAGGGTAAGATATAGAATAGTTAGTAACCTTGACAGAGACTCCTGCACGGGCGCACCATGTGTCCCAAGGGTCCGCACTTGGGCACGAACAGGGAGCAAAGGAACAGCGCGGTCAACTCGTAACACCGCACGTCCACCACCGCGTCGTAGATCTCCAGGTCCTGACGGCAATATTGTTATTTAAATAGGTGACAATATTATACTGTAACTAGTTAAGTACTTGTAGTTATCATAATACGATTGTAATTTCTGTAAATACTCGTAAATGTATATTTCAATAGGTGACAATATTGATATGAGCACCAAGAACTTCCGTATCAGGAAGATCACCTCAAGTTGTAAAAGTTTTATCTACTACTACTGTTATACTGTACTTGTCAAACCTTAGTTTTGTATCTGACTACCTTGCGGTGACAACAATCTAATTGAATACATGTTTATGTGTAATTAACCATGTTCTCATGGAAGTGATGTCTTATATGAGAATAAATGTCTAAACCTTAATGGTTGGAAAGATTTGTCAAATAGGAAACATTTTAATAATTAATTACGAATATTGAAGAGACGATTGTCGAAGACATTACCAATATGAATTAAAACATTTTTTATTTTTTGCTTTTGTTACTGGTGTATTACAAGTTTCCGATTGTTTGTAAAAGCTATCGATTATTATTTTTTTAAACTTTATATTTTCATGAATTATGTAGAAAATTTCGGATTTCGGTATATTTTCGCCCGGGTATCAGTAATTGTTTGCATGAACATCATTGGAAGCTTAGAGCATTTTATATTGTATTCCTCAACGAGGTATACGTATTCATGTAAAATGTAAATCAAAAATAAACTGTGTACTTTATATAACAGACCTTATAGCGAATCTAAAATATTATCTAACTGTATATCAGTATTTTAGTCCAGGCATTTACAAGAGAACTGTTTCGAATAATGTTATCTAAGAGTATCTGCAGCTTCCATTCCACTGGAGCACTTGCACAATTAATTTAAAGATATCATTAAGAGTTAGTAAAGTTATCGAAGTTTGGAAACTTCAAGGTCACTGTTGATAGAAAATAATATCGGAGTAAAATACAGCAGATCATCAACAGAGAGCTTACATCATCATCATCATCATCAGCCCGTTGCAATCCACTGCTGGACATAGGCCTCTCCCACACAGAGCCCGGTCTGCTGCTTTATGCATCCAGTCGCTATGGTATGCTCTTATGCAAGTCGTCCCGCCATCTGGCCAGAGGGCGCCCCACGCTATGTTCGCCCAGACATGGTCTCCACTCCAGAACACGCTTACTCCAGCGGTTATCAGTTCAACGACATATATGGCCAGCCCATTGCCACTTCAACGTGCTAACTTTTGCTTTTAGAGAGCTTACAATCCAATTAAAATAATTATTTTGTTTTAAGAAACAATACCAAATAATGTGGAATTACCGAAAGTATTTAAATAAACAAAATCATATCAGAATTATAACTTTCTTTTATTTTCAGTTTTCCGAAAATGAATTTCAATTTCCCAAAACCTATGTGTGCATTCCCGAGTAGTATATTTTGCTGTAAGCTAATAATCCGTGTACCTATATGAAAAAGTGTATTACCTTTAAGCATTTTCACTTCATATTTTATATAATAACTCGTACATTTTTTGTGTAAAAACTGTTTATTTCTGATAAAGAAGTTTCGTTAATTCCCACGGAGTGAACCTTCTGAATTTACCTTCAACTCGGTTCTTAAGTCCCAAACAAGTCGCTGATAACTTTAAACAACTTTGTTTGATTATTAAACGGGTAAATTTCATTACCTAATACTTGTTATTGCCGAGATATTGTAAACAAAGGTTTACTTATGAAGAGTTTGCTTTCATTTCTCTTTGTTTGACGGGATGCTATTGTTTAGGGGGATCTTCTTATACGCCTCACCGTGTTCAACATTTTGTATACAAGCTTTAATAGATATGGGATCTAATAAATCATCTTAATTGTGTTAACCACAGGCCGCGCAAGATTTAGCTTATACGGGATGTTCATATCGTAAATAGTAATAATGTTTTTGCACTGCTTAAACAACAATAACTAAATGCCCCAACTGTAACTAATTTCAGACATACTACTACAACAGCTACTAAACTGAAAAATGCAAATGCTATAACAGAACAAAAGATAACGAAGTGGATATTGGTTAAATAGCAACCCGCTCAAAGCTGATTATCATAAATCGCCAATAGAAGTTAAGTAAAATAATTGTAAATAAACAATAGGATTCAGTACCTGAGCCGAGAGTTTATTGGAATACGCGCAAAGTTTAAGTAGTCTTAATAGTACAATGTATCACTACATTCGTTACCAATGACTATGTTAAAAACGTAGTACAAATAGTACTAGTTAAGTACTTGTAGTTATAATAATACGATTGTAATTTCTATAAATAAATGATTTTAATAGGAGGAATATGAACTACTCAGTTAAAGTCGCAAACTTGAAAGAGGTAACTACTGAAACAAACTTAGAACCCGTAGAATTCAGAATGCTTGGCATACAAGTCTGTAACTTACAGAAATAAGCTTACAGTTCAAGATCTTGTTAGTAAAATGTATTCATTACTACAAAGTCGAACAGATCTATGTATCATCGATGCACTGAAATTAATAATATATACTGTAAAAAAAATGTGTCTTGCAAAAATTGTCCTTAAATGCGTATATTTTTGCAAGACACGATGTATGTCAGTTGGATGTCAGAGGTATGCGGTTTGTTGCTAGGTCAACATGACAAAGTCTTATTTTGTAATGTCATCTATGTACTCAAAATGAAGCTTTAAACTTAAGTAAAATAAGGTTGTTTGTATATGAATTTAATGGTCATACATGTTATCAGGTGAGATGGGGGAGGCCCATGTCCAGCAGTGGAAGTCTATCGGCTGAAATGATAATTTCACCTTACTGCAAACCTTTTGATCCGAGGCTCTAGTGTAAGTTTCTTTTGACGTAAAAAAACGTTTACAAACGCGTAAATGATAATGCTATTTTAATGGGAAACGCAAACGCGTTCGTGACGCAAAGTTCCGTTAAAAACTTACAGTCAGGGCTCCGATCCACTGTGATAAACTTAGCCCCTATAGTTATTGACAAGTATATAATGAAATTACACTTTTAATTATTAATATCCAGTATCCAATCCACCATAAGTATCATAATATATCACTAGGAATTACAAAGATCTTTTAAGTAAAAGATAGACATGAATTACGTTTAGTATTCAATTACGGAACGCTTACAGCTGAGGCACAGGGTATAAACATTTGTCAAACAAATAATTTGTATCATTAAACATCTAAATAAATCAATTATTAAAAAAACAAAATACCCGACTGCACACTAAAAAAAGAGTAAAACAAGCCACACAATAATATTGATCAATCAAATGCTAAAAACTAATTATGTAATACCGTTTAAACAATACCTATATTAAAATACACTACAATATGTGTTCGTAATCGATAGTTAAATAAACAGAAACTTATTTTGAATACAAATTTACTGAATATAATTTATAAATGTTGATGGAAAGCATCGCAGGCGGGGACCAACAGAGGCTTATTTATAGTCATTTCGGTTGTGCACCATTTAGCAGAATTTTCGTTGGTGGCGGTCAAGGTGGTCCCCGCCTGCGATGCTTTCCATCAACATTTATAAATTATATTCAGTAAATTTGTATTCAAAATAAGTTTCTGTTTATTTAACTATCGATTACGAACACATATTGTAGTGTAATATAGGTATTGTTTAAACGGTATTGGTTTAGCATTTGATTGATCAATGTGTGGCTGTTTTACTCTTTGTGTGCAGTCATTTTGTTTTTAATAATTCTTTATTTATAACTTTTTAGCTGTTTTTATTTAACGAAAATGTTGTAGATGTAGAAGACTATGTATATGTAAGTACCATTTTAAATTATTTCGACGACATTTGGCTTTAGATTACGAGTGATGTTACTTAAGGTCCCTCTTAATAATTATTATTATATTATTAATTAATATGAATAATTTAAGAAAGAACCAAAAAAAAAGAACGGAAGAACGAGTTAATTAATTAGAAAGAACGAATAAATTTAAAGAGAGAAACACGAAAGAAAAGAACGAGTTATTTATACTTTATAAGTTTCGCGTCAGACGACGAAGTATCGAAAAATCGCTATTTAGAGACGACCGTCAACGACGTGTGCCCTTATGCGTGTGCCCGCATTCGGGCTGTATACTCGAGCATATCCCCTCCGCACCGCGCCGCGCGCCGCATGCCAGGCCACGCCCTATCTTTTGCTTGCTAACGCATGAGTTGCTTTGCGTTGACGCAGAATTAACATGTTCCCGTGGAATTTTGAGAAAAACGTATCCTATATTAATTACTCCGTGATTGAAATGAATCTAATGATACCGCATACATATTTTTGTTGTTTAAAGGGAAATTTAGAAAAAATATTATTATGTCTTTATCCCGTGGGACTTTTATGATAAAATGTATCCTATGACACTCCCGTAATCAAGACAAATCTAACGATACCTCATACATCAAAATCCATCAAGCCGTTTAGGCTACAGGAGGTCACAAAGGAACAGACATACATACATACTTACATACACTCCCTCAACATTACCCTCCCTCTTTGGCAGTCGGGTAAAAAGGTAAAACTGTTATTCAAAATGTCTGTACGTAAAGAAGCGGATGAATGTTGTTTCAGAGTCATGCATTGTGTGTTTAAATAAATAAATAATAAATAAATATTACAGGTCATTATTACTAGACCCCGCTATCGGAGGTGCAAAATGGTAGCTGTCAAGTTCTTGGGGATGGGTAATCAACTAATCATATTTGTGATGTCGATATCGATACTCGATTTTTCAATACATTTTTTGTATTTGCAGTACCATTTATTTGTATACAATTTAACTTTTTTTGGGATCTATGAAAATCATTGACATTAAAAATATAAATCGTTATTAGTTCAACAAAAAATCTATGGTTGCTATTTCTTTTCTTATGTTTATTTTCCTATAAATTATTAAAAATTGAATACAAATAAATGGTACTTGTACATAAAAAAAATATATTGAAAAACCGAGTATCGATATCGACATCACAGATATGATTAGTTGATTACCCACCCCAAGAACTTGACAGCTACCATTTTGCACCTCTGATAGCGGGGTCTAAATTATTACAAATTGACTGAGCCCCACGTTAAGCTCAAGAAGCTACGCCAACGATATATTAAATATTACAAAATACTTAAATATATAAAAAACACCCATGGACCTTGACTCAGAAACAAATATCTGTGCTCATTACACAAACACATGCCCTTATTGGGATTTGAACCCAGTAACCGTCGGCTTCATAGGCGCGGTCACTACCCATACTACTATGTCTGTTTATATTGTAAGTAATATTCTGAAGACGAGTGAGTATGCAGTTTACACAGATATGGAACCAATCCTGTTCGTATATTTTAATAAGATTGGGTGGGACCGTAATAAATAAATAAAAATATGATTAGTACAGTTTCAAAAATACCAATAGTTTTAAAAATAAGATTATTACGTTATTATTTTGTAGACTTTTAAGAAGATCTTTTTTTTTACCTTGAGTAATCACTAGTATATGGAAAAAAAGGATCGATAACTGAATTTATCGATACAGGACCTCCTTATCTGTCATAAAGTTTTGCCGCGTAGATGTTTTCCCATTAGATATGAATTATAAGAATAATTTGAAACGCTCGTGAGGTTGACAATGAGAGAATTCAAAAGATTGTAAAAATGATATTAATCGCGTGGCGTAACTGGTGACCGAAGAGCTGGCGGCTTTCTCGCACAACGTATCAGCATTTTGACATCACGAGGAAATGCCGCCAGCATCCTTAGTACAATGCCTCAATGGCCTTTTTTAGATTTAATGCAATAACTAGTTAAGTACTCGTAGTTTTAACAATATTGTAATTATTGAAAATCTCACAATTATTTCTTCGATATTTACCGATAGCATTATTCGTAGACAGTGTATTAAAAATCCCGAAGCAGTAGTATAGAAAATCAATACAGTATATACAAATAATTTTCGTGTTGTGTATGAATTATTTACAATGTTGTATGTCTTTTTTTACAAAACAGTAGATCCGATATTTAAGTTAATATTATTAGAAGTAATTGCTACAAAAGATAAATGTAACATATTAATACCTAATAACAAAAATAAAAAGTAAATTATACTAATTAAAAATAAAATAAAATGAATAATTACTGCTAAACTAACTATAAAAATCCCCATCTAGCAAGTCCCCCTGCGGCATGGACCCCATAACGCTGGCTGCGTTACCTCTCTGTACCGCTAGGGCGATACGCTGGGAGAGGTAAGAGCCACAGCTTTTGGGTCCCCTGTGGTGTTGACCAGCCGCGCCGACAGAGCACTCACGAATTTTTTTATTACTACAAACACAACTAGTAATTATTCGTACGATAACAAAAAACAAAATTGAATTGTGATGAAGAACAAACAAAAACTTTTTTAAACTCCAGGAAATTATAAAATCGTTTGCGTTGATGGTACGCCGCAAATGACGGACCAAAGTTATGACTAAACAACTTTGTTTTGTACATACATACATACATACATCATTACATTTCAGCCGTATGCAGTCCACTGCTGGACATAGGCCTCCCACAAATATGACTTGTATCATCTTGGGGTTAGTTGCCATAGTCGCCACGCTTGGCAGGCGGGTTCGCGACCGCAGTAGCTGTAGATTGGGTTTTGACTGGCGCTGCTGCCCGTCCGTAGGAGTATTCGCTTTGTCGCCTCTAACGACACCCGCGGTAGGAGATGGGGTGGTGCTATTCTAGTCAGCCGGCAACACACGGCATAGTACAGTGTTTTGTACAGTAAGCACGATATTGCAACGCTATATAACTATTTGCCGCAGACTGTATTTAACAGTAGTTAGGTTAGTTATAAAAAGTTTTGATAATATTTATAAAGGTTTTATCTATGGTATATATTTTGTTAGGCTATAAAAACGACACTAATAGAGCTATTATGTCAAAGCTTTTTGACTCCCATTATAAAGATAAAATATATCTATATCATTAGTATTAAAAGCAAATCATCATGATTGATCGGTATCATAAAGTTCTAACTACTGATAGTTGAAAACGAAATATTTAACCATCATCATCATCTTCCTCGCGTTATCCCGGCATTTGCCACGGCTCATAGGAGCCTGGGGTCCGCAACTATTTAATTCAAACTAAATATTTAATATTTTTTTCTAAATATTTAATACAAACCCGTTGTCTAGAGACTGTAGGACAGTTCAAACTTGAACCCAGAGCTTGAAAATTCGTAATATAATAATGTTCTTGAATGTGATAACCTCCACAAAAAAAGAGCTTTTGGAAATTCAATCCCCCACAGAGATAAAAATAGGGTTAAAAGTAATTGACCAGGACCATTTCTACGCGGAAAAGAAGACTATGATGAAAAATCTCGCTCTGTATTTAGAGTTATACGTTTACAGTAGTCCCTAAGTATGTACCTACAAAAAAGGTACCTTAAACAAAAAGAAAAATCAATACAAACACACCATAAATCATAAAACAGACAACATCATATTAAAAAATACCAAATACCTACCCGAAATCATTTACAGAACGGATAGCATGATTGCTATTATATCGTATATCACGCTAACTCAAACTTGAACCCAGAGCTTGAAAATTCGTAATATAATAATGTTCTTGAATGTGATAACCTCCACAAAAAAGAGCTTTTGGAAATTCAATCCCCCACAGAGATAAAAATAGGGTTAAACATAATTGACCAGGACCATTTCAACGCGGAAAAGAAGACTATGATGAAAAATCTCGCTCTGTATTTAGAGTTATACGTTTACAGTAGTCCCTAAGTATGTACCTACAAAAAAGGTACCTTAAACAAAAAGAAAAATCAATACAAACACACCATAAATCATAAAACAGATAACATCATATCAAAAAATACCAAAAACCTACCTGAAATCATTTACAGAACGGATAGAATGATTGCTATTTTATCGTATATCGCGCTATCCGTCACTTTCGCACTCACATACTTGTTGGAGCGTGACAGATATTGTGACAAATGATAAAAACCCGACCATATTACGCAACGCAAGCAGCACCTGAATACAGTTTTACAAAGCAACCTGTCAAAGTGAAATCCGAGGTAACGATACGATTAAAATTGTAAAGCCGCCCCGCGCCATCACACCTGTCAATTATAAACAGTATTCTAAAGGCTGCGTCACAATACCGAACGATCATTAGGGGAATCAATCTTTGTCAGAGGACAATCGGCCGTGTTTAGAATGTTCCCGAACATCGAACACCGGGATAATGAGTCCATTGGTTGTTTTTGTTTCTTATTGGTGTTTTCGTGAATTTGTAGCCATTACGCCTTTGAATTTGCGGCAGGGGTTTAACGACACTGAAGGTAAAGGAATAGAAACCGTCTGGCAGCACTGTTACTAAGTGGAAAATAATATAAATAAAGCAAACAATGATTTATTACATTTTATACAACAAAATAGTACATTCTATTAGTAAAAGCTAGAAACTGTGCTAAAAAAGCTAAAAATACTTGGATACACTTTATATACATTTTTTATTATACTTAATCAATTTTCTACTTTAATTTTTGTAAGATTAATATTAGGTATTTGCCGATTGGGGTAGGCGAAGTCACACCCCCGTCGGGTTTTTATGTTTCTTAACTTAGTTTTCCTAGTAATATTCGTAACGATATGTCTGCCGGTCATACTTCGGGTATGTTTTTGATCAGAAATTGTGCCACACACGGTCAAAAACGGAATAAGTTCCACGCTTACAATGTCCAACTTTTTAAAGAACAGTTAAAACCTCGACTAACAGTTACGTTAAACAAATAAACGGTACTTGTTACTAAGATACTTTAGCCGTTAACGAACCCTCTCTTCTGTGGCCACATACAACACAGTGAAAAGATATTGCTCAATAGGCGAGATGAATGATTTTTAATTATGATATCAATCGGTTCGTTTCGTTGTGGGGATCAAATATCTGTATTGGACCTATGGCGTAAAAGCAGCTCAAAAGTCAGAAATGAGAGTCAAAGTCTTACATTTGCACTACCCGCTCGAAACGCTCCCTACAAAATGATACTCAACGGTGACGTCACGGCTATGTTGTCGCCCTCTTTAAAGTATGGAAAAGTAACGATTTTGCTATTTTGACCGTGAAATATTGCGTTTATGTATATAGTTGTTATACAATTTTGTTTAAGTATAATGTAAGAAATTAAATGGTACCTTTATTTTTTTTAATTTTGCAGTTTGAAAAATCTAAAAATTTTGAAATTTTGAGGTCTAGGTAGTATCTTTGCATCATTTGAATCGATTCTTCAAATTTTCACTGTTTTAAGATACATTGCTCATTTTCTATCCATTTAATTAGAAATCGTAGCAAATTTCAACATGTGTCATCATCCCAATTGTGCTGAGATTATCGAAAGCGTGCCAACCTACCCAATTATCTCATTTAGCATACAGCGTTGATAGACCACAGACAATTAACTGGAAGCTGTTAAGCCGCCGGAGATTCGCGCCGGCACGCTCCGCCTATCCGAAATTTGATGCTGCCATGTGATCTTTGGTTATAATTTTTTTAACCCAATATCAAGGTACTGATTACGTAAATTTCAGGAAAGGCAAAAATTATGGACTGACATGAACCTATAGTCTATCCTAGAAACTAGGAGGCGAAGCAAATACCGCTTTATATGTCAATATACCAAAAGAAATGTTATCGAAGAATCCAACTTGAGTCATCACCTGAGTTTCATTAAAATTTGATATAATCAGTCATGTTTTATGAGAGGTAGGGCACAGCGATGACCATCACGCTTGAATCTGGGGCAGCCCAACTGGGGAAGTACCTCCTCCTTACAGAAGACCACTGCCATAATAGCACTGCTACCTTTCAGGTATGCAGTGTTGTGCTCCTGATGGTGAGTAAGGTTCCCAGAGTTCCAACCCCCCTTAAAGGCCGGCAACGCGCTTGTGACTCCTCTGGTGTTACGGGTGCCCATGGGCGATAGTAATTGCTTACCACCAGGCAATCCGTCTGCTCGTTTGCCGCATATGTCATAAAAAAATTGTCGAACTTCGGTTCTATAGTACTTTGGCACGGCTCAATCTACCTCGAGCCAGGGGTCTACTTAGCCAAAATTTTCTGAGGTTTGGCATAGGTGTAAATTTTTACAAGCGACTGTCTGACCTAACCCAGAATGAAAACTTGACCTTATTCTTATCATATGTGTGGTTTTCTGGTAATGATTTTCTTAACTGGAAAACGACTGTAAACATCAAATATTATTCTGTTTCAAGAAACTCAGTGTTCAACCCGTACCTTGGTATTTAATTTTTCACGTCGATCGCTAGGGTACCAACACTTCTGAAGTATTAAAACTGAGAATATTTATGTATAATAAAAGTACGTACCTTAATATTTCGGTAACTGAATATATTTCTAATATGGTAGAATATTATGTATATTGATCGATCTCTACTTACTCAAGTTACCTTATAAAGTACGAGTAAATGTATCTGGCAGTATTAATATCATTGGCAGTATTAAGTTTGAGTATGAGTTTATAATAAACACAGTAAGGAATAATTCTTAAAAAAAAACATGGTAAACTGACCTGTTTTCGCTGCCCTAGAAACAACGGAATTAAAAATAACTTAGAAGGTAAAATCAGGAAACCCAGAATAAAAATCTTTTAATAAACATTGCCACGGTATGAAAAACTTTATCCGCTCTCGTTTAAAAACGCTTAAAAATTATCTTATTTACAAGACGAAGCAGACACGTTTAAAAGCTTATAAAATTAAAAAAAAACATTCAGCATAAAACGGCCTAGGTTGTTGCTAATTGGTTTACGGCGAGAAACGTTTAATTATTCGAAAAGCCTTATTAATTAATAAATTTTACGAAAACATTGTAAAATGGTTAAGAAGGTTCTTGTTTTGCGTAGATTACTTTTTGATTTTCCATTTAGGATTGCTGTTAAGCCTTTTGTTTATTATTTTCAAAATAAATTTATTGCCCCAGAATGGTAACTTGAGCTTAAATCTTTGGGTTTGCTTGTTTTTCGTAAGAATACATTTATTTCAATATTCCGAAGTTGTATACCATATGAATACCTACCCCTTTATCTATTAGCTGAGAGCATGTGCAGTCATGGGCATACTTTTATACATGGATGTACTTTTATACTACATTTCTAGCTATAAATTAATATAATTAATTTTGCTAATTCCACGTGTTCCAGTTTTCCTGTATGAAATCTTTTACAGTTCTCTGAGAGACAGCTAGGGCCACAATCGAAAAATAATGGAAAAGATCAGGTGACTGCGTTCGATCTGTCATTCTAACACATAACTTTTCATTTCGGTTGCGTTTCTACAATCGATTAGCATCTTAGCTACGGCCCCCGTGCCGAAATATTTAAGGATAATCGGCTCGTAAAATATGCGTGGTGCGCTCGACCTGTAGTGGGCACACGATGCAGAGATCATGATATGTGACATTATCTATGAAAAGGGACCTTATTGTCGATGGTGCTTATGATGTTGTTCGAGATGTTGCGATACAAACGTAACGCGGTTCGACGTAAGTGCCATCGACCGTAAGGTCCCTTTTCATAGATAATGCCACATATTTGGCAGCATAACAAAGATGTTTAAGACATTACCTGCTGAGCATCCCTCTGACCAAAATGGCCGATGTAGTTGGGGAAAACGGTGAAGTTGTAGGACACACGGTGTTGCTGGCAGAAGCTGACAATGACGGGCAGGCACACGCCGGGTGCCGGGTTCCGAGAGCCCGGGGGCTCCGTGGGCGCTGGGAATGTCACCACCGAACTGCGGTTCACCACTTGCGATACGTACTGGAAAGAAGAGGTTTATTTAGATACGGTAAATTGGTTCATGCTGTGTATGGGCCAACTGGCGAAGAAGCGGTTATGGACCGTTGCACCTTTGATTGAGGGTTGAACATAATATATTTAAGCCCAGGAAAGTTACATTCCTTATTTCAAGCATTTTTTTATGACAAAGGTGGCAAACGAGCCAACGGATTGCCTGATGGTAAGCAATTACCGTCGCCCGTGGGCACCCACAACACCAGGGGAGTCACATGGGGGTTAAAGCTCTGAGAACTAGGTTCTGGGTTCCGGGTTCTGAGAGCAAGGTCCTTGCTCACCATCAGGAACACAACACTACATACCTGAAAGGTAGCAGTGCTATTCTGGCTGCGGTATTCTGTAAGGAGGAGGTACCTACATCTTCAGTTGGGCTGCTGCAGATTCAAGCGTCATCGTACTTCGATGTACCCTACCTCTCATTGTTGGACGTTGTTAAAGGACATACCCGGGTCCAAATCTGGGTACAATCGCAATTAATTTTTTGATTGAAAAGTAAATAAAACCTTAATATGTTTGTTTGTACGATTGTATGGGAATTGTAAATGAATCGCATAACCCTGCTATTATTCATTATTTCCAAATTGTGTAATTGCAAATAAAATGGCTAACGAAATATTAACGAAAGTTCAGAGATTTCTTTAAAATACTAATAGCGCTTAAAATGATTCTATAATTGATTTAGGTAGGTATGTAGAGATTTGTAAGAAACAAAGTGTTTGTTACAGTTTTTTTTTTGTTACATCGATGGCTCTTAAACCAGTTACAATACAATATTCGATACACTGAGTCCAGTACTCTCAGCAACATTTTCTTAAAAAAATATTGTTGTGTAATTTAGAACGGAACAATACAAAAGATCATAGGTACTCATTCATCGTATAAAATGAATTAACAGAAACAGTCAAAGTATTGTCATTGAATTACATAATCGTATCAAAGTCCGTGACAAATAAACAACATTTCTTAGAATCTTACGAACTTAAAATGAGCCAACAAAAATATCCTAGCTAAAAAATGAAATCCGTCTAGATAAATCCGTGCCAAAAACTAGTCCGACAAAACCTTAATGGAGCTAAAAATGTACGCAGAATTAATTTAAGGGCCAGAGGCAGCCTAAACTCTGCGTCCACATTCCGGAGTAAGAATGGCCGTCCCTAAGCAAAAATTTTGTCAGATATGCGGTAATTAAGCGGCCCTCGGTGCCTTTTTAAGCACTTATTATACTGTTTTAGGCAAAATATCTACCTACAGATCCACATATGTATGCGGTTATGACGCAATCATATGTTAGCCTTTTAGGGATTTGTGTATCTGAAGAAATACCATAATAAAACACTGCTTTATGTTCGGTCCGTACGTTACTAAAAGTTGAAATAGTAGACATTCAATTGTGATAATAATTCCATGTCGCATTAAGTTTTGTGATGTAATTAAGATGCATATTGATAAATAGTGATCAGTTTTTTTGATACGACATGGGGTGAACGACCTCAATCATTATGTTAGTATGGATATGCCCCGGGAATCCGAGCTTTATGTTGTTAGAGAAGACAAAAAAAAATACAATTAAAAAATACAATTTGTATACTAGAAATATATACAAAATAAGATACGTGAGTGACCCGTTTGTATATATTTCTAGTATGTCTGAGTCTCACGGGAGTTTTCTATTAAAAAAAAAAACAATTTGTATATTTTATTACACTTTAAAACTTCTAAGTAGCTCATAGACATGCGACTTACTCACCGTTCTTTTGTCCAAATTGAACAAATAAGCACAAGTGTTTACACTGACAGCTCATTTGGTGCCACCAAGTCGGCATATTTTGTACCGTTTGTATCAAAGTCGAACTTTGATAAATAAGTAAGTAAAAAATCAATCTAAATTGTTTTATTTTTGAACATTTGCTCGGTATCGCAGGAAACTGTCGTATGTATATTAACTTTTCTACATGATATACCGCGAGGGAGAATCCAAATAACCGATCACTGTGGATAAAACAAATGAATTAGTTTCAGAGTAGTTTTTGTTTTCTTTTATTGGATTAACGTAATACACAGTCACACTCTTGACCCTGGTATGTCCTAAAGCTACGGCCAAAGCCACCGGGGGATGGGCAGCAGCATCCCTGGAGTGTGTTGGAATACTGCTATCGCCAACCCGCTTGCGAAGTGTGACGGTTATGGCTTATGGCAACATCATGCAGCCCCGCAGTCCACGGCAACCCCCGGTACCGTCGTTACGGTAGCGGCAAGGTTAAAAAGAGAGTCAGGAGTGCGAAAAAATCGCGGGAATACACTGGATGTAGGTGGCGCAAAACCGGTCACTGTGTGTAGCGACCCACATGGGGAAGACCTAACATCCTGCAATGGATGTCCTTCAGCTGATATGGATATATTCGATTGTTGGGATTAAAACTCTTTATAAAACTTACACAGTAAATTATCTAAATCTCTTAACAAGCCGTACAACGTTAGCTCCATTTTAAATGAAACAACGGTATAGCAATTTTCTCCTAGCGTATGTAGGCCGCCGCCGTGCGCCGAACAGCGATTGATTTGTCTGCGGCCAACGGACGAGCCGAAGCACCGCGTTAATCTGATGTACGCTTTCGACAGATCATGTTGCTCTGGTACTCGTGTGATGAAACTGATGAAATAGTGATTCTGTTTTATTTACTGGAGTCTAGTTTAATGTCTCTTGTAAAATATAAACTTGATTCTGTCAGCTACTAAGTGTGCGTAGTAGAATTACCACGCTTTTATTATGTCATTACGGTTTTAAAAAAACGCCTACATAAAGTCGAATAGCAAACTTCCACTGACATTTTTAACAGGGGGTGCATCAACTATTCGCCAGTTCAACAATTGACATGTTAAAATTTAACAAACAAATAGACAAACAGGCAGAGTAGCCTTGATTTTTGTTAATGTTACTATTGATAACTTTCTCTATTTCCATCTTTTTAGAATATTGAAACCCAACAATATAGTTACGAGAAGCTCTTGGATACTCTAAAGACCAGAATTGATCCTACCAGGACACAATAAGTGTCATTATATGTAATCACATTTTGGACTTTCCATTAGGCTACTTATACACAAGTGCCTACGAAATAACAGCGTTTACGGAGTTACGGATTTTAAGCAGAAGTCAGCCAATATTTCTCAGAAAATAAACCTCACTTGAACCTAATAGCATGCCCATTCTGTCACATTTCAAGCTTTTATCCAAATAATCCAGACGAGCTACGAAAATTAGTAAAATTATGTGAATAGTCCTAAAGTTTATGTTTAGTACACCCACTGAAAAACTCGATTTTTAAACTTAATAAATTGCTTGGAAAATCGCGTAACTACTAGCGTGAAAAGTAGTTTAATGGGAATTTGAATTTGCGATACTTTCACGATATCAAGAGCTAAATTTTTGAGCGCCTAGTACTCGAATCGTGGCATTCGAAACTCTCTTAGAAACAAACAAATAGTTTTTTAGAAACACGAATGATAGAAGTTAATAATCGTGGGTGCAATCCGTGCAAAAATAATGGTGAGAAACTTTTGTATGCGATAATTTTTATCCTCATTTTTTTTTAATTCGAGTGTGTGCACCACTCTCAATAACCCCCCCTCCCTCCATAATATATGGAATTTTAAGCGATGATTTTGGATGATAGTTTAAGTGAAATGTTTTACTGCTAGTACCTACCTTACGGTTGATTAGTGAATGTATATAAGTATTTTTACATACAACATTTAAACCACTTGTTACGTGGGATGGGTCTTGCAATGTGGGAATCTTTTATCATGTCTCACTATAAGCTGAAGGGGTGAACAGCACCTTTCCTTGGGTGCCAGCTGAGAATAGCACAACCTCATCTCTTCCCGCGGGTGTCGTAAGAGGCAACAAAGGGAATAAACTGACGAACGGGCAGCAGCTGACCGTCGAAACCGAATCAACAGCAACTGCGGTCGCCAACCCGCCTGCCAAGCCTAGCGACTATGGCAACTCAATCCAAGACGCAATGCAAGTCATATTTGAGGGAGGTCAGCAGTGGATGTTCGATGTCTTACGGCTGAAATAGTCATGATGAAAATAAATAGCTATTGGAAAATTGTGCATCGGCAGGCAATTAATTTGTCCACGGCGGGTTGTCGATAGTGACGCGATAATCCGATGTTGGGAACCGCAGGCTATAGTGCCATAATACCCGTTAAAAGATAAATACAATAATATATTGACGACAAGTTTAGCCTAGTGGGTAGCGACGCTGCCTATGAAATGGTCCTGGGTTCAAATCCCAATAAGGGCATTTATTTGTGTGATGAGCATAAATATTTGTTCCTGAGTCATGAGTGTTTCATATATATATTTAAGTATGTGTGTGTATAAATATATATATATATAGAAACAGATTTCGCTATCTCTCATAGTTTCTGACTTCCCCCCACTGACCCATTTTTATTGATCACCCGGTATATAAGTATACACACATATATCGTTGGATTGGACTTGGTTTGTAGTTATTATATAATAAACACATAATAAATCCAATCGATTATATTACTTCTAGCAGAAAGGCGAACTTTACGAATATGAGAAGAGTTTTTTGATAAGGCAAAGCAAGTCAGGCTTTTCAGCAGGTTTTTTTGTACGTCCTGCTACTGAAATCCCTAGGCTGAGCCCCTAGACTGTGGCCTTATAGCTAAGCCTTATAGAGGAAATTTAGGCTCTGTTCGTGGCCCAACATTATTTCGCTTTGTATTGCAAAGGATTTTTCTTAGATTAAAAGATGAGTAGTATTCGGGTGCATAATTATAATGATATTTCGTTTATGACTGGGTTATTATTTCGAGAGGTTCAATTGTGTTTAGACTCAAATTTTCAGTTATAAAATTAGAAATATATCGTTTATTGTTTTTAGGTTGCTTAGGATATTATCACTGAAACTTGTGGTAAATGCATTTTATTCTATTTTATGTTTTTTTCCACAATAACTTAAATTTTCTGCACAAAAGTCAGTTACGTGGTCAGGTTCGGATTATCCCTGACTACTTTGTAGTATTCTAAAAAATGCAAAGTATAGAAAAACTTGCTGTTTAAAACATGGATTGAATGTTCACAATATGATATACCATGCATGCAATCATAAAAAAATTAGGACATTGATAAGACTATTTTTTTCTACATTTCCCGTTGTTCCAAAATATACCATCATTTTCGTGGCCACACTTATTAAGTAATATTTTAAACAAAAAAAGAGGTCAAACCTCCTGTAAATCCTTTTTTAACTATAAGCAACTTTGAAAATAAGACTGCGTTAAATATGACATATAATGTTTATCGCAAGCCATAATTATTTATCTATAATTAATGTAATAAAGGTTCAATTTAGATTTGCGTCAAAGATCCAGCGTCATTTTCGTTACGGTTGCGACTTGGTGAGTATTGGGTAAATAAATATAATGTTTTATTGGTGCTGTGTCATTTGCAGTTAAGTTATTCAATATTGATTTCATTTGCTTCAAACCTATAGGATATTTACTGCAGAGTTGCGAAAGTAAGAAATTTTCAATTTCGTGGTCATCATTTTCGTGGTGATATGGGCCACGAAACTGAGTAAAGACCACGAAAAAGATGATTTTCCCTACAAGTAGAAAAAATACAGATCACTTTTTACAGAATTTTCTACTTTTTACAGTGTAATCGTTTATGCCGTTTTACGAGACCTTACAATGGAGAACATAGCTAAAATATTAAATAAAAGTCTTCTTTTTTACTTAGATGACAATAATTATTACAGTTTTGCTGATAATGTAAGTTTTTCCACTTTTAATCATTAGTAACTGGTTGGGATCATCTGCAGCGTGACGTCAATTTGATTAATCGGCATGAAAAGTACCGACCCGTTTAATAATTATATATCGGTATGTCCGATATTGTTACTTTTATTCCTGCACTTATTGTTTTACATGATAAATTTTCGAGGATGGGTTTGGGATCTCGGATTGCCAGAAGTTTTAGGGAAAGAACTAATGTACACTGAATGTACGTGTGAAATGTATATATCTAAATATTTAAAAAAACTTCATCATTTAGAGGAACAGTTTGTTGTGTTGTTTCGTTGTAACATAATTTCGTTCGGGTCTACCGTAGTAGGTCTACCGGGTATATATATACGAGTATATATAAGGTATTGAAAGCTGGTTTTGTTTGTGGGTTGAAGTTATTAATCTTACTTTAGTAATTTCTAGATAGTATTTAAAAGGTTACAAAAATGACAATTTGAAGTCGTCATTTTCGTGGTCAAGTTTTAATTTTTTTTTATATATATATCGATTGTATATTTCTGTTGATATCTGATTCATTAAATAATGCTTATTCGTTTTCTCATTATGATCGGATTTTCATTCAAATAGTACAATAATAAGATTTTGAAATAAACAAAATGTTCTTTTTCGTGGTCATGGTGCTCATTTTCGTTACCGTTAAAATTTGAATTTTGCTTTTTTTAACCAAAATAAACTTTATCGATCTCTGATAATATAAAGTATGTTATCGGTATATACCCTTATGTTCAAAATAAAACAGACCACATCAAAATGTATGTTTTTATTTCTGTAACATTTATCTTACACCTAAAATAATGACCCGACTGCTATTTTTATTGATCAATTGATGCCTTTAACACAGTCGAAGCTTGACAGCGAAATTCCAAAACACAGTGGATTATTGAATTGGTAATTGTGGCAATGGTATCAATTTTGCACGTTAATTTTACTATGTCTGTGTTGAAGTAATTGTTGGTTAATAATTAATTACTAATATTTAGAACTTGGTGATTTCCTGTTGAAGAATTTATTTAATTTAGAGCCAAATTTAATATTTAAATATGCCGTGTGATGCCGGCTGACTCGAATAGCACCACCCCATCTCCTCCCGCGGGTGTCGTAAGAGGCGACAAAAGGAAAAATCCTACGGATGGGCAGCAGCGTCCGTCGAAATCCAATCTACAGCTACTGCGGTCGCGAACCCGCCTGTCAAGCGTGGCGACTAAGGCAACTACCCCCAAGATGATACAAGTCATATTTGTGGGAGGCCTATGTCCAGCAGTGGACTGCATGAGGCTGAAATGTGTGTAATATTTAAAATCGTTTTACAAATAAATATAGAGTAGCGGGAACCAACCGCGCCGCTCTTGATTTTCTAAGTACAGTGCAAAGCAATAACGGCGTACAATCAGAAACGTTCAAACGAAGTTTAAAATCATAACACTATAATCATTATTTCAAACAACTTACACAAAAAAGAAAAATACATGCAACTACACTGACAAAAAAAAAACCTTAATATAAATTATAAATTGTTAAATTTAAGTTATATTTGATATGACAACCGGTGTCTGTTAAGATATTTCTCTATTTTTTATATCACTTACTACAGAGGGCCATTTAATCTTAACTTTTCATAATCAGCAGTATCATAATCATCCGAAGGACGTCCACTGCTGGACATAGGTGTCCCCCAAAGCGACTCACAATGACTGGTTTTGACACCCGCGTTAAGTGGATTCCTAAGGTCTTTGCCAGATCGTCGATCAACCTTGTGGGGGTCTGCACCTTCCGGTACGTGGTCGCCACTCGAGAGCCTTTATGTTCCTAGGTCTTCGGTTCTATATGCACTACTCTACCACACACACTGCCACTTAAGTTTGGTTCTTAACATTTAGTAGTACTTATTTGCTTTTGTTTTGCTAGTATTGTACATAATATTTGCAAGCAATAGCTTTGAACGTAAAGAAAGTCCTCTTAAGAGTGCCCTCCATAAAGATCTGAGTCGGTTTTACATATTTTTACAATGAGTATAATTTTCACACTTTGAATTCTCTTCACATGAAATGGAAACAAAGGCACAAAGAAAGCCCTGGCACCGAGAATTTGTCAAGAGGCAGCAATAATTCAGCCTTTGTACAGCGAGGGTTCTCTTAGTTACATAAAAAATAAACTTTTGAAATACCAAAAAACAACAATTCTCATCAAAACACGTTTTTGAATTGAAAACCTATAAACATTTACATTGAATGTTTTGAATAAGTTTCATGGTTTTGTTTTAGGATTTAAGACCTGTTGTGCAAATATTTATTCTGCAAAACGTAATTTTCCTTTTTTTTCTGTGTTGTTTTGGACGCTGCGGATTGCGGCTCGTGACTAAGGATTGCCGTTTGGTCTAAATAGCTGACATATTACAAATTCTTCATATCTACTAATTTTTACTTCAGTTGGCTCCAAGCAAATTATATGCAAGACTGCATAATAACATCAACAGGGAGCATTATGCAACAATGAGAGCTAATGAGCGCACATAATAGAAGTAAACTCTATTTATTCCACATTGTTCATCGGTTTATACTTATTTACTACACTTAGTTTTCTAAGAGTACTTGACATTGACATCAGCTTACATCTGGTTTCCGTCGGCATTTAATTTTAATTGGACAGGTTTAATCGACATCTTTTATCGCCTATTTCGTCATACGTCATTTTGGCACTCTTGTACTTGTTAGGAGATAGTTGTAGACGTCAAAATACTGACCATCTTAGACTAGCTATATAAAGTGTATAAAGAAGGGATAGAGATCTTGTCGCAGAAACAGTACCATACCCGTAACGTGCTTGCACGACTAATGTGTACAGTTATCGTCTTCTCAAAGCATGAAGTCACACTTAAACCACACTTGAATACCACACATTTCATTTACACCAATTACCGCCGCGCAATGCTTCGACACTCACAAAGCGCGCAACAGCCGCCATACCTTCTATGACATGGCAATTAGCCTCTTAAACAGTTGAAACGCAAAATTAAGTGGATTAATGAGACCTACCTGCACAGCCGGGTTAGCCCTGAAGTACGCGAAGAGCGCCCCGGTTATGGCGAGCAGCGCAACAGCGTTGAGAGCCAGCTGCATCACTCGGAACTTGTGCGGGGAACCCTCGTTGCTGACACCTCGCATATCACGCAGCATCTGGACAAAAAAGTGACAAAACTCATATAAAGATAGTTTAAACGCGTACTTATCGGTTACCTCATAAAAATACTACACTTAACTATAACGTGTTCAAGTTGTTCAGTTAGGATTCAGGGATAAAAAAATTGCTGGCCTATAATACCCCTTCAATGAAATGTAAATATAAAGGATTTGAAGATAAACTAGACTAGCACTTCATTCAATTGTAACACATTTCAGAGACTCACAATAAATATATCTGTAGTAGCAAATTCTGACAAGTGTATCGGACCTTGGAAGGGATTCCCAATTGTATTATACCCAATATTTATGCGTATCTTCCTTTAGTAAAAATAAATTCCTTAATACCGACGCTGAATAAATATTCCCACGCAGAATCATGCCTCAATTCGTCTGACTTAGGACAGACGTAGGGTCCCCGCAAACAGACACTCCACCACTTACTGAATCCGTTTGATTAGCGCTCGACGTGCAGTGAGCCTTAATGTTTGCCGAGTTCCGAGCTCGGTAGTCGGCTACTGATGAACGGTTTAGCATAAACGAGTGTGTCGAGTACTCGCCACGGACGGCCAGTTCAGGGGTTCACCAAACATTGTAGTAGTTTCATTGTGAGTTTAGGGTTTCATTTCATAATCGGATTTTATTCCATTTTTGTTAATCTACATAAACGCTAAATCTAACATGCCTTTGAGAATCGTTTGGCACTTTCCGTCTTTAAATGTTTTTGAAGATTGCTAGTTCTACGGTTTCCTAGGAATATTTTAGTTACGCCTTCTTAACTTGGATATGTTCGTCCGTACGGGAGCATCATCAAGATGTCAATCGATTCTAGAAACACAATCAAAACGATTCAATAACTATTTGGATTTAGAATTACAGATATCGAACGACAAGTCATGTGATGTTTTATAATCTTTTACATACCTACTTTATTTTTAATTTCGACTGCTTTATCATTTCTACAAATCTGTCAAAACATATTTAATTTTTATTTTACGAGTTATTAGATTCGATTTATTGGTTTATCAAAAGGTAATCATTGCCCAAAAAGTTAAATAGTTAATGTACGCGGACCAATGTTTCACAGTTCCAAACAAATGTGTTTAGTAAATAAACAACAGCTTCATTTGAATTAACTCCATCGGGCCCAAAACGTGTTTGCCTCCACTGATCGACGCCTGTGAACGGGATCTAATGAGTTCTGTTCGGCCCTAATCAACGCCGAACGGGTCCAACCTATGCCTATGTAAGAAATAGGTAATCGATTTTCGAGCACCAAAACTATACGGTAACAAATTTGTTGTTAAATGTACGTAAATGACGTTCAGTTGTTCATTAGCTTTCAATATTTGATCAAGTCCTGTTACTTATACCTTTGATACTCCATACTAACTTCATGAAAAATGTAGGGAGACAGCACTTGTATACATAGGAACCAAAATAACAGTTAGTTTATGAGAACATAAAGGATACAGAATATAAATATTAAAATGCCAAGGACTTTATCATCAAATGCGATCATTTGAAGAAGGCTAACCTCAATATCTAGCTTGAACTGTTACTTTTAATCTAATCTATTGACTTGTAAACCCATAGGACAAATAAATAATTAAAGAAAGATAATATAGTCATGATAGGTACTCATGATCATGACATTGTATTTCTGAACGAATATTATTGGAACAGGAAATCTGAAGATACTATACATTGTTGTTCGAGAATATTTCGATTTCTTGTACCGCCCGTCTACATGTTTATGTTACGTAAGATGCTTTAGGATATGTCCACACAGTCAGGACTGCGGTACAGCCCCATATTACTGTTTACTCGGGACGTGGTGTCGTGTGTACAACGGTTTAGTTTTTAATAATGTCTGCTTCGAATTTCAATTTAAGAAGAACATTGTTTTGAAAGTGTAGTACGTAGTATAGTGAAATAGTAGAATGTTAAGGGGTGAAAGTGTTTTAGTTCAGCCGAAATATGTCTGGCATTCCAACGAAGTGAGAGCGCCAATGGTTCATGGGTGAGATAGGTAATTTCACCCGATTTAAACACTCTACTTTTCATTTGATGACGTGAAATTTAGAGATGCCAACAAAAACATGATAAACACATGACTAATAATGGCCTTCCAAAGATTTAAACTTGGACCTCCAACCTTGTAGTCTTGTTCATTATATAGTTGAGCGTTTCTCTAAATTTTGCCACTTTTCTCGACCAAAATTTTTGGTAAGTTTTATGTTTTTTCTTTTCAGAATCACCAGCTGATTCGATTTATGCAATAAAAAAATATGTCCCATAAAATTCCATACATTTTTGAATTTCCTATTATGTTACCTCCATAGAAAATATATAGAAAAAGGTAACACAATAGGAAAAAAATCTTTGGGACACATTTTTTTCTTGCATAAATCGAATCACCTCGCGATTTTGACAAGAAAAAACATAAAATTTACCAAAATATTTGAAGTCGAGAAAAGTGGCAAAATTTTAAGAAACGCTCAGTTAATGCTCGTTAAATTACGTAAAATATATCTTTTATCTTCACATTACTCGATTTTCTTGTTCAATGGACCTTAACATTTACGTGATTATATCTCTGGTTTTCTACATATTATTCATATATATGCTTTATACAAATACGTGTGCGATGGCGTGTAATGGAGGAGGCGTATGTTCACCAGTGCCGGCAAAAAGGCTGATGATGATATACATTATAGTCTATGTTGCATTGCAAAAGTGATTATTTTATTACAATAAATCCCAAAATGTAAAGTTTATACAAAAGGTAGGTAAAATATTCTTAATGGAATTCAAGTCTCAAAGACTGTTAAAGTCGATAAATGTGTCTAACGTTATCCAAAAGCCTTAAAGAAATGAAGTCAGACGATAACGGAGACATTGGGCATGGAACGTTTTAAAACAGAAACAGAAAGCTAGCCTATTAAAACTTTAGCTTAATACTTGTTTCATCAGATACTCTAATTGATAGGACTTGTGAAGTACTCCATAAAGTACGAATTACTAATCGTTAGAAGGGGAGGCACGTTCTTGTTTTACTGCTAAAGTGTTTAAAAACCTTGGCGGGTGCGATTGTTCGACTTTATTTACTTCGAGTTAACTTAGGCCTTAAGGTTCTTAATTACATACGGAGAGTCTAACCTAACTTAGAAAATTACGTAGCATAACATCTTACGAGCAATTTCCTAGCAAGCTATTTTGGTATTTCTTAAAAGTAGGTAGTAGTATAAAAAATATATAAATTAATGAAAATTTAGTGCTTCTTGAAATAATGCTACTCGTACTTTTGAAAATGATATTTGCAAAGAGGTATTTCTATCAGGACGGAACAAATAAATAACTGAGCCAAAGATTTCTTTCCCATGTGCTTTGTATCGTAGTATAACACAAAGGAAAGTTTAAAAAATGAATGGAATGTTTGGGGCTTATTTTTTTCTTATGATTCTGAATACAACAGCAAAAAATGCCAGAAAAAACACCTCTTAAGAAATGATTAATTAGTATGTACTTAAGTGGACACTCTAGTCACTAATTTTATTACCAATTTAGAAAAAAAGGATACATCGACTTTATTTGCGCTATCCCATCTTCCAAAGATCTCGGTCAATAACGCTGGCGGCTAAAAAACTCAAGCGGCTCAAATGCAGTTATTGATTCAGGCTGCATATTGTGGCATTTGGAGTTGAAACCATCGGGACCCGGAGCTTACGTATTTTTTAGGATGTACGCCTCGTAGATGCCACGGGTGACCAGAGGGATGGCTAATGAGCCTAGAGGATAAGTATCGCTATTCAGCGCGAAAATACTGATAGCCTTCTGGGCCTCCTTCCAGGCACTGAGTTGGTTCCCATTATTTATTTGTAAATATTTGTATATACCTTGCACTAGTCAGTATTTTTTAGTTTTGAATTAGTTATAGTTGTTTTCTTATTTATTTATATTGTTTAGATTTATTAATTATTAACAGTTTGTCAATAAATTATTATATTTTTAACTGACAGGAAATAAGAATGGTAATAGTAGTACTATGTACATCATAACAATTATCTTATAGTTTCAGATAGGTATTAATATTTAAAGAACTATTATAAACAACAGAATACAATTTTACCAGAAAACAATAGACACACAAACAAAACAAAACACCCCACCGTGGCTCATATACAAAATTGTGTACAAGTCAGTATCCACTACAAAAACAAATCTTTTGTAATTTTTTCTTCTAGTCTCCATAACAATAGGTAGGTAATACGCTGTCCATTAGCCTAAAGGATTTATGCACAATTCCTAACACAATTTCCTTACACTAATGGACATGAATAAAATAAAGTGAATATCACAAAGCTTCATGGTAATATAATGTGTCTTATGAAAAATGGCGGCTTTATTCACGTTTAAACTATTCATCGTCTTCATTTAACCAAGTCGTCCATTGCTGGACATCGACCGTCGTCAAATACGACTTGTATCATCTTGAGTTTAAAATGTTATATACTATTATTATGACATTTATGACTTAAACGCCAGTTTAAATATAAAGAACTATGTAGTGTTGTGTTCCTGATGGTGAGTAAGGTTCCCAGAGCTCCGACCCCCCTTAAAGGCCGGCAACGCGCTTGTGACTCCCCTGGTGTTGCGGGTGCCCATGGGCGACGGTAATTGCTTACCATCAGGCAATCCGTCTGTTCGTTTGCCGCCTATGTTATAAAAAAAAAAGAAAAAAAAGATAATCTAAATTGTTACGTCTGTAGGTAAAGATGAGTAAATTATGAGTTTTAAGACTCATGATCGAAAGCGGTAAACTGTTGTAAGAAACAACTTTTAATTAATTATTGTCATACAAGTACTCTACTCATACTCACATCAATTGTAAAATGTATTATGTGAGTGAACAGGGAATTTGCAAAGTTTCACAAGTTGAACATAAATTGTACTCGTAAATCAGGCATAAATGAAACTTGAAACGACACCTGTGTCTAACTGAAGAAAAATCTGAGACACAATGTAAATTGCCATCCGGGACTTCATTTTAAAATATAAAGTAGAGACACAAGCCAGGGGAGCAAAATATATTTTTTTATAATTTAAAACTTTTGCGTTTTGTACATATATTATTAAATACAAATAGAAGGGGTCTATCCCGAATTAAAATGAATTTACCTTGAGTTTCCAAGTTCCGACACAGGTTTCACCTATTATTTTTCGCGGATATCAGACGTTCTAGAAAGTATCAAACCATGGATAAGTGTCAGAATAGACAATATTACGCAAAGCTCTTCGTAGCTGGCTCCAATAGTACAAGCGGACTGCATCACAGATTGTATCATACCCATATGAATAAGTTAAATTATCCACGTTAATCACCTAGGGGCCGATTTTGGAGCACTCGACCCTCGAATCGTGACATTTTAAACTCTTTCAAACACGAAGAAACGGTGTTTAAGGATCATGAATGATATAAATTAGTAATCGTGGGTATCGAAACCATACATTTTGTGCAAAAATAATGGTAAGAAAAAATTGTGTGTGCCTATTTTCGTACTCAAAGGTTTATAAATTAGAGTGCACGACTCTCAAAAATCGGCCCTGTGACCTCCATCACCCAGGTATTCGATGATATTGTCTTCTGAGATCCCCCATGTGATCCTATTGGACCGTGTATCATGCTCCCCGGGTAATTATAGTCGACGTTAAATATATGTTTACACTTTATTACAAAGGATTAAGAAATGATGAAAGTGCGTAAAAATTAGTAGTTTTGAATCGAGGTCAAAGATCGGCGAAATTCGTATTCGTATTATATTTTGCGTTTGTTTGTTTTGTCATTTATGTCTGTCCTTTAGATTTGTTGATTGATAGTGACGGGTGCGAGGCGTGCGTTCAATGACTAAGGAATCCTAAGAACATGACATATCGTTCTATATATTCAATCAGTTATGCAAATATCATGCATTTTGACGTATAATGCTCAATAATATGAGTCACTTAAAACAATAGTTTTGAGTGAATAGTTAGTGAATCCTACATTAAGTGCGGTTTTCGAGCTAGTGTGGTATAAAACCATGATGATATGTGTATTTAGGAACACCGTACTCATTTCCTATCGCTATTTGTCTAAAAGGTTCCCGAAAGTCCATATTGTTGTTGTTTTAGCGAGCACTCCGGTTAATTACCTATAATAAATCAAGTAAAATCAATAACTGAGGACCTCACTGAATAGTAGGTATTACCATGAGTCGGCAAGAAGATATTTCGCCAACGTCGCGAAATGTATAAAGAAATTGTACATAAAAATAAAGTTTTTGAGTTACTTGAGTTCGGAGTTTTTTGGCAGATCTGAGCGGCTAGAAGATACACATAGTAACTTCGAATCAGTGGGTTTCCAACATACTTTTTATAATCCTGTAATTGAAAACCACTTTGTGGTAGGTTTTTTCGTTATCCGCGATGTTAACTTATATAGCAAAGGATTTCTTAAAACACTATTGTTTTAAGAAATCCTTACTACGACTTTCACTATCTAAAATTACTATTAATCATGAGAGCCTAGCCTATAACTATGCCAATCAATTATATAAACGCAATAAGTAAATAAATAAATAATAAATACAGGACATACTTACACAAATTGCCCGAGTCCCACTTTAAGCTCAAGAAGGCTTGTTTTGTGGGTACTCAGTCAACGATATATATAATATACAAATACTTAATATATTTAATAGTCATATTTACAAGACATCACAAAGCAAGTTAAATAAAAATTATGTATAATACTTAAATAAATAGAAAACACCCAATACTCAGGAACAAATATCTGTACTAATCACACAAATAAAAATGCCCTTACTGGGATTCGAACTCAGGACCGTCGGCTTCATAGGCAGGGTAGGCAGGGCACTCGAATGATAACTCACGTGATCTTTTTTCCATGCATTATTGCGATTTTGTTTCAAACTGTTGGCATCTTGGCTAGACCCCCTGACTTTTCTAACGATCGTCTTCTTCTAACCTTGTTATTAACATATCTCTAGGTCATATTTCTAGGTCATCGCTGAGTTAAGTCATCATAAATAAATTTGATATATTAAAAATATATTATATTTGTATCTAAACTGCACGTAATAAAAGTATTTTCAACCACCGTTCATACGACAGTACCGCAATTCCTTTTACAACGCGACTCTGCACATGACATTCCATTGCAATGAGTCTACATTTCTCAAGTGGGTGTTGCATCAAAAACTACAATAAGTCAGTTAACATTTCCACTTTCATTTTGCATATTATTTACCGCGGACGGAAAGTAAATGAGAGCCATTTAATTATAGTTGAGTTATTAATACTCATTCTTGTATTTCTCGTGACAGCAGTGGTAATGTTGTTATGGTAAGTTTCACCGAACCATTCAACGCGGATTCGGCTAAAGCCGGCCGTAAAGACCTCTATGTCATCGTATTAATAGCCAAACAAACACAATTCGGCTAGCATCCCGGGTATGGCCTTAAACTACGTCCAACAGTGAGAGGTAGGGCACAGCGTTGACCATCACGCTTGAATCTGGGGCAGCCCAACTGGGAAGTACCTCCTCCTTACAGAAGACCACAGCCATAATAGCACTGCCACCTTTCAGGTATGTAGTGTTGCGTTCCTGATGGTGAGTAAGGTTCCCAGAGCTCCAAACCCCCTTAAAAGCCGGCAACGCACTTGTGACACCCTGGTGTTGCGGGTGCCCATGGTCGACTGTAATTGCTTAACACCAGACAATCCGTCTGCTCGTTTGCCGCCTATGTCATAAAAAAAAGAAAAAAGCATCGGCTCAGCTGACGCCGCTCGATGCCAACCGATGGTTTTCGCTCTTACTGCGACGTTTTCCCTAGGGACTACAGTATGAGGTTTTACAAAAAAGGAGTGTATAGGTTCTTAAAGGGTACAACGCGCATGTGAATCCTCTGGAGTTGCAGGCGCCCGTAGGCTACGGTAATTGCTTAACATCAGGCGGGCCTTATGCTTGTTTGCCACCGTCATTGTATAAAGAAAAACATAGATGTTTTTATGACCGACTTTAGCCGAATCCACGTCAACTGGTTTGGTGAGACCCTAACAAGGTGAATAAATATGTAATGCTAATTATATGTTTATTACTGTAAGTGTAAAATCTGTAACTTCCTTTATAAAAACGAATAAATTATTTCTTTATGTGAAATGCTCCTTAAGGATAAAAAGCAGTTTCCGTCCAGGGACCATAGTTCTTATTGTGTAATGTTATCATTTATCAGAGTTGTAGAAAGTTTAGTCATTTTGCCGAAAAGCAAATACTTGTATAATCCACCAAGTGCCATCAAAACAAATAACTTTTTCTTTTACAATGCCTATCTACCTGTAAATCCAGATAACTTTTCAATAAGCACTTTTCCGGTTTTAGATCCGATATATTTATATCTCAATAACAACCTCTGCAAAGCGATAATAAATTGTTTGAATCGAGATGGTATCTGGCAAATTGTTCGTCCCATTTAACGCAAATACGTTAACTATTTCTAAAGGAGTTTCTGAAGTGAAATAATAGCGAATTTAGTATCTGTGAATCAACCGAGGTTGAGTTTAAGGAGTTATGGGGACACTAAAAGTAATGATTTATGTTAAAGGAAATGAATAATGGACCTCGGTTCTGTGCTAAACTGCGACCAGAAACCACCGGTGGACGGGCAGAGCGAACATTCTGCGACTGCCAACCCGCCTGCCAATAGTGGCGATTGTATCATTAAGACTCAGAGATATCTGGTTGCATCTATGGGGGAGACCGATGTCCAACAGTGGGCGTCTGTGGCTGGTTATATGAGTACAAATGCATAATAATATGAAGTTGATGTCGGAGGCGGATTTGAACCGGCGTCCTCACGTTTCGAGGCTTCAACCTCGAACGCTAAATATTTCAAAATAGCTGTCAGGGCATCAGCCCTATTTTGAAATGCTTATATAACATTTATTCAATTAATTAATAATTTACTAGCTATTCAATTAAATTAATCATTTACTAGCTTTTGCCCGCGACTTTATCTGCGCAAGAACCCACAGAAACGCAGTGCCAGGATATCAAGTATCCTATGGCTCAATTCAGGTCTTTGTCTATCTGTACGCCAAGTTTCATGTAAATCAAGCCGTTAATTGCATCTTTAAGTATTCATACTCAAAGATACATCCAAATAAATAAATATTTCGGGACAATTTTACACAATTCGACCAATTCCTACGGTGAGCTCAGTAAGCCTTGTGTTGTAGGTACTAGACGACAATATATGTACATATAAATACTTAAATACGTAGAAAACACTTATGACTCAGGAGCAAATATCATCACACAAATAAATGCCCAGACTGGGATTTGAACCCAGAACCGTCGGCTTCATAGGCAGGCTCACTACCGACTAGGCCAGACCGGTCGTCATATCGTTAAAGATTTATCCAAAAATTTTCACACTCTCCTGATTATATTATTAGTAGCATAGTGGATATATTGCTATTACTATTTAAAGACCAACGGATCCACTTCTAACTCGGTCACGTCAGCTCCCGTGGGCTCCACTTTTTCTCAAAGTTCTAGTTGCAAATATACTTTTTTTACTAAAAGTATGTTGACCATATAGCGGACTTATATACATAGATTTTCAGTAGGTATTCTCACTCCTCGGATGTATCCTTGTGCCTGTCACTCTTATTGTTTTCAGACGAGTGCGAGCAGTACTAATAACTAGTAAGAACTTTTATAGCTGTTACTCGAGACAGTTATCACGCTGTTGAAATAAAATTCTAAATTGAAATACTTAACGACCGGTCTGGCCTAGTGGGTAGTGACCCTGCCTATGAAGCCGATGGTCCTGGGTTCGATTCCCAGTCAGGGCATTTATTTGTGTGATGAGCACAGATATTTGTTCCTGGGTCATGGTTGTTTTCTATGTATTTAAGTATTTATATGTATCTATCTATTATATATATTATCATCTAGTACCTGCAACACAAGCCTTACCGAGCATACCGTAGGACTAGGTCGATTTGTGTAAGATTGTCCTGAATATTTATTTATTTATTTATTTAGCGGTATTCTTTTGGTATTTTATACTACTTGAGAATGGTGGCCAAGTAGAGAGAGAAGAGCGTGCGACTTGTAATCTGGATATTGCCGGTTCAAACCCCGGCACGCAGTAGATTTGTACGAACCAAATAGTTTTTCTGAACTTTTCTACGACATATCATTATATACCAGTCGCTTTTCGGTGATCGAGGAAACCGGACTAATCCGATTAAGGCCTACTTTACATGTCCTTTGGGTTGGAATGGTCAGACGGCAGTCGCTAAAACTAGTAAGTACGTTAATTTCTGGAATTAATTGCCAAGCCGACCCAGGACTCCCATGAGCCTTAGCAAAATGACAGGACACCGCGAAGATGATGACATTGATGACGAGCTTCTTGTGTTATTGATCTGATTGCATATTTAATAAAGTACTTTTCATAAAATATTTAAAACATTATAAATGGGAATTACTGAGACAGGTTGGTGCACCGCCTTCGGATTTCCTAAACTACTTTAGGCTTAGGAAAAAACAAACTACACGGGCAATGGGGCGCTCTGTACCCTTACCATGAGTTGTGACTTTGAGGTTTTCAATAACGAGTACCTATCGAGTTTACTATCTGTGTATCTCGCTTGTATTATTTTAGTAAACTCGATACTCGTTATCGAAAACCTCAAAGTCACAACTCATGGTAAGTGTACTGTTTCGGTATTAACAGGTTTTACTTTATACTATTGCTATAAAGTATAACTTACTCATATTACTCACATCGCACTTATTTTATTTTATCAAGCAACTGAGTTAAATAACAAGTATAGCTTTCGGTCAATGTATTATAGTAAATAAAATATTGTTTTATTGAAACAAATGTAAAAGTATCGAAGCATTAACTAAAACTATATTTACTTGCATACAAATTAATTATTATTGTTCGGTACTATGCCGCAGGGGCCTTTTTAGTAAAATTTATTGTTAGTTTTAATGATTAATTGCTTTTTTACGTATTTAGTTGTTTTTAGTAATGTACATTGTAAATGTACTTTACATTTATCTATTATTATGAATTGTTGATGTACATTGTAAATGTTCTGTATGAGTTAATGTTATAGCAATTGTCGATTTTTGCATCTAGGGGATATACACTGCATGATATTTTTATAGTAATAACTGCATGCGATCTATGCAAATAACATATTTGAATTTCAATTTCATAACTGCAGCAAATATTAGAGACGCGCATGTGCCTACAGCGATCGATATAATAGTCACCGTTACTAAGTTAAATGACTATTCAATTTCCACTCCCGAACGCGGTTTGATTAAAGCTCCAAAACCAATCAACTCAAGCAAAGGATGCTCCCACTGTCCGATGCAAAATAGAGGTGGATTTGAACATCCCCCTTAAAATGAAACGCCGTCGCGAACTATTTCCGCATACCGGTTATAACCAGTAATACATTTCAATGTAAACAAAAGACTGGAGCATTGCATTGTGACAATTCCATTAGTGCATTCAATGTAAGGGCGTTCCCGGGACGGCCGCTGTTCAATCAAGATGTGCCAGCGCTAGAGCTAATTACAGTTCAACATTAGAGTATAGTTTTCGTTCAACACGTTCTACATTATTTTTATACCTACACTTACATAGGTCTTCTTCTCTGTATATCGACAGTGGAAATTTTAAATGTCGTAAGTCGCATATAAAAGTATGTCCCTTACGACATTTGAAATTTCCACAGTCGATATGTAAAAGACTTGGGTTACGTAAAATCATATTTCTTAATAATTTATGTAATTCCACTAAAATAGTAGTGCTTTAATTGTATAATGATGACTACAGAGGTAAATTATTAAAATGGAAACTTACCCGGTGTTGAAGTGACATGTTGCTCCCGTTCTGGAAGCGTACGATGGTCTGCAGCGACGCAGGAGTTGACATGCTCTTGGTTATAGACGAGTTTCCCGCCTCTTTCTCTTGTTGTTCTTTTAAAAGTAAACCTCTGGCTATCTTAGCATTTAAGCTCTTGTTTACATGCTGGTGGGGTAGCAAAGGAGCTTCCATGGTCTTCGTAGTATAAGACGGTGATGACGTCTGGCTAAACGAGTCCGAGGATACATTTGAGTCTTGTCTGACACTTATATTCGACCCTGAACTAGGAGATCGTTTCATCGTCTGGTTTTGCGTAGGAATCGGTGCAGGCGTATACGGTGTGTCCGGTAGACTTTTCAATGGTCTTCTAGGGACTTGTGGTTGTGGGTTGCGATTACAATCGAGTCGCGGTTGAGGCGATACTGCTGCGGTTCGCTTGTTGCCGTTGGGATCGGTTGCCGGGCTGGTAGGTGCTGGCCTAGGAGGCGTGGGGGGCGGTAGACGTCGCGGGGGTTGTGGGGAGGAACGGCGCGGGGGCGCGGGCGGTGGGACTGGTAGAGGTGCCGGAGGCGCCGAGCGCTGGGGCACCGGCGGTGGCGGAACCGCCACTGGTTGAATAATTTGTGGTGGTGGTTGCAGCTGTAGACAAAGAAAAACAACTGTAGTTTCTACTCATCTTTTGCTTTTTTTGCTCGAGAGGTATTTATCAATACTCGGTTCCGCGATAAAACCTTTATTATCTGATTGGATTACTTGAATTAGAATAAAATATTACAATGGGTATACCTTGAGTATAGGTCGAGAGGGTGCCAGCCGCGACGGCGGGCAGTAGGGTAGCGCGTCAGATGGGCAGTACACGAAGCCCGAGGGCCGCGGGGGCTGCGCGGGCGCGCAAGCGGCGGTGGAGTGCCGCCGCGGTGCGCCGGCGCTCGGCCGCAGTAACTCCAGTAGCTTCTCACCGGGTGTTGCGGCTAAGCTGCCGGCGCGCCCACATCTGTGACCAAAATAAGACAAGGTTAGGTACTCATTACAGATAATCGCATCCACATGCAGCGATATATTTCCACTTCAGGCAAGAACTGAAATGCTATCTAGCCTCGTCGGTAAATAATCTAAGCAGACTAGTACAAGCAGTCAGCTGCAGGTACCACTTTGCCATACGAGTTTGTAGGGCACGGGGGTGCCTTTTCCTGCAGCTGACCTACAAATATTTCATATTAAGCTTACTATAGAACGAGATTGATTAATGTAAATAATGTCTCAGCGTATTTATTACTGCTCCCAGCTGAACTTACGTACGTATTTAAAAATAAATTAAGGGTTCTTGCCCCGAACCGCGAACATCGAAGTTCGTATATTTCGAGCATCTTTCTTCTTTACTCTAATAAAGGCGTCATGAGAGTGACAATCGTCCGTAATAAACGAATATCGTTTTTCGCGGTAGCAAAGCTTATTCTTGAATAATGCTGGGAAATTGTTGCAGTTTCGCAAATATTCGCTGACGCTGATTCGAGTGAGATTTTATATTTATTGGCAAGCATTTTCAGCATTTCTCTTAATTTATACTCTCAACAGATCAAAATGCAATATAAAAGAACATCATGATATCAATAGTTTGATAAATATATTTACTATTTTTATTTCATGGTATAATTAATCAAATTAGTTTACTCTTACAGATTAATCTTCTAGATCACATACAACAATATGAAGTTCTAAGCAAACTTAAAGTAGGTAGTCCATAAGTTTTTTCGTTATTAACAAAGTTTAAAACTCCGTTTTGCGGAGTTCTTGTTGTAATAAAATATTTTACGTAATTAAGTTTTGTGGTTGAGAATTCAGAAATTTAACAAACATTGTCTAGAAAGTTTCGTTAAATTGATTTGTTTTTTATTTGCATCAATTTTTATATTATTTTTAACTACCTACCCATTATATTCCTATATATTTTGATAATACAGTTTATCCTAAAGTAGATTATAGTCCATCATAATTCTAAATATAACTAGAGCAATACGCATATTTAGAAATGTAATTTAGTGAGTGCTAAAACACAATTTTCCCTAACCCTTGTCACATTAAAAATAAACCAAATTAAGAAAAACAAAAGCGTTAGCGTTATAAAAGTCAAATACTCGTATCAAATAGGATTTCCACTTTACTAAGGCTTTAGACTAATCTGCGAGTGCTCCACGCTGACAGCCAGCGACGGAAACGCCCGAGGCTTCCGATGTTTACCGAAACCTGCCAAATGCTGACTAAATCCACTAACCGCATTAATCCAGTTCAGACAACACTGAATAGGTTCCATTCTCAAAATGTAGAATTCCATTATAACAGGCTCTATAAGATTTTTGCTAACCCGGTCACCGTCAGTTGTAATCATGTTTATTGTATTTTTAGGACAATCTCGGATCGCATCGGAAAGGATACAAATGGATACGGTGACAGCGGCAGGTGCATGCGGTACCGCGAACATCGAAATTCGTATATTTCGCGCATCTTTCTCTTTTCCTCCAATTGCGGTGTCATGAGAGTGGCAGAAACCATCGTCCGAAATTTATGAATATCGTTGTTCCCGGTACGCCGCTGATCGTATGCGACGGCAAACAATCGCTTTCCCAACATCTTCTCGTCGAACGAGCACGCACACACGTGATGACTTGATGGTCGCCACGGCCTCGATTATACGCGACGACAACCGACATAAGGATCCAGATACCTACAACGACAGTGAACTGAGCTGATTGAGCGACGCAGCATGCTTTCGGCTACGACCACATGTCGTGGAAGACGACCGAGATCGAGCTGTACATATTGTTCAGCGGCGCTACCGCGAACAACGATATTCGTAAATTTCGGACGATATTGTCTATGTCACTCTTATGGCTCCTTAATTGGAGTAAAAGAGAAAGATGCCCGAAATATACGAATTTCGATTTTCCCGGTATCGCTCCAGTTTCGTTTAAAGGTCATAAAAAATATCTGTTGCGATACGGGCGAATTGTCCTTTATTATCGGTCAGTTCGAAATATCGGGAGTAACAAAACACAAATCAACATGGTAATGCAGCATCATCACATAGACACGACAGTCATTTATTATCATTATGTTTGTGGAAAAAGTTATTCAAAAAAATATCTATCACCAGCAAACGTGCCTGATACAATCAATATCATATGGTTAAAATCGCTGGGCGCCTCACTTGGAAATAAGTGATTGCACGTAAGCGATATAGGCTTTCGCATTTTCGCTAACATCCATTTTTATTATTTCGTAGCTTTGTAAATAAAATCCTATTGTTTGCTTTGTGTGCCAACCCGTGAAACCAAAGTAGACTATGTTATTGGAGTACTTTCCAAAAGTAACAGAGAATTGTGAAATTGGAATTCATAGAAATTATCCCACGTTTCTCGCAAATAACCCATAATGGAAAGGGTAAATGCTTTTATACCTATTTAAACCACAATAAACTAACCAAAACAGTAGCATAGAACAATCCTATTCAGTTTCGCCCAGACGTTTAAGATTTTGAATGAGTATTCATACTTTTGTCTTGAATGAAGTTTATTGAACATGTAACAACATTAACCTAATGCCCAATAATGTTCCTTTTAATACAGAGTTCGGAAAGCAATTCGCCCACGTATAAATTATTTTTAGACCTTATTATTTTGTATAGTTAAGGTTCTGTTCACAATGACGTTTTGTGAGGCGAATTCTCCGTAGTATGACTGCAGTCTGCAACGTCGTGGAACCGCTGAACGAAAACGTCATAGTGTATTGTCTATTATATCTGTTTTGTCTATTATATACGTACCTACAACAAACATAAATCAATAAATTATTGCAGGATAAATGAATAAATTTTACAAATTGACTGAGCCTAACGCGGTAACTAGGCGGTAAGCTGTAAGACTTGTGTTGTTATTCAGCCAGCGATATACATAATTTAATATACAAATATTTAAATACATAGGAAGCATCAATGACTCAGGAACAAATATCTGCGCTCATCACACAAGTAAATGTTCTTAACTAGGATTCAAACCTAGGACCGTCGACTTCATAGGCAGAGTTTCGACCCACTAGACCAGACCTGTCGCCAATACATATAATAAAGCTAAATGATTATCAATTTAGGTTTGACAGATGTATCTCGGCACTACTTTAAAAATACCGATATGGATAAATATGTGGTGTTTCTAGTCACTAGTCATTGTCTATGATCATCTTTGACGTCACGTTTGTTTACATGATTAGACAAGTAAGGATAAAATAGACTTTAAATACATTTCGATACTAGTGAAAAAAAATTTTTTTTCGACGAGGGTGAACGTTGGAGCCCGAGTGAAACGAGGGTGACAATCACCCGAGTCTTAAAGAAGTTTTTACACGAGTATCGAACCTAATTTTTCATAGCAAGTGCCTTAAAAAGTGAAATTTATAAAGTGCACTTTTTACGCACTAGTAGTTATAGTTAGGACAAATAAATTAAGCTCTTGGACGTAATCATTCACATACAATGTGATTTATTTCCATGCAATACCGCAACCTTATAACATTATAATACCGTCGGCATCTAAAACCAACCATTGTCTACCTAATGGCAAGATTGGTAAAGCAATTGTATCAGAACAAAAGTCGATCGGGTCAAAACAACGTGGATAGCCTTAATGGAGACTTCATTCAGCCGTCATGTCGGTGATTAGTAGATCAACGGTCATTCGATTTGGCCAGCCTGATTATAGCAACAAGCTGTATAGACATTTGTGTTTCATTATCACATATGGCTTTTTGGTTTTGCGGTAGCCTTTCTACGTTCAGCTTGTCCGTGAACAACTAAATGTGATTAGTGTGCGATTGGATGTTCGAGCTGGTTTACTGTGAGATTTACAAGAAAATCGAATTTTCATTGAATCTTGGATGGATTTAGGAGAGTTAATGTGTTTTTTAAATGGCATTCTAAATTGAGTAGTTTAGGTACAAACAGAGATATACTTAACACGTTCGCTGCGTCACTAGGTCGATCGAACCCTAAACAAGTATGGTTAACTGCGATGTTAACTAACTGCCGCAGCGAAGCTGTTAAACTTTTCACAGTGGCATTAGGTCCCTATCTACCCTTTTCAAATCAATTTTCAAATAGGTATAGCAACAAGCATTTTCGTCAATTTCGAATAGTGAAGGTGACCACTTGTAAGGCTGTAGCCTCATTGCCTCAAAAAATCAGCCGCACTGTCGTTGGCATTGTAAACGTACGAGTACCTATATAAACAGAAGGTCGCGGCTAATGAAGCTGGATCGATGCCAGGGCTTCAAAGGCTATATTTAAGGACTCAGTGCTGGTGAAATAAAAAAAATAAGTTCAATAACAAAGTGTAATGTTACCAAAGGCGACCTTGCGGTAATCAAATTGTATTTGTTTTGTTAACAGCGTCCGTCGAAACCCAATTTAAAGGTACTGCGGTCGCCAACCAGCCTGCCAAGTGTGACGACTATGGCAACTACCCCCCAAGATGATACAAGTCATAATTGAGGGAGGCCTATGTATTTTATTCGGTATTATCACCCTTTACTCTATGTTTATTTTATCAATATACATTCAACTAACAGTCTAGATTACATCCCGATGAATATATGTATCGAAAACAAACGTCGATAGTCTGACAAAGACGGAAAATGCTAATTTCAAATAGACTTTAGACCAGCCATGGTCATAAATTAACAAGGAGGTAAAGATCTTAATCATTACATTCATATACGTTCCTTCATCATCATGTCCGGGCCGATTTCGACCATGGCGACTGGTTCGATCTGGTTAATTAGAGCGACGATCATGGGCTCTCAGGTGACTGACATAGCCTATTTTAGCCCTGAATGTGCGGTCACATTCAGGGCAGGTCAGTACTCCTCCGATAAAGTTGTAGTTTATGACCGCAGGTGGTCGGGCCTTTAACTCGTCGCGCTTCGCGTCGAGTTCCACTCGCCTCTGCTCCTCGAAGGCTTTCACTTTCGTCCTAACTGTATGCCCCCACTTCGGCCGGTCTTGTGCCAATACCTCCCAGTGTGACGGCTCAATGGCACATCTCCGCATGTGGCGCTTAAGCACATCTTTGTAGCGTAAAAGTTGGCCGCCCTGTTTTCGCTTGCCACTCTGCAGCTCAGAGTAAAAGATGCGCTTAGCCACTCTGTCGTCGGGCATACGGGAGACATGACCGCACCATCGCAGCTGCCGCTGCATTAGATAGGCTTCGATACCGTTGACACTTGCACGACGCAGTACTTCAGTGTTTCTGACACGATCCGACCAAGAGATGTTCATTATGTCGCGCAGGCACTTCAGGTGAAACCTATCCAATGCGCGGATGTGCTTCCGATAGAGGCACCACGATTCAGAGGCATACAGTAAATTGGGCAGGACTATCGCCAGACAGAGACCTTATATACAGAGACCTTGGTTTGGAGTTTAATATTATGTGAACAGAACACCTTGACGCGAAGTCTGCCGAATACGGCAGCAGCCGCTCCGATCCTGCTGTTAATTTCGTCGTCAAGGTGGCACCTGGATGTTATGGTGCTCCCTAGATACCTGAATCTGTCTACTTGCTTAAGAGAGTCATCGCCGAGTCTTATGTCAACGGACTCTAGTGTCTCCAACCCCATGATTTCGGTTTTCTTGACACTAATTTTAAGGCCGAAGCGCTGACATGACTCATTGAGACTCGTCATAAGCGTTTGTAGACTATCAGGGGAATCCGCCACAAAACAAAGGTCGTCAGCGTACATTATCTCTGCAATAGTGGCATGAGATACTTTTGTGCGTGCCTTCAGTCGCGCCAAGTTAAATATGCTGCCTTTGGTGCGGAAACCTCAGTCCTCGTCTTCAGACTTGAGCGGTACACTGCTGCGACTGCCCGGACCAACAAGCTTACGCACCTGATCATAAAACTCAGACAGTTGATTAGTGTCTGATAGCCATTGAATGTGTGTGGCCTTATCTTTCCACCACTTGTCCTTGACTTCGCGCACCATTCTTCGCAGGTTCGCACTACTACGCTTGATGGCTTGTGCATCACGACCTATGAGTAGAAGTTGACGGTGGCCTCTGACTGCCTCGGTCAGGATCTCGTTATTGTCGTCAAACCAGTCCTCGCACCTGCTACGCTTAAAACCAATTGTTTTAGAGGCGATATCGATAAGATTTGCCGAAACCGTTTGCCAGCTTGCCAGAGGATCACCGTCAGTTTCGACATTCGGTATCTGAAATTTGTCACTCACCGCTTGAATGAAGGCCATTCGTATCGGTAGTTGTTCTAGTTTGTTAACATCCAGGCGATTGGGTTTAGCTACTTCTTTCCTCCTAGGAGGCCGAAGATGCAGGCGAATCTTGATAACTATTAGTCTATGATCACTCCAGCAGTGGGCGCCTCTCATCACGCGGGTTATGCGGACCTGAGAGAGATGTTGTTGCCTGACGATAGCGTAATCAATCAGATGCCAGTGCTTAGACCTGGGATGCATCCAGGTAGTCTTATATTTGGCCGGAAGCCTGAACATGGTGTTAGTAATAGCCAGCTGAAATTGAGCACAAAGAGATAACAATAATTGACCATTACTGTTCATATTACCAATACCATGCCTTCCCAAGACATTTGGCCAAGCCTCGAAGTCACGCCCAACTCTTGCATTAAAGTCGCCTAACATAAGAATCTTTTTTTTTTTTTTTTTTTTTTTATAAATGATAGGTTAGCATTTGGCCCCAATCTCACCTGATGGTAAGTGACGATGAGGCCGACGATGGAACATGCTTACCCAGCAAGTGCTTATGCTATCTGTTCTCTAGGACGAACCTTGGAGAGGAGGCTAGTGATTTCCTCGTAGAATTTGTCCTTTACGTTGTCTTCCCGGCCCATCGTTGGCGCATACACACTAATTATCGTTAGATAGTTGTTATTGTCAAGTCCAAGGCGCAAGGATGTAACACGATCCGACACATGTACAGGGTACTCTTCTAGCTTGTTGACAATAGAAGTTTTTATAGCAAATCCGACGCCTGATCGCCGGGGTTCAGAAGCTGGAGTTCCCTTCCAAAAGAAAGTGTAGCCACCACCGCGCTCAACCAGCTCACCCTCGCCAGCCAGGTGTGTCTCACTGAGCGCAGCGATATCCACACCATAACGTCCGAGCTCCCGAGCAACAATGGCAGTTTTACGTTCGGGGCAGATGTTTCCGTCTCGGTCGAGAAGCGTGCGAACATTCCACGCGCCGAATACCATATTCTTGGTTCTGTAGGTGTTTTGCTTTTCATGTTTTCTTCGTTTTGGACCGCGATCTGAATAGTGCAGAAGAAACCGCGGTTACTGCTTCTGATTAGTGGGCGGGTTAAGCATTTGCTTGGGACACCTTTTCTAGTCCCGTCCCCGGCTGAGCGAGGGAAGCAGTGCCTCCCTAAATAGGGCTGCTTCGACACCCAGAGTGCTGCCGAGCCTGTGATGTTAACCCAGGGCAGCATCGAAGCAACCACTCTCCGTGAGCCGCCTGAGTGCAGACATCAGCCAAAGCCCAGTTGGCACTACAACTGAACCTCTGCCTCTGCCTATCGCCCCAGGACTTTATATAACTCGGGATCCGTTTAACCAGTACCAGTCACTTGCGCAGGATATATTTAAGTGCTCAAGTGTGCGCGCAGGCACAGGAGCACTCGCTCTTCCTTGCCCCTCTGTATCCAATGGAACGGAGAACCGTTACGACCGGAGAGGGGTCCGGATGCAGCGTCTGGCCGACGCTAACTAATGACCTCTAACGTCGCCCTAAACCTTCGGCAAGGCTTTACTGACCTGCAAGGTCCGCCAAAACCGCTTGCTTATCAGCTGAGGCTCGCCTTTCCAACCAAGTCAGATTTAATACACATAGCGGGAGGTGACCGCTTAAGGACAGTGATGTGATCACTGATCCCCCCTCAACCAGGTTTAGCCCACGTGCCGACGTGGTTTACCAGGGCATGGCCACTGCGTGTACAACAGTTACTTGGAGTCACTGGTGAGAGATTTACAGGAAGATTGTGTTTGTGTTCCTTACAGCAATTACAGCAATTACATAGTGTGAATAACTGTATATACAGTTATTCACTCTATGTATTTGCTGTAAGGAACATGTTGCTATTCATAATACTACAAATACAGAAATATGTAAACACTATGGCCTTATAGTAATTATGTGGAGCTCATAAAGTATAAACTTGTAAGTACAGTCAAGGGACTGTACATCAAACTTTATACTTTATGAGCCCTAACGACTGACGTTTATAATAAAACGTTTCAAACATAATAAGCTATGTTCTTACGAAACTTATTTAAGATTGTCTCTTGTGTTTTAACATTACTGGTTCCTTAATACAATATCATTTCTGATTTAAATGTAAAAAGCTCTTAAGTATAATTTTACCAAATCTAAATGAGCCTTGTTTATAATAACGAAGGTATTATTTCATTTATACTTGAATATACCAGAAATACCTCGCGCCGGAGATTTCCCATGCGGATTCTCAGATTGTTCAAATTGTTATTCAAATTTTATTAAAGTAAATTAATTTATTTTGCTGTTAGGAACACAATTATGTTTGGAATTAATTATTTACATTTCATTTTGTAAGCAGTATTTATGATACACTGTAGAGCAATGGAAACGAATGGATTTGTATGAAAGTGTTTACTATAAAGATTACTATTTATTGCTTTCAGTCGAAGAAAGATATCCTGTTTAGGTATTTCATGTAAAGGAATGCAGAAATTTCCTCGAATTGTAATGTGAATTTAATATTTACTAATAACTATTTAAGGTATTCCAAATATCGTAAAATACTCGCAATGTCGTTACGTTTATTAACCTTTATTTGATATCTATACTACTGTATTTTAAACACAAGAAAAAATACGGCAAAATTGTGTCCATAATGCTGGTCGAATTACGGCGCTAAGTAATAAGTTTTTTAGAGTTGTGAGAACTGATATTGAATTGATGTTATTGGAGACGAATCAAGAACTACTTTTTCAGACTCGGTAATTGATGATCATGTTCAAGCAATAGTAGTTACAAGAAAAATAGAGTTTTTGTTAGTAAGTTTATCATCCTCCGGATTAAGTAAGTTATTGTTACTTTTTTTAAAGTCTTAACATCTTAGGATCCTCGATATTTAAATCGAAAGAAAAATAGAAAAAATTGACTCGCATGATAGCAGACGTTTCTGCTTAATATAAAAACTCTTAGGATCCGGTTTCGACTTATACTAAGTATGTCGAGCTTGCACCCGTGGGTGTCATGTTATTGTGATGCATTTTGTTCGGCATAAGATGTGTTATCATCGTCATCATCAAGACGTCTAATGCTGGTCATAGGCCTCCGCCAAATATGACTTGGAGCATTGTAGGGGGTAGCTGCTGATTCGGTTTCGACGGATGCTGCTGCCCATCCGTCGGTTTTCCCCCCGTGTCGCCTCTTATGACACGCGCGGGAGACATGGCACACAGCCGGCACCACACGGCAATTTCAGCCGGCAGCAGACGGTATAAGATTAGTATTATATTTAAGTTACGAGAATCAATAAGCCCTTAGAGGGTTTATTTAAGTGTAAGTACTAACTAGAGGTCGAGATTATTATATATTTAAACTTTATTACACAAAAATAAAAATGTACAATTGACGGACTTAATGCTATGGCGTTCTTTACCTGTCAACCACAGGGCTAAACAAAGACATGTCAAAAAGGTGCAAAGAGTAAAGTTAGAAAATATCCATTACGAACAGAAATAACTAAAAAACATACTATTCAAATCTACATATAACTGCACAAATAGACTACAAGGAAATAAATAAATGTGAAATGTAAATTACAATACAATTATTTACTACAATGACTATGTATTGATAAATATAGTAATCTAATCATATTTTTAAATTAAATTTTACATACTATATTCGAAGGATATTATTCGAATTCTTATTTTAACAAATGCAAAGCAAAGCAAGTTTATTGAGTGGGCGAGAATTCCGTAGTCGACTTGCTCGTACGACAAAGGAGACTCATTAAAACCAAGTGGTGAAATGGGAAAGGAAGCTTAAGGGTGCTGGCAGTATGTAGCTCACAACCTTTTTTTTTATGACATTGCCTGCTGGTAAGCAATTACCGTCACCCATGGGCACCCGCAACACCAGGGGAGTCGCAAGCGCGTTGCCGGCCTTTAAGGGGGGTTGGAGCTCTGGTAAGCCTACTCACCATCAGGAACACAACACTACATACCTGAAAGGTAGCAGTGCTATTATGGCTGTGGTCTTCTGTAAGGAGGAGGTACTTCCCCAGTTGGGGCTGCCCCAGATTCAAGTGATGGTCATCGCTGTGCCCTACCTCTCATTGTTGGACGTAGTTTAAGGACATACCCGGGTCCAAAAACCCCCAACCTGGACAGGGAGTGTCAAATAAAGACTTACTTTTTTATATTATTAGGGGTAGATAGCTCAAACAGATGGAGTTCTTCATTGTGTTTGAAGAAACACGATGAAACAATCTTGCACACATTTCAATTCTAACCTGGCTTTGATGTCGGCGTCGTCGCCTGCTCCTGGCTGCAGCTGCATCCCGCCCTGCGCCCACGTTACCGTTAGCCAGTCTGCAACAAAGATACAAATTATCCAATAAATACCAGACATGAAAGAATTCGTGAGGGCTCTGTCGGCGCGGCTGGTCAACACCACAGGGGACCCACAAGCTGGGTCTTACCTCTCCCAGCGTATCGCCCTAGCGGTACAGAGAGGTAACGCAGGCAGCGTTATGGGATCCATGCCGCAGGGGGTCATGGTGGATAAGTATTATTTTTATAGTTATTTTAGCCGTAATCATTAATTTTATTTTATTTTTACTTAGTATAATTTATTTTTATTACGATATCTTTCATTATTAAATAAATACCAAATAACAAACTTGAATCAGTTACGCTTTCTGTAAACTATCTGACATACTTCCACCCTGTATATTTTTTTTTTAATTAGTTTTACAATAGAACTAGGAGCTTGTACCTGTTAAATTGTGTAACTTATTGTCATGTAAAAGTCGTGTTCATAAAATAAGTTTTACTAATTTTGGAAACTATAGGTCTAAATATAAGTAAAGATTGTAAAAATATCTTTGTATGACTGTTTGTTTCACATAAAATAAAAATAAATAAATAAAAGAACTTAATACATTATAAAAGTAGATATATAAAATAAAAAACGGAGTCTCACGGTCAGCTCAAGAAGGCTTGTATTGTGGGTACTCAGAGAACGATATAAATCTTATAGTAAAAATACTTAAATACCTCGAAAGCACCTGACTTAGGAACAAAATATCTATGCTCGTCACACAAATAAATGCTCTTACTGGGATTTGAACCAAGGACCGACCGACTGACTAGGCCAGACATGTCGTCCAACATACATGGATATACATTACACAATAATATTATCCATACTTAAGTCCAGTCATATAATTTTGATAAATTTTCTTTTCGTTCTATATTATGATCATATTAATGTTTATTTTTTATTCTGCCAGTGAAATTTTTTTGCAGAATCAGAGCAAACATATTTAAGACAGACTATTCACACGTCTTTGAACTTCAATAAAAATAAGTAATACCTACGAGTACAAGAAAACATGCTTTCAATATCATAAAATAACATATTATATTGAAGTAATAAAGCAAAGACGTCCAAATCTTGAATGTGAAAACATCAAACCATCGTTTTATATCGCTATTTACATAGCATCAACAAAAATAATAAGCCTAGAAAAAATACCGTAGCTACTTTCCATGATGAATTCACCTTTATGTTTATTTTATTCTTATTGGCTATAGTTGCTTGGCACCAGAAAATTCTCAAGAAAACTGACAAAAACCTACTGAATTATAAAGAACCTATTCATTTCTGATTTCAAGCTTTTTCTAACTCAGTAACTAATCAATATTATCTTATGGTAGTATTTGATCAAAATACCTTTTCTTATTTTCCATTTTAATTTTCTTAAACTAACCAAATCGTGGTCACCCTACGCCTTTTGGCATATGCAATATGGAAAGCGACAAGACGTCACATTGAGTAGGGTGACCAAATTGTAAGCATAGTTTTGTCTACTTAACTGAAAAAATATTATAATTTTGGGTGATGAAATATTCATGTTTAACATAGTTAAATTCTCCTATGAATTCCCAATTCGGGTCCGAAATTATTATTTGCGAATAGATTTCTGATTTTCATTACTTTCGAAGAAGTGGGAATGTACAGCCGCTAACGTCCCACGGGTTTTGTAAATGTGATTCACCGAAATCACCGATAACAGGAACCAAGATGGCTTTACCAAATAAAAAAGTGCGAATCGAGCTCACGTATGAAGGATTCCGTACCATTACAACATTAGACACTAAAGTGCCGTTATTAATTAATGTCAAGAAAAAAAAATACAAAAACATGCTTGTTGTATGGGAGCCCCCTTAAATATTCATTTTACTATAATGTAATTATAATATTTTAAAGTGAATATACAGCGTGCAATGTGTGTTAGTTAAATATTCTCATGAATTAAGTTTAATACAGATATTGATAAATAAGTAAGTAAAATAGTAAAATAATTATTTATAGATATATACGATTTGGGTATATTTAAAGCGTCTACGAGTTGCCATTATTAATACCGAGCAAAAACATGCAAAACTCTCGGTTTGACAAACAATAAATATATAAGCATATTTTTAATTTTGTCCGTTTTAAGTTTAGATAGACATACACAGACGGACGGATGGAGTGGAGTCCTAATAATATGATTTTTACCAGTTTTAACCCTTTGTCTGAAAACATATCCACCATATTGACATCTAAAATGGACATAATTTTTGAATTCAGGTCCCTTTGCCTGTCCATGACATGTAGTTATATTCTCTTTGGTCTGCGATGAACACAAAAGTCCATGGTCGCCATCTTGGAATTTCAAACGTCTGTCAGTTTTCAAAATTATATTTAGTTTCTTTAGGATTAGAAAAATCGTGCTATTTTTAGGAAAACAATTAAAACACTGTCTATTTGCCTCTTATTTTCTTCCCATAACATTAACAATAGAATCTTATTTACGAGATTATTAAGAAATTACTGAAATAATTGATGAGACGTAGGCAAAGTCGACCGTTATTTTTCTAATATTAAAAAATAGGCATAGTCCTCGCTGTAAATATGTAAGTAGGTATAGGAAGTACCTATTGTGCAGAAAGAAAGAAAGAACGAAAGAAAAGAAAGAACGTCGATTAGTCGATTGTATAAATAAACACTGACTTCATCTTTGTCGCAGTGGCTGTTTGCCGACACCCGCGGAAGAAGATTAGTGGTAAAATGAAGAAGTAAATTCCTAATCTGAAGAGTGAATATTTTGCAGTATTGCAAATTGGAACATATATATTTTCATACAAACACTGACTGTAAATAAAAATGAATGTAGTAATGACTAATGTGAAAAACAGTTTTAGGACAAGATAAGATACTTATTATTAGAAAATTTCAAATACGATTTCAATTCTCGTATCAAAATTTAGCGATAATTTTGTATTTTATGCGATTATTACTTTCAGATTCCACTTGAAGATTAGTCTCATAATGTCTGCTCGAATTCCGAATATAAATCTCCGGTGGGTTTCTCAACCGAAAGCGGCAACTTACAGTCATGAGCATAAGAATGTATACACTCTTCACATTATAGCAATGGTATGGGGTGGAATAGTAGTTTATGCAACTCGGACATAATAAGGCTCCTTATCGTATGGGTACACCCATGTGATATTATGAAACGAGGCGAAGCGAGAGTGACTTTCATAATAGCATCACACATTTTTTTAATATAAACCAATGATACCGACCTATAAAAATTGGGGTCAATCTTAATATTTAAACAAAAACGGAGGACTTTCTCAAGTCGATAAATAATTTATTTTTATTTAGGTTTTGGAAAACGTCCTAATTAGAAATTCATTAAGCCATGATTTTTAAGATTATAACTAAATACTATAGACAAGGAAATTTGCGAATTTTAAATGTTTGTTGCTATATTGCACAATGCTTACGGTTATTGTGCACGTTATAGAAGACCACAGACTAATAAAAGACTATGAAGACTATATCCCGCGTAGAGGACTTGCAATATGTATGTGCAGAAGAATTTATACCCTTGTGTGGTAGATAATAATTAATCATAATATTTTAATTAATATTTACAAGAATCCTTATAATTTATATGTTTTTTTATATTTACTTAATATTCACGTTATGTTGGAACCCAGACGTTACTTTCACAAACGCTATTATACTAATACTTTAAGTCAACGAACTGTCAAATCCTATTGGCTCCCATTACAACACTAATAATATTAGTCTAATACCAATCCACTACCAATCGAGAAAGGTCAGGCCTTAATCCGCAATTTACATTAGACAGTTAGTGACTACGCTAAGTTATAAATAATTAGTTGAAATATAGTTTGGCTATAAATCGTTTGAGACACTTTAGTAGACAGAAAGTCATAGTTATGTCATTTTTACAAGCTCTTATTTTGCTTGTAATGCAACTCAATTTATTTTTATCCCATGGAGCTGACATATTGTGGTACCATTGATCTGGGGGGGTTATTTTTGAAAGTCGTACACTCGAATTCAAAAAACTTAACAAAAGTTTCTCGCCAGCATTTTTGCACAAAATGTATAGTTTCGATACCTACGATTATTCATTTCAATCATTCATGTTACTAAAATAGCATTTCTCAGTTTCTAACAGAGTTTGAAATATCACGCTCAAAAGTCGGCCCTCTGATCTGATGCTGAAGCCAGAAAGTAGCCATAGAAAGCTCTATAGAATACTCTCGCCGATTTAATTTTAAAGCGATTAAGTCCCTTCAATTTGCAACTTTTCGTAAAATTTAAATCAGTATAGTTGATGATTGTTCAAAAAAAGTACAGACAGTCACAAAAGCTTAAACCAAAAAACATTTTTTTTCCACTTTTTATTTTACCACTTCGGCGTGATTGATATACATATTAGTACCAAATTTCAGTTTTCTAGTGCTAACGGTCACTGAGATTATCCGCGGACGGACGGACAGACATGGCGAAACTTTAAGGGTTTCTAGTTGACTCCGGAACCCCAAAAAATTACATTTTTGACAGAAACCTATCGTACCCAAAAAAGTAAAGTTTTTTTTTAAACCGTTCCTGACATATTTACTTTGCAGGGTTATATTTTATTGCTATATTTGTGTGTATTAAATCAGCGGCAAGGAGTGATATCTCTCTCTTTCACACGGGAATTTCAGCAATCTGAAACTTGGACTACCTCCAGCTTAATCTTGTGCCCTAGATAGAAATGTATTTAGATGTAAGATGCGACGATATTCTGAGTGCTTTTAGAAAGTAATCGTATGACATAAAAAAAATGGAACAGTTTTAAAGCATTTTGCTTTGCCTTAAAATTGGCTGGTAGATAATGCCTTTTGGTTTTAAGACATCCTTTTGTATTTAAACCGTGAATGAATATAACGTACCTTTGAGTGAAACATTACAGAGATTTTATCATCAAACATCTTAAATCAAGCATTCTCAGAAAAATATTTCGCAAAACTCTCAAGATTAGAATTTATTATGAGTTTGACTTGACAGTCCGATCTTCTAAGGTCGAAATCAAAATAATTGAGCTAATACCGGGTGCTTCCTGTAATAAGAGCAATAACTTTGGGGATCGCTTCTATATCACGAAATTTTTTTTTTTTAAGTAGGTAGTTGCGAAGCTATGAAGGTACATGGGTCTGTTTCTATTGTTTTCGTTTTCTATTGACCCCGAATTTACAAATGGCGGACTTAACGCCATAAAGCATTTTCTTTGCCAATCAACCAACGGGGCTAAGTGGAAAAAAATAAAAGGAGCAGGGTCTTTTAAACTTAAATAACATTTAGTTCATTATCATCATATCACCCGAAGGTCGTCCACTGCTGGATATAAGTAAGCGACCTATGCGAAGACCCAAAGCGACCCACAACGACCAGAGGATGCCAGCGATTTTTACCGGGAAAACCGGCTTTGTAGCCTTAAAACCGGTAATCGATATATTATAAATGAAAACCGATTGTGAGCACTACAATCTACACTAATATTAAAAGCGAAAGTGTGTGAGTAAGTGAGTGTGTTTGTTACTTTTTCACGTTTAAACAGCTGGAGCGATTTTTATAAAATTTGGTATAAAGTTAGCTGACACCCTGGATTAATACATAGTCTGTTTTTTCCCTAATAAACCTTGGGTAATATCGCGGGGCACAGCTAGTAACAATATATACATCAGTTAATAAAAAAACTAACAGCTTCTTAACAAAAAAATAAAACTTTCCTTTCGCACAGTTACGTTAAGGACCTGTGCATTAAAAGTTTTATTTACGGTTCGAGGGATCGCGAACATTTTTCATAACATGGAATACTTTTAAAACTCGGAGGACATTCCAAAGACGGACTGTAGATGTAGATACCTCGTTTAATAAACAACGGCGGGCTATCTCAGCCCTTCCAGAGTTCGTTCCGAGTAAATAGAGTGGCCGAGACAGACGAAAGGGATTTACCCATCAGTACCCACTTAACTGTCTCTCCTTCAACGTGAAATGAATTATTACAACTTCAGTAAATTCTGAAATGGGATTCGGAATATTCAAATAAAATTGGGCTTAGTATAAAAAAAAATATTACATCCCATAGTACTAATTTCGTAACTGGTGACCGAAGAGCCGGCGGCTTCCTAGCACAACGTGTCAGCATTGCGATACATCGAGGAAATGCCGCCGGTATAATGCCTAAACGACCTTTTTTAGATTGAATAACTAATAAAGTACTAGTATATTGATGAATGTAATTATTGCAGATAAAAAAAAGGTTTTTTTTATGACAAAGGTGGCAAACAACCAGACGGATTGCCTGATGGCAAGCAATTACCATCGCCCATGGGTACCCGCAACACCAAGGGAGTCACAAGCGCGTTGCTGACCTTTATGGGGGTTGGAGCTCGGGAACCTTAGTCACCATCAGGCACATAACCTACATAACCGAAAGGTAGCAGTGTTATTATGGCTGTGGTCTTCTGTAACGTGGAGGTACTTCCCAAGTTGGGCTTCTCCAGACTCAAGCGTGATGGTACTTCACTGTGCCCTACCTCTCATTCTTGGACGTAGTTAAAGGACATACCCGGGTCCGGATTTTGTTCTTAGGTAGGTATGTTCAAGTTTCTTCTGAATATCTGTGACAAAATTATGGCTTTCGAAACTGTCCGTCAGTTTTATGACAATTCTCACTTGCTTTAAAAGCTACACTAGAAAAGTAAAAGCAATTATGACAGAACTTTTCCCCTCGTCTTAAGCCCTAAGCACCCACAAATACGATGACACCCTAAAACCCGAAATATATAGGCCCACTAGTGGGCCAAGTTCGAAAGTGTACGAGTAGGTCATTACTCAGAGCAATTAAGCGCCCGGGTAACTCAAACATTGCACGATAACTCAAGTGCGGTGACAACTTGGCGTAAGTTCCGCTTCTTGATACGTTACAATAGTATGTTATATCTTACCAAGCATAATGGTTGTATACATGTTACAGTCGAGTTCATAAATGTGTTTTCACATCACCAGCTCGGAAAGCCATGTATTATTCTTTAAAACAAATAGCAAAACAGCACTTTATGCACAGGAGTGCAATTTAATTTAAAAAAAATGTCCTTTTTTGACGTTAACTGGTTGGATGTACTTTTAAATGATGATTTTGAATGTACAATAATTTATACCAATAACTTGGGTTTGCAGCTTTGTATCTCTCTCGTGCCTTGAAACCCTCCCTCCCTCGCACCCAATGCTCAAAATTCCACATTTTCTCTAAGCCTGTAGGGGAGATAGGGGAGCATTGGGCACTTTTTTACTTAAGTCTTAATAAAAATGCATTTTTTTAACAAAATCAACTTTTTAGTCCTTATATTAGTAGCACATATATTTGGCTTCAATTATTACGAAGAACACTTATACAATAATAATCAGTTTCAAAATTGCAAGAGATTTTCTGAACACTGTCAAAAGTGCCCAAACCTCCCAATGGTCGGGTGGTTTGGGCACCTCAATGGGAGGTTTGGGCACTGTATTAAATACGCCACTTAATGGTAAATTACTTGAATATTAAATAATATAATCATAAAAACTTTCAATAAAATCAACAAATGAACAACTGTTTTAAACTATAAGTACTCAAAAAAGAATAACACTAAAGATATACTCAGTATTCTTACTTCAGTAATAAATTTTATCTAAGATTCGGTATAACCCAGGTAGGCTTATCAAAAGTATGAATTTAGAAGAAACATCTTTTACAGTGCCTTGTTTTAAATCTCTTTGGAGATTTGATCTAGGTATGTCGTATTTATTTGCAGTCGATTTAATTTTTGCTCCCTTTTTAATTTCATCCAGGGCACGTAATATTATATCTTTGGGGATTTCGCGTCGAGAAAGAAAAGAAAGAAAAAATATAATTAGTTACACAAATAGTAATGAAACATCAAAAGTATTTAGTATTTACACGCATTTTAGACCCGTCGAAATAATTTTCTTTTAAAAGAACCTTTTTACACAACAAACAATAGTGGCGGGAGCATTGGGCATGCCCAAACCTCCCTTTAGAATTAGTGCTCAATGCTCCCCACCCCCCTCATTTCACAAATAAATTCAAATAAGTTTTTTGTAGTCTAATGTTTTACCTTAATTTATACGTTAATCTTCGCTTTCGTAAACACATAATTAGATGACAATACAGAAACTTACGACTTTTCACAGATCACGTTGTTATTTCCTTTGAAATCACATCATAATATTTACTTTCGCATACACGAAACGGTCGACGGCATGTGACACTGACAACTAATCAAAATGGGAGATGACATTAGCCTGAGCGGTGTTGCCAGTTAGTAAGCTAAACTACCACAGTATTCAAAATTAAGTAGCTTTCATACGATCCGACTTACAAGGTGGTGCCCGAACCTCCCAAGTGCCCAATGCTCCCCTATCTCCCCTAGTTCAATTTTTGAATTTTTCTCGGGTATATTAGCACTAACTTTGCTTCCTTGTAAAACCAATCACTAATGTTAGGCAATGCGATTGCCGGGTATTAAATGAAATTACTGATAATTAAGAACATGCATTGCATTGTTTTGTTATGATGCACCAATCCTAGAAGTTAGAATTAAATATATGTCTTATAGAGGTTTCTGGTGACCAGAGGGCTGGCCACTATTTCGCCCAACGGATTAGCATTGCTATTATATTATATTGATTATATTTATTTAATAAACCACAAACATATAAGATAAAAACATGATAAAGATACTGACTAAAAACTTAACTATAAATAAAAAATTTGACCTAGGTCCTGGTCATTAGGTAGGGTGCCCAGAAGGCTGGCCGCGTTTCCGCGCTGGATAGCAATGCTATATGTTATAGTTAATTAAAATTGCTATCATTAGCGAAAAAAATTGAGGTGTAATCTTATAACTATTAAAATTTATTTTTTGAAAAAAGTCAAAACATCAACTTTTTTTTATATGGAATGTCATGCGGCTTACAGTGACATATTATGTGTCTTAGCTAAGTATATTATATATATGAATCACGAAATTATTCGTTCCATTAAAGCGGAGATATTCTTGAAAATTCATTTTTCTTATTTATTTATTTTCTTCAAAAATAAGAAGTGGAGAATGCTGAAATTTAGTATAGCACTTACTAACATCATCAGAAAAAAAACAAGCAGAAAAGCGGTTTAGGCACAAGATGTTCCCTTACCCTGCCATGGCCTTTTATAACAATGACTATCGAGGTATAATATCGGATAAACACTATAAATAAGTAATATACAATTCTTGTAATTCAGTGAGTAATTTTTTAGCCAAACAGAAGGAGAATATCACCTCGCTGTCGTATCTCCGACACTTTGTTATTAACACCCACTTAAATGTATTATAGTGTACACTGAGGGCCAAATAAATTTAATAAATTAATAATAACATCATGTTCGTATACAGAGCTAAGCTCTTCTATAGCAAATTATGGTTTATAACTTTGACAAAACTGACATGATTTAACTTTTCTACAAGTCATGCTAATTGAGTACACTTTATTCTGAAAATTTCTGTAAGTGTCCATCGGTTGTCACTATATTCATAATTTAATTTTAGGTGGGTATATTCTATACATTATTAGATATGTGGTAGAGTGGTGTGTATTTTTAATGTAAGTAATTTGTTTTATGCAATAATATTAATTAATTATAGGATATTAATTTTTTTTGCAATGATATTACAGAAATATTACACGTTATCTATAAAAAACGGAACTTATTTCCGATGGCACTTACGACAATGAGATTGTATTGCGTCATTTTGAACGACAACATAAGCGGAATCAACTAAGAACAAATCAAATATTATTTATAAATATTCTAATTTGCTTTGATTCTTAAGCGCTATCGACAATAAGGCTCATTTTCATAGATAATGTCACACATATTTAAAATTACTTTTGGTAGTGCCTCTTCATAAAAAGTTTCCTAACAAATCCGTATTACGTTAAGGAGGAACAAACATCCAAGTACCAAAACATATCAACATAAAATTCTTCGTATTTATAAAACTGGTTTGTAACTATGGGTGTCCCGGAGTGTACGCAGTATCGCATTACGCAGACGTAGGCTGTAAATGTAATGTGTGTAGTTTCGCAAGCTCGACTGTGTTCCAGAATAAGCAGGATTAAGGTGCTAATCACACAATGCTTCTGTATTGATACCATTAGTACCTTTCACACATTACATAATGCTTCGTAAATCTTTAATACATAATATGTACATAATAGCCCTGTAGTCTAGGTAGAACCTGCTGAGGTGTTTATAGATAATGTTCAAACGATAGTTAAAAGAAGATTATTAAATGAAGAACGTCTTTTCTAAATTCTAAGAAAGTTTTAGAAATACAACCCCTTAATTATTTAGGTTAATTGGTTCGTTAAAAGTTAAACATAGAGTAGAAGCGTGATACAATGTCCATTAGTAAATGTTTTCCATTATTAAACATAAACTATAGAAGCCTAATATAATATAGTGGAAATGGTACACTACAAAAAAACGAAGAATACGGCTTTTGCTGAACCAAAGATTTCCTTTGGCAGGATTGATCTTTGGATCCCTAAGATAGGTTTACGAAGTGGATCCACCTGATTTTTTCATGCAGGTGGGGAGAGGGGGGGTTTTTAGCCTTAACAAAGTCTGAGGTTAATAAGCGTAGGGTTTTGGTGTATAGTCAAGTTTGGTATCATTTTCGATTAAATCGATTGTCTAAATGTCAGTTCTGGAATAATATTTACCTGGATAGTTTGACCTAGGTATAATATACTCACCTACAACTTCGAGTGTAACGTCTCTGATTACAGTGGGAGTTGGTACGACATGGGCATTCGACATGATTTTTATCTTGTCCATGTTCATCCTTAGACCAACTCGCTCAGAGGCATTACTGAGGTCATCTAGCATTATGCTCAAATCCTCCATGGTCTCAGCCAAGACTACGATATCGTCGGTAAATCGAAGGTGAGTGATGTACTCGCCTTTGATGTTGATGCCTTTCCTCCTCCAGTCCAGAGTCTTGAAAACATCCTCCAGTGCAGTAGTGAACAGCTTTGGAGAGATAACATCTCCTTGTCTGACCCCACGCTGCAGTGGAATAGGTTTCGAGCTCCGGTTCTGAAGTCGGACTGACATGGTGGCGTTCTCGTACAAACATTTCAGCACTCCGATATAGCGGTAGTCCACTTGGCACCGTTGGAGGGATTGTAGCATAGCCCAAGTTTCGATCGAATCAAAGGCTTTCTCGTAGTCCACAAACGCCGAACAGAGGGGCAAGTTATACTCTTCAGTCTTCTCTATAACTTGACGTAGCGTATGTATGTTGTCTATGATACTAAAGCCTCTTCGGACGGCTTGTTCGGGAGGCTGGAAGTCATCTAACTTGCGTGCGAGACGATTCGTAATGACTCTTGAAAACAGCTTGTAGACATGGCTCAAAACTGAGATAGGTCGATAGTTCTTCAATAAAGCGTTGTAGCCTTTTTTTAAGAACAACCACCACCACACTTCTGTGCCATGCCTTTGGCGTTCTCGCTTCCAGTAGGACAGAATTGAATAGCTTCTGAAGGGCCGTTAGGACCGGTGTACCACCCGCCTTCAGAAGTTCAGCTGTTATTCCGTCCTCACCTGGCGCCTTGTTGTTTTTGAGCTGTTTAAGAGCCATTCTAATCTCGTACAAGCAGATGTCCGGGATATCTTCAGTATAGTGCCGGGTTAGTCTGGCTCTAGGGAATTCCGCCAGATCAACTACGGGTCTGCTAGTTGATGTGTAAAGCTGTCCGTAAAAGCGCTCTATCTCTATCTCATTCAGAAGCTCAGGTATGGATGAAACGACCCTACCATCATTAGTTTTCAATCTGGCGAGCTGGATTTGCCTAATAGACCTTAGAGCCCTTGTTATGTTCAATGGCCTCTTTAATACGATCAGTATTAAATTGGCGCATCTCACGGGTAAGGGACTTAGAGATCTGTCTATTGAGCTGCCTGTATAATGTCGCATCAACTGAAGATTGTAGGATCATCTCGCTCCTTTCCTTAATGAGCCTTCGAGTAGAGCTAGAGAGCCTTTTAGTTCTACTGCTCCGTTGGGCCTTGAAGAACTTAGACCCGGAGCTGTGGACAGCTTCTACAAGCCAGTCGTTGAGTTCGTCCACCTCGCTTCCTAGACAATCGAAACGGTTCCGGAGCTCTAACTGAAAGCTCTCGGGGTTTTGGATTTGGATAGGTGCTGGCCGGAGTGTAGATTTCATCAGTTGCGAACGTTCTAGCTTAACATATTCAATGTGCCCCTAATCAGACGGTGATCACTACCGGTCTTAACCGTATTGATCACAGAGACATCATTAAATATATGTTTCTTCGTCGACATGATGAAGTCAATCTCGTTTTTTGTTGCACCATCCGGACTCATCCAGGTCCATTTTCTGTGCTCACGTTTCTTGAAGAAAGAGTTCATCATATAGAGTCCCTCTTTCTCCAAGAAACCAGCCAGTAGATGGCCCCGGTGGTTCCGACGTCTGTATCCAAATTGCTCTCCTCTCAGCTCTGTGCCGTCTCTCTTGCCCAGTTTCGCGTTGAAATCCCCCATGTATATTTATGTTCGAATAACTTTCGCTTTTAGTTTGCTTGCTTGTTTGTTTCTACCTTTTTGGGTAATCAAAATGATTGTTTTATATTTTTAACAGTGTAATGGACCGCGAAGCACTCATCGAAGATGATGAGAATTGGATCCAGAGGTATTAGGGGACGAGGGCTAGGAATCATTGTGACATATTTTTTTTATTTTTTGTATTAGATTTTTTTAAATTAAATACTCTTATGTTATTTATTTATTTTATTTTACGTAGTTTAACATATTTATCGTGCAAATATGAGTCCTAAAATGAATTTGGCATCCTTAAGTCATACGAATATGGTACCAAACTTGGAATAGTAGCACAATTAATGCCTTTATAAAGATTGAGACCCTATTTTCCTCCAGAGCAGAAGCTGCCAAAACCTCAAAAAACTAACATCAAAAATCGCGGTGGCTCCACTTCTTAAATCCATCCTTAGGCCTTAAGGACCAATCCTACCAAAGGAAATCTTTGGTTCAGCAATAGCCGTATAATTTACCGTACAGACGCAACTAATAGGCAAATGATGATGATGAGTTGGTCGCTATGTAGGATGATCCGTCAATAAGATGATAGAGCTGTAAAAGTTATTATACAAACATCAAAATGGCGGCACCTGACCTTTATTCAAGTCAAGTTATCTATACGATAAGTTTTGCCATCATAGAGCTATAGATACCACTTAACAGCCTATATACTATATAGTTTTAGGTGTTGTAGGTACAACAAAACTTAGTCATGGGCAAAAAAAAAACCACTACTCAACCAGATAAAAATATGTAGTCTTAGCTAGTTCGATTTTTGTAACTACAATGTTAAACGGAGTCATGGACCGCGTGAACATGCGTGGGGGCATCAAAAGTGGTATTTCACTATCGGCTTCATTTTAAAGCTCAAAGTCGCTCAACGAGCTATGGAGACGGCTATTCTACGTGATCGAATCAGAAATGAGTAGATTCGTAAACGAACTAAGGTTACCTATATAGCCCACCGGATTAGCAAGCTGAAATGGCAATGGGCAGGCCACATTGCACGCAAAGCATATAGGCCGATCGGGTTGAAAAATGTTCGAGTGGAGACTACGAACTAGCAAGCGCATTGTAGGATGTCCACCCACAAGATGGACAAACGACCTTATAAAGGTCGTCGGAAGACGCTGGGTGCAGGTCGCTACCAACCGATGCTTATGGAGATCCAGAAGGCAATCCTATGTTTAGCAGAGGACGTCTTATGGCTGCTATGATGATGATGATAAATATTATACTACTATCACAGTGTGTATGATTTTTAAGCGAACCTGTAAGGTGGTATACACATAGCGCCAATGCGAAATCCGCGTTATCCTTTACCTAAAATATTAAACTATTTAAATCAAGTTACAAAGTTTTCAACATCGTATAATATTTTGCAAATCCAAAACAATTTTGAGGGTAACAAAACTATTTCCAATATACCGGTTGTTGCTAAATATTTCATTTAATAACATGAGTGAACCCGGGTCTATAAAATATGAAGGGTATTATGGAACAAAAACCGGCGGGGTAACTTCTACATTGTTTCATGTTATAAATCCCGCTAATTATTCATTTGCTAACATGTTTTGCTTAAAACAAAGTTTTTGTTTAAAAGGTAGCAAAGATATCTTAAGCGGCAAATTGTTTTCAGAAACGTCTACTAGCGAATATCATCGATATTTAAATCGAAAGAAAAATAGAAATTGAGATCGATTTAATTATCGACCCGGACGGATTTGGACCCGGGCATGTCCTTAAACAACGTCCAACAATGAAAGGTAGGGCATAGCGATGACCATCACGCTTGAATCTGGAGCAGCCCATCTGGGGAAGTTCCTCCTCCTTATACAGAAGACCACAGCCATAATAGCACTGCTACCTTTCAGGTGTCTAGTATTGTGTTCCTGATGGTGAGTAAGGTTCCCTTAACGGCCGGCAACGCGTTTGTCACTCCCCTGGTGTTGGTGCCTATGGGCGACGGTAATTGCTTACCACCAGGCAATCTGTCTGCTCGTTTGCCGCCTATGTCGTAAAAAAAAGAATCTTAAGCGGTAATCATAAGGGATAAGGATCGTCAAAACGATTGGTCCGATTGGCGTTGATTGTCTCAATCGGGATTCCACAAACTTGACTCATTGGACCAACATTGGCAAGGCTTACTCACACCGCTTGGCGGTTACCAATGAGTACTTTTTGGCCCCATCAGCCATATTTTTTTTAATACCACAAAGGTGGCAAACAAGCATGCGGCCCGCTTGCGCCTACCATAGGCGGTTACGGCAGCCTATGGACGTTTACAATACCGAGCCATCATGCGTGTCCTGTCCACATTAAATTCTGCAATTATGTGAGCAATGTCAGTTATATTGGTTCTCTTGCGTATCTCCTCATTTCTGATTCGATCACTCAAACTCCGAGCATCCGAGCCACAATCGTATTTACAATAACTCTAAAAGGAAGGTTTAGGTATATAATTCTTTAAGGTATAAGGTTCGAGACAAGCATGATGATGATGGACGTTGGTTGTAGTCGAAGGCGAATTTTAATAAGTGGAATATTGATATGGTTAATTCGTTAGGATTTTTTTCAAAGGTTAGCCTATAGACCACCAATATTTATTATCTAAATACTTTATCGGCATCGACCCAATGATCCCGAAGATAAACCCTAGACTAGAGGCCTACCCTATAAAAAGGCCTTCCATTCCGTAGTATATGAACATTTATTTTAACAAATCAGAATCGTAACCTCTGCCAGTTTTCATTAGTGGGCAAATAGCAATCCCAATCTTAAAGCTTACACATGATGTATGAAAATCGGGTTAAAGTACAATAATTTACTTACATATTAAAACGCCGTCCATCTGACCTTTTCAACCCTTTCGATAAAAGCGGGTCTGATGTACTCCGATGCATAATACACGAGGGATAAACGCACATACATTAAGCCTTCCAGGGATTATGGTCAGGTTAGAGTGACAGAGGTTTAAGATCCAATAGTAACTCTAAATGTTTTTGTTAAGGCACTTAAAAGGAGATTAGTTCAATGTAATTGCTTCGGATCGGACGGTACCCGATTCAATAAAATTATCGTTGATGTGGCAACGCTGCCAGTGTCATAGGGACGTATAAGCCAAACGTAAAAAAGTTATCATTAAATCATTTTTACCCCACCGCCACCGTCACCACGCTTGGAAGGCAAGTTGGCGACCACAGTATCTGTTATTAATTCGTTATCAACGGACCATCTAACAAAAATAATGTCAATTCCAAAATTAATTATTGTTTTTCTACGTATTTACTTGTTTTTGTTATTCATATGAATAGCATTATTTGCATCTATTTAAATTACCATGAAAAGGGCTAAAGCTTAGAAGGTTTGAAGTAATTACAAAATATGCAACGTTAAACTTATTACAATATAGGCAGGTTTTGTATGTGGACACGTCAGTAAATAATTATTTATTAATGACTACTCGTAAGAACGAACTAAATTAATTTTAATTAAACTTTTTATTTGCTTTGATTTTAAGTAGTACTATATATAAATTATAAAATTAAATGGATGACTATAAATTAAATATACTTAAGAAGTGACCAGGTCCTCCAACGGGATTTGAACCCACATATTTCAGTAGCTTTCGTAGTACCACAGCTTTCGTAGGGCGTCAGTTGCGTTAAAATCCGCGGGCATATACATTTCAATTTATAATTTTCAATTAAGTATAAGGTGAACAATGCCAAAGAACCAACTTGTTTCTCAAACCTAAGTTTTATATTTTACTTACACGAGTTTATTGTTCAACATTGTAATGGAAAGCTTTTAAAGGTTTATTGTTTGTAAACAAACTAATATTAAATTCCATTACGATTGTCACTGGTGCCAGTGGCGGTATCGCGACCGAGAGCAAATATTGCTTTTCTTTTCTTTCTATTTTTCTCGCAGCGAACTGCTCAGCTCCTTAAATGAAAGTGGCGAGAGTCGAGACATATAGATTCTCCGCTACTGCGATGGACTTTCAGGGCCTGAGCACACTAGCGTTCACTCGACGTATTCCTAACGATTCATTAGCAATCGGCACGCCGCGTGAATGCGACGTCTCCGCAGCGTGAACGCAACGTCTCCACAGCATGCAATTTTATATGTGAACGCCGAGAAAACACGGGATAGTAACGCTAGTGTTCGTAGATCATAAATTGAAACAGGTGTCATAATCATAAACATATGAAATGGTGAGCTAGGCAATTGGTGTCTGAGGCCGGATTTGAACAGGAGACTTCTGCTTTTGCGGCTGACATGACCAACAGTCACGGTGGAACCGAACGTCACGCCGATGTAGACCGTATGGTCTAAGGTTATGCAGTAGCTGTACCTCCTATTCGAATCACTGATTCTGGTATAGTGAGACAGATAGTACTACCGTCTATACCACTAGGAACTTATTTTATAGATTTGGGTGTAGCAAAACTACTATATCAAAATTATAAATCAAAATAGATGTCATTATCTACTTCATTTTCTTCAAGCGATATTTATAAATTACTTATGTGACAAAACAAAAATCTAATAAAAAAAATATCAATTCGGACCGTGCCTCGGCTTAAAAACGTGAACCTTTATTCAACTCCAAGAACAAACGCATTTGATTATCTTTGTCGAACAAAAGAAAAAAAAAGACTGAAAACCTTGTGCTCCTCCGTGCACATCGTAATCACTTTATACCATTAGGGTATTATTGTTTCTCGCCATTGTTCAGACACACACCTAACACGTAAGAGTACATATAAAGTTGGTTGAACAAAGTTGTCAACTTTGTTTCAACTTTGTTTCATTAAGTGCGAGTTAAATTTGGATATCTATTTAGTGCTCGGGGCTTGACAGCGCTCCCTGCGTGCGTTACGCTTTGTTTAAAATTTAATTGCCTACACCTAACGTTGAGCTAACAGACTACAGAGTGGGAAGTTGAAATGGGACGCAAAGGTTAATGAAATAGAAAAGAAATGAGCAAAAAAAGTTTCTGATATTGTGTTATATTCTCGGAATTCTTATTGAATGCTGTATATTAAAATAAATATGTCAGGTTGTAACTGACAGCCGGCAAGGCATAATCACATTCTGAAAATGTCTTATTTTGGTCCCCACGATACTGGCTTACCTTGTGCGGGTACCAAAGTTGTCTTACCACTAGTATCCGTAACGTATATGGTGCATAATATACGTTAGATATAAGAAACCATAAAGTAATAATTGTTTAGTTTAAGGTACTTATTTTTAAATAAATATTTTTATTTTCATTCTAGAGGTAAGAATCTTATGTTATTTCTATTTCGAATCGTGAGATTTTTTTATCCCAACAGGAATAAATAGTGTCTCGAAAATGTTATGAATTTTATAAAACATTACTTCGCCGAAAAGTCTATACAAAATGGTAACACAATACAAAGTAAATCTATTTCTAATACAAATAAAAATTGAGATTCCAAGTATATATTTAAAAATAGAATACAGAACACAATAAAAAATACATTTTTTACAGAAACACTCAAATATTAAATATAAGAAATTGCTTATTCGTAACATCGAGATTTAATAAAAATAAAAAAAAAAAAATATATATATATATATATATATATTTATTAAATCTCTTTTCTTACACTAAAACAGATTAATCCAATAAAATAGACTTTCAGGGGTGGACAAAGTAGAGATGAAGTAAAAAATAAGACAAAACGAGATTACAGATATATAAGTACAGTCGTCATCAGATAGTCGTATATTGGATAAATGGAGTTGGTCACAAATATCTGAAAAACGCCTCTATTGTCATAGCGATAAAGTGCATATTCAGATATTTGTATCCACCTCCACAGCTCCGATATATCTGATGGCCATGCATTGTACACTAAGGAAAATTCGAGTAAATGAATAATTTAACGAAATTTTATTCCAGTTTCATACAATTTGATACCTACTTAGTTTTTATCTCCGAAAGAGAACTAGTAATTCCTTGGTAAAGGCCGATCTATACCTTACATAATCTCTCTGATAATTTCCAATTTCCCTGGTGGGCTTATTTATACTGTATACCTTGAATCAGAAATACGAGTGTTTATTATGTCCTCACTCATATATTTCTTTTTACCTCGGAAAGTAAGCAGTAATCCGATCTTAGGATAGGCTTTCCAAGTTTCAATGCCATTTTACTAGATGGCGCTTATGTGCCAACAGTTGACTCTGATAACTAGAATTATGGGGTCAGTATGGATGGGTCCGAAAAGCGCCAACTAATGTTAGCCCTACGAGGCTATATATAAAAACCTATTATATTATTGATTTAATAAATGCTCAAACGACACTCAACTCTTAATCTCCAACAGATCAATGTAATAATGTCGATTTAAATAAATAAACAATTCAATAATATAGATTTCTCATGGATGTGTCCATCAGCGTCATATAGTTGACAGTATTCAAATAGTTCGGTACACCATATAAATTCAGTGTACCAAACTTTATGACTACTTTGGATGCTACCAACTATGTGACGGACTGGACAAAGTAACTTCATAGAGCTAAAGTCCTGACCTTACGGCATTCATCTTATAAACCAATAATAGTATTGTATTTATTTATTACCTACATGTATTTTAGAAAAATATACAAATAAAAATGTAAAATTCTTTAATTACATTCCACGATTTCAGATGTGAATTATTAATTTGTCAAGTTTAAACCATAATTGTCGCATGGTTTCGGGTACGGTTATAACTAAGTTCAGTCTTTATAACAAGCCACTTTTTCAATGGATTGATAAAAATATGTATACATAATTATGAAAGTCGTACAGTAGTAAGTATATCCCATGCCTTTTACGGGTTGGGAGAATAAATGGATTGAAAAGATTTATTTTTATCCAAAATGCTTTTTATTTCGCTACCGATGTTTGTGATTGCATTTTTTTCTCATTTTTTATCTATATCAAAGGTAATATTGAATATTGTTACGTTTACAGAATATTTTTTTATAAATGAATGACTTGTCAACATAGAATTTGTTATTCCGAAAACCAATACATTATAAAAATATATTAAATTCATATTCAGCATAAACATTTTTCATTATAAATAAGAGTAAGATGATTTATGATTGTTATAAGGCCCAAATTACTAAGGAACCCCGATATTGAAAGAAACAGTGACCTTCCCATTCTAACAATTACAGATAGATCGTCAATTTTGTATGGGAAGTCACGTTTTTTAGTGATTTCGGTTGTGTACCCATAGTAAAAATTGATCGTAATCACGAATACATCCAGAAAAGATATTTTTGTATTATCAAATTGATTGCACCATGTAGGTATATAAAAACAAAGATTGCAGATTCAACTGTCAACATGACACTTATAAATAGTTGGAAAACAGGACTATAGGTGGAAAATTTAACTAAACAGACCTTGCTTAGGGCCTGTTTACATATTTATTAGTGTTAAGTACGAGTTCATACATTTGTTACTAAACATCAGTGGCAAATGTATGAGCTCGCACTTATTAATGTGTAATCAGGCCTTTAGGCACTAGTCCCACTAGTAGATCAGCTAGTAGCGATCGGCAAGTATTTTCTTCGTGGGTGAGTGATTTCTCGAAGAAAAAGTACTCACCGGCAGTGTGAACAGTTAGCGATGAACTATAAAAAATACATCTGTCCCTTTTTCCGCCACGCCGTGTATATCTTTTGTTCGGTTCTTGGGCTAGAAATTCGCCGATAGCTAATCGCTTACTCGGTATTGGTGAGACAACTGCCTTAAGTAGTGATGTGTCTATAGTATATTAATCTGAGATGGGTGAAAAATAAAATCAGACATACGATTTACTAGCACAGTCATGTATTATTATTATTTTTTTATAATTTCCTGGCGAACTTTCCGCGATATGCTTTTAAAACTGACCGTCAACGAGTATATTGCATAATATTAGGGAACAAATTTAATTATTTTGTACTAATAGTATTTTAATTGTAAATCTAAGTAGAAGTAATATAAATATACTAGAGGTAGTTATGTCCTACGCTAGCCACCATTAAGAAACGTGGCCCGTATTGTATTTACTGTATAGTATACTAAGGTAAGCGTTCAATATTTGAATGTTGACGTAAGTTTCGTATATTTTTTCTTCACAACTACATATGTTGTTGTTTTTTTTATTTAATGGCTTTATAACAATTCCTTTCAGCCAAATCTTAATTTTGACTTACGTAGCTGTTATCTGTTCACAGACTGCCGCACCTGTATTCAATGCACCCTTCTGGAAAACATGACAAGCGCCGTCACTCGACTGCATGCGACGAGGAGCAGCCAAAAACGACCGTATTCCGAAGATGTTAGAGTACAAATTTAATTAACGCTTACGTGAAGAAACTCATGTTGCTCTCATAATTAACTCTATAGGCGGTGGTAGTCCCATGTTTCAGTGTAAAGTCTGCGAAAGCGTATGGATATAAAATACAAATCCTTTGTCATGCTTACTCGTACGTAATTTACTATTAGTACCTATAAGCAGTTGTCATTGGTTGCTTTTAATAATTCAATGCAATATCTATATAAGTATTCGTAGTTTTCATAATATTGTAATGCTTGTAAATAAAGATTTATTTGAAAAAAAAAACAAGTAAATGATTAACTTTACTACTTACTTATATATTAAGCGTGCCTGCAAATTATTTAACGATGCTGTAAAACTCACCGATATTGACATTTTTAATACGTCTATTATATCGCTAAAAAACGCTTTCAAATAAGATTCATTATTTTTTTTAACCACATATTATACACTTTTCACGTAACATAACCAATTCCTTCGCAAGTTTTCACTAATTGAAGTTTTCTGTTACTTGTGCGTTTATTTTTCTTGTTGTCACTCAATGTGTCTTAGTATTCTTGTTTTGTTTAATGTATATCCCATAAAGAAACTATAGGTCTGTTTTGTATTATCTTTAAGTTTTTTCTTTTTTGTATGAGACTGTTTGTTTCTAAAAAAAAAACTGCAGATGGCTCAATCAATTATTCTAGTCTATTCTATGTGTGTTATTGGCAGAGTGCAAAGCGGGTGGAGGGGGTAGCCTAAACGATCACAGCGCTCGCTGCGGCTAAAATTGTCATTTTTGTCGCTGACTTTAGCTGTCAAATCCATATTGCAGTAAACATTTTCTAATCGTTTTTGAGATAAAAAAAATATGGTCCTGGTAAGATGTGTTGTTGCGAATTGTAATAACACCAAGAAGAATAGCGACTGTACATTTTACCAATTTCCAAGATCATGGTGGAAACGAGACCAAAGAAATAAGTGGATATTTGCCGTAAGAAAAAAAAAATAGTTACCTATCCTCTAAAATGAATATTATTATTCAATTTTAATATTATTGGCAATCATGTTATTGACTACCATTGACCAAAATTGTGTAACAGTAAAATAACACAAGATTTCATTAATATTTTTGACAATATTTACTTACTTCTTGTTTGACAGCGTGACAATATTGTCCATAATGGCCGCCTGTCACGTGGCGCTGTCGTCGCGCTCGGTCCCAATAGTTCAGTGTCAGTCGTTGCCATGGTTACGTTCCCTGTGTCACTCTTACTTAACAGTTTTATCGCATCTGAATAAACATAAAGTGTGTAGTTATATATCCCTTCTATGATGGGTTACCGGGCGCGGAGCGGTTTCATCCTTACGGTGTGAATATTCCATCCTTAACTACTTACTTGTAACTAATGTAATGATTACTTATATTTTTTGGCACCTTGTTTGCTGCAAATCCGCTGATTGTGAAATTAAATGAATACTATAGGCATACTCGTATACTATGTACTCATATAATTTATAAACCTCTTATAATTTATAAACCTTTATTGACATCCGTTATAAGGTGTTCTTATGGGGGGAGTATCAGTACTTAATCGCCAATAATTTCAATTTTAAGCCAGTATCTTGATTTTGACATAAAACGTATTTGTCTGCACAAAAATGACTTTTAGCTTTGCTCTGTCTTTTGTGCCTTCAATAATCATAAAGAAATAAATAAATTATTTGTTCAGCGTAATAAAAAAAATATTACAGCGTATGACTATTTATAAACAAACACCAACGACGCTGATTTCAGGGCACCATGACAAAAACAGAACATATAGCAAAAAAAAAATACTGCTAAAGAAATTGATGAGTTGATGACATGTTACTTTTATGTAAATAAAATTATCAATACCTGTAGAATAAATGTCTAGAAACATCAAAACAAATACACAATCGACAAATTATCTATTTGAAGTCGAGGGTCAAACGGAGCAGAATTCTCAATTAATAAATTAAATTTCGCATAAAAGTGGAATCACTTTGATGAGATTAAGGCACAAATTGATTCTGAGTTCATTACATTAGAGTTGGAATGAATTAATAAAATGCTTTTAAAATCACCGAATTTCTGTAAGCTATTGCAAAAAATGTATAAACTTTCTTAATAATATTCGTGGATTCGATGGCTCTTGGTTCAAATCTGTAACCTTAGTGAAAAAGGGTATAAGTGACAAAGAACTAGTATGAAACTTATACAGTTTTTCAATAAGGCCACAGAAATCCACCTGTAGCCCGCAACACGAACTCAAACTTTTTCTAATCTGTCGAGTATTTGTATATTCTATTTACTTATACGTAACAGTAAATTCTACCTGGAAATTCGAAGGGCCTTGTTTAACTAGAGGATAGTTCTGTAACTTCGTTTTCTGTGTTTAATTTTTTGGTAGTGGTAGCAGCTCATATGTATTTTAACCCTCAATTTGGCGGAAGATGGCCAAGGTTGTGGGTTCTAGCCTCCATGATCCTCGATAGCTTACATGATTCTGACCATGAAAAAAATACAAAAAGATTGTCTTGGATTATGTTCGTCAGGGCGAACATTATACAATTAGGGTTAAAATACGTTCCGTTTCAAGTAACTTTATTTCATATATTGTTCGTATGAAATACTAACTAATTAATATATTCATGAGTCATTAATAATGACACAGTCATCTAAGTTTGATACTACCTACGTAAATTCCATTCTCATCAGTTCTCTATTTAAAATTACAAAGTAAACCTAGGGTCAGTTTAATTTGTCATTTTAAATTGGATTAGTACGATTAAGTTTAAAAGATCAGAACATGTTATTTGACGATAGGTCTGGCCTAGTGGTTAGTGACCCTGCCTATGAACCCGACGGTCCTGGGTTCGAATCCCAGTAAGGGCATTTATTTGTGTGATGAGCACAGATATTTGTTACTGAGTCATGGGTGTTTTCTATTTATTTAAGTATTTATAAGTATCTATCTATTATATATATCGTCGTCTAGTACCTACAACACAAGCCTTACTGAGCTTACCGTAGGACTAGGTCGATTTGTGTAAGTTGATTGTCCCGAAATATTTATTATTATTATTTATTTATTATGTCATGAGTGTTTTCCGTTTATTTAATTATCTGTATGTTATATATATCGTTGGCTGAGTACCCACAACACAAGCCTTCTTGAGCTTACCGTGCGACTCAGGAAATTTGTGTAAGTATGTCCTGTAATATTTATTTATTATGTAATACGTAATTAGATAATGATAAATTCTGACACTGACTCTGATCAAATCGTAATAATTAATGATAATATGCTTACCTTTGAAGGAGGCCATGTTTCTGGGTCGGCGCGTCGGTGCTCATTTAAAGATTAATCGTCCAATTTGTCGCAGTCTTAATTACAGGCGTTGCCACTCGCGATGCGTTTATCTGAAATAAGAGAGGATTCTTGTAATTCATAATTTAATCAATCCCGGCTACTCAATTTACAGATTTCTTGGATAGAACCCAAAGCCTGGCAGGGTTTTATCAAGTTCGGCAGACTCAGAGACGCCACAGGAGACCGAAGAGCTGGCAGCTACCTCGCTCAGCGTATCAGTCTAACGATTCAGCGAAAAAATGCTGCCAGCACCTTCGGTACTATGCCGCAGGGGCCTTTTTTAGATTTATATTAGTTTCAGTTAAATTTATTGTTAGTTTTAAGTAGTTTTAATGATTTATTACGTATTTAATTGTTTTAGATAAATATCTGTGTCTAAAGTAGAGAAAGTGGACCATATTGGGTCAAAAACATTTTATTCCTTTGTCTCGCCTGCGGTCAGTGTGTATGTGTGGTCTGGTGTGATCTGTGAGCCTTGGTTACCTAGCGGAGCGCTGGCCTTGTGGTCTAATGAGTTTTTCGGAACTTATGTACGAAATATCATTTGATATTTACCAATCCCTATTCGGTAAACGAAAACATCCTAAGGAACCGGACTAATCCCAATAAGGCCTAGTTTACCTTCTGGGTTGGAAGCCTACGCCAATTCCTGGAATTAATTGCACAGCGGACCCCAGTCTCCCATGAGACGTGGCAAAATGGCGGGACAACGCGAGGAAGATGATGATGATGTCTTTCTGTCTGTGATTAATAGTTAACAACTTATGTCCTTACTATTTTTGTTATATACCTAATGTTTTTGTCACAAATTAAGATAAAACAAGCAGTCGTGTCCATACGGATTAAGATTCATTGAAAAAAGAGTGCAGGGCTCTGAGTGTAAGTTTTTAACGTAACTTTACTTCACGAACGCGTTTGCGTTTCCCATATATAGTACATTGTGCAACGAGGATGGTAAGTAAAGTATAGTAAACGCGAGTCAATTAGAAGCCCGACGACGAAGTCGGAGGGCTTTTAATGACTCAAGTTTGTTATACACTTACCACCCGTGGTACACACAATGTTTTTCATCACATTTGCGAGGAAATAAAATTATAAATTCATTGGTAAAATATTAGTTAGTACTTATGTAGGCTTAAAATCAAAATACACTTTGAAAACTACAATCAGACCTCTTCTTCTTCTTCTTTTAAAAAAAAATATGGCTTCCATCAATAAATGAATCGATGATTTCGCCAATGTCAAGTAGAATAACAAATAAGTATAATAACATATATGTTTGCCCTTAGAGCATGACGTTGTTCGGTAGTAGGCCTTGCATTTTGTAAAGTGGTAGCTGGACTTTACAGAAAGCTAAGAGGCGGCCGTGACCCCGGGATTGCCGGGTGATGACCAAAATAGTGGTGAAACACGTTTTGAAATCTATTCTTCATTAGCTGCACAATTCTGCGTTAGATCACTGCATAATACGCTATCAATATTACACACTAAACTACGTTTGAACAAAAAACAAAAAATATATTTTCAAGACGACTACGCCATTTTATAGGCTCTATGTAGGCTTAAAATCAAAATACACTTTGAAAACTACAATCAGACCTCATCCACTAAAAAAGATTGTCAACAATGTCAACTTTTTTCAATGTCTTCCACAGATAATGTTAACAACTGCGTTTTGTTTTCGAATTTGACAGATCATCCTGCCAAATAGTATCAATTATCAAAATCAAATATAAAACAATTATTTTTAATAAATACTAAATAAATACTAAATAAATAAATAAATACTACATTAAATTGCAGTCAAATTGAATATAAAGATATACATATTAAAAGTTGGTTGTAGCAAACTTTTGAAGATATGAAATACACCTTGGCTGTTTGGAAACATCCTCAGTCCGAAGTGAAGTATGAAGTTCTATATATTTTTAAAACTAAACTTAACAGCCCGTGTGAGCTAAATCGGCTATAACTGCTCTGTACTCTCGCAAGTAACAACGTCATTGACGAGCAAGTGTGATGAAAAATAACATTATCACTTCCGCATTCGTAAACGTTTTTATACTTCAAAAGTAACTTACACTAGAGTGTCTGGACTCCCTTACTTTTGTTAATGTCAGTAACAGAAAAGACGCGAACAATATTTTTTAGCACTAGGAATAATCTGGCTTCCTCCCTCTCTATAGTTTAATACTCTTTCATATAAAAGGATACGATGTACAATTTACGATAGGTAAAAGACGGTAGTAGATATACACTGGATAGCCTTTATACCACGTAATATACGAATACAATGCTATTGTGTAAATAAGGATCCCATACTCTCGATCATGTGTGTACCAAGATGGAGGCAGTCTGCACCCTCGGCCCAGCAACGCTTTTAAGCCTCTTGTACAATTACAGGTTTAATTTCATTAGAAGACGCGAGGCATTGTACGTGCGCGCTTTGTTAGCAAATGGAGGAGAATTTGGTTAAGCATTATGTAAGCTGGTACACGAAATTAATGGCAAGTTTGTACAAGACGATATTAATGCTCAGGCGCGAGCAGGAACGAGACAGATAATTATTTTCTCTAATATGCACTACAATGTTGACATTATATTGCTTGTATTCCATTTCAGGCTAGAAGATAATCACGAGAGGTCATTGAGAGTGACATTGCCGGCCTCGGGCGGCATGGTCTTCTTTATTTGTGACACAGAATCATAGAGATTGTACATTAAAAAAGGTTGGTCAAATTTTCCGGCTGGTTCGATGACAGTCTGACGATACGTGTATTAAATACAATAATACATTTTTGCAAAATTTTATCTGACAAATTATTTTAAAGTTTTATTTATTGCAATGTTTAAAAAAAAACAACGAATATATTGGTTTTTTATTTTTTTTATTGCATGTTTAAGAAATTCACTAGACATAATTATTTCGGCCTGAAAATGAGGCATTGGCCTCGTTAAAATTCGGCATGCGTTTGAACGACGAATGAATTAAAAAAAAAACGATTTAAAAACGAATTCAAATGGAATGTACAACATTTTAGTGCTGATGTCTTGTTCGTGTTAATTCCGTAACATTTATTCAACTTACCTATTAACGTTCCCAAATACTTGTTCGAATTATTATTACAGTGAGAAATACTACACAACTTGAGTATCTGACGGGCTCATGCAACGTGTAAGTAAGTAAATATGAAATGGTCTGTAAAATTAGTTTCCCGTGAAATGGAACGCAGGAAAAATCGCGGGATCTGTGACAGCCCAGCTGTCGATCACTGTATTTAATTTGACTTACGGACCAGACCTAGGAAATGAGTTTTCTGCCGCCGCGATGCAAAAATATACTGCAAACGCTATAGAATAAAATATATTGGCGTTAAAAGTGAATAAAACGCCTTATGTATATTCATAATTCATAACCGGTAGGTGTATTTTGCTTAGTAACGCATAATTATTTTTTCTGATAAGAACAAACTATACTAGATAGGACACATTTCACGATGTCTCGGACAGTTCTGACAAAGGAAAAGTTTTTTTATGACAAAGGTGGCAAACGAGCAGACGGGTTGCCTGATGGTATGAGGGTCACATCGGTTCGGTAATAACTCAGACGGCAAATCATTCCACAGTTTTGATGTGCGAGGCAGAAAGTTTCTAGTGAGCACAGTAGACGATTTCCAACTATCCAGGTGGTGGGGGTGGAAATGTTACCGCGTAGAACGATGGCGGAAGGAGGCGGCAGGGATTAATCCGAACAATGCCTCAGAAGACTCCGTTATAAAAGCGTTAGAAGATGCAGATGTTGTTAAAGATGTTAAAGGTTGAGAGCTAACAGTTCCCTAAATAAATAGCAGCATTAATAGCGGCTCCGTATTCCATAAATGGCATTGTTTATTCAATGTAATTGCTTTTATTTATATAGTTATCTATGTATGTTCACATATGTAAATCTAAATCTATATATATATATATATATATATATATATATAAATATATATATATATTCTTCTCTATAAATATAAGAAAGTGGGGTTTGTTCAACCGCTTATAACTCGAGAACGGCTGAACCGATTCAAATGATTTTGGATTGGTTGGAATCGTCACAGCCCTGATTGAGACATTAAGTACTAAAAAAATCACAAAAATCCCGTGATTTTTGAAAGCTATCACTACTTTTGTCGCTTTTTAGGTGGTACGAAGTTCGCCGGGTCAGTTAGTATGTATATAAAACGTTCGCGTTACCTCATGACTGGACAACGTAAAACCTTAACGACTAATGATAGATCCTTAAATATTACAACATATTATGTTTTCACATATCATGTAACCCCACTAAGAAAGTAAAACCAAGGAAATAGGGTTGAAGGTTTTTCAAATTCGGCGTGGACGAAATGTGGGAATGGTACTGCAGGCTATATGTAAAACGTTAGATTTTTTAGTATGGTGAATAGTGATTGTAGCAAATCAATCAAATAATAAGACAAATTTCTCTCTTGCTCTTAGAGCATGAGCAGAGAGCCATCAGGGGGCTTTGGTTCCGGGACTGCATGGTGTAGACCAAAAAGTTGTGCTCAACGCGTCACGCTTGTTATACTGTCACGCCAAGCATGTAACTAGCCCAGCAGAAATATCTCTCATTTACATATAAACTAATTTCAAAATCAAAGATTTTGTCGTTATTTTATACGCCACTATTATATATATTTTTGTAGATAGTAAAATACTTAAAACCAGAGGTACATTTCTGGATGTTTGATTTCCTAGGCAGTTTAATTTCCTGTGTCACGGGATATTTGAAGCTGAAAAAGTTGGCAAACTGCCAGGTTTTTTAGGTACCTACTTTACTTTAATAGAGTTTGTAACTTGGAAAATGTATAAAAACCATTTTTATTTTTATTGTTTAAACTTTTAATAACGGTCTCAATTATTACTTTAGCATTAGCAGTTTTGCAGATTCACATTGAATTAGCAAATATTGGCTAGTACGTGAAAAATAATTTGCAATCCGTTTCATTAAAGTTGCTAAAATAATACATTTTAAAGAAATCAGCTCAATTTCCAGACACTTTAAGTTGACAATAAATGTATATATTATAGAAAAAAATTAACATACAGCAAAAAAATTAAATGTCCAAATGCCGTCATACTCTATTAAAACTCGACTATAAATACGTAGGAACACAAAAAGTTGATTGCTACCGATACTAAAAACAGATGCAAACATAAACTCTTTGTCTGAATAAATACCGTAGCTTATATACAAGTAAAAGGATGTATTACAGCTGTATGACACCGATATAACGTTAAAACCTCTTAGAAATACGAGTGCACTGTGCCATACGAGCCTTTATGTTACCCAGCTATTGCTAGACGACACAATGGCTTGCGGATATATTGTGATTATAACAACACTCCTAGTTACAGATGTATGTAACAAACATGTTCATGTGCCCATATTGTTCGCCATACACTAGCTCTGCCCGCAGTTACATCTGCGTAGTATCGTCTTTTTACATTTAACTATCAATATTACATTTAATTTGACGTGAAAAAGAACAGATCTAATCGTTGAATAGTTTATTCAAAAACGCCTCATTAAATGTAATAGCAAACATTCAATAAATTAAATCATAATGCTATGTCTAACCGACAGTGATGCATCAATTACTGCATCTGCATAGTAAATACTTTTTCATCACGCTTGCTCGTCAATGGCGTTGTTACTTGCGAGAGTACAGAGCAGTTATAGCCGATTTAGCTCACATGGGCTGTTAAGTTTAGTTTTAAAAATATATAGAACTCATACTTCACTTCGGACTGAGGATGTTTCCAAACAGCCAAGGTGTATTTCATATCTTCAAAAGTTTGCTACAACCAACTTTTAATATGTATAAAACATATCTTTATATTCAATTTGACTGCAATTTAATGTTTAGTATTTATTAAAAATAATTGTTTTATATTTGATTTTGATAATTGATACTATTTGGCAGGATGATCTGTCAAATTCGAAAACAAAACGCAGTTGTTAACACTATCTGTGGAAGACATTGAAAAAAGTTGACATTGTTGACAATCTTTTTTAGTGGATGAGGTCTGATTGTAGTTTTCAAAGTGTATTTTGATTTTAAGCCTACATAAGTTCTAACTAATATTTTACCAACGAATTTATTTTATTTCCTCGCAAATGTGATGAAAAACATTGTGTGTACCACGGTTGGTAAGTGTATAACAAACTTGAGTCATTAAAAGCCCTCCGACTTCGTCGTCGGGCTTCTATTAGACTCGCGTTTACTATACCTTACTTACCATCCTCGTTGCACAATGTACTATTGTTTTATCCCTGTGATATAAAGTATCCTTCATTCTTTCCCGGGGCCTTAAACTCTCTCTTCACCAGATTTTATAAGATATAAAGTAAATATGTTATAAGATAATTATTTACATGATCAAAAATTACGTCATGACAGCCATGACGACATGATCTAACTTTTCTTCTAACATTATCTTCATTTTGAAATCTCTTGGACATTTTGAATTCGTTGCAAAAATGATGGAATAGTAAAAGCTTTGTATAAAATCAAATTCCAAGAAGACTTAAATTATTCAAAGAGTTCTAGTTCTAAAACATTGAACACTTAGAACAAGTTTGTCTGGATGTCACCTGAACAAATACTCGTACGAAGCATTTCAAAGTAAAAGGAAAAAACACACATTCCCATTGTTTTTAAAAGATAAATGGTTTGATTTACATTAACAAGTGTAGAGGTAAGTATCTTCACCGGAAACAGAATACTCCGAACCGAAAGTAATCCATACGGTTTATATTTTAATATCAAAATCGCAGTAGGTACAACAAATTTCTCAGAATTTATAATGATGGAACCATCCAAAGTCTTGTGACAAGCATGTTTTATGTTTCAGGAATCATTTTTAAAGGTAAAACATGCATTTACAGATTTCTCGGGAAACACACTTGAAAGGCGACTCTATTCAGTAACTATTACTTTTGGTCCATTGTCATTTTATAAAGCTGGCTTATTCGCGAATTCGCTTCGTCTTCGTCGTCGTGGGCAACAGGCTCAGAACGGGGCGTGGCAAATGGGTAGGCAAATAAAGATCGAACATTCTCAAAACAATACTCAAAGCCTTGGAAGTAACGGTCGCGGTTGAGAGCAAACTTAAAAGGCAACTATTGGTAGAAGAAAACTACTTTCAAGAAGCCATTTGCATGGCGTTTTGTGGATTGATGCGTCTGTGGTCCAAGTTTTTCAAATATATATGGTGCATTCATTTTTCATATTCAGTGCCTTCCCCGACTCGTCATTTTACCGTGTTATGACTATTATGAGGACTTTTAATATAACTGCTATATTATTATTGCTATATTATAATATTATTATAAGTTATGTAAACATATTGTGTCCTAGATGATTCAGTAGAATTTATTCAAGATTCTGAGTAAGAATAAATAAAATTATGTCGGAGTCTTAACAACACTTCGCGGCTACAATCACGTTCCATATTTAAATCGCAACTCGGAAAGGCCTCGGGCAAGTACACCGGTGACATTTTTAATTAAGTAGGCGTTTTTTTAAAGTGATTCAGAAATTGGAAAATTATTTAATGGCATTGTGAAATTTGTGTTCGCAGATCTTTACACATTACACCATAAGTATCCTTGAAACGAGAAAGAACTTTGGTCATCAAATACTCCATAAAATAACGGAACTTGGCAACCCACATATTTTCGAAGGACTGTAAGGTCCATAAATATGATTTATGTGAGCCAGAGCAGCTTACAGGTACGATATATACCCCCAATATAAACATCGGCAATCCATTATTCTTTAACAGGTTAAATTGGCTATGAATTCGAGATATTTTTTGCCGCAAATAAATCAACCTCTTCTGTCTACGGTTGTATGCTTTGAATTTTTTTGTCCCAGATAAATTCGTCTCACACTTGCTTTATAATAAAGGCTTCAATAATATTACAAAATCATTTGATAATCAGCACCCTAAACCTAAAGAAAAAAGGATACTTTTCACCATTAGTTGCTTAGGCGCAATGCTAAATGTAAAATTTTAGTAAAAATCTTGCATCACAAGTTGTCCGACACATATCCACAGCAGGACCTTCAACCACATAAACCTACACTATGTCTACGAGCATAGCGAGTGGTTCAAAGAAATCTTGAGCGTTGGGAGTGTTTCAAGGCACGAGAGGGGAACGAAGTTTACTGCCGAGTGAAACACAAAGTTTTTCCTCACAACCACGAGGAAAATACTCAAAAGCATTAAAATTTCATCATCATCATCATTATCATCTCAGCCATAAGACGTCCACTGCTGAACATAGGCCTCCCCCTTGGACCTCCACATGTACCGGTTGGAAGCGACCTGCATCCAGCGTCTTCCGGCAACCTTATTGAGGTCGTCTGTCCATTTTGTGGGTGGACGTCCTATGCTGCGCTTGCTAGTCCGTTGTGTCCATCGAGCACTTTTCGACCTCATCTGCCATCTTCTCTGCGTGTAATGTGGGGTGCAATTAGAATGTGAGTACTCTAATTTATTATTATCAATCATTAATCATTCAAAAACGGCAAAATAACGTTCAAAATTTGTAAAAAACTTACTTTGCTCTCTTGTGATTAAAATGCAATTTTGCTTTATGTTTGCTAAAAATAAAAACGGACTTTCCGAGCTAGTGAGGTGAATTTTTTTTTGTTTTTAAACCAGAAAAGAACCAAAGTAAAAGAACTTTAGTAAAATAAGTATTACAATAAAACTAAAACCTTGTCTAAACTAATTACAGCATAAACCTTCCTAACAAGTTCCCAAAAAGTTGACAATGTTAGCAAATATGCCTAACTTTTCGAAGGGATCAAAATTTGATATCAAGTTTTGTTCGAAAATACTGGAAATGTTGGTCCGGGTACAAATTAAGTTAGAAGAAGGATTACATACTGTTTGAAGTTATGTTTCAAAACAGTATAATAAATTATTATGAATAGCTTTAACTCGTTTGGTTACAGAAAGTTTTTTCTTCTTCGCATAACAAAACATGCCAAAATAAGTACAATTAATTTGGCATACTTAACCTACAGTGAAAAAAAGGCATTTTAAAGGCTTCTTTAGTTAATAAAAGCAACTTTAATATATAAAAATAGCTGCGTTCTCGGGGTAGATGTGAAAAGGCGAGTCACCGTCTGCCGGAAATAAAATGCTTCTTCATTCTACTAGACTACCTAACTCAATAGTCCTTACACCATGGCGGGTGCTGTCTCTGTGCGCGTCCCATGGCACGGACAGGGGCAACATCCACTTAGTGTACCCCTTACATGTCATCAAATTGTTAAAGGGACCTCTGCACACAACATCAATACCAAAACTAACCTACTTACAGAAATAAAAGATTGAATCCAAATCTGTACCAGCCGGTCAATGCCCCGAATATATACTATAACATAACCGAATTAAAAAGATTCCTCGGAATGCAACCAACAAATTGCGATTTCTGCTCCAAGTAACTTTTATTGCTTTTTCTTATCGTAGCTTTAGGTACGGAATATACATTTCAATCGTCATATTACATTTCTGCGTTCACTCTAAATTGAACTTTGTACACAGAATTTAAAAGTGAATGTTATTTATGACTCGCAAAACAAAAACGTCTGTGGTTTTAAAACTTAATTTTGGTACCGGTTTTGGATAAAAGCGACGAGTAAATACTACTTTATTCATTAATTAAGTTTATTTGAATTCGAGGGGTTGGAGAAAAAGAAAGATTGATCGACATGCTAGGGATTGAATAATGAATAAATACATGTCACGTCAATTTTTTTTTCATCCGTGCTCACAAAAAATAGCATATTTTAAAACTCATTAAGCTTTCTCATGCAAATGACCCAATTTCAGGCGTATAAGCAATGAAGGGAAGTGATGGAAAAATTCAACGAGGGTCGAGTAAGCATCAGTTGTTCAGAGTTATTGTTCCGGTGTTTCGGAAAGTAAGATTGAATCTTATTCGGTAAGGTTTTTTTAATAACACAATTGTTTTTCAGCAGCAATATAACATGCTTTAGTAAGAGCAGAACTTTTTTTATGACGTAGGCGGCAAACGAGCAGACGGATTGCCAGGTGGTAAGCAATTACCGTCGCCAATGGGCACCCGTAACACCAGAGGAGTCACAAGCGCGTTGCCGGCCCTTAAGGGGGTTGGAGCTCTACGAACCTTACTCGCCATCAGGAACACAACACGTACCTGAAAGGTGGCAGTGCTATTATAGCTGGGGTTTTCTACAAGGCGGAGGTACTTCCCCAGTTGGGCTGCTCCAGATTCAAGCGTGATGGTCATCGCTGTGCCCTACCTCTCATTGTTGGACGTAGTTTAAGGACATACCCGGGTCCAAAACAACTCAACTCTAATATTGAGACTATAAAGAACATATGCTCTTGTAAGATGCCCTTTAAAGACTGGATCTTTTTTTAAGAGTATCTAGTCTTACAAAGTGCATTTGTATGACATTGTCCTTATACATGTTTTAAGAGTAGGTCTTGTATGTATCTCTAGGAGATCTTATTAAGTTTATAAGTTCCTTTAGTCCAAAAGGACTGCACGCTTGCCTTTCTAAGGGGTCCATTCTTAACCAAATGCCTTATAAAACTTTTATAATGCTTTTGCTCTTTTATGTGACAGTGTCCAAGACATTTTTGATAGTTGGGTTGCTATTCCCCTAGAAGTGCGGTAAACATTTAATTTTAATTATTGAACAAATACAATAAAAACATAATAAGCAAAATAAATACCGTAACAACTTAATCTACTTAAAACTAGAACAAACAAATCACTGTCAATGGGTATGGTACCCAGAAGGCTGGCTGTATTCCCACGCAAGATAGCGATGGTTATCCGCTGTGCAAAATAGTAGCCAGCCTTCTGGTCAGCCGAGGCCTCTATCAGACGCGCCGAAATATGTTTAATTGTACCCATTAGAAGTTGTATATACGTAGTTATTTATTTATTAGCTTGTAATGTCCTATTCCCTCTCATTCTACTTTCCAGATGGAAAGATCACGAGAGACACGGAGATCCGTGTAGGCAACATTAGCCTAATCGTTTTGAAAAAAGTCAAGATCGCCCCGCCATTTCCGCCTAGGTTTGCCGTGATGTCGCTTCCCGATCGGTACAGGCTTGTGGGCCAGGAAAATTGGCCCACAAGCCATTTGGCATACGGCAGATACAGATCTTAGAAAGTACAGACTTTAGTTACGGCACTTAAGTTTAGCGTTTGTTAAGACAACGTACTTGAAGACCAAAGTACCTAACTTTGGTCTTACAGCGTAAGATGGAGTTTCAAATAATGTCAGGCAGTTAGTAGATACAAAATAGATTTAAAGGCATAAAATTAACCACGGCATACTGGAGAAGGTGTACTTCGTTTAATAATACGCCGCCTCAATTTGAACCGAGAGCGTACGCTCACCATTTTATTTGCCATTAAAACTTCGAGATTCGTATGCCCGAGCATACAGCCTGCTCGTCGCATAACTACTCGCTCTCGTAGAAAAAGTTTACCGTATTTCCCTCAGAAATGTTGAATATAGTCGACATAAAGTTTAGGCCTTAAATTATTTTATCATGCTAGCTTTATGCGGGTAATTTATATTTAATTAATAAGAAACGTGCTTGTTTTATTAGCTGTTCTTGTTCATTCGTATGATGATGTTCTTGAAAAATGTTGACAGTAGGGACCCGGGTAATTTCCCTAAGCTGAGACCAGAAACCACCAGCAGTGATTGTCTGTGGCTGATAGCTAGGGTGGGTAAGGGCAGTGACGTTAGGTCTGAAAAGACAGGATGGCAACCACGGATAACAAAGCGCTGTATCAGACGTCCACTGATCGTGCCAGTCGCTGGGAGGCGGTGGTGTGCTAGAGATCGCTCCCTGTTGCGGTCTATGGAGGAGGCCTATGTCTGGCAGTATACGTCCGTCATTAGGAGTCCCAGGAGCGAGTGATCTGATTCCAGCATATTCTATTAATCATGTTAGTTGCGACCCTATATATATATTATCTTATAACGAAATATTTTTACAGAAGTTAATAAAGTAAGAATTTTAATTAAAACTTTGCATTTTTTTGCTTCTTCATGTGGTAGGTACTGAGTGAACAAAATGAATTAATAAATTAAAACATTCATATTCCAGCGAGCTAATATAGGTACCTTGATTACTAAAAGTTTCGGAAGAAAAAGGAACGGAGGTGCAATTAAGGAACGAAACTCAATAATACCTTTATGGGCACAATTTAATAATCTAAGTTATAAGTCCGGACGTCGTAGGGAACTTTAACAATATCCCCCAGGTAAACCGGCTCTTTATTGATCTTTGTGTTTTAACTTACATCCTTCGAAAACATATCTCTTAATTCAGGCAAATAATCCTGTAATACACAGGGTGATTCAAGATACGTGAGCAGGATTCAAATTGAAATAGATGACATATACTTAAGAAAAAGTGATCAGACCCTTAGTCATCCGAGGCAGGATAACGCTAATGGGCTGGTCACGTTTGCTAAAGTATATGTCATCTAATTTAATTTATTATTTATCTAGTAGTTTAACTACTTAAAAATCAATGCAAATGAAAATATTCAATATAAAAAAAAAATATTTGTTCAGTTTCCCACGAATCCAGTTACTAATATTCGTAAGTTGCTATTTCGTACCAGTTTTTATTTAAATTACATAGGTAGTTGTCATTTAAATATTTCCGCCAAAAATGTCATCAACTCATAAGAATGGTCACCAACTTTACAAAATGCACTTTCTTCATAATCAAAGTTCTGTCATGACAATCAAAGAGGACTTATCTTCGTTGTAGGTTGATCATAAATTTTAACAAAGATATTTTTTCTTAAAAAGTATAAAGGAAAGAAAAATTTTCACTTAAGTTCGAACTAAACAATATAGTATAATTTACTATGTCCTGCTCACTTCTACAGAATCAACCTGTATTTAAGCGTATAAGTATGAATTAGATTGAGCCTTTTTTTCGTAGTCCATGTTGTGTCCCACAGCTGGCCAAAAGGCCAATCGCTACAAAATCCTCTAAATTCTCTCCCGTCTCGTTTTAGGCGTGCCTCAGCCCCGGCCAACTTATTCGGTTTATTCAGTAGTTAAATTAGCCTTGCGGTCCTGGTGCGTGCGGCAGATTAAGCCTACACTTAATATGGCTCGACTAAGGATATATATGTCGCATAAAGACTGTTTTGAAGATGGTTTCAAAATATCTATTACATGGTAGATTTATTAAATTAGTTTAAGGAAAACTATTTTGGAATTAACTACAATCCATCATATTAAATATTTCTTAAACTTTATCATTTTGGGTATTCAAAAAATTTCAAGATATTTCCACGCGTTACTCCAAACTTCACCTCACAAACGTAACCGATATTTATTAGGCAAGTTGTCGCATTAATTTGGCGTCCCCATCTGGTGCGAACTTGACCTAGTTCGGTCAAGGGTCTTGTTCTTTCTCGCTGTTCGCTTCGGGTGGGATAGGGAGGGGAGATGTCTTGAAGGTTCGTGTAAGGTTGGTGTCATGAAGGGTTGGGTAAATAGCTTTTAGGTCGAATTTTAAGAGTTGAATCTAATTCTGCCATGTCAAGGATTGTGTCTAGACATCAATTTAAACAACAAGATACGTAATTGGCTTGGTTTATTTTGGGTAGTAAAAGCGCAAAATCATACTCGTATTTTACGAAATAGACGGCGGGTTTCTCACGGACTAACCAACATTTTGCATCACAAAGTGAAGTGTTAAAATACACCCACATTCTCGTTACAAATTCATCTCTTCCAGACAATATTTGTACCTAATACCCAGCAGTATAAAAAATAAAAACTTTATAAACTGGATATGAAATTAACTCATAAGAAAAATAAATGTGTTAAGTACATTTATTAATTATTGAATACTAGTGACAATCCTTATAACTTACCACATTACTTCCTAAATCAATGGTTACAAACCCTTAGCTATATTAGTTGGTATAAGTAACGTTCTGTGTTTATTGCCTTTAAATCGAAACGCCTTTGGTATTCAAAAGAGTAAAATATACAGACGCAAAGATTTGTCACCATTTTTTTTACACAAATATGATAATTCTAACACCCAAAGGTTTACCTATAAAAACTCATAGCTCTTAAGTACCATTTCTCGTTTTAGATGTTCAACATGACCGCGCGACTCAAAAGAGAGTAAACTTATGTTTTACCAGTCTACGTTTATCAGACTCTGCTTACGAGGCCTGTTTGTTCTCCATTACGGCCTTCGGATCCCGACTAACGCCTCACAGTTTTGTTCAACTCCAACACCCTCGAATGCCCTCACACACATCACACAGTATTTGACGGAATATCTCATCCGAGAAAGGAGTGCCCACCTTCCTATTGTTTGTCTTGGTGGAGTCCGATTTTATACGGTTTTAGATACGGCTTTTATCTTTGGTACTCATAACAAGGTTACACGCTCGTAGTTTTACATCTTCAACTCTGTCTTTCAATTTTGTTACACCTGAAAAGATCTCAAATGAAAGCTTATACGTCTATACTATACAATGTAAGAATACTTCGACCGTACGGAATGGTATCATGGAACCTTCAATAGGTATGACAGACAAAGCTATATCGTTAGTTCTTGTCACGGCCGAAGGTCCGAATAACGATAGGCGTTTTTATATTTCACGTATGCATGCATATATTATATCCAAGCTACGAATCGACTTAATAAGGGTTAAGGAGGGAGGGAAGCGAGAGATCTAGCTGTCATAATCCGCCAATCATGTTTCATAATTGGTGGATTTTGGACACTAGACCTCTCGCATGGTGTTGCCATCTTGTGATAGATTGGGTAGATTGTTTATGGTATATACGTCAGCCATTTTGAGAAGTACATATTTTCAATTAATCGCGTATATTCCATCCCACTTAGATGAACGCGTGTGTCAACTTCTAGCGATCCCTATGTTGCTTTAAGCCAGAAACCAATATTTACTTAATTTTCGCTCTGAAGCAATTGCGCAGCAACTACGCATCCATGGACCTTGTACGAGTACTCTGTGAAGCTGCGATAAAAAAAATATTGTGTGTTTTTATGTCAATGCGATAAAAGTTTACTGTCTCGTTTTATTTGTCTTTTATATTTTAGATATGTAAGGATTGTAAGGTATAGTCATTTTACAATATTTTAGTGTGGTAGCCATTTCAAAACCAAAAAAAAAACTGAGTATAAATAATACATTATATCAAAATCTCAATACTGGGCAAGCGGGAGTTGGCCTTCAGTAAATTAATAACTACTTAGTTTTAAATATTGTAAAAATCATTGCTCTTTCTTTTGGTAGGTCACTGGTCCCCTTATTTACTTTTTTAATGAACTTATTTTTTTAATAAATCCAAATGGGGCGTTCAGTTCTAAGAAGAAAGCTAAATTACTAATTTTATAAATTGTGTAGGAATGGGTAACTCACGTATTATATATATGTCTCGCCGGTCATCCAACGCGAACGACTCATGGGTATGCTCCTCATACGGCGCTAACGATGTCTAGCAATATTGTATATCAGAGTAATGATTGAATATCACGATAGTTGTGTGTTTAAAACAGTTAATTTGTTTTAAAATATGTTTTTAAATGTAAATGAGAATAGTTTTCATCCTTAATCAATATTATAAGCTCCTGTTTTTTCTTGGCTGTGAAAAGGATATTACAGCTTCTATCTATAATGTAAATGTTAACTACAATTTCAAATTTTGGTTTTTTTACATTTGAATTTGAAAGGTATTTTTAAAAACAAGGCTATTATATTTATGGCATATCGTTACTGGCGCATTCAGCCAACAAAGTTATTTGTTACTTAATATGGAAACAATATGAAAATTCAGTACGGCTCTAGTTTGCCTTTGCATAAAAAAAATATGGTTGTATGGATAAAGTTTTTATTCGCCACCATTTAACATTCGCTTTAACTTTTCATATATTATATTTATGTGGTTCCTTGACTTATTATAAACAGTTTATAATAAGTGTATAAAGCAGTGTAGTGTAAAGCAGTGTATTTATGTAACGGTACACTTCGCTTCGTTTCATAATAACATTTAATGAGTAGTTTATGCCTTTCATTACGCAGCAGTCAGATAAACTATAGGTAGTTCCACGGAAGTTGAAGTAAATGGGTTACGCACACAACTACTAACGTATATGAAGTAATGATAGCAAAAAGAGTGTATGAATGTAATTAATTTTATTTTATGTATAAATAAAAAAACGCTTAAAATGTTAACAGCTACTTCAGTCATGTTTGAAGAGGTCTAATAACGAAAAAAACAAGTAATAACGAAATAACAAAGTAATGATATTAAAGGTAATATGTTATTTTTATGTACTCGTACATTAATCAAATATTTTCCTTTCTCTTCGAATTCATCTTTTTTTTTTTTTTTTTTTTTTTTATGCAAGACTGACCAACGTTTGACTTCAGTCGCACCTGATGGTAAGTGACGACGAGGTCGAAGGTGTAGCACGCTGGTTCAGTAACAGCCTATTCACTCTTGACTTGAAGAGACCCAAATTATATCTTGCCGGGAATACAGACGAAGGGAGCGAATTCCATTCCTTAGCGGTCCGCATTAGGAAGGTAGAAGCGAATCGCACACTCTCCAAAATGTATCCTGTAAAACACAGACAAACTAGCAACCTTGCGGCGATGCTCAAGGCTCTGCAACCTTTATCTAGGCTTATTTTTAAATAATATTTAAATGAAAATTTTTGGTCTGTCAATTCAAAGTTGAACTTGCTATCGGTATGAAAAAAGAAATAATTTCAGATTATTCATTATCTACACGCGATGTTGGTGTGTGTGTGACCTATGGCTATAAGTGAACTACAACAATATCGAGTCTACGTGCTAAAATAAACGACTATATAGACCTTACAAAGCTGAACTAACTATGCCTTTAGTTTTTATGTGGGTACGAAACCCTCCATCACTTGAGCACCATTTCGTTCGATTGCTTTTATAGTGACATCACAACAATGGATCTATATAAAATTTCTCAAGTAAACAAAGCAAATATCGTTTAGCTATTTTCGTAAAGGAATTTAATTATTAAAAATATTGTAAAGCTAAATTGGCTTCGAAATATCCCGTTCATGTTCGTGCTTTAATAAAATGTTAATAAAATATTCATTAATAAATATTTATGACAAGCGGCACCGTTATAAATATAACGTAATGTGAATAATAAACATTATAGCTCAATGGATTATCTGCTAATTATAACTTTAGTTCAATCAAACTTAAGGCTAAGCGACGTTTTGTAACTTAGACTGTCAAATCTTAAGACCCCTTATTATGCACTGTTGCACAAAATACTAGTGTTTGTCTCGCTTTAAAAAAAAATACTAAAACCTGTACAAACATCATGGCTGACCTTAATCGGTTAGGGTTATTAGTTTTCGATTATCACAATAGGCGGACTATTTATTAAATAAATAGATACCAATGGCGGCGCGCTTCCCGGCGGCTTGTCTAATTTTTATATACTTGCGTGGTTTTCCTTCGGCTCTTGCAGAAAGAAAAGCCATATTGCTTATGGCTTGCTTAAGGAAAATCTAACTCTCCGCCACTGATAGATATTATATTTTATTAGGTTTACAGACTAAAAACAGGCCAGTGGAAGATAATAATTTTACGTATGTAATTAAGTTTTTGAGTTTTTATGAAAAATATCTATGATAATATGATGGAGATATTGCCTACAACTCGAGCCTAAGGATGTCTTACCAACAGAGTTAAGCTAATATACAAACGATATATAGCATCGAAGCATTATAGCTTGGCCGATATGTATGTAAACGTAGCACAGCTTAGCTCTGGTAATAATCCTAATTGAACTTACTGTGGGTTTTTTATGCAAGACTAAAGATAAAAGATCTATATTTTTAAATACATGCACTTATGAACGTCAAACTAACCAGCATTTGACGTCAGTCACACTTGATGGTAAGTGTCGACGAGTGCTTTTGTGTAAAATCGTCTTAAAAATATTTATTTAGTACTTTTTTATATGTCAGATGTATTATTATAATATTCTTAAAGCTTTTTCTTATTCCAAGAACATAATTTTTGTTCGTATAAATATGATTTTATTCCAAACACATCGTTCTAACCTGGGTTTCAAAATTTCTTGAAGTATGTTTTTATCAATCTACCTCTAGAAAAATACATTGAGTAGATACAGACAATCAACTAATCTTATGAAATAAGTCAAATCCGCAAGTAATGTGAAGTATAATATAGACATGATTTTTTTCTTTTTATTTTCATAAATCTCTATTCTACTATTTGCTTTATTCAGTTGTAGCAAACGCACTGTTTTATAATAAATTTACGAATAATTTTAACTTAATATAGATGTTTATGTTTCTAATTCCATTTATTCAACTACCCTAATACATCATTTCTTATGATATTTTTGGTCATAATCCGAATTTAGTGATAACAAAATTACGGAGCATAATTACTTTGCATATAATTTGGCTTTCTAATTTAGTCTACTTAATTACCAGATTTACTTATTTCTGATAATAATATTTTTTATAATGAAATCTAAAATTGAGGCGTTTTGTTAGCATTTTTAATTAATAAAGTAAAGCCCCGTTCAATTAATTAATGTAATTAGTGAGTGCAGCCTTATTATGCGCTTTGTGATATAATCTTTAAACGAATAAGAATACTTAGTTTCGTGTCATTGTTCTAGCGACTTTTCATCTACCCTCATAAAAAAATCACTATTCACTCACCTTAGGTGAAGTGGGGTAAGTGGTAATCATACTAGAAACGAAGTGGGTGTGATTTTTTTACGAGGGGTAAGAGGAAAAGTCTTTGGGTCTGTTCAAGGCAAGAGTAAATAGGCTGTTACTGAATACACGTACACGCTACACGCACGCTCGCTGGTTCAGTAACTATCTCGTCGCGTGACTGAGTTCAAACGCTGGTCAGCCTTGTATAAAAAGTCGCATGTAAAGCTTCAGTATACTGTGTGTAAGTCTAATACGGGCGAAGAATTAAACCAGACATAGGATTTACCAGTATAATGATTAACCAAAAGGTTTTTCTTTAATTATACCTATTATACACATGTAATAAATTTTTGTAAAATTTCTGAGCAGTAATGTACTGCGAACATTACGCGATATAAGCTTTTGAAATTAACTGTCAACGAGTGTTTAACTCGAGTGTCTTGCATTACATTGCGGGCCGAATTTTTTTATATGGATAAAAAATTTATTGCATTTCTAAGCAAAAGTTATCTAAATATATTTCTTATGTCCTATTCTACCCTCCGATAAGAGATTTGCCCGTATTAGACTTACACACTGTATGGAGGATTATTTTATCTCACCCAAAATGACGATATGACATTAGTGCCTTGGAGGATGGGACGGCCCGACCGTCACATCTTCCAGGGACTAGCAGAGATGCTGGTCATGCTGCATCCACAGCCGAAGACCTCAAACGTCGCAAATATGCTACCATCGGGACTGGTTACATATTCGAGTCGTTTGGGGTCGAAACGCTAGGACCGTGGGGACCGAGTGCGCGTAGAATGTACAAGGCTTGGTATCCCTGTTGATTGAAACTACAGGTGACCAGAAGGCTGGCCTATATTTTGCTCAACGAATAAGTATTGCCATCCAACGAGGCAATGCGGCCAGGCACTTTGCCCATTGGCAACCATTTGGGGGATATTTTTTATTTGTAATTTTAGTTTATCCTTTCCCACCCAAAGCAATTCAATCTTACCCCACTTTTCTTTAAATATTTTTTTTAATATGATTTAAACTCACGATTTTTACACATAACCACAAATTAAACGGGACTTAATCGCACAAAACCTAAATATATTGTTATCTATTCTTTTTCAAATAATATTTTACATGTTGTAAGTTTATAATATAAAAGCTTACCATTTCCTAGAGGCTTAAATTGTCACGGAAACAGGCACGTGTCTCTGAAAATGGCACATTTAAACACGCGCTTAAAAGTCTGCTCGCGTAAGTCCACTCTAAATAAAAAATGTTTATTTAAGACATGTATTTAGCTGCTAATACATGAAACTGGGAACAAATCATATTATTTAATTGAATACGTTTAACACCAACATCAACGCAAAGTCGTTTTGACCGTCCGGATGAAATTTAAATTAGTATACACACGATATAGTCAAGCCCCATTTAGACCATGCAAGCACTTGTGTACGATTTTCATTACATTGCGGGGTTATATAAAGCGACCGAATTCGCCGTACGCCTATAGCCCGCAATGTAATGAAAATCGTATACAATTTCTTGCCCGGTCTAAATGGGGCTTCAGTTGTTTAATTTCGTCAATTTTAAGGTCATGAGCAGGTAACATGTCCTTAATATACAATACCACTTACATATTTATATTTAATTGATAATTTTTTTTGCGTAAAGTTTTTGTTTCGTTTTTTTGAACACAGTAGACTAATTTCAAACAAATTGAAATAAGTAAATTAATTGACTACTAAAATAAATAATAACAAATACATTTTTCAAGTATAGATCAATATACTAAATGACTATTTAATTTTTAGTAGTATTTATAGTATACTATACTACTATATCTAACCTAAAACTTCAATAACAAAAAACTCCTTCTTGGCTACCTATCTGTATTGTGATAGGACTTTGCGAGGTACTTTATGACATTTCGAAATATCGAAAAACCATTTTAATAGGGCCCCATAAACGACGACAGGTCTGGCCAAGTGGGTGGGACCCTGCCTAAAAATCCGACGGTCCTGGGTTCAAATCCTAGTAATATTTGTTCCTGAGTCATCTGTGCTTTCTATGTATTGAATTATTTATATATTATTTATTTATTTTATTATCTGCATATTCTACCCTGACACAATATGTCAATGTTATGTCAAACGCCATAAAGTCTATTAGAAATAATTTAATATGGAGTATTCAAATTTTCTACCTAATTTTCTTAATTTTTCCTTCATAAGAACCTTCTCCTGACAATAACAAACACAACAAATAAAAATACCAAAATCGGTTCAGCCGTTCACGCGTGATGCCGTGACAAAGGGAAATAGGAATTCATTTTTATTTACATATTTTATCGTTAGCTATGAGTACCCACAACAAAAACCTTTTTGAGCTTACCATGGGGCACAGGCAATTGGTGTAAGGATATCCTGTAATATATATTTTTATTTTATTTTGTTTTTATATTTATAAAAATCATTTCTTATTTTCAAGTTATATGTATTAGTTTAGTTGTATTTCTTTCATAATAATAAATTACACTATAAATTATCTTAACCTAATCTATACAGATTTATATGAAAATAAAAATGGACAAGCATTTACTTTTTTCAACATTTTATTCTATTAGATCAATGATTCTCCACTGATTACTTAAATATAAGCAAGATAAACTTGCAAGAAAGTTTAGAAGCCACAATTAGGTTAGACTTTTACATAAATTATAACTTTCCCAAGAAACTGACTTATTCTAAAATTGGGAAACACCGATAAGCTCACACCTGCCTCACTTATTCTTATAAAAGTGATCCTTCATCGTCTACTTAAAGAAAATGAAGTGTTTCAAGAGTTATCATAAGAAATATTACGCTAATATTTTGTTATATGGTAATATGCAATATAATACAGGCTGATTTCGGGGTCGTGGAGCTCCAAATCAAGACATGCGAAATAATTCATAAGTGAAGCTAATTATGTTAAACATTATTTTTTTATCACCAAAAATTCATTTGGTCACCTCCTACTCAATATGACGTCTCGTCAATTCCTATACTTCGTATGTAAAAATTCATTACGGTGACAATTATTTGGTTATTTAAAGATTATTTTAACTGAAAAAGTGAGAAAAAAATAATTAAGGCTTTTTTGATCAAATACTATCGTAAAATAATATTGACCAGCTAATGATATAGAAATCTGGTTCTAGGTCACGATTCAGGAATCGCCCTGAATATAAAAAATTCAAACTGAAGTACTAAAAACAAAAATACATAAAAAGACACTACCTTTATCAGTAATTTGGAGAAGTTTTTAAAATGAGGTTGAAAACATTTTTAGTTCAAATTTACTGTCATATAATTTGTTGATAGGAAAACAAATGGTTCTAAATCTTTAAAATTCATAGAGCTTCAGAAAGTAACTTAAAAAGTATATATAAACACGCTACTTTTATTATTTAAGAGATTCTTCTAATGCGATTAAGGGCATTTTTTTTATATTTAAATCCATATAATTCGATTGGTCAACAATGTAACATATCTTTAAATTGATAACAACAAACCGATCTATATCAATTTTACTTTTACCAGGGTTTTGTACAATATATTAATTGTTTATATTTATTCTCATATATTTCTCTTGCACAAAAAATGGGATTAGGTATACCTTTACAAAAACATTTACCAGGCTAATTTTTTCGTTTTTATAATGCATATAAAGGCATTTTTAATTTATATTTATTGACATATAATGTTCTTGAATACTGTTCAAGAGCATTATATGGCAATAAATATAAATAACATCTTTAAAATATACAGCAAAACAATTGCTTCCAATACTTTTAACAGCATCAGTAACGACTCGACTTTTTATTACTACAGTTGTACGGTGACTCACCTCATGGCGTGATAGGTAAGCGAGCACTCGCGTGATGCGGCGGGCACGCGGCCCGGCCGCGTTTTGAGCTGTGCGCGGCAGGCGTGACACGTCCGCGCCGGCGAGCGTGGGCGGCCGTCTGGCGCCCCGCGCCGCTCGCGCCCCGCGCCCGACCTGCTACTTCATATCGAGTTTTGAGTTTTCTTCGCGGTTTTAAGAGATTAGCTGGAATATGCTATGAGATTTTTCACATGATATTGTCCTCGCAGCTTCAGTTGCTGCCATGATTATTCTTTTTTTTATGGCGAAAGGCGACGAGCAGACGGATTGCTTGATGTTAAACAATTATCGTCGCCCATGGGCACCCGCAACATCAGGGGAGACACAAGCGCGTTGACGGCGCTTAGGGTTGGAGCTCTGGGAACCTTACTCACTATCAGGAATACAATACTACATACCTGAAAGGTAGCAGTGCTATTATGGCTGTGGTCTTCTGTAAGAAGTAACAAATAATATCGGCATATTCACGAATATTTTTCTGGCTGAAAGTTAAAGTCCAAAGTCTAATAACATACGTCCCAATAAGCGTCAGATGCACTAGACGACGCATCAAAGTCTATATAGAAAACATATGTATTTTATAACTTGCACTCTTGTTATGTATTGTACCATCGTATTTGTTGATTTAATGATTTACAAAAAGCGGAATATATCTCGTATGAACTGAATTAGAATTTAATCCCGACACTCTCGTTTTAGCAACGTGGTCACCATAAAATCAACTACATTGATTCATCGTTTCCGTTTGTTTTAATCAACTTTATTTTCAAATAATAATAATAAATTAATTTACATCAAAACAAGGTATCACAATGCTTATACGTTATGCGTGGATTGTACCGGCGCATTACGACGACCAGTTTGACCAAATAATTTGTGCTCACTGGGACCTAGAGTATCTACACCAAACGGTACAAAATGGTACTCTCTACCCAGGCATTTAAATTTATTGCGTTTATTAGATTAATTATCTCGTTACGTAGAGTTGTTAGCTATAATTGTAGCACCTCGATTCCTTTTTACACATCTAGCAACTGATTTGTACCGAATTGTATAATTTGATTATTTTATAAAATCCGTAACGGACTGCAAGACAAAATCTAATGGACTTGTCTACCCGTAGACCTATAAGCTTAACGTATAGTGCAGGCCGAAGTTTCGAGGTTCAGCTCCTTTTTGATATATAAATTTTGGCTAACAGTATAGCTAACAATTAACATACATCATCATATTATTAATAAATTTCATAATGTTTCTAAAATATTCTATTTTCCGTGTAATTAAAATTTATCTAATAAGCCCAGTCTTTAATATACTCTAGCAACATCTAAAATGGTAAGAGAGCCATTCTAACCGAGAAATGCAATGCAATATATATTCAAGGTTTCAGATTGCACGTGTTAGCGTACATATGTGACATGTTGTTCCTAAGTTTTTAGTTGGATTTTTTATCGACTGTTGTCACGTTCTATTAAGTACGTATTTATTTATGGTTGAGAGGGACACAAAATACGATAGCCTACAAAACGGCTATTATCCTGGGTCCATATTGGCTTACATACAATTATTTAGCATATTATTTTTCATAATACCGTTTTGTGATCAGAATGATCATTTGTCATAGTTTTTTTGGTTATAACTTTTTTTCATATATATTTTAACTCTTAATACCTAACATTGTTCATAAATATCTGTGGTCAGATTTTGAAAATTCATAATATAATTTCAAACTTTTATCGGGACTTATAACGATGATTTAAATAAACAATTTTTTTTGACAGCGAGTCGGGCGTGTTTTGAACGCAAAATACCGAACACTCCTCCTCGCTTCGCTCGTCGTCTTACCTACCGATAACTCTGGCACAATATTTCGTTTTTGACAGCTATACTTAAAATCGTATTATACTAATAATCGTATTATATTCTTAAAATCGTTATATAAAGAAAGTATATGAAAGTTACTATTAGTATTATAGATATTTATATTGATTGACATTATTAACATGAATAACTCGGTGTTACGATACTTATGAGCAAAGACAAGTTATAAATAATGATCATTATGATATAAAATTTTATAACAAACATTTTCGGACTTCCAATAATCGAAGTCAAAATTTTATGTGAACTATCCTATCTGTTCCGAAAGATAGATACTTAAGCTGTGCTCGTATAAAGTAAATTGTAGACTTAATAGGACAATTGGTGGAATGTGTAAAAAGTCAGTGTATTTATGCTTCAGTTAAAGTATTTGTTATTTTACATGGAAAATATCTTATTTAATATTTGGCTTTCCTAGTACCCTGATCTGGGATAGTTCTAAGAGACTTTTTATTATAGATAAGCAAAGTATAATATTTAAATTCTTCTGGAGATAGAAATAGTAGCAGTGTTATTATGGCTGTGTGTACATTAGTTAAAATGATGTTAAAATATTTTGATAAACAAAGTATTAAATCTTAATTCTTCTGGAAATAGAAATAGTAGCAGGTAGCAGTGTTATTATGTCTGTATGTACATTAGTTAAAATAGTGTTAAAATATTTGACTTAAGAAAAATAGAATTGGCAGTAAAATTATCTATTTTTAACACAGAACAACTTCGCCACAATAATTTACAGTGTAAATTATGACGTTTATCGCGGTTCGATCGCAACCCTCTTCAAACTGATGGGAAAGCTCCATCTCCGAGCTACTTAGCAACTAAAAGCTTGTCTTTTACCACGAAAAGAGCCTTTAAATAAATACCCCGCCTTGTACATTAAATATACAAGGAGACAAAAGTATAGATCATAAGGACTTTACGAAACCGGCCATTTGTTGGTCTGTTTAGGCAAAATGGGGAATTCCGTACAGTATTTTTTTTGTATACTATGACAACGGCAAACAAGCATACGCCTGGTGGTAACCAGTCACCGTAGTCTACGGACGCCTGTGTCCAGAAGATTCACACGCGGATTGCCTGCCCTTTAAGGAACTCAGAGCTAGAGGCAAACTTACTAATCGACAGGAATACAACAGGAATGGGGGCAAATTTTGAGCGTGAGTACCTACTCGACTCGTGAAATTTTAAACTCGGCCAGAAACGAATAAATGCTATTCAGAAACATGTAGCTATGATAGAAATTAATAATCATCACCTTCCTCGCGTTGTCCCCGCATTTTGCCACGGCTCATGAGAGCCTGGGGTGCGCTTGGCAAGTAATCCCAGGATTTGGCGTAGGCACTAGTTTTACGAAAGTGACTGTCATCGGACCTTCTAACCCAGAGGGTAAACTGGTCCTTATTGAGATTAGTCCGGTTCCCTCCTAACTTTTGTGTGCGATTACTTTTGCCCTCAAAATTTTTGAATTTGAGTGCAGGACTCACAAAAATCGGTCCCCAGGAGTGTGGTAACATTTACTTTTGTTAAGTTTGGTAGGTATTGAGTTTCCAAAAATAAGTATTTATTATGTTGACACAAACGGAACTTGCAGCAAACCGTAAACAAGACTAGTATTTACCAAGCCAGCTGATCGGCCGTCACAACAGACGAGTACTACGGCGTAGCGGCGCTACGCCCACGCGTAGCTCGTAGCAGTCTCGCGTAGCAGTCCAATTAAGGTTCACTCCAACTTTATAGTGCTTCTATAGTATGGATTCCAGACAACGGATAATCGGGGGCATTCGATATTTGAAATTTGTGATTTTGAAAAGACATTTTTTTTTATATTTAGTATTACGGTATTTAGGCTAATCTAAGACACCTGTTTTCGTTCTATGGACAGCAGTTGCTATGCCATATGTGATAGATACATATCGTTCAATGTATAAATAATACTTAATCTCACATTAAACGAGCTCAAAATGACGTAATTATGACATAATATCTACGTAATTTTCTCTTATTAAGTGAAACATTAACTTAAATTTACACAAGATTTTATAATCCACGCCGCAGGCTTTGTCACGAGAATACAAAAACAGAACAACCACAAGTTTCGTCAGATATCAATCAACAGATACACGTTGATATCCGCAGACTTTGTCGACAACAACTACACAATGAACGTTAACTACCAGACCACCCTGGGCCGTAGCCGGTACAAACGTCCCCATCAGTAGGAAACTGGTGGAATGTGTAAAAAGTCACTATGACACTAGCAGTGTTGCCACGCTGGATTGCCAAGGAAATTCGTTGAACCACCAAGGACCCGGGTATGCCCTTAAACTACGTCCAACAATGAGAGGTAGGGCACAGCGAAGTACCATCACGCTTGAATCTGGAGCAGCCCAACTGGGGAAGTACCTCCTCCTTACAGAAGACCACAGCCATAACGGTACTACTACCTTTCGGATATGTAGTGTTGTGTTCTTGGTGGTGAGTAAGGTTCCCAGAGCTCCAACGCCCCTTAAAGGCCGGCAACGCGCTCGGGACTCCCCTGGTGTTGCGGGTGCCTATGGGCGGTAATTGCTTACCATCAGGCAATCCGCCTGCTCGTTTGCCACCTTTGTCATAAAAAAAAAGGAAATTCGTTTTCATATACAAGTTACCTAATTTGACAAAATAACTGAAAGGATAATTTCAATAAGCGACTTGCTAAATGGCAAAATCGTTCGAGGAAAGCAAGACCGTATCTAGTTTATAACTTAAACCTATTAATTAATTAATTGATTAATTAGATTAATAACATATTATACAGGCCTTAAACCTCTTCTGAGAATACAATCTGTTATTAAATAGATTTTAATCTTGGAAGATGGAAATTATCCGAACTTACGTTTATTATTTATTTATTTAAACTTTTTTGCACAGTAAAATGTGCACAAACGGCAAACTAAAAACCCGTCCAAAAAGCTTTTATCTACCAATTAAGCTTCGCTACCAAAAGAGATTTTTAAAAGACCAGTGTGGAAAAATATTGAGTAAAAAAAGCGACAAAAATGGAATAAACATGGTTTTAATACCTTTATATCAAAAATATATAAAGAGATACTTCATGAGATCGTAGGGGTGTATGTATTATATATTCTAATAATACATCTTGGTTTGGTCTAGTGGGTAGTGACCCTGTCTATGAAGCCGATGATCCTGGGTTTAAATACCAGTTAGGGCATTTAATTGTGTGATGTGCACAGATATTTGTTACTGAGTCATGGGTGTTTTCTATGTATTCAAGTATTTATATGTATCTATCTATTATATATATCATGGTCTAGTACTTACAACACAAGCCTTACTGAGCTTACCTTAGGACTAGGTCGATTTGTGTGAGATGTCCCATAATATTTATTTAAAATATTATTTATTTATTTAAATATTAATTGCTCGGCCTTTGCTGTACTATATAGTATTAACTGTATTACAAACAGAATGCAATGCAAAACATAATACACTAAAAAAACACTTAAACATTCCCAGTAACTAGTTGCTACATCAAATTCTTTCCACGTTTTCACCTACAACTCTACGGATCACTTTGCTTACTAACCTCGGCAAAAATGATCCCGGCACCGCCACGCTATTTGCACGTAGGCTCCACGCCTTCACGCGTTTGCCTAGGCTTTAATGTTGGTTGAGGCACGAGCCCTCATCTCTAGAATTTAAATCTTGCTAACAACATAGAATAATAAATACGTGGAAGATTTACGGTTACTTAGTTAACTAATTAGACGCAAACGTTATATGAATGAGAAAACCAAAGTACAAAACTTTTAATTTTGAGTGAGGTTAGGTTAACTTTATCAATTTTACTGAAGTATATAATGTTCAATTTTAATTAATAGTTTAGGTAAACTAGTAAGCCCAGCAAATCATCAAGAAAGCGTTAACCAAACGCAAGTAAGGACTTATTTTGATCACTTGAGTTGGGCTTTGTGTTTGAATACGCCAAGTTGATTAATTCTACGTTGATTAAAAGTTAAAGTAACGGCTAGGCTTTTAATAATCTGACCAATATGGCTGCAACAAATACACTCGTGTTACATCACCGGTCTTGATGTCACTACTCCCTGGTTTTTCTAAAAATCCGACTCACCCGAAGAACCAATGAGAACACGAGGCATAGGCGTTGAAAAATCAATTTCACGCTATATTGCGTTGCTCAAAGATGTGTTCCTATAATATTTGATGCATTTTAGATTACAAATTATCATATTGGCTATAAGATAAATGAGAGTATTAGTAGTTATAATCGTCTTCGACTCTCAGAGACATTAACCCGCAAACTTGGTCTGTTTGGAGTTAATGTAAATAGATCATTCAATTGGTAAATAGAAAATTAATAGTAATATTTATCGTTATTATATAGACACAAACTAAGAACATTACATGCATAAGTGCTTATATAAAAAACAAAAAAAGATAGATTTGCAATTCGCAAATTATTGTTTAACCGGTTAACTTCAAGCTATTAAAAATAAACAAAAAAATAAAATAAGATAATAAGATAAACCCGAATATAATTAAATAAATGCTCTTACCGTGATTGGACCTACAACCGCCTTTGCGGTTAGAGACACCCCAGATTACAGAGGAATTAGAATTAGGTAAGAATAAATCATATATCATGAATATTATGATAATCAAGATAAATCGTATTTTCTCCCCACAGCTTACCTAAATGTGTGCAAACGGAATTGGCATATATTTCTATATGTGAGATTATCTAAGAAAAGGGACCTTATTGTCGATGGCGGTTATGTCGTTATTCAAGATAACGCGATACAAACACAACGTTATTGGTAAGTGCCATCGACAATAAGGTCCCTTTTCATAGATAATGCCACATATAGCGTATTGCGGTAACTAGCTAGTAATTGGTCACCCTCCAATAACTCGTTACATTATACTAAAAACTATCTTTGTTGGCCAGTTATTGAAGGGTGGCTAATTATTGGCGATTTGCTCAATGTTATTTTTAATGCACACCAATAATACAAAAGAAAATTACACTGTAACTGTAAACTGTATTAATTGTAGATTGCTCTTCGTCAGTCAGCCAACGCGAACGGTTCATAATTATGCTCCCTGTTACGAAGTGGAACATGTTAAATAATATTCGACTTAACGTATACAATTAATATGGTTGAATCTCAATAGTTTTGCGTGTAAATAGTACATACATTTCAGCCATATACAGTCATCTGCTGGACATAGGCCTCCCATAAATATGATTTGTATCATCTCGGGGGTAGTTGCCATAGTCGCCACGCTTGGCAGGCGAGTTGGCGACCGCAGTAGCTGTAGATTGGGTTTCGGCGGACGCTGCTGTCCGTCCGTAGGATTTTTCCCTTTGTCGCCAATTACGACACCCGCGGGAGGAGATGGGGTGGTGCTATTCTAGTCAGCCGGCATCACACGGCAAGTGTAAATAGTAAACTAGCCTAAATCTGGAAAAGGCCCTTGAGGCCTTGTACCAAGGATGCTGGCAGGGTTTCCTCATTGTTTCGCATGATGAGATAACTCTACGGTCACCAGGTATGTAAACGCTTCGGGATTTCTGAAACAAACTTCTATTTCTAAATAATGCATACCTTGTATAAAAATATCGATTCCCCGCTTTATTACGCTGATGGTTTTGATGCTGGAGATTATAGATTATCATATTTTATAATGCTAATCTGTATTATCAATTTAGCATAAGTTGGGATCAAATGTGTGTTTACATCAGTCTTTAAATTATTTAGAGCAAACTTATTCAAATTAACTTAGTCCTACAGTATGCACGATTATAAGAGACAAATATAAATACTTAAGTACTTGCATAGGTAACGTCGGTTATCCAGAAGTCAAACCTAGAACGTGCAGCTACTTTCCAAACAGATAAACTCACGTAAAATGATATCCCACTTGGCGACATGTTTCGAGTAAGCTCTGGTAAAAAAAGTGCAAGCAATTTCTCAGCGGCAGCCGCATGTGGAATGCTGTACCCGCTGCCTTAGCGGACAGCAGTGTGTGATAGGCTTAGCTCGAGCGGTGTGTTCTGACTCGGCTTGACAATGGGTACCAGATACCTGAAACATGTCGCCTAGCTAAAACATTCTCAGTGGTATTATAGTATTGCATTGTCACCGAAATTACTTACATAAGTGTGCCAAATTTCATCTCAATCGGATTAAGGTATCTGCTTCAAATTGAGAACGAAATTGAGTTGCAAGATTTCACATGAACATACTATTATAACATACCTATATGTATATACGTGCTTACATTGCAAGTTAAATAAAAGCTTGTAAAATATATAAATCATATGATAACATAAATCTATGCACTGATTGTTTTTCTATTTCTTATTGTTTTTCATTACTTTAAAGATCTTAAACCCGATCGGACGTTGCTAGTCAGTCCACAAAGTAGATTATAATCCAAATAGCCGCAGTCATGGCTATTGCGTTCCGAGGGAAGTTGTCCGATCGTTAGCCAGCTTCCGCTAGAATCGTCCGCATTCAAACTTATGCAGTTGTTGGGTTCCGTTACATGTAACGATGCTTATCGCTATTTTCACAATCTTATTGCAAAAACTGCTGTGATATAGTTACTTGTGAACTGGCCAGCTGCGAGTCAGAGTCGCGCACGGAGGCTCTCAGCAAAAGAAGTTGCTAAGCGGGTAAGGTTCAAAAAGAAAGGAGTATATGAGCATTGCGAATGTCATCTTTCTAAGGCTATGGTCTCCTATAAACGCCGTCGGCGGCTTACAGCGTCTGCGTCACAATGCCGCCTATAGAGATGTACTGTTGTGGTCTCTCTCACACGTCGACGTTGGCGTCTTTTTTGTTTAGGAACGTTGACGCTGACGTCAGACGTCGCGTCTAGCACAAAATAGGAGACCAAAGCCTAAGTGTGTCACGTTCAGCGAATGGCATCTTGCACAAATCTGGAGCGAAGCCTGGCTGAGGAAATATCCCCACCTTACAGAAAACCGACGATCGTGTTGTGTTTCTGTCGGTGAGTAAGGTCTCCAGAGAGCTCGAAGCCTTAAAGGATAGGTAACGCGTGTATGAATACTCTGGAGTTACGAAAATCTAAATATTGCTTATCATCAGACAGGCCATAATTATGATTGTTTTCTACTGTCGTAGTATAAATAGGTACCATTTTTATTTAGGTAAGGAGAATACAGTATTTGATTAGTCGAATAAAATGCAAAAATGTCTCATAACAACTGAGATACCGAAATTTAATACCGGTTAAGGAGTTGGAGCCTGGGAACCTTACTCACCATCAGGAACACAACACTACATACTTGAAAGGTGGCAGTGCTATTATGGCTGTGGTCTTCTGTAAGGAGGAGGTACTTCCCCAGTTGGGCTGCTACAGATTCAAGCGTGATGGTCAGACAGGCAATATGATTGTTTTCTACTGTCGTAGTATAAAAATAATACTGGTAATTCAAATTTTAATATATCGGGTGATGCCTGTAATTAAAGATATCTTTAGAGATTGTTTTTATACCACAAATGTAGCAACATTAGTTTCACGACTCTTGTATATAACTTATAGTTTACTAAATATGAATAAAAAAGATTTTCCAAGTAAGCAATGTATTGTGAAACCTATGAAGTTTGTAGGCTGACAGTAAACGTTAATTAAACTATTGGATGCTGTTCATTAAAAATACTATTTATTTTGTTCGTAAAAATTACAAGTAATAAATTACACATTTTTTTTATAGTTGTAGAACAAATGTTGCTACGTTCGTGGTGTAGAAGCGATTCTTAAAGTTATAAGCGATACTTTAAGAATCGCTTCTACACCACGAACGTAGCAACAGCTTATTACATGAAACACCCGGTACATGTAGATGATAATGTAGATCGTCGGTAATACCTATGCCTAATTAATTCCGCAAAAGATTTCTTCCTCATAATAATCTTAACACCTATCCATTTCATTAATTAATCGTCAAAATTCATCTATTTGGCAAGTTTATGCTGGACCGTTGTCTGGTTTCGCCTTTTTTTTTTGTTTTATTTCATGAACAATTTCATGACATTATTGATTTTACTAGGTTGTTTAGTGTAAGACTGTTCCATTTTTTTTATATTTTAGGTAGTTCCATTTCAAGTACATATAATTTAGAAGTCGTAAGGTATAAAGGACATTGTCCACCGGGCGGTGCCGGTGTATCGGTGCGGAGGATTAAGTTTTAATCGGCCAGCCGCGGCCGACTGACTTCACGCTACGAATGCCATAGAGTAAAATTGTCGAATAATTGAAACATTCAGTTTTATTGGTAAACTGTGAAGTTTGATTGATTGTTAATTACTCTGTGGCGAATTACTTTTTATTTAACAAAATCATTAAGTTTAGAATGAAGGATAAAGGTGCTGCCTCAAGCCAGGCGTCTTTGTGAAGAGTATGGTTGAAATATTCGCTGCAAATGTCAAATCCCTTATTAGTTGGGTTACTTCATGTTATATACAACTTATTTAATAAACTCATTCCATTAAATTATAATGATAGCCCTACGCGTAAAAGCAATGTCTACGAACTATTCTCACAAGCGTAGTAACAGTACCTTTCGCCATGTTTCGTTCGTCAAATGTGGTGAATAGGGTCAGAACTGAAATTCTAAGGTTTGAATGTCAGTTTAAAATATTTTTACATTTTATTCAAACTTACTTTTATTAAGAAGTTTTCCGGGTATTAGTATTTAAGTTTTTTTTATATATTTTAGGTAGTTCCATTTCATAATTTTAAAGATAAACACAGAATTGTAGGACACGACTCCCCGTAGTTAGGGTGAGCTGGGATTTCATAAAAAAGTGTGAATTTTGATTTAGACTATGAATATTAACTATAGCTCCATTTCGGAATATGATACGAGAAACTAATAATATTGAGCACAGGAACATGAGTTTAAAAACAAAGTTAGCAGGGAAAATAAATATAACTAAGCTGAAAACGAAAAGCACGTATGGCACGTGATGCCATGTCTGGAAATTCAAATAAAACAAAACTTTTCTACCCTTTTAGTGGCAAAACGTATAAAGGTACAACTTAGTTCCAACATGTTTAATTTGATATTGTTATGGTGACCGAAAAGCTGGCGGTTTCCTCGCACAACGTATCAGGATTGCGATACAACGAGGAAATGCAGTGGCAAATGCAAATGCAGGTACAATGCCTCAAGGATCTATTTAGATTTAAGCTAGTTTTATATTTGTACAGTTAATGTTGTATCAGACCAGCATATGATATGAGCATGAGCATATTGATTGATACATAGATAATGAATGAAGTCCGCAAAAAGACCCAAAGACTAGTCCGAAAAGGCGGAGTCTAAAAGATAGTCCTTCACCTGCACATGAGGTTTGACGTATGAAATTTTATCTTAACCAATCAAACCTTTGACGGACCAATGACAGCTTTTTCTAATAGCGGGAATTGGCATAATGCTCCTAGTGTAATGATCCTAGTGTAAGGCCTGGAAGCAGAGCAAGCAGCATAGGATCGAGCTTCCAACGGATTTGAGCATCGTGCATTGCGGCGCTATCGCGAAAATCGATATTCGTTTTCGAACGATTGTCCCTGTCTCTCTGATGACGCCTTAATTGGAGTAGAAGAAAAAGATGCTTGAAACTTACGACGGTACCAGGCCAGAGGCCACTCCCATACGCGTGCATTTGTTTAGCTTGTACGCCAGACGCTTCGCTGCACGCTCGACTCGACAGACCGACTCAAGCATTATTTAGGATCATAAAATTACCAATAGACTATAGGTGAAAAACTTAACTGAAGGACCACGTCTATGTAGTTGTGCAGGTGATTAATATGGAACTTACGTCAAAATTTGAATATAGAACGCCGACATGCGTGTACACACGTTACTACTACATACATAGGCCACGTGCTTTATTAGCTCCTAATACTTTTGCAAACTATTTAGACTTAAAATACCGGGTGTGGCCTGCAATAGGAGCAAAAATTTCAGGGATCGCTTCTACACCACGAACGAAAGAACATTTGTTCTACAACTTTAAATAATTGGGTAATTTATTACTTGTGATTTTTTCGAACAAAGTAAATAGTATTTTCAATTAACAGCATCCAATAGTCTAGTTGACGTTTACTGTCAACTTACAAACTTCATAGTTTTTGCAATACATTGCTTGCTTGGAAAATCTTTTTTTATTAATATTTATTAAACTATTAGTTATTTTCAAAAGTTGTAGAACAAATGCTGCTACGTTTTTGGTGTAGAAACGATGCCTAAAGTTAAAGCTCCTATTACAGGCCACACCCGGTATACCCATTATAACTATTAAAGAGGGTTAAGACTAATAAATACGGTTAATAGCCCGTTAATATAGCTCTAAGTATATATTTGACAAATCAATTTTAGTGTCAGAAATGTTGCTATTAAAATTGTTTATAAACTGAAGATTAATATCATATTCTTTGTTTAGGTACATTCAAAGGCCAAAATATGTACATATCTTTAATGGTAACCTTTTTTTTTTTTGTCAATCTACACGTTTGTTTAAACTTGATATCATGATATAAGAAAACTTAAATAAATGAAGATACTAACTATAAATAACTAAAAACTAAACTACTACTACACCTATCTAAAATAAGGGATCCCCCCGCGGCATGGTGCTGTAAACTTTAAAGATAATGTACGAAAACTGGCGGACACGATACATAGAAAATAAGTAGGTATATGAATAACGCAGTGATAGTGTTACCAATGCGTCATTGAAAAAAACTCCAAAGCAAACAGCATAAAGCTCTCAGTTTATCCTATCTCCGTATTCCAATGGGAAACAATTTATTATATTCATCGGCTACACGTGGCCGGCGCGTAAGTCCGCAATCCTCCGAATGTACACACGGTGAAAAATGCAATAAGTAAGCTCCCAACCCGCATCGTTACTGCTGCTTTCCCCTGGACCGAGTATTGCTCTATCTGAAAACCGTAAACCTTCTGCACTCGTGTGACACGTGGATATACCTAACAAGTATAAAAACCAACCTTAAACCGACATAATTGCGATGAAAAAGGATCCAAATTCGCTTGACAACGTTATGACCATCGACTAAAAGCAAAACCTACTTGCATTTACAGTTTTATTAACCTGTATCGCGTTGGATCAAGGTTCACATTTGTTCGCTTAACGAAATGTGGATAGCGATTGGTAGAAATGAGTTTGTTCCTTCGTAATGTATCGGTGTTTGCGCCCGATGCTCCGTGAACAGAGGTATTTTTCGACTTGAGAGAGTATTAAGCATGTCGAGTGGTTTTTATTAGGTGTACAATAAACATTTGAAGAAACGTATCAGTTTTTAAATGCTTCAAATAGAAGTTACCTTGATGAAGATGAGACATATCAACTTCTGACTGGTTCAATTCTGGTCGGTATTAAATTAAAATAAATCCAAATACAAATAACATTCACAGCGTCTTAACACAAACAACAAGTCATAACAACTGTTTCAACGACTAATATTTCAGCGACGGTAATTGCTTGATCATATCGTTCGATTCGTTCGTTTGCCAGCTTTGTCATAAAAAAAATTAAACCGTGTGAGCGCTTTTCTCTTCTATATTCTGTTTAATATTATCAGTTTTACATTAATACAATTATGGTTAGAGAAGTAATTAATAAAAATATAAAAGTAATATGTAATAAATAAAAATAAATATACTTAGACTTTGCTGGCAAACGAGTCCGCAACACCAGGGTATAAAACTTTTCCCAGTATCAATACATTTACGAGAAAATACTGAAATTGGGACAAAGGGATTTTCAACAGACAACAGACTTTCAATCTTAAGAAATCCAGATAGAATCATCCAAATAATGTGATTGTAAGAGGGTAAATTGTCCATTATATTCACTTGATTGCGGGCATTGGAAATTGAGCTTTAAATTGTTTTGGATATGGGTACGTAAATGTCAAGAAAAAGTAAAGAATTAGTATTTAATGATTTATCGTAAAAATTAATATCAATTTACTCGTACAATTAGTTTTCATTGTTAAGTTGTAGTTACTTGTATACTTTAAGTGACCCTCGGAGAATCTAGTAAAATTTTGACGTATGAAAATCGGATTACGCCTTTTGGTATACTGTATAGTAAACATAAATACTCTCCCAGCGTCGCGCAATCGGGTAAACAACGGCTACCTAACCCATTCCTCTGGACCCAGTTGAATCACTATTGATTTTCCGTTATTCTGAGAGTGCAGAGCAAAAAACGAAGTCAACTGTCCGGCGGGCGCTTAAATATGTAGTCTGATGCAGCTACTGAATATACATAGACTTTGCTTGCAGTAGGTACAAAACGGCTATCAAATATGACCTACTGTACTCACAGTTATACCCTTACACCTTTCCTCGGCTTTAGAAATTTTTCTTCTTTTAAAAAAATATGGCTGCCATCAATAAATCAATCGATTTCGCCAATGTCAAGTAAAATAACATATAAGTCTGCTCATAGAGCATGACGTTGCTCGGTAGTAGGTCCTTGCGTTTTGTAAACTGGTAGCTAGACTTTACAGAAAGCTAAGAGACGGCCGTGACCCCGGGACTGCCGGGTGATGACCAAAATAATAGTGAAACGCATTTTGAAATCAATTCTCCATTAGCTACACATTTCTGCGTCAGATCACTGCATAATAAGCTATCAATATTACACTTAACTACGATTGAACAAAAACAAAAAATATATTTTCAAGATGACGAGGTTCAACCGTCAATCCGGCTTTAGATATTAGTATCCATTATGCCAATTCCCGCTATTACAGTATTTATTTTAATGAATAACATATCAATCACATCATGTAAAAAAATTGGAGTTTTTTGCTAAGGGAAAACAAAAAAATTCTTAACTGCAATATTTTTTACAAGATCGTTAGAAAATGGGACTGAAGCGTGAAGTGTATTTAATAAATGAATGAATTATAAAACTCAAAAAACATCTTATTGTGACAGTAAGATATTTTTCATGTGTGTTCTCAAAGGCAACGTCGTTATGACAAGAGGGCAGGAAGTTAGGTCGACCCTTGTCACATTCCCACGTCATTCTCTGCGATTATACCAGAGACAAGTTATTAAAAAGACTGGTAAGAGAAAAATGAAGATAGAAATCCTCGGGATAATTTAAGTATAAATTATAAATCTCGTATTAACGGCCTCCTAGACTACTAGGTCCTCGTCGAACCCTACCTATACAGTAGATGCCCCGGGATAGTTTGGTCAAGGCATTTCTTTGTGTATTAATGACGAATATCTATTGCTGGGTTATGGCGATATTTTATTTTATTTATTTAATAATGTTAGCAGGCTGATTTCGGATCGCGGAGCAAGAAAATAGGGCATGAAAGAATTTATCATCATCGTCATCATCATGTCAGCCGAAAGACGTCCACTGCTGGACATAGGCCTCCCCCAGAACCACCCAAGAAGACCGATCCTGCGCCTTCCACATCCAGCGGTATCCCGCGACTCTAACTAGGTCGTCGGTCCATCTTGTGGGAGGCCTACCTACGCTGCGTCTTCCAGTTCGTGGTCGCCACTCCAGAACCTTTCCGCCCCACCGGCCATCGGTTCTGCGTGCAGAAAGAAAGAATTTATGGGTGAAGCTAATTATGTAATTTTTTTTTTTTTTCAACTAATATTATAATTATTTTTCAGATAGTACTTTAGTAAAAAGGAACATGCAGACACTTTAGTCTACTTACTTAATGTGCTGTGACGTCTTCCCATGCCGCCTGTGATAAAAAGTAAAGGGTGACCATAATTTTCTTTAGTTTATTTGCTAAAATGAGAAAAAATAATTAACGCTGTTTTGATCAAATACTACCCATCTACACTAATTATAAAGGCGAAAGTTTGTGAGTGTGTATGTTTGTTACTTCTTCACGTCAAAATGGCTGGAGCGATTTTCATAAAATTTGGCATGGAGTTTCCTTACACCCTGGATTAACACATAGGCTACGTTTTTCCCCTAAAACACCGCGGATCACAGCTAGTCAGATAATATTGTCCAGTTACTGAGTTAAAAAGACTGGCTCTGGATCACGACCCAGAAATCACCCTTTATGATAATAATTTTGTATAAAGTGATTGTTGTTATATAATTATAATAAACAAAACAATTCAAATCTTGAAGGTCGTTTATGTTTACTTCAAACAGTTAGGATGTACCGACTAACTTCATGGTTTTAAATTGTAAAATATTTTAACATATAATATTCGAAAGCATTTAAAATTCTAAGCCTAAATTCATAGTGCCCGCCACAATGCTCATAACTTAGTTTAAAGATGGCCTCTAGGGCAGTGAGAAGGCCGACAAATACCCTAGACTAGAGGTTTAATTTTTTGGTGTAATTGTTCAGTACACACCCATTTACACGAATTTGTAAACAGGGTAGAACTTTTTGAAGATGTTTACTGGTCTTTACTGTTTATCTGTCTATTATTACATGTAACATGTGAAACAAGTCAATTTGTTTTGATATGTTATAGAGTTGTAACAAAAGCACATGGGCAATTTAATAGTGATCAATAAAGATTCATATGTACTTTTTCCTACACGTATATATGTATCATGTCGGTTCCACAAAAAAATTAAAACATATATGTTACATAAGATACATAACTCTAGGCAGACTTGCCGTTAGGATTTGTAATGCAGACTAGCTTTTGCCTGTGACTCAACAGCAGCATCAGCATTATCAAATGAAAATTTCTGGAATTTCAATTATTCTTTATCCTTCCTCGGGAATATTTTTCTAAATCAATTGAAGTTTAAGAGGAAGCGTTCACGTTTATAATATTGATGTGTATTTATGCAAAATTTACTCATTTACTTCCCAGTAACAAACAAACCCCTGATTTCCAACATCACAAATGTTATCAAGAGATCGGCCAGCTGTACAGACCTTCACTCAAAATGCGAATTGATTATCTCCGCACAGTCCTTTTAAATAAATAAGTCGGGGCAGTACATACAGATCCGAAAGGGTCCCCTTGATGCGGACATCGATTTGGGGTACTTAAGGCCCTTGTCCAAGAGAAGCTCTATTAGAGGTTGACAGATGGAGCAACCTCTTTTGGTGATGTAACTGTACCTTTTTAACAGTACGCTGAAGCTAAGGGGAAGGACATTTTAACTACCATTTCTTTACCCCTGATTATTGATACATCTTTTTACCTTTTTGAAGAATATTTTATCCATCCGTGCTTCGTCTCGTCGGGATGATCCTATGAAAGTATTGAATTGACTTACCTGCCAAATCACTTTGGGAAAGGTATGGCAGAATCAACTACTTAATGCAGGTATGTACAGTCAAAGCTTATTGCTTTGGAGTTTATGCAGTTTTGCAAATGATTATAACGAAGTAAGGTTAAGTCGTGTATACTTTTGTACGCTTTAGAATATACTATTAAATGACTCCTTAAAAAAAAAAGATTTTCCTATAATTGATCAACATTGGCATCAGCATTGCCGCTCGGTCTGGACATTCTACCACTGGCAATAAATTGACTCCAAATCAGTATCTGGAGTCCATTTATTATTTGTTTTTATGTTTTTTTTTGTTTTCTCAATTGATTTTTTTAAGTTTTAATTACTATATTATCTTCAAATGGATGGATCAAATAGTGGAATAAAATGTAATATCATTACATTTTTTTTTTGCAAATTATCATCATGGCTGAATGCCAAATGGGTCTGCGCCTTTCACACTTAACCCGTAATCGTAAAATGGTCAACGAACGTACACACGTTCGCTCTTCGTTCACCATTTTATGATGAACGAACATTTGTGACCATTTTGTGGCTATTTAACATTTATTCCGTTAGAACTTTGTTTCCTTATTTATTATGTGTAACTCAAGAGAATGAACGTTGTAAAGTTGTTGTGTTATTTTATGAACACTATGCCTTCTTTGATGATTAAAGAGACTTATTGGCAAGAACATCATAAAAATAAAAAAACATGCTTTAAGTACGGTAGCTTTAGGTACGATGTATCAAAAGTATAGAATAACATACAACCGGCTATTACTTAGGATCAAAGATTTTTTATCCTGTTTTAAAATCACATTAAGAGTTTTATCTATAAAAATTAAACAGTAAATAATTGCAAGCGTGCCGATTTAATTTTATTGATAGAATGTCAAGTTACAGAAGTTTATGTATTCGAACAACAATGAGAACAAATTGCATGTTGTGACTGGATTTTGTATTTATTTCTTACGCATTTTTGTAGAAGACAATATTTACTTTTGTCATATAATAAGGAGATATCTAGTTTTCATTGATTGGTTGAAAAATGAGAGCGGAACAAAGATTTCTATCTAAGTCTGGACTAAAAATAACGCTGAAGTGCCGTAATTACTGAGACGACTACTACTATTTCTGACATTGCTCTGATTGACCCAACCCATTTGATGAAGATCTCTTGATAAACTAGTTTAAGTTCATATTGCACTGCTATATCTATTCTATCTATTTGGTTTCTTAGGTGTAAACTAATTGTATGCAATATTTAGTCTTTGAGCGTATTCACCCTTATAGCACTATATCTATAAACTGTATTGTATATGGTAGAACATTTGCAGCTCTGCAAGTTAGTTGAAAAGATAAATATCTCCATAGTTAGCTACGTACATACTACACTATCTATAGTTTTTATAATAACATGCCAGCTCAGAACTTGTGTCAATACTGCCAGCACTTTTCAATTCGTTCCGTGATCACCGGACAAATAAGAATAGATGACACACAAGCCAGTTAAAGCCCCTGACGTCGCCAAGACAACTAGACTGTTCGAGAACTAAAGTCGGTGATCGAATTCAAGAACAATTCAATTCAATTTTTATTTATTTTACTCCATCAAGTCATTTATGATTCCACCAATGTTGAAATGCAAGTAATTAATTAGACCGTCTCGATATACAGAACACAGTATTTGGTAAAATCTCCAACTGCTACGCCAATCTACAACTTCTAATTACTACATATATAACAAAGACAATTCACATATTGGGCATATAAAATCTAAGTTAAATTTACCTAATTATACAACACTGACATTCAAAATTACTTATTCGTATTAGAATTATATATTAATATTAATTTTCGACGAGAAATTTACTCAAAATGTTACAATATAGAGTATAAAATAGACTACTGTCAGCAAGTAGTTAATTTTTATAAGACGGATCATATTACGTGGGATAAATTGGAGATCAAAAATGAAAACAAACAATTTGCAATGTCAAAGTGACATTTCAGGTTTCGCATTTGTAATATTATTGTGACCATTATTAATTATTCTTTATTTATCTCTATTCAATAAAATAATTCCCTGTTAGAAGAAGCCATCCCAAACGTTCAATACCATGGCGTAATTGCGATACAGACTTCAAACTCGATTTAATTGAAATAAACATCTGCATACCAACAAATTTAAGGTTTTGCAAACATATCACCTCTTATGTTCAGGCTGTAAGGTTGGATTTAGCATAGATTTCGAGTAAATATAAATTGTACGGTCTGTCTAATTTGAAAAGTTTCTATCATAGATGTTATCGCCGATAGATGGATATTGTTGAATTCTACGTAGATACGAAGCTTTATTGAGCTGTGAGTAATTGTTTCATTAATCATTACGTATAAAATAAAGTAATTAAAAAAACATAAAAACGTACAGATATAGTGAAAAATTATTTTCCTTTGGGAAAACTCTGATCTTTATCGGAATACGATGACACCCGATTTGTCAATGAATGATCGTATTAAATGAGTGACATTTTTATATCCATTAATATGGAACTTTATTATATTAATAGATATGAAAATGTCACTCATTTAATAAAGTCATTTATTGACAGTTTGGCTGCCGCTATTGCAGTTATATAATTATACTATTTTCTGATTTGGTAAGTTATAACTATAATGCTCAATATATTTAAATATTTTTCAAGTAGTAAAATTATTTAATTATGTTATTTAAACCAAATGTTTGTTGTTGCAGCCCTACCGAATCCACCTCCTTCTACCCTGCACTGTTAATTTAGACTCATTTTCTTTATTCTCTATATTTTTTTATGTTACTATTTTTAAATAAATGTTTTAATATTAAGTATACATGATGCACAGGCAACTATTCATTATAGTTTTAAAAAAAGTGATAATTTTATTTTAAAAAATCGAGAAATATTTGTTATCTATTCTTTGTTTACGTAAAACCTTTGGCAAAAAAAAATTCAGCTAAACTTTAATTTTTCACTAAACAAGTAAATATGAACGAGTCTATCATAACATCAATCTTTGCTTTGGTTAGAGTTTGCTAACACTTGAACACCGTTTGACTATCCCCTTTGATGACTGATTGAGATTTAGACTCGTCTTTGAATTTAGAATAACTTTTATTCAATAATTAAACATAAACAACGGTTAAATGATCCCTAGAACCGCCTTTCATTTGTTAAACGAAGTAACATTTCTAATTGGAACTGAAGATTTGCTTTGATAAGTAGTTGTTCTGTGGATTAATCGTACATTTTCAAGACCGGTCTGGCTTAGTGGGTAGTGACCCTGCCTATGAAGCCGATGGTCCTGGGTTCCCAGTCAGGGCATTAATTGTGTGATGAGCACAGATATTTGTTCCTGAATCATGGGTGTTTTCTATGTATTCAAGTATTTATATGTATCTATCATTTATATACCGGGTGTGGCCTGTAATAGGAGCTTTAACTTTAGGCATCGTTTCTACACCAAAAACGTAGCAACATTTGTTCTACGACTTTTGAAAATAACTTATAGTTTAATAAATATTAATAAAAAAAGATTTTCCAAGCAAGCAATGTATTGCAAAAACTATGAAGTTTGTAGGCTGACAGTAAACGTCAACTAGACTATTGGATGCTGTTCATTGAAAATACTATTTACTTTGTTCGAAAAAATCACAAGTAATATATTACCCAATTATTTAAAGTTGTAGAACAAATGTTGTTACGTTCGTGATGTAGAAGCGATCCCTAACATTTTTGCTCCTATTACAGGCCGCACCCGGTATATCGTCGTCTAGTACCTACAACACAAGCCTTACTGAGCTTACCGTATTTAGTAATACCGTAGTAGTAATAAATATTTATTTCTTTATTTATTTTAGAACCTACACAAGGTTATACACACACTACTTAGGTTAATATATTAGCTTTGCTTTGTATTACCTTTTCCTCGCGACTTCATCGGCCAGCCATGTTTGTCTTTCAAGTTATAGTTGCGGGATAAAAAATATCCTATGTCCTTTTTTAGTAGCTCAAACTCGTTTAAGCGCGAAGCTTGATAACAGACAGACAGACTTACTTTCGCATTTATAATATTAGTATGAAAGTAGGGATGAATAATTGTTTATATAGTAAAATCATGGATGTGAAAAGTAATTACGAGTACCGCGCCGCTACTATAAGAGTTTGACTTCATGCTCATATCACATTTGTGCCTATCACCGTTTAGCTGCCTCGCGAATCTGGCATGTCATAAAATCTTAATACCAGCTGAGCGCTACGGTATCCATGTTAGAAAATAAGTCCATGTGACTGTACACACAGCAACACTCTTAGCTATATGTTGGTGGATCTTATTATATAAGGCATAAGGATCACCGGTGTACAGCTAAGAGTGTTGCTGTGTGTTTGGACCCGGGTATGTCCTTAAACTACGTCCAACAATGAGAGGCAGGGCACAGCGATGACCATCACGCTTGAATCTGGAGCAGCCCAACTGGGGAAGTACCTCCTCCTTACAGAAGACCACAGCCATAATAGCACTGCTACCTTTCAGGTCTGTAGTGTTGTGGTCCTGATGGTTACCAGAGCTCCAACCCCCCTTAAAGGCAACAACGCTTGTGACTCCCCTGGTGTTGCGGGTGCCCATGGGCGACGGTAATGCTTACCACCAGGCAATCCGTCTGCTCGTTTGCCGCCTATGTCATAAAAAAAACAATGTATCATGTGTCTCAATAATTGTGATTTATAAATATGAATTATACATTAGAGTATTAATTAATTTTATATTATGAAATGAATCTGGCCGGCCTGGCTTTTTTATAATTGTGTTCCAGCTGGTTAGTAAGGTCGCCAAAAAACTCTGAACCCCTTAAAGGGTATGCAAAAGTTACAGGCGTTCATAGGCTACGGTGATTGCTTACCATCAGGCGGTTCGTATCCTTGTTTGTAGTATAAAAAATGGCCCTGAAAATCAACGCTTCCCTCACACAGTTGACCTTTTCGATCCTGACGTCATTTAGCACTTCACTTCAGGAATGCGAACTAACTTTCTCCTGCACCTGTAGCATTGTAAAACAGAACTTAACCCCTACAACATAAGGTCCACTTTTTGCGACAAATTTGTGGAAAATTCCCGGAGATCGCTTAGCGCCGACACCGGGTAAGTTCTTTTTTAATTAAAATTCGAATGCCGTCCCTCCCAGTTATTACTCAAGTTCTCAGTTTTTCGCATTTTCTGGATTTCTTCAGAATTGGATCTCAATCCGAATATGAAAGATTAAGTTTTTGCAATTAATTGTAAGATTAATTATAATTGCGCAACTAAGGAGTTATTATATATATTATACCTATATGAAGTCGCTACGTACATAATAAAATGCGGTTGTATATTGTACAGCAAATTTTTAAAACATATCATATAAAAAAATACAATTAGTTAATAGTAGTTTATGTATCTGTGCATAATGAAGGGCATTACAACAAGAGTGTGGGTTTATGAAACGAGCCGAAGGCGAGTTTCATAATAATATCACACGATTGTTGTAATGCCTAATTATGTATAGTTACATACACTACTTTATCTACACACATATCATTAAGTGTTTTAAGATGGGTTCAGAAACCGTAGGGAAATGACTTATTACTAGGGTTACTTGTAAACATTAAAAAGTCAACGAACAAAACAAATGACAGCTTGGAACGGCGGCGTTGCGTATTTCGTATCTCAGTCAATTTTTTTTAAACCATAGACAAGCGAATGAACTCCCTATTCTACTGTCACTCGAGTTCAAATGTCGTTCTATTTATATTAAAAAAACATAACGAATTGGCGTTTCGTATCAATGGCTGTTTTAATATCTATAGATACTATATTAGACACCCCACTTGAATTTGACAGGTGTTCCAAATTTAAATTCATAACCTACTGATTTCAGTAGGTAATGTTAACATTACCTACTGAAATCTTTCTGATGGTTGGTAATGCTGGTCATTGCCTATGGTTTCAAGCACTAATGATATGTACGTAGATAAAAATACGTTATTACTGTTTTCTAATTTACATCTAACCAGAAAGGTACAATTATCATACTTTTTTTTCTCTGGATTGTCTTTGACCACAAATATAATGCATTAATCATAAAAAAATATATATTAACAGACAACGTAATAAAGATTCACAGAAGAACTACTGAGAGAAAACTTTGCTCTATGGATCTATAAAATTATTACGGAAATTGCTTACACTTATACTTATCGAGTTTTAGCTACAAACAACTATCGTGAGATATAACCATATTAATTTATAGAAGCGGGTAACTCACGTTTTATAAGTTACGTTTCGATGTGAAACATGTCGAGCAATATTCGACTTATAAAACGTGAGTTTCTTTTTTTTTTTATGACATTGGCAGCAAACGAGCAGACGGATTGCCTGGTGGTAAGCAATTACCGTCGCCCATGGGCACCCGTAACACCAGGGGAGTCACAAGCGCGTTGCCGGCCTTTAAGGGGGGTTGGAGCTCTGGGAACCTTACTCACCATCAGGAACACAACACTACATACTTGAAAGGTAGCAGTGCTATTATGGCTGTGGTCTTCTGTAAGGAGGAGGTACTTCCCCAGTTGGGCTGCCCCAGATTCAAGCGTTGATGGTACTTCGCTGTGCCCTACCTCTCATTAGTTGGACGTAGTTTAAGGACATACCCGGGTCCGTTATCCGAGTCCGAGTTATCCGCTTACAATTACATAGACAGTAGACAATTAATAGAGTTTTTGCTATAACCTCTAGCCGCCCAGAGATCAAAACTTGCCAGGCCAAATGCAACTATGGTTTGTCATAATTAAAATTCAAAATCGCGTTAAATGGGAGACCTTTTTATAGGTCTCCGGGTGACTAGAGGTTTAACACAGCAGTAAGCCTAGCACATTATTGGCACGGCAGCATCTCGCGGCTAGATAGCTAGCCTACACTACCCGTTTTTCTCTAACTACGTTAATTAAAAAGTATTTCAGGTATTCTATACCTGTAGGTATCTCTGGAGGTTAGGGTAGGCATATGTCCAGCAGTGTATGTATCTCGGCTGGTATGATGATGATGATAAGGTATTCTATTTCGCCGCGAGATAACATTGCGTCAATTTTGTGCTAGCCCTGCTGAGCGCTAATTGTAACTTTATAAGGGTCGCTTATGTCACGTTATCACAGTCCTGTCTCAGATTCGAGTGTCCGTCATTCTTTAATAAATAAATGTTTCACTTTTACCCGCATTGATAACCGTTTACCTATTGAAAACTCACTTACGTATATTTACCACATTTTTTATGAAAAGAATAGAAAAAAATACAATACAGATACGTTTTCGGTAAAAAGACCGTAAATCATTTCAATATGTAATCATACCGATTTTTGCATGACTTTTTTTTTTCTTTTTGTTTGATTTCGCTTAAATCCCGAATGATAGACGAGCCATGCTAAAACGTGTGGTACAGCTTACAATCCAACAGCGATATTGATGTTATAAAAAACTTAAATATATGCCCGTATATCACATCTTTAAATTATCTTTACGTTTTTATACACAAAAACAGTAGTCACACTCTGAGATGTCGATTTTTTGAAGAAACGAATAATTCTCATTATCAATGTATGATTATTCGTGTTTACATAAGAACTGAACATATATAAGTATGTGTGCCATGGCATGATGTGTAACGATGCCTCGTGTAATATTTATTTTTCATTTTAATTTATTACACAGTCTACGATTAAACTACAAGTTTCTACTATAACGCTACTACTAGTACTAGAAGGCACTTAAACTAAAATACTTAAGGTCGTAAGAAAAATATATTTTAGGTATTACGAATTAGTAAACCCAGTGAACGTTCAATTAGCTGAATACGGCGTCGAATTGCCTCCTGGCCACGACCTTGTAGATTGTTGCCTATAATAGCTGAAACGTATGACACCGTCTAGCATCTATTACCCTGCTGAATGGGGGCCTCCCTCATAAACCACCACAGCAAGCGAGCCCTAGCGTATTCCTGACCAGCACGGGTTTAACCACCACACTTGGCAAGTGGGTTTGCGTTCGCAGTATTTTCCAACGCAGTAGTTTCTGGTTTCAGTTGCAAATACCCGGATCTGTTATGAAATGTTCCTTTGCATCTGCAGTTGTCCTTATCGCACTCTTTGCAGACGCCTCAATCGCCAGCGCAACAGATATATTCATTATTCACCTAATCACAAAAAGGGCTTTGTTACGGTTCCCTCTTTGTGCGGAAGGGTCCTGGATTTTCCCTAGGCTACCTTCCCCCCACACAGTCCGATCGCTCTACTGTACCGGACAGTATATGTTAGTGAACGGTATACGGTAGTGTAGAGCCTAAGTCAGGTTCCTAAAAAAAAAGTTTCCTCTTTAGCTAGGATATAATGTTCTGGCTGGTTGTATGTTAGCTGCAGCATCAATCAGTCGCGATGACGCAGCGGCCGGTTGGCCGCCCGTTATTGAATAGCTCTAAGTAAATTCCTAGCACCTATTTCCCAGTCTTAATAATATCGGAAAGTTGTGAAACTTGTAATGTTTGATGCGCGCAAGAATCAAGCATTTCGTAATGAAAATAAGTTTATGTCACAAATGTTGGTACATATTCAATTTATAACGTTATGGTTTCTGAATTAAGAACTAAGTATCTATCACTGGTGCCTGTCAGCTTAAAGTGTCCAACATAGATGTCATCACCCAGTTGTCATCATCATCATCTAGTTGTTTTTATACTTTTTATTTACACAAAGTTTGTTATATTTAAAAAGATTACATAATAAACAAATTAAATTTTTGATACAATTTATTACCAACTATACTTTATTTGCACAATCATAGGATTCCTCGATAGGATTTTAACGAGCCTAAACACCACGGGTTTATCTTGTGTATTTTACGAGTTGCTATCTCTACCTTTGGTAGACCAGTGGCTACCTTCTGGTTCTAGTATCAGATCAGATCAGTGGTACCATAACATTGCATTGTCCAAATTTACATTCGTATGCTAAATTTTAGTTCAATCGGTTCAAGTTAAATAAAAAATTCAGTGCTATCTATGAGTTTATGTCAATATCAGTACTGTCCATTATGATAGTCTCGTTCAAGTGCTGTTTCCATATAATTAAAACTGTTTTGAGCCATAAAAGATAAAAGATTTTTCAATTTAGCCACATTACATGCACTTCTGAACGTCAAAGAAAAATCTACACCGGTTCTAACCCTACACCCCTGACCCGGAATCCAGATCCAGTAGAAGATACCGACAAGAAACTGCGGCGGGCCTTAGTTTTTCAAAACTTCAAAACAGTGATACATCAAATCTTAAAGTACATAATTATGCGTAGTCCCATGTTACTACTACTGTCGCCTAGTGCGATATAATTACACGTGAGTTTATCCGTTTGAAACTTAGAAATGCTGTTCCTGTCACTTTTGCAGGTCGCTTTCAATATCGATTATAGTAAAGTTTTAATCGCTTAATTTCAAGTTCGCCATAACGAAACAAGAACGTTAGTTTTTTTAAACATCTTTTAATTATATAAAAAGTGATAATTTATTACTTTTATTTGTGTTATTATACAGTAAGCATTATATAGTTAGTTACAGTCAGTATGGCCAAATATATCTTAGCACATCCTTACTGCTATATAAAGATAAATGAAAAAAGAATGAAAGATCTGAATCGATATATTTGGCCACTTTGGTTACCACTAACTATATGGCGCTGAGTGTACCTTAGTCACTGTTGCTAGTTGCTACTTTCCTATGTACATAGAGGCAATAAATTTATTTGCTATCCCTCCGTCTGTATTTTTTTTAACTTGTGTCCGGCAAATTCAGTACTCATGGGGATACTTAATGTCGCGCAACTACTATTTCATTTTGAGAATAGAGGCTCTAGTGTAAGTTTCATTTGACTTAAAAAAAACGTTTACGAACGCGTAAGTTATAATATTATTTATATGGGAAACGCAAACGCGTTCGTGAAAGTTACGTTAAAAACTTACACTCAGGGCTCTGTAAGGGGTGCGTCACGATTCGCTAACGAAACCAAGAGAGCGGAGTCTGTAGGAGTGAACGAGACAACGTGCTCTAACTTTTATTTCTCATTTGTTAATTCATTCTTTCAACCGAAAATTCGTATGCTGTGCCACGTAAAGTGACACTACGTACACTGTATGTACATACTCGTACATCTGCAAGAGCTGTGTTACTAAGAATTCTTTTCTAAATACTTTTATAATATTTATCCATTCGCTATTCATGCCTAGGTGCTTTTCAGAGATTTATACCGCTATCGTATGTTAGCGTTCTGTACTATATACGCCCAAAGATTAAATGAGTCAATACCAATAAAAGTGCGCCATACATTCTGTTTTCCGGTGCAATGCTTGTTTCAAACGGTTCAAATGCGAGGCAATTTTTCGCTGCCTCACACTAGTTATGTCCTCAAGGGCCAGAATTCATAGAATTCTTCCTATTATGTCTCACTTTTGCACGTACATACTCGTATGAACATGACAGGTATAGTCTCAGGCGGACTAAGGCAAACTAAAATCGCCTTGTCGCGACCGCCTCGCAAGGCATGTGTGTGGAGGTTACGTTCACTCCAGTTCAAGTTAATTTGTTTGGGAGCTCGACGCCATATCGTTCCGTGTGTTCAGCTGTCTTCTGCTTAGCAACTCGGTCCGCGAGGCAATTTGTCGGTGTCCTGTTGCCTCGCAACAGACCGTCTTGGGTTTAAACGAGCCCGTACCGTTGGTCATGTAACGGTTACGTAAACGCCTGATATCTTAGCTTTCTTTGCATCTTATACAGAATGTAGTTTTCTTCGTTGTATGTTAAGGTAGCTTGAATTCTTTGAAAGAATATTAAGGTGCATGAGAATGCAGGAATTATAATCGGCAATTTATCATAGTTATCCGCCAAATTGTGCATGACTGGACAAAGGCCTCCCCAAAGGTGACCCACACTGACCGGTTATACTCCACCCGTATCCAGTGGCTGCCCGCCATTTTTACGACTTCTTCGGTCGATGTAGGGATCTTCCCTCGCTGCCTGCTGGTACGTTGTCGCCATTTTAAACGACAATTATGTTGATAAGTTAAATTGTAATACTGGGTATTATTAGCTTCATTTTGTAACAAACTCGAAACTTGAAAGCCTATGACAATCACACCCGCCTACCTCAATCCATTGAAAATGTAGGATATAGAACCATTTAGTTTAACAATGAATTGTCTGACATATAAATATATGTATGTAGAACGTAATTTAAGACTCCAGTAATTGTTAACATTAAAGCGTAACGATACTCGTTAAAAACTAACAACTACTGAAGATGTGACTCCGCTGAATGTCATGTGACAAATGAAGTCTTAACCTGAATATGTTCCTACAATTTAAGAGCCGTGAGATTTAAAACCATAATTGCTATGAAGCTATAATTGGCAGTTCTCAATCTGAAGCCGTATTTTGCGGTATGAATATGAGTTTCTCAAAGGAACCAAACACATCGCAATTGATTGTAGAAAACATCTAGGAACAAAATTGATAATTTCCATTTTATAGGACCCCTTTTTAGCAATTTTGTGGCCTCATATTAACAGTTGTGTAGAAGGACCTGTTTCCTGTATTTGATAATCCATACTAATATTATAAATGCGAAAGTAACTGTCTCTGTTTGTCTGTCTGTCTGTCTATCTGTCTGTCTGTCTATTACCTCTTCACGCTTAAACTGCGTAGATGGAGACAGTTTTAACTACGAGAAAGGACATAGGATATTTTTTATCCCGCAAGCATATATACATGTACTTTAAAGACGGGCATGGTTGGACGAAGAAGTCGCGCGGGAAAACTTTTGATAAAACGATCGTATAAAAAAGGTTTTACGTAACGCCTCCTTTATCTTAGCTTGGCCGTCGACTGACTGATTAAAACGGTACTTACTTTTGGCGTAAGCCATTTATTTTCTTAGCCTAAGACGCTGCCCTTGGCCCGGTGTCCGTCCTCGGTACGTGCGTTGCATCCGTTAGCTGGAACCTTCAAATACTGGCCTGGTATCGTGAACATCGAAGTTCGTATGTTTCGAGCATCTTTCTCTTTTACTCCAATTAAGGCGTCATGAGAGTAACAGAGACGATCGTCCGTTTACGAATATCGTTTATCGTGGTAGCGCCGCTGTTCTCAAACGAGATTCTAATATTAAAATTTTGTTAGTACTCTTCTATTGAATATCGTCGTTGGTCTAGTCGTGTGAACTAAAATATTAGAGTAGAAAAATATATATTTTGAACTCATAAATTCTTTCGGGGGCTTATATATAGCTAGTCTCAGTAAAAGAACCTATTATTATTTCTGTTTTACCCGACTAATCCCAGGTATTAGCGTAGGCACTAGTTTTACGAAAGATACTGTCATCTGACCTTGCAACTCAGAGGGTAAACTAGGCCATATTGGGATTAGTCCGGTTTCTTCACGATGCTTTCCGAAAAGCGACAGTAAAAATAATATAATCCGATTAAAGTTAGTTTATTGTAGTTAATCTATGTGTATTAGGTAAAACACAATTTTATCAACAAATCCGCAGTTCAACCTTTAATAATAAATATCCAAGATTTTCTCTAAACTTTACTCATAGCAACCCTAAGCGTAAACGTTAATAATCGTTACCACTTTTTAAACACGAAACAGGGCCATAGACTTAGCGCGAAGTTTATTAAACATTAAAACGTCGTAAGGCACGCGGAAAGTTCTGGAAGCATTCAAACTGTCGTTGCCCGAGACGGCGTGCATCCATCAAACCCGGCAAATGAGTCTGCTGCTTACAGCTGAAGTGAACGCCGTGGAATAAAACAGCGGAGTCATATTGGAATTTGAAACACAACACTATACTGCTCAACTATTCTTTGTCCCTCGTTACCATGGTTACGTTCCCCTAGGTCATTCTTCGAACCACAGTTTAATTGCAACTAAATACACAAAACATAGACATTTGAAGAAGCTATATGAACCTTCCATAATGGGTCACCTGCCAAGCGCGTCAGTAGTACCCAGGGCCACGTTTCTTGTAACAAATTATGCTTCAGTTGTCCCCTGGCTGATGGGACAGAATAAAAACAGCAAATAATTGATTCACTCATATGCGACAGAATTCCAATCTTATACATTATCATAAGATTAGACAATTGAGACGCTACCCCGAAAACCGATGTTCGTAAATTTCAAAGCTAAAGCGGCAATGTGCTACTGGGAAAACCGTCAAACTCGATTGATCGGTCGTCACGCGTATATGGATCGTAGGCCATAGGCGCGTGCCAGAAAATCCACGTAGCACGTATTTAGCAGCGTAACTTTCGAAAACAATCGTCAAAACACACGTTAACTCTCAAATTAACGGCGTACATCATTGCATGCGTAAATTTAAACCATTTTTCTCTTCAACACCAACTAAGGTGTCATGAGAGTGCCAGAGACAATAGTCTGAAATTTACGAATATCGAATTTCGAGGTAGAGCCGCTGATGCAATGGGGGCCGCGGGCCGTAGAACAGAATAAAGAAGTCATAATGGGAAATTATTTTTCTTTCACGTTAGTTTAGTGAAATTTAAAATTATACAATTTAAATTATGATGAGTAATAAAAATAACAGTAATTTTACATATGTATAACTAAATTTCATAACACAAAGATATAAGCAAGGAAGGTGCCAAGAAAAATGTTGTAATGGGCGTTTAAAGCACTTTAAAAAATTAAACAAAATACTGGCTGCTCTGCGTCGCTGATGTGCAAAAAGGCTCTGTTTGTTGTCGACAGCAGCCGGCACTTATTAATCAACTCGCCGTGTGAGCTGCTGCCCCATTTGACTAAGTAACCAAGTCTTAAAACCTTTAACCACTGCGTTAATTTAGTCACTGACATTTTTTGAAAAATAATTTTAAATAAAGGTTGGTTATAATAACAGCACTATTTAGTAATACATGCTCCAAATTAAGTAAAATAAAAGGTAAGGAGGATAAGTAACTTAAAAATACTTAAACAAAATTAAAATTTTAATTAGGCCCTCTAGGCAAGGTGCCCATAAAATAAAGGCTATTTTATATAATGGCAACTTTATAAGAGCTGGTAGCAAATTTTGTGCGCAGAATTTCGGAAACAATGCTCACACGGTGATAATATGTTGCTTTACTTTTAACTAGTAATACGAAAATAAGTTAAGTAAACGTACCAGTGCTCGATACGCAAGTGCCCAATGGATGATACCCTTCCTAATTAGTCATAGTCATAGTTTTTTATTCATGAACAATACAAGATTGTGTTTGAATATACAAAGCGACAGAAAAAATAAAAAATATAATACTTATAAAGCAACTTATCGCAGTTACTTAAGATTGATAGTGGCATCCACTGGGACGCTGTCTAGCACCCGGACGTTTACGTTAAGTACTTATTCCTACTAAATTATAAGAATTTCATAAATACAAAAAATACGTATGACCTAAAATCAAGCGTTCTTTCGATTCAAACAATAATGAGCACAAAAAACCGTTTTTACCTTCATTTCAGTATTTTATATAAATGTTATTATTTACAATAATTACAACATTATGAAAACTACGAGTACTTAACTAGTTAGCTACTGCATTAAACCTAAAAAAGGCCCTTGAGGCATTTTGCCAAGGATGCTGGCAGCATTTCCTCGTTGTATCGCAATGCTGATACGTAGCCGCCATTTCTTCGGTCAGTAAGTGTATAGTTATAGGAACTCTATTTTATGCATTGTTATATAATTGGGTACAAATGCTCGTGACGCATTCACCTCAAATTGTTTTCCCGCACGGCTCACCTTTTTTGATATAAATTACTATATAATACACCATTAAGGAAAATTCTTGTTCAGAATTCCAGTTTAGTACAAAACCAATGTTTTGTAAACATGTGAGAGTGTCCGACGCGTGACCCCCTTAAGAATCCGTGGGGTTGTTGTGGATTCTCATATAAAAAGGACGTAATGAGTAGAAAAATGTCGGATACTTCGTGTGTCGTAGTCTCGGGCGAATGGCGGGATTATGTGAATTGTAGGGGTCATATAAAATATAAGCTATTTACATAGGCTAACCCAGTGTAGTGGATAGTTTACAAACCCTTTTAAGGCGGCTTAGCTGTTTAGGTATATTTATTTCTTATGTGAAAGATTCACCTCGTATTCGGCGACCTATAACTACTCCGGCAAAACAGGGGTGATCCATGACGGCAATCGTGTATCGACAATGTTAAATAAAAAACAGACACATTTAACCGGAGACCGTATAACGGAAAAATCTCAACTAAAGAGGTCTTAACGCAAAAGTGACAGTCGTGAATTCATGATATTTTACTTACAGTGATATCACTAAGAAAACTATAAATGTCCAAATATAGAGAAATAACTTATAAGAGCCGTAAGTACATTGATTTTGGATTTGGGATTATTGCACATTGGGATTATTGAAAACCTACTGATGGGCAAAGGTGTCCGTCAAAACCCTTCTAAAGGTACCTACTGTGGTCGCCAACCCTCCTGCCAAACGTGACGACTATGACAACTACTTCCTAAGATGATCAATGATCATCATCATAATCTCCGCCATAAGACGTCCACTGCTGAACATAGGCCTCCCCCTTGGACCTCACGTGTACCGGTTGGAAGCGACCTGCATCCAGCGTTGCCAAAAAATACCTACTTAACGTGACTTAATTTAAGTACCTGCAATTAGTCTCATTATAATATGTGTTACGACAGTATGTTGGCGCATGCTGTAAACGTATACATATTTATGCAACTCACCCATTTATTATAGACTTATCAATTTACACCCCATTATCTTTTGCTCAGTTTAGGGGCAAGTGATTGGGCAGTTACGATAATCATAAGTCGATAAAAAATTAAGTTGACTTACGATTTTTTTAATAGTCACCAAGTGATTTCCATAGAGAATGAATGAGAAGAATCACTATGAAGATTACTCGGTGATTATTTCAAAAATCGGACCCCAAATTGACGATATTCGATATTTATAATTGTCACCCTCCGATCTGATTAAAGAGAGGAATAAATGTGTTATCTCTATAGCTTTACCTAAAAAAGAATTTTAGTTTGCCAAATAACTTTTTTTAGATAAATATGAATCGAGTAATTATGTGAAGCTACATCACTAGATTGCCCCCAAAATGAGCATTAGATAACGGGGTGTACTTATCATTAATGGGCGAAACTCATATGTATAATTAATGGGAAAACTAATGAGTTTCGCAATGACATACAGCTCTTAGGCTTAGTACGAAAGAACTTAAAACACATTCCACAAGACTTCACTTACATCACTAATCTTTAGTTTTATGACATTCAATAGGTTTATGAGGCGGCCATATTTTTAAATACTACGCATTACTACGGGCATTAATTTTCCTGGGATTTGTTGACTAATTTACAGCAAAAACTTTATGAGTTTTTGAGTCTTCATCGCTAATTTTGTTTGATATAATTTTGGTGGGATTAAGCTTTAGCTTACTACTCAATATAATGTCCAAACTACATCATGAATGTAATGTTTAACATTCTTAAATATGCATACTACAATTATTTAATGTCAAATTACGTACTTTGGGAAGAATCTCGCCACGCATACCTTTCCCTCTCCAAGTAAAGCCCCGGGATAAACAGTAAGATAGATAAATGGACTTCGTTGATTTTTGTTTCTTTATGGAAGCTTGATGTACGGCGCACATCTAGCGTCCGGTGGCGAATCGTGTCTTACAATTACACCCCGTTATCTAATGCTCATTTTGGGGGCAATCTAAAATAGTGATGTTGCTTCACATAATTAGTCGATTCACATTTATCTATAAAAGTTATTTGTCAAGCTAAAATTCTTCTTTAGTGAAAGCTATAGAGACACATTCATTCCTCTTTTTAGTCAAACCGCGGAGGGCGACAATTATAAATGTCGAATATCGTCAATTTGGGGTCCGATTTTTGAAATAGTCACCGAGCAATCTTCATAGAGCTTCTTATTCATTCTCTATGGAAATCACTTGGTGACTATTTCAAAAATCGAACCCAAGATCTTTTGACAAGTTATTGAGCGAGTAAGTCAACTTAATTGTTTATCGACTTAGATTATCGTAACTGCCCAATCACTTGCCCCTAAACTGAGCATAAGATAACGGGGTGTACTTACAATAGTAGTTTTTGCACTGCTACATACTCGTAATGTAAGTCATAAAATTTAGTTCGAATTGAAGTCGGTCAGAAATACAAGTTTGGTTTATTTTTATGCCTCATTATATACATTATGCACAGTGGCATACACTGCTTTATCTACAAACAAATAGTCAAAAGAACATTTTAAATAGCGGCGAATGAAAACTTTTTTTAAATTCAGAGACAATCTAGAAGCAAGCCCAATTCTCATATATTTCTATAGTAATTAACCAATTGCTTTGTTTTTCATAGACGTTCGAAATTTAAATATCATTCTGATATCGATTTTGATGTAATAGAGCCATTAAAACATTTAAAACATTTACACCGGTAAGAAATATGTTGTAACAAAATAGTGAACTATTGTGTAGGTCGTTATTTGCTGTTTTTGAACGCATCATAGAGGAGTTCTGCTATGTGTATAGAAAAAGTAATTTAAACCTTATTCGAGTATCAATGTTAGTTACTTTACATATTCAAATTCTGAAAATTGTTTTTTTTATTTGTTCTTAGTTGCATAGATAAAAAACGATAAAAGATATTGAGAATAACACCACCCCATTTCCTCCCGCAGGGGTCGTATGAGACGTAGGCGAGAGAAGAAAAAACAGACGAATGGGCAGCCAGCGTCTGTCGAAACCGAATCAACAATAACGCAGTCGCCAAACCGCCTGCTTAGCGTGGCGACTATGCCAACTGTCCCTCCAAGATGATCAATCATGTTTGGGGGGGCATATTCCCAGCAGTGGATGTTTTAAGGGAGAAGAATGGTGAGATTATAGTTTACAAATATGAAATATTAATTCCAAATATTCATATAACAGGAATCGCGCCGATGGCAGTCGTGTCATGTGACCCGTACATAAATGGTCTAGGTCCGTGTAACTAAATGCATGGCAATAATAAAGACTGTTTATCATTAATCATTAGTACCATTACACATACTCGCCTGAGCTGATTGATTTCTGATGAATTCGAACTAATAACATACCTATTCACATTCTGATTTCTGTGAATTGGACTCTAATTAACTGCATCGTTATATCTGCAATCGGCAACCTCACTGCTTTAGAACGGAAACTAGGCTAAACACGTCGCCTTTTGGTATACACGGGGACTCGCCTGCGTGATATATTTTTTTTCACTTTAATTTGAAGCTTTAACGAGAGTTATTTTTGTGTAAAATAAAATATGTCGGGACAATCTGACACAAATCGACCTAGTCCTACGGTAAGCTCAGTAGGGCTTGTGTTATAGGTACTAGACGACGATATATATAATAGTTAGATACATATAAATACTTAAATACATAGTGTACACCCATGACTCAGGAACAAATATCTGTGCTCATCACACAAATAAATGCCCTGACTGGGAATCGAACCCAGGACCATCAGCTTCATAGGCAGGGTCACTACCCACTAGGCCAGATCGGTCGTCAAACACAGTGAAGGAATTCGATTTCGCTGCGAGCGTGACAAAATAACCTTGTAATTAGAACGTCAATCTACCCACGGAGTCTATTATACAAAATTGAAAAACTTAAGTCTAGGTATACGCGTTGTCTATTTCAAGTCATTAGTAAACGGAAAGAGACAGATATATTTTAAACGTCAGTTGAAGAATTACTGAAAAGCCATCAGACCTGTGCAACACATTCATAATATCGTATCGAAATACGCACGAGGTCGAGTATTATTTGTAAAAGTATATTTTACACACAGAACTTTTATGATATAGGAGGCAAGCGAGCAGACGGATTGCCTGATGGTAAGCAACTACCGCCGCCCATGGACACTCGGAACACCAGAGGAGTCACAAGTCCGTTGCCGGCCTTTAAGATCCCTACACGCTCTTTTCTTGAAGGTTTGGATGTCATACCTTTTTAACTAACTTTTTTTTCAGACGATTGAAATGTGGGCTGGGCAAAAGAATCGAAATTTTATTTAGTCTATCACGCGTCTGTCTGATTATCGTAAAATATGTGACTCGAATTTTTTTCATTATCATTCTACCAAAAAAATACAAATATAAAGCACGTGAAAGCTCGGGAGTGGCTCGTGACAGTGGTTACGTCACTTCTTATAACTATCTCCGTAATTAGTAAACAAATAAGGTTCCTATTTACTTTCGAGGGATCTCTTCCATTTAACTCCATAATATGAGTGTTCTTTTCAAATTAATAATAATACATAATTATTAACTACATAAGTATTGTATACATTTTAAACAACGAGGACGGAGACCAGAAACCTCGGAAATATCGCATCACTGCCATATAATACAGTACAGTGAATCGTCCTGTGCGTTTTAGGTAGACCTAAATAATACCTAATGTGAGTTTAATATGAAATCATTTGACTACATGGTACAGTTGACATAATTTAGCTATGAAACAATTAATTATAAATATATTACAATACAATCTAGGGAAAGCATTTTATTTATTAATGTCAAAAATACATTTTACCGGCTAACTTATGACTAACTTAAGTCTAGTCAAATAGTCCCTCTCGAGTCGTCCCTGGTGCAAAGGTACCAATTACACTAGCCGCGTTACCACGCTGAATAGCGACGGACAACCATGTATAAAACTGAATTAAAACTATGTATATAAAAACATAACAAAAATAGTTAAATTATTATTTCCATAAAAAAAACTTAACCTACGGAACGATTATAAAAAGAACACTCCGTATTGTTTTATTAAACACAAAATTTTTTCTCATGTTTATTTACTTCACTACTACGACGTTTCAGAGAGACTAATTCACCATTTTCTAGTATTAAGAGTGTCGAGCCCCGTTCGAGTAGATTTGTCATTTGTTTCCTAAATGCTCCGTCAGCCAGTCTTTTTCTTTAGAGTTCTCTAGTAAAGTCGTGAAATAAAATATAAAAAAAACTGCTTCAAGTAGCGGCTGTGAGAAATGGTGGCACTTAGCTACGACTGTTGTGGTACCTAATTAGTACAATGAAAACTTTATGTAAACATAAGATATTGCAGACAAAGGCTTAATAGGATTATTTGTTTTAGTTTTTTAAATTTAGTTTTATTCTGAACTGCTTTGTATCCGTCACCATATGTATATAAAATACACGCTGTATATAGTTATACGCTGTATATTTTTATTTATTAGGTGAAGAAATACACTGACATGTATCTAAGGTTCTACTAAAACTAACTTATATACTAAAACATGCATTTGCCTCCACAACAGTCCTCACCGAGATTAATCCAACAGAAAATATATATTTTCTATTGACCCAAAAAATTTGTAAAATAATGTATCAATCGATGATTTCGACTATATCAAGTCAAATAACAAATAAGTAAAATAACATATCAAGTTTGCTCGTAGAACATGACGTTGTTCGGTTACTACCTACCTTCGGTTCGGTTCGGTACCTACTGGCCTTGCGTTTTGTAAAGTGGTAGCTGGACTTTACAGAAAGCCATGATGACCAAAATAGTGGTGAAACGCGTTTCGAAACATTTTTTTCATTAGATGCACAATTCTGCGTTAGGTCACTGTAGAATACGCTATCAATATTAGACACTAAGTGACGTTAATGAACAAAAAACAAAAAATATATTCTCAAGACGACTTCGCCATTTTAATGTTCAACCGGAAGCCACCAACGTCACCTAAAAGTTTCATTGCGGTCGCTGTTAAAGCAACATTCCTGATGACAGTTTATAGTTTATATTCGTTCTTCATACGCCACATATTGATGCAAGAGAAAAAGCGTTTTTAACCTTTAGGTTAAAAAAACGATCATATTTCCTCCATATACAAAAACAGAACGAACGTTCGAAATCGGATCGCAAACGAAGAAATATGGCGCCGCGGGGAGACCAATTAGCCTGACGCATCCTTCCACAGGGACTTGATAACGGTTTACGGGAACCGGAGTTTTTGCTACGCCCTTCGCCGAGCACCTGCTGTCTGTGACGCAACACAACTGAGTGGAAATACTGGAAATTAATGAACGTGAACTGTGAAGCAAGTTTTAAGGGCTCAGAGTAATTAGTTTTAGCCACCACCTCAATTCCCCGGTTTCGTAATGGTTTGTTCTAAAATGCAAAATCGGATCAAGTTATTTGTTTTATTTAGTCCTAGACTTGTATAAGGTCGTATCGATCCTTTAAACTAAATAAATTAGAATAAATGGTAACATTGCCTATATTATAAGCCGAGATAGTTGTCTGGCTGTATATATATATATTTATATATATATAGGGTATCAATGTAACGGTTTAAGGATGACTCATGTTACACCGTCGCCCCTCCTATACGCCGCCATTCCGAGCCCGAGCCATCCGTTGCAGGGCACTCACCGGGACGGCCCAGGCCGGAGCGGCCCGCCGCTCGAATATTGACATTAACACGAGCAACTTTCCATCCGGATCTAACCATTTGTTGCGAGTAGACAATCATCTCACGCCCGTCGACATCGCGTCCACATCACGTTGCCTCCCCCATCACCGAGCTAAGCAGAACATTTTTATATAGCTGGCCGTCGCACGACCGGTCCGTGCCCGAGCTTCACGGCCTGGGCATACAAAGTGTCGCGACGGTGGCCTCGGCTCGGACGCGGGCCGGTGTAACGTGAGTCGACCTTTAACTGTAATGCATAAGTGTAAGTCGACGTCAAAGAGATGTTGACACTTTTGCACCTTATTAGGTACAAAGTATTAACATCTTCACAAACTTTCACATTTCGACAGTGGAAATTTCAAATGTCGTAAGTCGCATATAAAAGTATGTCCCTTACGACATTTGAAATTTCCACCGTCGATTTGTAATAGTAGTAGGATACCTCGTTAAGTGGTAGTTGCAACTTATTTCCATATTCTCACAAGCTTCCCTTTACGAGTAGTAAAAGTGAAAAACTTAACTGAAGGACTATGTCTATGTAGTTGTGCAAAGAATGAATATGGAACTTACGTCAGAATATAGAACGCCGACATGCGTGTGCATACACGTTACTGTTACATAGACCAGGTACATAGACCAAGCTAAGTTTTTCACCTATACTCTAAAACGATTGAGCGTCAGCTTGACTGTTTTCCTGAATGTGAAGGATATTGATAGCCGGCCTCGGGATAAATTCTTATTGGGAAAGAGATTAGATAAGCTCTTTATTAAGCGAGTTCTTCGCAGATAGAATAATGTTTTATTAGTCAGTTAGAGACTTTCACGGCACAGGTGCTTTGTGAGATTCATCATCATCATCTCAGCCATAAGACGTCCAATGCTGACCATAGGCCTCCCCCTTTGGACCTCCATATGCATTGGTTGGAAGCGACTTGGATCCAGCGTCTTCCGACGACATTTACAAGACTATTAGTGTAGGTTTGTCTCGAAAATTTCGTGTTTACGTAAACAGGCTTTTGAAAGTTGCTCTCAACAACGAAATAACAGCGTTGCTTATTGCAAGCATGCGATTTGCAGCATCATGTTGAGTTTTTGCCTGTTCCTACTGTACATATTGTGTAACTTGTATTTTAGCATAATGTCTCCTAATATTATATAATGGCGCATGTGGCGCGGTGACTATAATAGCACCACCCCATCTCTTCCCGCGAGTGTCGTAAGAGACTACAAAGGGCCGCAATCTACAGCTACTGCGGTCGCCAACCCGCATGACAAGCGTAGCAACTATGGCAACTACCGCTCAAGATGATACAAGTGAATATTTGGGGGAGACCTATGTCCAGCAGTGGGCGACTTACGGATTGTAAATACAAACGCACCAACCACCTTTCTTATTTAACGTATCTATTTCTTAATTCCAGTATTATTAATGTTTTTGTTTCGCAATGAGTGCTTTTATAAGAAAAAATTGTGTCTCTCTGTTTTTTTCGATAATTTGTAGGTATTATTGAAAGAGATTTTTTTTATTGAATCAACTAAATTAAGACGTTGTACAGCGCACAATTAAAGAACTCGTGAATCAACGTAGCTATCATCCTATAAAAACTGGCAACATATTACATTAAAACAACCCCTAATAAATTATGAAAAATTCTATTGACTTTTTTAGAACTAAATGCTCGGCAATGACAAACTACAATTGTATTTCTTTTTAAACAATTGCTGTTGTGTATTGATTCAGATATCTAATCAACAAATAATAGCTCTCGTTCTGCATACTATCTGGAATTTCAAGCCATTAGGTACAGTCATGGGCATAAAATATATATACTTTTTTGACTTACAGCAGTTCCATAGGAAACGTTTTTACCCTTGACTGCACACGGTAGTCTGAATCCATATTTGAATGATAACGTCGTGCCGCGTGTCCATTAAGAATAAACCTATTGTGTACACGATTCAACTTCCCTTATGCTAAGTAAGACTCACTTTTTGATGTAAATGTTACATAAAGAAGCTCGAAATGACCCCACAGGGAGCTCAACGCCAAAAAAAATGTAGACCCATAGATAGAAGAAGTGGGGAGTGATTTTTTTCTTCATTCTAATCCTAACGTGTGATATATTGTTGGATAGGTATTTAAAAATAAATAGGGGTTTACTAACATCATTTTTTGATAATGTATTGTAAATATTCTCGGAATTAATTGCTCCAGAAGTAAAAAAATGCGTCCCCCCCTTCTAACTTTTGAACCATAAGTTTTAAAAATATGAAAAAAATCTCAAAAGTAGATCTTTAGAAAAACTTTCTAGGAAAATTATTTTGAACTTGATAGGTTCCATGGTTTTGAAAAAATCTATATATATAAAATGAACCCCTATTTCTCTTGGTCACGCTATAACTTGCGAACAGCTTTACCGATTTGGCTAATTTTGGTCTTGAAATATTTTTAGTAGCTCAGGGAAGGTTTAAACGGTGAGAAAGTATGAAAAAGATCGAGTAATATACTAAAAACCAAAATATTGTTCCCCATATAAACTTATCAACTCGAAAAACTGTAAGCGCCGCAGGATTTCATACGATGTACGCGTTTTTGGTAAAATGGTCTCTGCTTTCATTCAAGAAAGACGGAAGCGCCGCAGGATTGCATATATCTTAGGCTTTTTTGCCAGCAAAATAGGTACTTTATATTATTCCAGCACTAAAGTCGTTAAGGCGATACTTTCTTACAAATTGTTAATAAATTAGCCCTTATTCCCTAAGATATGGCTGTCAAAATCTCTATTGAATGACAAGACACACTTCCTCACTTCAGGCCCGGTACCACGAAGATCGAAGTTCGTATATGTCGAGCATTTCTCTTTTACTCCAATTAAGGTGTTAAGAGTGACAGAGACAATCGTCCGAAATTTACGAATATCGTTGTTCGCGGTAGCGCCTCCGTTTTATGTATAATTTCGCGTTTAGTTTTAACCGTAAATAAGAATCTGCACTAATATTCATCGCCCAATGCGACCGTCCCCTCCGTTGTCTTACTACTTCGAAATTGACAACATTTTTTCAAATTTTCCATGTATAGTTGGGATCTATAACTCTTTGTTTAGTTGTCAGCGTCCTTTGTGGGCCCGTTTTTAGGGTTCTGTACTTAATATTAATATGTCAACAACAATGTATCAAATAGCCCATTTTAACTCTTAAGTGGGAACACTTAATGTGACAGACGGAAAACTACAGAACCCTACACTGAGCATGGCCCGACACGCTCGTGGCCGGTTTTTACCCTTGACTGCACACGGTAGTCTGAATCCATATTTGAATGATAACGTCGTGCCGCGTGTCCATTAAGAATAAACCTATTGTGTACACGATTCAACTTCCCTTATGCTAAGTAAGACTCACTTTTTGATGTAAATGTTACATAAAGAAGCTCGAAATGACCCCACAGGGAGCTCAACGCCAAAAAAAATGTAGACCCATAGATAGAAGAAGAAGGGGTGTAAATATTGCTTAAAAATAAAAGAAAATTGAAAAATCCACTAGGGCGAGAATAGAACTCGTGACTTTGGGATATATGCCGGGTAAGATGTAAATGTTTTTCTATTGCTATTTAACGACACCTCGCACTATAGGGTTGAACAAAAAAAAAACAAATGATCCCCTCCGTACCTCTAGGGGGGTTAATTGTTTTTTCCTCCTTTATAGAAAATACCCTACTTTTATCATTTTTAATTTGTCTACTTTGTCCGCGTGATTGATTTACATATCGTCGCAACTTTGAAAAATCCTCGTAATTCATTATGGCAATCAAAAGAAAAATGACGTAACTATGTAGCGGATGAGAACAGACGAGGACGCCCGCCGCGTGCTAATATAAATTTTAATCCGCGCGGCGGCCGGCGGGCGACTTTTATATGGGCACGCGGCGGACGTTCGCGTCAGCTAGCGTAGGCCCTTACTGCGTTTTAATTTGGAGTGTCTGTGTCATACACGAGATTTAATACATAACAAAATACATCTAGATCTGCCGGTCACTAAGCATAGCCGGGGACAGACAGACAGATAGGCAGACGGACAGACAGACAGACAGACAGAGACAGACAGACAGACAAACATGGCGAATCTATAACGGTTAGTTAAACAAATAGTACCTAATGAAATTTTGTACTCACTATGAAACTCCGGCACAATTGAAGTAAATAAGTTATACGTCAATTCAATTCAATTCAACCACTCATATAGTTGATTGGGAATGAAGAGACGTCATTAGTTAACGCCAGATAAGCTTGTCACAAGAGATAGATTAATTAGCTTTTGGCTTATACATGCAGTACGCGGTTTGCGAAAAGTGAAACCTAATCTGTCTCTTTTATACATATTTATGTAATCTATGGACGAATTGAAATAGATGACATATATTCGTACGTAAGAAAGAGTGACCTGGCCCACCGGTGTCCGAGGCAGGATTATTTAATAAAATCATTTGATTTGTTCGTAGTTGTGTGTAGTATTATTTTGCGAAAGGAATTATTTGTAACACCAAAAATCTAACCTTTCGACGCCATTGACTTGGTATGAGCTACACGGGATCGATTATATCTTTTGTCCCTTGAAATAGCTGATAGCTCATAGCTCGCGGTGGGACCAGTGCCTAATGTTATAAATCAGTGTCTTTATTTACAATAATTACAATACTATAATAATTCCAAGTACTTAACTATTTACTAAATCTAAAAAAGCCCTTGAGACTTTGGACCAAGGATGCTGGCGGCATTTTCTCGTTATGTCGCAATTTATTAAAATCACAATATTTAACAGAATATTATCAGGTATGTCAATACGTTACTACAGTAGCCGCTAAGTATGCCATAAGCGCAGTGTGTAAGTTTCTTTTGACGTAAAAAAAACGTTTACGAAGGCGTAAGTGATAATGTTATTTATTTTGGAAACGCAAACGCGTAAAGTTACGTTAAAAACTTACACTCAGGGCTCTGATCGCGTAATGTTTGCAGTACATTCGTGCTCGGAAATTATACAAAGAAATGATTACATGGCTAATTTTTTAAGAGTAATTAATCCTCTTAGTTAAAGATTTTGGTAGTAAGTACTGTCTGGTTGAAGTAAGTACTATATTATAGTTACTCATATCATAGTATATTGTTAACCGTCTTTTTACGATAATGAAGGTGATTTACGTTTAAGATACTAAGGTATAGCACACTGTTAGTAACACAATTGTTATTGACCCTGCCAATTACGCACCGTAAGCGCCCGTTAATTGGCCAAAATCCTTCAAGGTACGGCATTAGACAATCATCCTGCCACAGCAAAATCGCTCTTAACGTCTGTAAAGAAGGTCCATGTCAGTTTAATAGCAGAAACCGTAATGGCCGCTTCAAAGGATTTTCTTAAGATGCTGGATCATTAGCCGACTAGGCAAAAGTATGGTGATTTAAGTTATTCTAAAATATTTGAGTATGCAAGAAAGGTTTTGTTAGACATGTTATTTTTTCTAGTATGATTAAGGTATGAGACTGAATAAAAAATAACGTATTCAAAGTAAGACTTAAAAGACTTTAAAGTGAAGGATTAGGATCAATACCAGGTACCTTGGTAGGATAATAGGCTATTATGAATATTATGATCGATACTATTCGACACATACATACATACATCACACATTTCAGCCGTATGCAGTCCACTGCTGGACATAGGCCTCCCACAAATATGACTTGTATCATCTTGGGGGGTAGGTGCCATAGTATCCAGGCTTGGCAGGCGGGCTGGCAACCGCAGTAGCTGTAGATTAGGTTCCGACGAACGCTGCTGCCCGTCCTTAGGATTTTTCCTTTCGACACAAAAAACTTTATACTCATAGTGCATATCAAATTTAAGGTTTAGAACAAAGATGATGTAACAAACATAATATGTCCCTTACTAATATATACATAATGTATGTATGAATTTATTTTTAATAACACCTGCCTCCCTTGTCAGACTTCTGTAAGTAAAGCATCCATTCACATCTTTTTTAAATGCTGTTAGCAATCATTATTTACAGAAAAATGCCATTAAATTACATTTTCTCAAGCATGTATAATAATATACGTAGGTATGTATAATGTGCATTACACAAGTCGCATAACTTAAATAAAACGATACCCCCGTTAAGGGCCTGTCAAATAAGCGTTCCAGAAACAATATTAACGCGGGCAGCCGATTTCAATAAGAAAATAAAAATTGCTACTCTTCGGTATTTCGCGACCCTATGGTAATCATTGGCAGGAAGGTTCGTAGAAGGCGATCGGAATTATATTCGGAACCTTAATCGAAAATACCATTTTATTGGTTTGGTTACTTTGATATGAAAAAGGATTGAACCTGTGTGATCAAGGCTAACATTTTCTTAGAATGGTTACTGAACTGAATAACTTATTACTAAAAGAGATATAACTGATGACCCGAGAAAGTTGGTCAAATATAAAAAATATTTTGTGTAACATAATCTAATTTAACTGATTTCTACTCATTCCTCCGATTTATACAAAAGTTCCCCAAGCATATCAAAGAACAAATCGATTGAACATTTATCATTCATCAGCAGGCCGATTTTTGAGATACGTGTGCACTCGATTAAAAAAAATTGAGGTAGAAAATTATCACCATTATTTTTGCACATAACGTATACATAGTTTCGATAAATACATTATTAATTTCTATCATTCATGTTTCTAAAGTACCATTTCTTCGTTTCTGACAGAGTTTAAAATGTCACGAGTCAAGTACTCCACGCTCAAAAATTGCTCCCCAGGATCTCTAAGAGTCGCATACGACAATGCAGTCGTGTTAGAAGTCTGATCAACTAGTTATCGTAATAATAACAATACAATAACACACAGCCACTAAGACAATAGATAAAGTACAATCGTAAATTGCTAACGATCGCTTCGGTTCCCGCCGTTATACGAGTATGAAGCCTAATTTAGTATAGGAGCGTAGCGAACAGGGTAAACGGATGTGTGCGTGCATTATAGAGGGCAGCACCGGACTCCTGAAGTTGGTATACATATTTCGAGCATCTTTCTCTTTTACTCCAATTAAGGTGTCATGACAGTGACAGAGACAATCGTCCGTTTACGAATATCGTCGCGGTTTCGCCGCAGGTTCATTAGTGCAAAGTGTATTGTGCAAATTAGTTTATCATACACAAGTTGCCAAATTAGTCTACTAGATAGCAGACCTTGCAATGCAATGTACTGTAAAAACATTTTTTTTATTGATTGTATTTCCTTGTCAAAAAAGATATTTTTACAGCAGCAGGAATTTAAAAGCCAAGATTCTTAGCTCGAGAGATTCTTTATTATTTATGTTATATAGGTAGTGTCTCTGGTTTTAAGCGATAAGGCTGAAATTAGGAGTGGCGTAACCTTAAGCTTTTCGCATTTACATTTTATTTGCAGAAACTGTATTTCGCTAAAGCCTCTGTGCTACATTTTCTTTTCATAGTTACTGAATACCTTGAGTTTTAGGCGGCTGATATAAACTAATGATTACTTTGATGTTCTTTTGTAAATAAAATATAAAAAATATCTGAAAGAAATAGCTATATTTTTAATATTTTTTTCTCAAATATACTCGTATCACGCTACGTGCTTTAATCATTACACATACCTATTCGAATACATATATGACGTCGACCTTAGAGAAAATCGGTCAAAAATCATACTAGCTCACGACGGCGTCTGCTGAGAATGAATATAAATGTTTAAAATTATGTATATATATTTATATATATATATGAATTCCTATTTCCATTATGAATGAATAAGTGAAACGATTTCGCTATTTATTTATTTTTGATGTTTGTTAATGTCAGAAGAAGGTTCTTATAAAAAAAATATCTGAATTGCGCGGAAAATTCAATCTGTATGTATGCTATATATATAAAAACTAACTTTTACACGCGACTTCGTCAGCCAGCGATGCCCGTCTTTAAAGTATGGTTGCGGGATAAAAATTATCCTATCTCCTTTCTCGTAGCTCAAATTCTATCCTATCCATGCCAAATTTCATCCCATTCGGTTCAGCGGTATAAGAGTAAAGAAGTACCTAACAGACAGAGTTACTTTCGCATTTATAATATTAGTATGGATGAATCTGTTGAATATAGAAATATGATATTGGCTGAATGCAATAGCTGTCATAGACAGCACAACTAGTTTTATGTTTTGTTCTTATCTGTGGCGCTATAGGTAGGGAAAGTGGGGTAAAATCGGGACGTTAAGGCAAGTATTCGATACTTTTTGGTTTTTAGTAAAATCAACGATCTATATTATTCTCTTTTTAATTTACCTCATTAACAACATATTTATTAGGCGCGATCACTATTTTCATTAACACAAGAAGAAAAAACAATCAAATTTTAAATGTTTATTTTTTATGGTATTGCCCCATGCTCAGTCCAAAGCCGGGTATACCCGGTTTTGGACAAGCATCCATACCCGGTTTTGTCCCTTAGCAATGATAACTGGCCTCGGTTTGTTGTTATTTTATAATTTCGAGCCATTTTCTTTAGAACATTAACAATAATTTAAATAAAATTACGTTGTAAAAACACATTACACAAAAAAGACACTTGTACAAAACCGGGTACTACCGTGTACTACCCGGTATTAGCCCGTACGGTTTTGACCCAAACGGACATACGAGAGATTAAAAATCTACTAACCTAAAATCATGATGCAGTAACAATCGAAACATTGTTTATTAAACTTTAAAATATGCCTAATAGCAAAAAAATACTAATTGTACTTACCTCAAGATACAAATCATTGGTATGATTACGATTTTTATGGAATATTATATCAAATACCCTTAAAAACTATTTTCTGTATTTATTTTAATATGCACGTGCGCCTTTTAACTTTTGTTGACAAACTAACTAAGATGGCTGACAGCAGTGACTCGAGAGCGGATAAATTTGAAACTGTACAAGCAACTAAACAGCCCTGTCCCGGTTTTACCCCATACCCGGTTTTGGACTAATCTCCCTACGTTTGTTGACATCTGTGTTCTGTCAGTTTAGTTTGGGTACTTACCGGTGCTGTTTTCGGTTGACAATATATATTTAATTTTAATGCGAAAGTGTTCTGGTTTTACTTATTTGTACTCTGATTGGTTATGGGCCCAATTTTTTCTCTGGGTCACGGAATAACGCGTGAACAGCTGGACTGATTATGCTATTGTTTTTGTTATTGCCAGGAGAAGGTTAAAAAAACCAAACAATTGTGTAGAAAAATGAAAAAAAAATTGACAATTTAAACTTTTCTAATTCGGAATCAATATTCATAGTTAAGACAGGACAACAGCTGTTGGGTCAGCTAGTTTTTGATTAAAATTGTATAGCTAATATAATTTCAAAAAATTTTTTTTTTACATTTAAAGAAATTATTTTTCTAACTCACAGTTCTACGTTTACATAGTGTCAGTTTATCCTCTTAGTGTACATTATCCTAATACCAGTACAATGTACTGAACCCAAATGAATTAAGTTGCTTTCAATTGACACAGAGGCGCATTTTTATCGATTTGTTAAATTTTAAAAGCAATCTTATGTTTTTTGCCGTAGATTGCAACTTCACAACAATTTGCCAGCAAGCAAGACATTAAAAAGTAAACATAGTAAATATTAGATTTTTCTGCTATAATAAATGGATTATGTATGCTTATAGTCCTACTCCCGCGTTTCTTAAAGGTTACGCAACTAAAATCTTGATTGATGATTGAATTTTAGTTGTTACAAATTGTTATGGTTTTTTTTTTACTTGAGTTTGCAGGACTTTAATTGTGTGTGTGTGTGCATTAGCAATTTTCATTTAGCTGTCCGACGTTTACTCGTCGTCAGTCGTGTGAGTGGAGTGGAGACGTCTAGAATCCAACCGGCGAATTCTTATTGAGGTATTTTTCGATTAGAGCTTCGTAGAATCATTTTATAATTTGAGTATTATTTTAGCAAATAAATTTGAAATATGTTTAAATTAGAAAATAGCAGTAATTTCAATAATAATAAGGGTGACTCACCGCTGCGGGATATAGAGATAGAATTGTGTACCATTTTATTAGGCAAGCGTCCCATTTTTTATACAATATCCCAGTAACTAGTCCATCCTTTTCACCCAAATATCCTAGTACATATCACATTCCATTCAATCTTAATAGTTACCATTAAGAAGGGGGCTGCCTCTAAAGGCGTCTCATGATACGGACAGGGGCAACATCCGCTTAGTGTACCCCTTACATTTCATTAGATTGTCGAACGGGCCTCTACGCGTGGGCTCGATCCGGCTCTGTATACACCTCCCAAATATCCGGGACACCATTGTTCCATGTACGGAAAAGACATACAATAATAATGCAATGCGTTTCCATGCACTCGTTTGAAGGTCGACGTGCACTTAAATAATTCTCTTAGGTAGACTAATGCACTCTTAAAGAGATACGTTAGATAGGCTTATGCGCTAAATACTAAAACTATAACTGCAGATTAGGTCCTCTAAGCCTAAATTAATAATTATTAAAAAAAATATATAAAAAAATTATTTCGGGACAATCTTACACAAATCGACCTAGTCCTACGATAAGCTCGGTGAGGCTTGTGTTGTAGGGACTAGACGACGATATATATAATAGATAGATACATATAAATACTTAAATACATAGAAACCACCCATGACCCAGGAACAAATATCTGTGCTCATCACACAAATAAATGCCCTGACTGGGAATCGAACCCAGGATCATCGTCTTCACTTTAAAAATAATTGAAAAAACTAAAATAATGGTCATTTTTGAATAAAAATATTCATTAAACCTATTTGGTTTATCATGGATGCTATTCGCCATGTCGCAGATTTTTGACACCGCGCCATTGAAATGTACACACTAGTCACTTTCAGACCCTGATTGTCCCGCTGCTTTCAAATCGCATTTTGCCACTTGGCCATCCCAGGAATTAGGCGAAAGCGACTGACATCTGACCTTTCTACCCACCTCTCCTTCGCCGAAAAACGACTAGTACCTAAATATCAAATGGTATTTCGTACGTAAGTTCCGAAAAACTCATTGGTACGAGCCGGGGGATGAACCTCCAGATTGCAAGTCACTCGCTCTTACCGCTAGGCCACCAGCGTTCTATTTTTTTATTATACATTAAAATATTATGAAATATGTGTACCAAAAAACAAAATATTTGCCAAACTGCGAAACAGTTTGTTGATGATGACAATGCCACGTGTAAACCAAAATAATCAGACAATACGAAAGTATTCATACCAAAATGAAGCGGAGATGTTTCACTCAGATAGTACTTTCCCCGAGATACAATCAGTTAATTTACGTATGTACATACTCGTATATACAATTTGGCCAAGTTGTTTCTCATTTATTTAACGTTGAATTTTTTATGTTTATGAAGTTTATTTAAAAATATATGTAAGGAGTAGAAAAATAACAAAACTAACATATTATTATAGCTAAAACTAACTTAAATCTACACCTTAAAACTTCGATATTTAAATCGAAAGAAAAATAAAATAATTTGACTCCAAGCGAGACTCGAACCCACAACCACTGGATCACTAGCCCAGTGCACTACCAATTGTGCTATCCGAGTCCCGCTTCGAGTCAAATTTTCTTTTGAATTAAATATCGAAGATATTCGCAAGCAGACGTTTCGGCATAATAAAATATAATTTACACCTAATAACTTTTTGGACCCTTAGGTAAGGTCCCGAATACGCAGGAAGCGTTCCCGGGTTGTATTGCGATGGCAATCCATGTGCGAGAAAGCTGCCTTTGCCTGGATAAGTTATGAGACAATGCTCGCTGCTCTGGACCGGTATAAGAAGCTAACACGGGATAACCATGCTCAGAGGTTACCCGTTGTGAGCATAATGAAGAAGTGGAAGAAAAACTTTATTTAAAAAGCTTAATTTAATCTAAAACTCTCTCTCTAGTGGTTCCTTCATATGAAGATCGTGATCATCCAGCGTCCCTCTGTCCAGTATAACTTGCCTCCATCTACTATTGTTCATGGCCAATAGTACCGTGTCATAGAACTTTTTCTTGGCCCACCGCGTCGGTGTTTTGTGTATTCTTTTGCCTTCTACCCTATCCACCATGACCGTTTTCTCTAGGTTACTGTCTTAAACTAAAACACATAAATTACATAAAATTTTTAAAAGGGTCCACTCAGCTTGTGTCGAGGTACCGTTAACCTCTGGAAACTCATGTAATGATTATCAAGGACATTAAAAGCTGCAGATGATGATGATGGAGACGAATCGACACAAGAGCCCAAATGGGCCGCAGCCGACGCGGCGACACGTGGCCGACTAACGAGCGGCGCGGCCGGCCTGTAATGACTTTGCTCGTAAGACCTCAACTATCTTGTTTGTATTCAAACATTTCTCTGTGGTGGTGCTGTGATTACCTGGAAAATTCCGCGCTTGCAATATGAATAATAATAATAAATGATAGTGTAGGTACCCCTTATATTTCATTAAATTGTCGAAAGGGCCTCAAGGTACCATAATATAGCATTGTCCGGTGCATAAGTACCAATCATTTAGCACACTTATGTAAGGTCGGTACCTCACAATCGGTTAAAGGAATCTGCATACAGCCTGATAACAGACAGACGGATAGTGAAGTGTAATAGGGTCCCGGTTACCCTCTTGGTACAGAACACTAAAAACGACCATTAAACAAACAAAACAAAACAGAAAAATACCTACTCTGGGGGCACTGCATGCTCTTTGAAAGCTAAGTAAAGTCTCATAACTGGTGTATATTATGGATATATGTATGCATATGGAGGGTATAATGCGGGCCAGTCTTGCAATAAATGATTTACCGTACGCACGTCTATTATTTGTCACTGGCGAACGAGGCGTGGTTTATTACAATTATTTAATAAATGAGTGCTAAAATTAAGTATTGTTCTGTGTACGTGTGATAAACAGCTATTACAAACAATGGGTGTCGGTAAAATACCGGAGTTTGATGTGAAAACCGGGAATTGGACAATGTACTGTGAGAGGTTAGAAATGTATTTCCTTGCGAATGATATTAGGGATGAAGTGAAGTTGCCGACATTAATCGCTGTAATGGGAGAAGACGCGTATCAGTTGTTGTCCACGTTAGCAAGCCCGAGCCAACCGTCCTCATTGACCTTCACAGCAGCGGTGACACTACTCAAAAATCATTTGCAACCAAAACCCTCCATTTTGGCTGAGCGTTACAAATTTCGGCTGCGGCGTCAAACAGAAGGAGAAAGTGTAGCACAGTATTTAGCTGAATTGAAACAGCTTGCGAAAACATGCGATTTTGGTGTGAACTTAGAAGAGAACATTCGCGATCAACTTGTATGTGGCATTGTTAGTGAGTCAACCCGTCAAAGGTTATTCGCAGAGGACACCATCGGATACTCTAAAGCAGTAAAGTTAGCTACGACACTCGAGGCGGCGGAAAAGAACGCGGTGGCGGTAGACCGGGACACTAGCATTGTCACGAGCGTACATAAAATAGATGCGAACCATAAATGTATGGCGTGCGGGGAGATCGGGCATAAAACTGAAGGCTGCAAGTATAAAAACTTTGAGTGCAGTTTGTGCAAGAACTTAGGCCACTTAAGAAGAATGTGCCCCGAGAAAAATGCAAGACTCGGAGTGACGGGAACGGCGGGCAGCCAGTCACAATCACGCGCTGATGGCGTGACCTTCAGTAGCTGTGGGACACGCGGCAACCGGCCAACGAACTAGTAATACTATAGAAACCTGACTTGAGCTCAAAAATGACCCCACGGCTAGTGTGCCGCGAACGATCGACTGAGCCGCGGCGGAGTTTGACAGCTTTAGTAGTACAGAAGCTTTCTATGACATAAGATGTCAGCTAATATAAAATTGTTAAATTAAAAAAAACATATAAAATGCCTTCTTCTGCGGTAAAATGGTACCTAAACAACACCACAAAATACAAGAAAATCGATGGGATCCATTGGGTTGTGTAAGTTTTACCCTGAAAATGATAAACAATTATTTAAAGTAACATATTATGTATAGACTAATACGCTGAAACAAATGTCGTAACTCTATACTAGTTTCATAATGACTTAGGCCTTTATGATACTGAGTGACAGAATGGGGATGATGTCATGAAACATTTGTACTAGTAAGTAAACTACTATTCATTTTATTTTACAGTAACGAGCAATTCCTTAACTTGCTTTTATTAAAAAAATGCAAATACCTACCCTATAAATGTAAACTTTTCGTCATAATTATTGAAGTTTCCCGGAGGCCGGGGAAAGGATTTGTTATAAATTATATTTTTCACGGAATTTCATTTACTGCCCAAATGGGAAATCATTGAAATGTCATTAGACACTCGTGATGCCTTAAGGTCGAAAATTGTATATCAGTAATAGGATTGCAATACTTATTATCTGTCATTGCATATTACAATTAACCTCTTTGTGAAAAGTTACCATTTTCTTTTCTAATTCTGAAAGCGTGTCAGCTTCTTCGAGTTCTTCGCGAGTTCTTTACGACTCTGTCTACTGCGAACGTGGATGAGCGAAATTTCGTTATTTATGTCACTATCGTTTGAATATCGCAATAACGAAAAATATGAATATAGACTTGGTAGTCATCTATTGTTGACAAAGTGTCTTGACGTCCCAAAGTTAAGTGTGGAGTACTCGATGTTGTTAATCTGTTGCATAGTAAACAAAACAATGCGTGCTATATGTCAAAGTAACCTCATATTCTAGCTTGCTCTTATGGTGACAGTTTGCTATAGGATATTGAACCTAGCCCACCTACGTTGGAAATTAAAGTCCTTGACTGTACTTACACTATTACGATTATTCCAAAATACATATGCACTACATATACTGTATAATGTTTCAACTTTTGAGTAAAACCATAAACGAGACTTAGTCGCCCAAAAACTTACGAAAATTCACCTCCGATATTCGAGAGCCACATTATCCTGTGGTACTTACTGCAGAAAGACTGAGGCAATGTCATAACGCAAAATTGTGGGAGTGATCTCCAATACGTCATCACTATACCTTCTTATAAAGTATGGACAAAAGTAATCTTAATAGCAAAATTGTGTCAGAATAATACTTATATATAAATTGGTTCCATCTCGGTTAGTATCATCCCTGTAAGTTTGACAACGCCATAATATTGTAACGCCGCGCATGAGGTTTGACGCTTAAAACTTTTATTAACCAATCACAACTTTTTTTTAATAGCGCGAATTTGTCTATTGGATAAACTCCAACCTGCTCTGACATATTTATGAAGAGGGGATCGCTGTCAGTGTCAGCGTGCCTGGGGTCAATTTTGGGAGGCATTTTTGTATGGAGAGCTGCGTCTATATATATTCAGTCACCGCAACCGGCCATTCTGGAGAGGCGGCAGCGGGCGCGGGCGCGGGCGCGGGGGGCGCTCGGGCCGTCGAGGTGGCAACAACTATTGGGTGCACGCGCACCAGTCATCAGCTGACGAGACGAAAGATAACGGGGGATACACGTCGCCGCTGGACAATAGTGGTGATCTGGATGATGACAACGAGCCTATGTATCAAATGTCTTTAAGCAAATATAAACCGGTATGTATCACAATGGATGTTCAAAATCGGTTACTAAATATGGAAATAGACACCGGAACAGCCATAGCATGTATTGGACTAAATACATACTATAAACGTTTCAGCGATTTACCGTTGCATCCTTGTCGTTTAAATTTAACACTTTACGATGAATCTGTAATTTACCCACGAGGATATGTGCAAGTAGAAGTGAGGTACAAAGGGTTGAATAAAATATTAGATTTGTATGTAATGGAACACGGTGCGGCTACTCTTTTAGGTCGACAATGGCTTGCAGAATTAGGTATAACAGTACCCACCTTAAGTCTCAACAATATAGACTCGCAAGAAATTGATAAAACTAACGCTCTAAATGAAATTCTTTCCAGGCATGAGTCGTTATTTGATGGCACCCTGGGGCGGTACACGGGCGGCACGGTGCGGCTGCACGTGCGGCCGGGCGCGGCGCCGGTATTCTGCCGCGCGCGGCCGGTGTCGTTCGGGCTGCGCCCGCGGGTCGACGCCATGCTCGAGGCTAGCGTCGTCCTGCCCGTCAGCCGCTCCGACTGGGCCACTCCTCTGGTGATCGCTCGCAAGGGGGATAGAGGTATACGGCTGTGTGATTAATTTTTACGGAAAATTTGTAAAAAACTTAGCATCCCGTTTAACACCGCTTTATAGTTTATTAAAAAAAGGCAAACATTATCAGTGGGGGAAAGAGCAAAACGATGCATTTCTCCAGGTTAAAAAAGATCTGTGTGGAGCGGAAGTTTTGGTTCATTTTGACATGTCACGAGTTAGCGTGGTGACGTGTGACGCGTCGTCACGTGGTCTGGGTGCGGTGCTGGCTCAGCGCGCGCCCGATGGCACCGAACGCGCCGTCGCTTACGCGTCGCGTGCGCTCTTACCCGCCGAAACCCATTACAGTCAAATTCATAAGGAGGCCCTAGCCATCGTATTTGCTATAGACAAATTCCATCAGTATTTATTTGGTAGAAAATTTGTTCTTCGTACAGATCATAAACCTTTAGTAAGTATTTTTGGACCGAATGTGGGAATACCGACCACGGCGGCCAGTCGCCTTCAGAGGTGGGCGATTAAACTCTCAGCTTATGATTTTCACATTGAATACGTAAATACCGATAAAAATACTGCGGATGCCCTATCACGTTTAATTAGCTCACATAAAGACGACTCGTTAACCGCCGAGGAGGTGCTGCCGGAGCAAACATACCTACACTTTGCTTCTGACGCCCTCTTATTAGACTATAAGGTTCTTAAAAAAGAAACGGCGTCAGACTCAATTCTTAGCAGGGTTAGTAGTTACATTGCGGATGGATGGCCTAGCGATGTCGACATAAAGGAACTTAAGCCATATTTTAACAGACGTAAAGAAATATATTTGGAACTAGGTTGTGTTATGTGGGGACACAGGGTAGTTATTCCGGTATCTTGTCGATCTAGGGCAGAGGTTCCCATACTTTTTTTTCTCGTGGACCTCTTACAAAATTTTACTGGTTTCGGTGGACCCCTTGCTGCTACATTTCCACTACATACCCATAAGTCGTCAGCCAACGTAGACCCCATCGAGCGTCCAGTGGACCCTGGGGGTCCACCTGGACCACTTTGGGAATCACTGATCTAGGGTAATACAAGAGCTGCACGATTCACATATGGGAGTAGTCAAAACAAAAGCATTAGCACGGAGCTATGTGTGGTGGCCCGGAGTGGACGAGGCGGTGGAGGCGGCCTGCGCCAGCTGCGAGGTGTGCGCCAGCGTCGCGAGCGCGCCGCCGGGCCACGCGCCCAGCCCCTGGCCTTGGCCTAATCGGCCCTGGGCCAGATTGCATTGTGACTTTTTAGGACCCTTATTAGGTAATACTTATTTTATTGTGGTAGACGCAGGTTCCAAATGGATTGAGGCCATTAGCATGAAAACAACAACAGCAAGGGCAGTCATCGCAGAGCTAAGGGCCATGTGGGCAAGATTTGGCTTACCCAAGCAGGTTGTTACAGACAATGGCCCCCCCTTTTCGAGCGCAGAATTTGAGTCTTTTTTAAAAAGAAATAAAATTGATCATTTATTTTCCGCGCCGTACCATCCCGCATCAAATGGGGCAGCTGAGAATAGTGTAAAAATTTGTAAACGGGCTATTCTAAAAGCAGTTAAACAAAAATTGATGTAGATACGGCTTTAAACAGATTTTTACTATCGTATAGGAATACCGAGCATTACACGACGGGCGAGAGCCCGGCAAAAATATTACAGGGAAGAAATTTACGTATGCGCTTAGATAATTTAAAACCTGATCGGTCGGACCGCGTAAATAAACGTCTGGGGCAGGAAAGTGCGGGGCGAGGGGCGCGGGAGCGCGCATTCGGGCGCGGCGACGAAGTGTGGTGCCGCGATTACCGCTCGTCCGACCGCTGGGTCCCGGGGAAGGTCTCAGAGGTTCTTGGTAATACGGACTATAAAATAGAATGTAGTGCGGGAACCGAGGTACATAGGCACGTCGACCAAATAAGGCGTAGGATCGCCAGGGATGCTCAGGTAGTGTGCACACAGCCGAGATCATCCACCCATCGTAGGAACAGCTCTTTAATTGTTCCCCAAGTAGATAAGTGCGAGCCAGAACCAGAGGAACGACCAGTCGAACCGGCACAGGCTCGATACAGTGCGGATGCGACGGAAGCCCCGCGGCCGAGCGCTGCTACCGTGGACCAGCCCCAGGTTGCAAAGGAGGTGGCCACCGATCCACCTAAAAGGGTACCGAAACCTCCCATACGTTTTGGATTCGATGAATACTTTTAAATTGGTGTCTTCTACATAACTACTTGATGTTATTAAAACTGTGCGAGGTAAGCGTTCCAATGTTGACATGCTTCCTTGTAAGTAGGTAATTCTTAAATCGAAACTTAGTATTGGATAAACAGGGATAGTAAGATCTACCTTGCCGCATTTTAACGCTTACCTTATTTATTCGTAATTATTATTTTAGGCAATAAGTAAGAAATGTACACTTTATCGCATTACCGCATGATTATATTATTGTGTAACAGGTGTGCAAGTAAAATGAATTCGTGATGCACTCATGTCCCCGCATCATTGTATTGTACGTTAATCTACCTACGTATTTTTAGTTTGTATTCATCAATAACTGCTGTTTATTGTAACGTTAGTTAAGTGTTGATTAAGGGTGGAGGTATTGGTGTATATTATGGATATATGTATGCATATGGAGGGTATAATGCGGGCCAGTCTTGCAATAAATGATTTACCGTACGCACGTCTATTATTTGTCAATAACAAATTAGTTACATTAGTTTTCCGCAATATGGCGAAGTTTTTGTCTGGTTGGGGCTAAAACAGCAATATTCCCGATATTAACCTGACTCGTAAACATTGAAGTAAGAATATCTGTGAATTCAAACACGCTCGTGATTTCCTTAATTGGTATTTACGAGATGTTAATCTGATTAAATGATGTACTGAATACACTCTAAGCTATTAAACCAAGGATTCGGGACATATTAATTGTATATTCGGGAATAATCCTAATATTGAAGCCGATATGTTTCAGAATATCAAGAGCTTTTGCTACATTCATTATGTAGCATGCGATCTGTAATAAGTATGTACGTATACTATTTTTTTTATATAGGCGGCAAACGAGCAGTCAGATTGCCAGGTGGTAAGCAATTACCGTCACCCCTGGGCCCCCGCAACACCAGGGGAGTCACAAGCGCATTGCCGGCCTTTAAGGGGGGTTGGAGCTCTGGGAACCTTACTCACCATCAGGAACACAACACTACATACCTGAAAGGCAGCAGTGCTATTATGGCTGTGGTCTTCTGTAAGGAGGAGGTACTTCCCCAGTTGGGCTGCCCCAGATTCAAGCATGATGGTCATCCATGTGCCCTACCTCTTATTGTTGGACGTAGTTTAAGGACATACCCGGGTCTGGGACTATAGAGTCCAGGGTATAAATAACTATGTTCCCACTCATACGTGGCCTATATTATAGTGTTTTGTGTTTCTGTGAGTGAGTAAGATCGCCAGAGAGATCAGAGGGGTAAAGCATTGCGCGGGTGAATCCTCTGAAGTTACAGGCTTGTATACATATATATGCCCTTGACTTCACAGCAGTGGAAATGGTTGTGTGAGTTATGGAAAATAATCTACTCGCGCCCATATTCTATTGACAATGGGAGTAAAGATGATTGTGTTGATTTTATTTTGAAGACATCACCCGTTTGAACACTTCTGGTGCTGACTGTATGTGTACAGCAGTGGCTGCGTGTGCTTAGGTCCTACGCTAGCTGACGCGGACGTCCGCCGCGTGGAATTACATTTATATGGGCACGCGGCGGGCGTCCGCGTCAGCTAGCGTAGGGCCTTAGACCTCTTACACATCACCCGCTTAAACACTTCTGGTGCTGACTGTATGTGTACAGTAGTGGCTGAGTGTGCTTACGGCCTACGCTTACTGACGCGGAGATCCGCCGCGTGGAATTAAATTTATATGGGCACGCGGCGGGCGTCCGCGTCAGCTAGCGTAGGGCCTTAGACCTCTTACACATCACCCGCTTAAACACTTCTGGTGCTGACTGTATGTGTACAGCAGTGGCTGCGTGTGCTTAGGTCCTACGCTAGCTGACGCGGACGTCCGCCGCGTGGAATTACATTTATATGGGCACGCGGCGGGCGTCCGCGTCAGCTAGCGTAGGGCCTTAGACCTCTTTCCCGACAGCTTGACTAATACTGAGGCAGATGAACAGTGTTCCATGAATAAAATGAAAGGTATAACAGCTCCGGCTTGTCTTGGAAAAAATTGATTAGCCACTACAGTATTGTTGTTTAAAAAGTATATTGCCTGTTAGATCATTCGGTGGCCTTGCCCATGAAGCTGGAGGTATTGGGTTTGAATCCTAATATAGCGCAGCAAACTCATAAGGAATCCGCCTCCTTTAGTTCTTCTATCCTGCTTGAGCTGTAACGAATGTGATCAAAACTCTAAAAATTCAGGTAGGGCAGGCAGGAGGGTAGGCATGTCAGAATAGAGTTCCAGAGAAGCTGCATAGTTAAGTTACTACATCTTAAAATTATAAATGTCAATTTAACATCGTCATTATCATCATATCAGCCGACACAAACGTCCACTGCTGGGCATAGGCCTTCCCAAATGCTACCCACAATGACTGGTTTTGCGCCGCCCACGTCCAGTGGATTTCCAGGTCGTCGGTCTTCAAAACATTTTTTTTTTTTAATTAGCCTAGGATAATAAATGTAGAAACAAATCAACTCCAGATGGAACACAATCTACTTACATTCAAATATTGACTACAAAAATAAATTTATACATTTGTAATAACTGCGTATTTAGGTACGAGTATTAATTTCTGTGGTAACAGCAACAGCTAAAATAAACACCCCTGCATTACATATCTCACTTTCCAATTAATTTGCCGCGACTAGTAAAGCTTATTAAAACTCGGAAAACGCAACAAGTAATTTTAAATTAAATACACTCAGAAACCATTACTTTCAACCTTACTAGCTTAAACTTAAATCCAGCGCGAGCGCAATGCAATGTAGCAATTAGTTGTAGATTATCGACGTAGTTGCAGTTGGTATTCTAATAACATTATTTTAGACTTTATGGGCTTGAAAATAAGAACTATTTAGTACGCAGCGAAGAGTTAGTTTTGTTTACGAGCGTAGTTTGGACGCAAAGCCACTAACTATAAATTTAGTTAATCCCGCGCAGCTTTTCAAATTAATTATGCGGCAGTTTTTTTCAATTTGTGACGTAGTTTTAATTTGGTTATTAAAATTAAATAAAACTTATAAACGTATAAATTGTATATATTAACGAGGAGCCTATAGTTAGTCTGCATCGGTTAGACCCGATCGGCTCATGATTATGCTCCTCGTACGAAGTGAAACATGTCAAGCAATATTTGACTTAAATATAAAACGTGAGTTACCCGCTTCTACTGTGTGGAAGTCTAATACGGGCGAAGAATTAAACCAGACATAGGATTTACCAGTATAATCATTAACCAAAAGGTTTTTCTTTAATTATACCTATTATAGACATGTAATAATTTTTTGTAAAATTTCTGAGCAGTAAGGTACTGCGAACATTACGCGATATAAGCTTTTGAAACTAACTTTCAACGAGTGTTTAACTCGAGTGTGGTGCATTACACTGCGGGCCGAATTTTTTTATATGGATAAAATTTTAATTGCACTTCTAAGTAAAAGTTATCTAAATATATTTCTTATGTCCTACTCTACCCTCCGTTAAGAGATTCGCCCGTATAAGACTTCCACACTGGATACAACTAATAAACGTACATACATAATTTAGTGTGTATTTTTCCTTTTAAAGAGATAATCAGTTATGTGTAGTAATGTCACAAATAAATTGGTCTGTATAAATGACCGCGGATTCGGTATTGAGACTAACCACACCCGTTACTATTGTATGACAATGAATTGTTAATGTAATTTAAATACCTTAAAAAAACATTCTTACAGTTAACTAGTGAAAATTATATAAAACTAAGAACAAATCAAATTATTTTTTATGAAATATTTTGATTTGCTTTGATTTTTAAGTGGTAATACTACTATATAAATTAAAAGTTGAAATAGATAACATATATTCTCCTCCTATCCTATCATATATCGGTCCTCGTCGTTTTTTGTTAAGTATATGTTATCTATTTCAACTTTTGAAAATTATATAGTTAAGTATTAATTCATATCGACATATTTTTTATATATTTAAGTACCTTTTAACGGGAGAGTAGAAGATGATGTCGCCGTCACGGGCGGTGGGAGGCTGCGGTCAATAATGTCAAAAAACGTGACCGGAATGTCCCAGGCCACATTATCCGTCTCATATTTTAGAGTTCTGTATATACATAAGATTCTAAATTAGAGCGTGACAGAGAAAATCTTACGTCTTTTTTACGGTTGTACAATCAACACTAAAAACGGGATGAATGTTAAGTTACATTTATATGTTATTTATACGAGTACATTTGGCTTTCCTTAAATAGGGAAGCATACCATAAATTTTGAGATACAATTCTTTTTTTTTAGGAAATTTTGTAACTGAAGATTTTTTTTTTGCCTGATAAAGCATTTAAGAAATATTATGTATTTCAATTGTAAATTAGCTAAGCCCGTCATTGCCAGAATCTGGAACGTGGAATCTTCTACGTAGTCATATCAATGTGAACTCAAATTAAAGTATTATATAGTTAAATATTAAAGTATACTGTTGTTTTCGAATATAAAGTTTATAAATGCAAAAAAGAACCCTCGTGATTTACCACTGAACAAAAACATTTACCGCTTATTTTCTATAGTGACGGCCCATAAAAACCTCTATTACTTTCATTATTTCGCAGATAAGCCTTTGTAATAGTTTGGCTACAACCTTGCCATAATCTGTGAAAGGTAACAAAAATTTAAGCGAAAAAATTGTCTATTGACTGGGAGCAACCGGTGTGAAATGGCTAGGGATGTCCCAGTGTCGATAACAGCAAAACTTGACAGATACCGCACAAATACAAACCATCCTGTTTTCATTTGGCAGTTTAAGAAGGGTCAAGGGAGATTTCACTCTAATACTAGTCTCTGTCTTATTGAGTGGAAGTGGAAAAGCAGCCTTTAGTAGCGATTAGACCGCAAAGTTAGTAAAAACGAAAAGGTAGTTGTGAAACGTAATTTTAAGACCGAGAATTTAAATTATTTTCCATATTTCTTCCAAGTATAAACAATTACTTTAACAATAACTTTACAGATTATCAGTAAACGAGAATATCTTAAAACAGCCGTGTGTTTTTTGAAAATTACATAATTCAGATGGCCCATGTGTAGTCTGTGGCACTCCATCGACTTTACATGCCTCAGCGCATCACGGCACTCTCATATCGTGTACGATTTTTTTAAATGTGTTATTGGGATGGCCTTATTAAGGTACACTCGAGCCTAGATATCCTCACAGAAAAAAATCGCATGGTGTTAAGTCATTTCATAATAAGCGTTGTAGAGATATAGAAAACATTGTTTAAAAAAATGGTTACCACAAAACCTTGTTGTCCCTCAAAATGCTCCATTTAAAATTAAATTGCATAAAGTGATGTTTCTTTTCCTTCTAATTGCCCGCCTCTCACATAGACAGTTTTATAAATTCATTGTTGCTATTTGCATATTAGCAAATCCTGAATAACAAGCCTTATATGGTTAAAAAAATATTGATTTTTACATTTCAAAAGTACATAATTGGACCTGCGTATGTCTTTAAACTAAGTCCTATAATGAGAGATAGAGGGCACAGCGAAGTACCATCACGCTAGAGTCTGGAGAAGCCCAACTGGGGAAGTAGGAAGTACCGCATGTGAATCCTATGGAGTTGCAGTCGCCGATAGGGCACGGTAATTGCTTACCATCAGGCGGGCCGTATGCTTGTTTACTACAATCGTTGTGTAAAAAAAATATGAAATATTAAATGAAGTGGCCCGAAAATCCAATTTTCCCGGGTATGTCCTTAAACTACGTCCGACAATGAGAGGTAGGGCACAGCGAAGTACCATCACGCTCGAGTCTGGAGAAGTCCAACTGGGGAAGTACCTCCTCCTTACAGAAGACCCACAGCCATAATAGCACTGCTACCTTTCAGGTATGTAGTGTTGTGTTTCCTGATGGTGAGTAAGGTTCCCAGAGCTCCAATCCCCCTTAAAGGTCGGAAACGCGCTTGTGACTCCCCTGGTGTTGCTTACCATCAGGCAATCCGTCTGCTCGTTTGCCAACTTATGTCATAAAAAAAAAAAAAAACCCGACGATGCCAGAAACCGATATGATACCTACGCATACAGCCCTATCGTGACGTGTACTCTAGAGGAAATCCTATCAGCCGACCCTTCTCATATAAAGACGTACGGTCCACATTAGCGTTCAAGGTCACGGTATTTTGTTACAATTTCCCGACGTTTCTGGAATAATTTGATGGAGATTAGCGGAGTGAGATGTAATCTTAGGTCTTGGCATAAGTGTACGTCGAGTATTATAAGTTTTATTAAAGAATATATTCGTGTAGGTTTACTGTATTTTTAAATCATGGTTTCCCAACCAGGATGACCTTTTGTCTTTATACAGGATGGCGCATTTAGATCGGTCAATATGGGGAGATATGAAACATTAAGACATACAAAGATCTGTTCTTAGGAAACATGTCATCGATTTTAGAGACAAGTCAAATTGGGTAAACAGATGAAAAAAAAAACACACCTTCGAGTTCGGGAATTGAACCCAGTTGTTACTAATAAAATTGAAGGATATGAAATACAATGCATTTTATTAATTTTAGATATCATGGGTTTTTGGTAACATTTACTGCCTATGACCTACACGATGCATATACAAATGAAAATAATTAAAACTTTTAAGTATCATTTTCCAAAACCAGTTGGTTTAGATTCTCGAACAGAGTACAATCTTTTTTTTAATCTATGTATGAAGATTTTTTTGTCACTATACAACAGATCTTTGCGTGTCTTAACGTTTCAGATTTCCACGTACTGACCTTTAAATGTGCCATCCTGTACCACCACAAAAATAAATCTAACGATGAGAAATCTGAAGATCTTTGGGGCCAATTTAGATCACGGAAACGAGAGCCTCGTTCAGTAATTGCATTGTTTCACGGGCTGTGTGAGTTCCATCGTGTATTTAATGTTCGATTTTTACAAACCGTAAAAATAGGACAGATGGAGAGAATACTGGACTAACAACTTGCCCAAGGGGGCTAATAGCAACTACGATCCTACCCAAAAACCCCAGGGCTTCTCTGCTCAGAGACGGGAATGGTGCCAGCTAAACAGGTTGCGAACTGGGCACGGTCGATCTGGCGAATTTATGTTTAGATGTGGCTGGCGGGCTACGCCAGAATGCGACTGTGGGGCTCCGATACAGTCAATACAACACATTGTCCACGAATGCCCGATGAGGTAATACACCGGTGACTGCCCCCTGGACTTATTATCTCTAAGTGAAAACGCAGCCCAGTGGGTGAAGAATCTTAATATTAATTTGTAAATTTGTAAAGCGACCAAGACTTGCCATACGACTAAATAAATACAAACCGTACACGCTCAAGGGGTCGATTTTTGAGTCTTGCACTTGAATTCATAAAACTTTGAAAATGAAAATAATCGCACACAAAAGTTTCTCTTCATTATTTTAGCACTAAATGTATAGCCTATAATTATTAATTATTATTACATAATTCGATACCCACGATTAGTTATTTATATCATTCATGCTTCTTAAATACCATTTCTTCGTATTTGAGAGAGTTTAAAATGTCACGATTCGAGCGTTGGCTGCTCAATAATCGGCCCCTGGGATGTCGAGTACTTGAATTGTAACAATTTAAACTTTGCAATAAACAAAGGAATGCTACTTTACATACATGAATGATAGAAATTAATAATTGTGGGTCGAAACTAACTGTACATTTCGTGCATAAATAATGGTTTCTAGCCTTTAAGTGTGCTTTTTTTTTATTCGAGTACACGACTCCCTAAAATCGGCTACTCAGGTTTTTAATAGTTTATTATATAGCGTCGCCAGCTTGCGTTTCTTTTGGAAACTAACTATTTATTATATGTGTGTCTGTTGAAATATTCCAACCACTTTCCTACATTATCTGATTGGTATATATAGTGCCATATACTTTCCTTTAAAATAAGTGTGCCGGTCTTACCCACATTGACCTTAGTAGTATGTGCATCAACCCAGTATTTAAACGAAAAATTTGATCGAAGTTACATAATCGTATTTATTAAAGTGCCTTTCAGAGCTGTGAACTAATAATTACTTTAGAACTATCAGAAAACGTATTCCATGCCTAATGAATAGTTTGCCTGAAGCCATTAGAAGTGAAAGTAAAACACAGATTCAATACGTTGTTAAAAAATAACTTACCTATTGCAGAACAATAAGCTCATTACAGAGTTATAATTAACTAGCTGTGCCCCGCAGTGTTACCCGCGGTTTCTTAGAGAAAAAACCAAGCCTACTCGTATGTGTTAATCCAGGGTGTCAGCGAACTCCATACCAAATTTAATTAAAATCGCTGCAGCTGTTTAGACGTGAAGAAGTAACAAACATACACACTCACAAACTTTCGCCTTTATAATATTAGTGTAGATGTACCTAAAGTAGTTAACGAGAGACTGCTGATCCCACAGTCAAGCTCACTTATGAGTTTTGTGGAAATGTTTTAGTAATTGTAATAAAAAACACATGTATTTAATAATAATAAATAAATAAAATAGTGCAGCTGACTGTCCGTAGCCGCTTTTTTATAGCTAAGTAAACAGATAAGTGAAGTAATGCAATAATACTTGATTCCGTCTTTAATATTTTGTATAAGTTATTTAGATCGCTGAAATCTGTATGTTCCCGATTCCCCCACCTCCCCCTTTACGTAAGGCTTTAACTAAGTTACATATAAATATAATAGAGAATATGTCACTCGAATGGAATGTAAACCTCAGAAACCTCAATATGTGACCCACACGCAGTCACCTTGGTGATAGACTTGCAACAGGCCGCACTGCGGTTATCGCAGAGGTGAGAATGCGATGCGTCTAGTCTGCGATCCAAGTAGAGGTTAGCGGTATCGGTAAGAGTATTAAATCAATAAGTTTCTTTCAAAAATTTCATTTTGATACAAGCTTTTCTTGCGGACTATACTTTTTTTGCACAATCATCTACCTCATCGAGAGGATTCTAACGAGCCTCTGTTTTTATCGTATGTATTCTAGAAGTTGCTATGGTTACCTACTGGCTGCAAAATCAAATCAGATTAGTGGTACCATAAAATTGCACTGTCACCGAATTTACACACAAGTGCTGTTGCTGTTCATCAAAAATTCTAGAAATGTATGATGTATTTTAAGGTACGTTTACCTATATGAAGTTACAATCAACTTCATAACTGTGTCTAAGAGAGGCTCATGTTCAGCAGCGTACATCCGTGGCTGATAAATAAGTAATTTATCAGCATTACTACAAAAGATAGATCATACCGGTAAATACTCTTCATCATGAAAAAAGGAGACGTATCATCAAAAGGGTATAATATCCTTGGAGCGTGTTGATCGTTCCCTTTATTTGTATCACTGCGAAGAAACCAAATTGAAATGCCAACAATAAAGTTACCTTACTGTGACATCACATGACATCACGTATCTTTTATCAGACCTGTCGCCCTAAACTTGGAGCAAAAACTGAGCCCTCGTCACGCCCCGACTTTTTGCGGGCCCCTTTCAACCTTGAGGGTAATAAATATGTGTAGGCTGTCATTATAATTTAATATCTCGTAACATTCTCGCAAGCAATTTCTCAGCTATACCTATAAAAACGGTTTAATGCCAACATTATCAAAGAAAATAATTGTGTAGCACATTTAGCGAGGTATGACCTTCACACTTCACACGGTATTAAAATGTTGAGTCTTGAGTGACTTTTCCTCCCTATGTGTGTTCCATCGCTTGTACAATGGGTTGTGTCTTAAGAATTGTTTGAAATGATGCCAACGGCTGCTTTCTACCACCGCATCACTCGCCGTCGGCAGGGCTTTAATATTTATCCTCACACCCTGGAGCCCAAAGAGGAATTTCCTCCTTAGGCTCCAGGGTGTGATTTAATAAACTTTAATTTGAATTAATTGTATAGAAACGGATAACTCACTTTGAGTGTGCGTCGGTTAGCCAACGCGAACGGCTCATGATTATACCCGTCGTTACTGATAGAAATGTGGCGAGCAATATTCGACTTATATAACGTGAGTTACCCGCTTTTAAACAATAAATATGGTAGAATCCAGTTTTGTGTTTTTTTTTAGTTGTATTCTACTACGACTACAGACAAAAATATAGGTCATCTATCTACAGGGTACCTAAGTGATTTATCTAGGGTTGTTCTTTCTAGGTAGTTTGTATATTTGAGAAGAACTGGCCAGTAAAGTAAAGTGTAATGAGCCGGAAATTATAGACCGGGAAGCGGAGCAAAAAACAAAGAGAAATTAATTAATCTTCGTCATCGAAAGACAGCTTTTTTCGAATCCTTTTCGGTTACTTTTCCTTACGACTTTGTAGATTTTTCTTGCTTTTAGATGGCTAGAAACAAAGGCTAATATTTTCAGAGTATGTTTTTGAGTGTATGTATTTTCCTTGTAACTTTCTTACAATTTATCTAAGGTAAACGTCCTAGTGCTTGACATGCTAATGCCCAACCCCCCGGCTGTCACCTTTAAATCACTTAAGTTTGAAGATGACATATGCTGGGATAGTGACGTGCGTTTACTTAAAGTACTGATATGGTAGAATCAAATTAACATATATTTAAGGGACAATAGTGAATAAAATGATATATCTGGTGAATCTATTAAGAATTGACTTTTTCGTAGTTTTTTAATACAGTGAATTAAGAAAGCGTTTAAGCTTGTTAGAAAATAAAATACTTATATTGGTTAAAATGGAAAGGGTAGGGTACAATGTAAATAGAATGAGTTAAATCTATACATATGTTTTTGATGTTTGTGATACATCAGTATTAAGTACACAATAATTGAGAATAATAGATGGTCAGCTCCGGACTTCGGTCTAGAAAGTTGTGGAAATGTATTTATAAGATGGATTGTTTATAAGTTGTAACAAACATTTTAAAGGGCGGGTAGAGGGCGCTTTTTGTTTTTGCTAAACGTGTCTAACTGACAAAAATATAATTAAAAAATACACGCCTAGTTTATCCTTTTGTTTTATCGTTTTTATCGAGAAATACCAATAATAGTTTATTTAATTTACTGCTTTCAGAAAACATTTAATAAAATCGGCATCCGAGGCAGGATTTGAACCCGCGGAAAACTGGAGATAGTTTTAATTACCAATTAGACCACCCGACCACAGTGGAACCCGTCGACATATCTTAAGTATTGGCGATGTCTTAACGATTTCGTTTACAGAAAGTATTTAAAATATTTCGTTCGAACTGTCATCTCGATACATTTATTTCGTTTTTCTAGAAATTATAAGCAGCTGGACATGACTTCTGCGGCGCTACCGCGAAAAACGATATTCGTAAATTTCGGGCAATTGTCACTGTCACTCTCATGAAGCCTTCATTAGAGTAAAAGAGAAAGATGCTCGAAATATACGAACTTCGATGTTCGCGGTACCGGGCCTGAACTGGCACAAAACTTCCTTTCTTTACGACAAAAATATTGTAATAAAAATCTATTAAGCGGGGCGTGACCAACGCCGTCAGCCAGTTGTAAATTGTGAAAAAGAACAAAGAAACGCGCTGAAACTAGTTCGCCATAAGAACTAGTAGAGATATAAATAACTTTTACGGGTTTCGGAACGACTTACAAACCAGTTCGGCTCCCTGAGGGCCTCAGGGCTTGAGACGTTTTTCAAGTTGGACAACTAAGCTTTTAAGTGCGTCTATTAAAGAATATGAAATAATACAATGCTGTGTTATATAAATGGCCATATTACTTTATGTTGAGTGCCACAACGAAACATTAAAGATTTTATTACCTTTTTTGTATTTTATAGTGGGGTTAGTAAACTATTAAGTAATCAAACATCCAAATTGAGTTGCTCAACTTTTTAATTGCTATTTAAGTAGATAAAGTTAAAATTTATCAAAATTAAGTAAGATTGAAAGGCAGCGTTCAATAACTTAACGAGTTATAGAGTGTGTAAATCTAATACGGACGAATCTCTTAGCATAGGACATATGAAACATGTTTAGATAACTTTGGCTTACAAGTACAATTAATAATTCGCCCCGCAATTTAAGGCAGCACACTCGAGTTAAACACTCGAACAGAAAGTTACACATAGTCAAAATCTTATGTCGCGTAATGTTCTTAATACAATACGGCTCGGATTTTTTTAGAATAATTAATTACATGTGTATAATAAGTATAATTAAACTATATGATTATATTAGTTGTTGGTGGTGTATGTGTTGGTGATGTAGTTTATACATCAGCCACCGTGATGACACAACAACCATCAAAAATCAGGAAAAACCCAAAGAATAACATTTGGAACAATGTCTAAACTAATGTACAAAAAAAAAATGTAAAACGAATATAAAAAGAAGTGCGTCATGCAAACCAGTATATCATGTCGGGTTTAATTTCGCCCGTATTAGATTTACATACAGTGTACACCGGAAAATGAAACCGGTACATGTGGAGGTCCAAGAAGGAAGCCTATGTTCAGCAGTGGACTTCTCATGGCTGAGATGATGATGATGATGATGATGAAACCGAAAAATAATCAACTCTCATTTTGTTTAAGGGTAATATCGTAATTGTAAAAATGGCCTCTAATATTACCTATGGAATACAGGTGATCTTTGAAAGTTTTTGGACAATGTCGATAATAATTCTACTAAATACTAATGTCAGGCGACATATAAGCGGCCATTACTAAAAAAAACTGATTTATTCCTCCAGCTTATGCAATCCATACGTGTATAATAATATGTATTTATACCCAATACCCATTACTTCCTTACTCCCATCACGTCATAATGAAATGCCATCCTTTAAGAGCAAGTGTGATTAATAGTTCTTTGTTTTACAAAGAAGCAAAAGTAATGTTTACCCTCTCGCGCTAATAATGAGACCCGAGCTTATGAAAGATTCCAAAATTGATTCACAAGTATAGGCACACGACACAGACCGATATGGCGAACCTGAGTTCCTTGTTGACTACGGGACCCTAAAAAAGGCTTTATGATCTAATGAGGTGAATATTATCATTAATCATACAAATCAAAGTCGAGCTAAATAAGTTCAAAGATCTAATCTATAAAAAACTTTACAAAAACACAAAGAACTTTTCGTATTAGTACAACCTTAAGAGTCGATAATTAATTAATCGTGTGATTTTCGCCTTGTTACCCAAAGTATTAATTAGGTTTCGAAGAATTTTGAGAGTTTCTTCATTTTGGTGAGCGACTTATGATATTACTTTGCCTACCAGGTTTTGTTGAAATGAAAGTTAATTAAATAATTATACTGGAATGCTTCATTGGAAAGTTTTATCAACTCTTGAAACATATCAACGTAGTTTCTTGATATTACACGTGTTATGTGACACAAACAATAAACAGTGCTTTTCCGCTAATTATGTTTAAGTAGGCACAGACACCTCTATTTCGGGTTCCGTATCGAACAAACAAATCCTTTCCCGTACACGAAACAATGGTGTTCCGGACATTTGGGAGGAGTACCCGGAACCGGATCGAGCCAACGCGCAGAGGCCTTTTCGTCAATTTAATTAAATGTAAAGGGTACACTAAGCGGATGTTGCCCCTGTCCGTATCATGGGACGAGCACAACGACAGCATCCGTCATGGTGTAAGGACTATTAGTTTTAATGGAATCTAGAATGTACTGGTTGGAAAGGATGGATTTTGGACCCGGGTATGTCCTTAAACTATGTACGTCCAACAATGAGAGGTAGGGCACAGCGATGACCATCACGCTTGAATTTGGGGCAGCCCAACTGGGAAGTACCTACTCCTTACAGAAACCCACAGCCACAATAGCACTGCTACCTTTCAGGTATGTAGTGCTGTGTTCCTGATGGTGAGTAAGGTTCCCAGAGCTCCAACCCCCCTTAAAGGCCGGCAACGCGCTTGTGACTCATCTGGTGTTGTGGGTGCCTATGGGCGACGGTAATTGCTTACCACCAGACAATCTGTCTGCTCGTTTGCCGCCTATGTGTCATAAAAATTAGCGAAACAGATCCTTATTATTATGCATCCGCTGTCCTTAGTTCAATAATGATGAAAAGTAGATTCTTCTTACAGTAATTATGTATGGCAGTGGCACTAACCATCGCTACTTCACTACTTCCTTTTCTAGGTACGGCTTGGGCAGACCCCACAAGGTGGAGCGACAGCGACGACTTAGTAAATATCACTTGATGCGGGTGGCGCAAAACTGTTCAATGTGGGTAGCTTTAGGGGAGGCCTATGTCCAGAAGTGGACGTCCTTAGACTGATATGATGATGACGACTGCCACCACAACAACAAATTAACTTGTTTCAATTCTAAATATCAATGACAAATTTGTTAAAATATAAAACACTGTTCGTTTAAAAACATTTGTCATTAAAAGAAATACAAAATTTCGGAGTGCATCAATAGCCTATACCTTAGAGCCTAATTGTCGTATCTAATGACAAAATCACAAAGCGATGAGGCATCCCAATCTCCACCACACTCGGCTTCTACGACATGCGGCGATCGGGAATGTATTACACGTGTAGCATACGACTTTGTCGCGCACTGCACGTGCGGTCCGTGTGCCCGGTATTACGCGCTTTCATTCTCCACATTCCGGACATGCTATCGATTCCGTGCCGAGAAGCCCGGAACGGGTTGATGCGCTTTTCTTACAGCTTTATTACAAGACCATATTCAGAGGAACTAAGAGACGCGCAAATCGATTTCACGTTAGGCAAAGTTATTTAATATGTTTCATTTGTTTATACATAACTAGATAAATAACAATAAATTTATTAACTACAGTTCAGTGTTTAACTTACAGGTATATTACAAAAATATACATTGAATTCCTAACATAGTTCTTTAGCCACATGATATAAAAAAACATGTAGTTTATCATAATTTTCATATTAAATAAGAATAGACTGTTGAGTACTGTTCCATAAAAACTCAATAAATAATCAAATATATTAGGCAAAGTAAAGTAATAATAACATAAAACACAATTCGTTTTTTTTTTCAATCTAGGCTGTATCTTGGGAGTCGACCATATATCAATAAAAAATATTTCCCCGTTTCTCATTACAAAATCTTAAGAATCACAAAGCATCTGAGACTCAACCACACTACGCGGCTATCAGGAATTACATCCGATTCACGACCTTCTCGCACACAGCACGCAGACCGCACATGCAGTGCCCGATATTGAACGCTTTCATTCTCCACATTCCGGACATGCCATGATATCGGACATGACATCGATCCCACATCGAGGAACTGGGAACGGGTTTTACGGGAGCTTTACATACGATACTATACTGTGTGGAAGTCTAAAACGGGCGAAGAATTAAACCAGACAGAGGATTTACCAGTATAATCATTAACCAAAAGGTTTTTCTTTAATTTTATTATACCTATTATACACATGTAATTAATTTTTGTTAAATTTCTGAGCGGTAAGGTACTGCGAACATTACGCGATATAAGCTTTTGAAACTAACTGTCAACGAGTGTTTAACTCGAGTGTGTTGCATTACATTGCGGGCCGAATTTTTTTATATGGATAACATTTTAATTGCACTTCTAAGTAAAAGTTATCTAAATATATTTCTTATGTCCTATTCTACCCTCCGTTAAGAGATTCGCCCGTATAAGACTTCCACACTGTATGTTCGAAGTGTGCCAGTAATGAAATTGCTATTGTATAGTTAGAAATGCAGTATAAAGGAATACTATTTACTATGTACATATGTATTGACATATAGTATAAGATTTTTCCTTGTATTATTAGAAAGTGAACAAATATTTCCACTAAAGGAAAATAACTCTCTTACATAAATGAATTATCCACCAACTATTCGGAATCCAGGTTCGACTTTTTTGATAAAAACTGCGCCGTTGGATTGCCACTGGTCGGTAGAATATTCAAAGTTCGATTTACAAATTCCAATTTTAAATTTCATATACCCTGAAGAGTGTATATTGGCTCCGAGTCGCTATTGGCCAATATAATGTTCGTACATTCTGTGTGGAGCGCCTCACAAACCGCAATTGTGTTCAGCCGTAGGTATTAGCCGACAGTACATACTGCGTTTCAAGCACTAGTAAAGTAATTGCGATTGCGATATTAAAATGTTAGCGAGTCTTTTTCATTTTATAGACGACTAATTGCTTTTGTAATTTTAATGTATAAGGTAACTTACGCGCATACGCGCGATATTCGGTTGAAATTGATGATGATAATATTAGATAAGATTAAATAAGTAGTTAAGTACTCGTATTTTAATGAATGTAATTATTGTAAATAATGATGATGATTAGCAACGCTAACAGGCACGCAACGATGTATTGTAGGTACTGGCAGATTGTACCTGTAATGTACATCCGTGCCTGTCCGCAAAAAGCCAAAAACTTAAGCGCTTGGCGATCCTGTACATTTTGTCTAATATTGATGATTCTCGATACAAGAATATTCACATATGAGTAGGCTCAATTACTTTAAAATTGTTCTGTACTTACTATTCGTTTACATTGATTTAGCGCCAGCCAAGGCTTTTCATCAAGGTATTGAAACCCTTTGGCGACCAGAACCGCAGTGCTTATACTCTACCCGATACTACGGGCTCTATATGGGTATCAAATTGTAAACAATATATATTGAAATGCTATTCGTCATTTCGTGCTTCTTTTGATGCACTATTAGGTGACTGACAACATTTGGCGATCAGAACCGCAGTGCTTAGTGCTTACTCTACCCGATACTAGGGGCTCTATATGGGTATCAAATTGTAAACAATATATATATATAAATGCTATTCGTCATTTCGTGCTTCTTTTGATGCACTATGAGGTGACTGACAACATTTGGCGATCAGAACCGCAGTGCTTAGTGCTTATACTCTACCCGATACTACGGGCTCTATATGGGTATCAAATTGTAAACAATATATATTGAAATGCTATTCGTCATTTCGTGCTTCTTTTGATGCACTATTAGGTGACTGACAACATATACGATTTATTATTTTAATCGTCTAGCATTTTTAAATCGGAATGTAAATAGATAAATATGTCATACTCGTTTTAGCCACGTTTGTTGTTTAGGACAACAGTTCCTACGGACTCTGAGGACACGTGTATGTTTTGGATGGATGCATAATCGGCACCGCAGTCGCATTTGGGTGACGAGATCTATTCACAAAGATCATCAGTGGCGGCGGATCAATATTTTTCTTTGACAAAACAGTCAATAAGAAAAGTTTTTTAAGCCAACGGGCATCGGACTGTGTGCACAATTAAAACTATATTTTTTATACTTTACTTTTACACTATACAATACATTATATTGTTTACCTTTAAAGATGTGACCAGGCTAGACAGTAAGGCACTTAGTGACGACTTAAAGACGGCAATATCTCATTGGCACCCGTCTCCGAGAGTGCCGATTGCTCGCTTCATTAGCCTTGCCATTTGTATCATACTGTCCACTTGCTAAATTAGAGCAGTGTACCAACATTTCGACTTGTAGGACACGTGACAGATCATTCTGTTTGACGTAGACTGGCCTAGTGGATAGAAGCCGAAGGCACTAGATTCAAATCCCAGCAAGGGCACACTTATTTGTGTTAAAAACACAGGCATTTGCACCAGTCTTATTTATTTATTTAAACTTAATTGTACAAAATACAAAAGAGATGTAAAATGGCGGACTAAATGCCTAATGGCATTTTCTAACTGTCAACCATTATACGTTGCCGTGTGATATGCCGGCTGACTAGAAAAGCACCACCCCATCTCCTCCCGCGAGTGTCGTAAGAGGCGACAAAGGAAAAAATCCAGTAGCGTCCGTCGAAACCCAATCTATAGCTACTGCGGTCGCCAACCCGCCTGACGCACGTGGCGAGTATGGCAACTACCCCCAAGATGATACCAGTCATATTTGTGGGACGCCTATGTCCAGCAGTGGACTGCACAGGGCTGAAATGTAATGTATGATGTATGTAACCATTATACGAGAGACAGAATCGGATGTTTTCTTTGTATTTAAGTGTTTGTATACACAACACAAGCCTTCGCGAGCTTGCAATCGGACTCTTGTCAATTTGTGTAAGGATGTCCACTACTATTTATTATTATTGTACTTTTAAGTCAGCTCGGTTATGTAAATACATATTTCCATATAAACATGTTAATTAAGCTCACACTAACATTTCCTAAAAATATTAATATTACTATACCTACCTAGATATTTTTCTGGCACGAACAAGTGATTGACAAAATAAAAACATCGACAGTCCTGTTATCGATAAGTACCACTTCAACGTCATATAGGAACGTCTACTATGGTCGCCATTTTATCGCCTATCACACTATCCGTCACTTTCGCACTCACATACTTGTTAGAGCGTGACAGATATTGTGACAAGTGATAAAAACCCGACCATATTATGCTAGCAGGTAATACAAGGACAGAAAGATATGGTAATAAGGTTAAAAGTAAATAATAATAACAAAAGTATCTATTAATTTATATTTTACATACTTCAGAAAACAATTTCGAACTATTAATTGCAAATAATAAAATAAGTTGGATCAAAAGTGAACGGATTACGTTTAATTTGTTCAAAATCGATGGCACGCGGCGTCTAGGTAGGCAGACTGTGTTTACGTATTGTCGTTGAAGTAGTATATATGTACTTATCAATAGCAGGATTGTCGATATTTTGATTGTGGCAAGCACAAATCAAATAAAAAAATATCTAGGTATAAATATTACTATTTATTTTAATACGAGTATATACCTAGTCAAAGCAGTGAACATGCGTGTCTCTATTATTTTGTATCAGAATATACCATACATGGCCTTCCACTACCTACTTGTCTAAATATCAACATTTTCCCGGTGGTACAGTCGAATTCATAAATATATGAGCAGCTAAATGCAACGTATGTGAACATTACACCTTATTGTCAAATGTTATAAAAGTGTACAAATATTCTTGAACCTTCAGTATTGCTCTGAACCATAAGACGTCCACTTGAGAAATAGAACAAAAACATAGGCCTTCCCTCCTGGACCTCAATAGACATTGGTTGGTAGCGACCTGCATCCAGCGTCTTCCGGTGACCTTTATAAGGTCGCCTGTGCATCTGTGGGTGCTAGTCCGTGGTCTCCACTCGAGCACTTTTCGACCATCTGTTTTGCGTCATTGCGTGCAATGTGGCCTGCCTATTGCGACTTCAGTGCTAATCCTGTAGACTATATCGGTGACCTTAGTCTACGGATCCTCATTTCTTGTTCGTCCACGTAGATAAACTCCGAGCATAGCGGCTGTACTTCTTATCAAAAATCAGCAATTTGTCTCGAAAGTTCTATAAGTATTCCTGTTCCGTATGCCTTACTAGATTATGTCGTGTACGGATATTTATATGCGTTTAAGATAGTGATAGAAACAAAGCTTCTGAAAATCCTTGGCTTTCACAGCGTGTCTGAAGTTATCTAAGGGCAACATGTCGCGCAGATAATTTGCCGGGATTGCCGTGATGGATCATGCGATCACGCCACGCATAATAAACTCAATCTCCGCGATTGATTACGGACACGAAAACAGAACTGCGTCATTCTTTTTAAATTATCTTTTTTGGTCCATAAATACCCTCTTATCGAATTCAGCATCTGAGCGTTTCTTAAAATTAATGCCACTTATCTCGACTTGAAATTTTTTGGTAAATTTTATGTTTTTTCTCGTCAAAATCGCACCTGATTCGATTTATGCAAGAAAAAAATGTGTCCCGAAGATTTTTTTCCTATTGTGTTACCTTTTTCTATATATTTTATATGGAGGTAACATGGAATTTCAAAAATGTATTAAACTTTATGGGACATATTTTTTATTGCATAAATCGAATCAGCATCATATTCTGATCAGAAAAAAACATAAAACTTGCCAAAAAATTTTAGGTCGAGAAAAGTGGCAAAATTAAGAGAAACGCTCATCTACATAAATTCGAAGTAGGAGTACAGCTTCCTATACAAATTGTTTTAAAACCCGCTAAATATTGAGTGAAAGAAAGTAGAGGCACGAACCACGGTGCATAAACTTTTCTTCAAGAAGGTAAAGGAAGTGCATCATCTATAAGGTACAATATTCTTAGCCAAAATGGTGACCGGTAACTTGTAGATTTATTTTAAAGTCACTTTTTTTGTTACTACTTTCCTGAATAACTGAAAATACCAAGTAACTATTGCATTAGTGTGATTGTATTTAACAAATATTTTGGTAAACTTCTTCGACATATAGAAGAGCTGTGTTCTTATTTGTAAAACATTAATTCATGGACGCTCCTCGGCGATCGTCTCAACTTTTACAACAAGCGCCACGTGTTCGCCGATCCTGAACCGAATAGGGCTGAACGAGGTCCAAAAAACAGACTGTACATACTGAACTACTACCACTTTATTTTTGTATATAAAACACTGCTTAATTTATGAATGACAACAAAATAGCTTCATCTAGTGAAGACTTAAACACAGTTCCTTATCATACCTCGTTAACACCTTACTCGTATCATCCTTGAGACAAGACCATTAAGGATATTAACATTAAGTACTACCTTTTTAAATATATAAGAATCTTACAAGTCCGTTAACATTTACTTTCAATTTTCCACGAGTGCGTTCATTAATTATCTAAGTAGTACTAGTCTACAATATTTAAAAAAACAAGGTAAATAATGTCCTAAGATACCGCCAGTTAGTTGCCCTCAAAAACTTATTGTTATTAATTAAGTATATTAATATGGTATCAGTAGGCAACCCTAGCAGCGGGATTATTTGGGATCTCCTCTAATGGCCAGACTGTAGATGTTTGCACGAGCGTTACTCGCTCCGACCATTTTCAGTCGTAGAAATGTATCAAAATCCAATAACAAATCACTGTCCCAAATACTACCAATAAACGTAACGCCGATTTTAGACAGCAACTGAATATTCTTCGATTTCGTTTCCAGTATAAAATTGCTCTAAAAAATGACCTCAATATTCTACTGACAGTGATTTCCTCAGCTTTAAATAATAAGCAAATTGCCGCTATTAAAAAAAGTGTCATTGGTCCATCAAAGTTTTGATTGGCTAAAATAAAATATTGTCTTCGGTTGCCGCGAAAATTACTCATGAAATAAAACAACTGAATCCACCCGATGACCACGAACGCTGCGAAAGGGTCCGAAACGTCGGCATGAAGTTTAAATTAGTATACGCGATTTCAGCTGTTTTAGTTGTTTTATTTCATAAAATAAAATGTCATACTTCAAACCTTTACATGATACATTTTGGAGCGTGCACAGGAATTGCACGATTTAATTCCGCCATCTCCGTTCCACCACCAAGCGAGGGGAGTGGTTTCATCCTTACGTTGTGAATATTCCATTAATTTGCACGAAGCAATGCGCTTCTACCTTCCTAAAGCGGACATCTAAGGAATGGAATTTGTCACTTCCCTGAGTCCTTATTTCCGGAAAGATATAATTTGGGTCTTTTCAAGGCAAGAGTGAATAGGCTGTTACTGAACTAACCCTACACCCTCGACCTCGTCGACACTTACCATCGGGTGTGTCTGTGTATGATCAGTATTGTATAAATAAAAACAAAAGCGGGCGCGGATGTAGGACTCTTGTATACCTACTCCGGCTTTGTGAATCAGTTTTTGTGGGGTCATTATGCAGACTTGATTCGACATCTATATATAAAGGGTGAACACTATTAAATTGTCGCAGGTCGAACATGCTACAGACGACAAAATAAAAATCCAAAGTGCTCAAAATTCTTTATATGACTAATTTTATACAGCGTAAAATCATTTTAAAAAATATTAGGGCTATTTCATCGAACGACGAGAAAATTTCCGGACATTACTTTTGACGTGATTCATTGAATTTCGCACGGAATCATCGCTTAACAATTTTGTGCATTTAATCCATTTTCGTTGAAAATCTGGTAATGAAGTGGCAGGTTGGCAAGTTTTTCGCAGTTTAGTTTTTATATTAGCCCAATATTTTCGATGGGGCGAAGTTCGGGACAGTTAGGTGGGTTACTCTCCTCAGGCACTACCTCGACTGAATTCGCCTTATACCGTTCCCAAGTTCGAGACGAATAATGGCAACTTGCTAAATCTGGCCAAAACAATGTTGAGGAAGTGTGTTTCTTTATGAATGGTAACAGTTTCTTTTTCAAGCATTCTGATATATAAATATCGGTGTTAATTGTCCCGGTAGTGATAAATGGTGAGCTCCTCATGCCGCACTGGCATATAGCTTGCCAAACAAGGTATTTTTTTGCAAATTTTTCTACCGGGATCACCTTTTCCGATTCGTCAAGATTCGAGATGTCACGAGAGGAATAGTACTGGTTACCTGGTAAAGACTTGAAATCTGCCTTGACGTAGGTTTCATCGTCAATAATTAGGCAACATTTTTTCTCAATCAACAAGGTATACAATAACCTAGAACGTCTAACCGCACGATTATATTGATCCACAGTTCTCTTGGGAGCCTTTTGCTTCTTATATGTTGTAATGCCGCATTCTTTTTAAATTTTTTGGACATTTGCTTGACTAGTGCCTACTTTTTTCGCCACATCCCGGGAAGAGATACTCGGATTCTTATCAAATAGCTTGCACACCTTTGATTGTAACTTAACATTAGATTTTCTGGTGGGTTGACCTTCACGCCGCTTCCTATCTATAGTTTCACCTTGTTTAATTTTTTTAGGGTTCGTTGAACCGTCCTCCGAGTTGTTTGACAAGATTTTGCCAGATCTAAAGTTGATAAATGAGGATTTTACTGAATTCTTGCAAAATTAATTCGCGAACATTTTTTCGTGTAACGCCATTGTCATAAATAAAAAACAAATGAACATTTTATGGTTGTCTAATATATTACGGGCCTTCTAAATTTAAAATTTTAAAAGAATATTCAAAAAGGTTCGATGCAACACGCTAGCAAAGTAAAAAATGTAGGCGACAATTTAATAGTGTTCACCCTTTATAAATCTCAAAGTCCTGACTGACTGACTGACTGACTGACTGACTGACTCACTTAAATCAACGCACAGCCCAAACCGCTGGGTCTAAAGTTTCCAAACTCGGCACACAGGTTCCTTATAAGGTCTAGGGGTGCACTAAGAAAGGATTTTTAAAAATTCACCCTCTAAGGGGGTGAAATGGGGGTCCAAAGTTTGTATGGGGATTTATGATTAGTTACACCAATTAATTTGAAACTTCACAATAGTATTCCTAACGACAAATGAGTAAACACGTGTTTCAGCATTTTTGAGAATTCAACCCCTAATAGGAGAAAATGGGGTTTAAAAAGTCTGAAAAACGACATGTGTATGTTTCCTATGGTTAATCGGGTCGCTGTTGACAAAAACAACAACGGTTTTAAAATATGTGCACTAAAAAAGTATTTTTCAAAAAGAGGGTAAGTATATAAAAAAAGAATTACATTTCACACTCTTCACAGTAGTACTTAATAAGGAACAAGATGAGTAATTTCAGCGTCATTTGATATGAAATGAGATGAGCGTTTTTTAATCGCTTATGGGGTTGGAATGTAGGTACAGTCATACGCAAATGAAGGTGTCAAAAGTCCGTATTGCCTTTAAATAAAGATGTGCTACACTGCACAAATGTGCAGTCGTTTGTAGACGTTTCATATACTTAATAGGCATAAAAAAATTGGCTAAGTGCGAGTCAGACTCGCGCGCGAAGAGTTCCGTATCATTGGTAAATAAAACAGTTTTTTATGGTAACACTTTTCATAAGATATAGCCGTCAGACAGACCGACAGCCCGACGTTTTAAGTCTAAGCAATAAGGTTCCGTTCTTACAATTTGGGTACGGAATCCTAAGAAAGCGAAGTTTTACGGGAAAGTGGTTTAAAAGTTTAAGTGTTAACACACATAGGTACATACATACAACAGGCGGTGTTCTAAGCTACTAAGCTAAGCTGTTAGCTAGAGACGTATGAACCTTATTGCTACGACATAAAGTTCATACGTGTCTAATTAACAGTGTTGTTTGCAATTCAATTATACTTAATCCTTCGATTCCAAATTCCAAATATTCAAATACGGATTACTTAGGTTCGCCGACCCCGCGCTCCGCCGTCGTCGGGTATATAAGCCTAGCTTCTGTAAAATTACAATTGTAAAACAAACAAATATATTTGAAAAATCCTTTCAGTAGAGTGTGTGTGTAGCCCATTTATAGATAAAGGCTATATATCATAAGCGAAGACCAAAAGTAACTATTCTACGCGGACGAAGTCGCGGGCAGAAGCTAGTTTATGTATATTCCCAATCGCTGATTTCAGTAAAGCTTGTAATTTGTAATAAAAGTGGATTCCCTTTATAATAAAGGGTGTCAAAAAGTATCGTCCTATAAGTTAAAACTGTTTGAGAAATAGGTCCGAGGTGTTGGACAAATAAAAATTTATTTTAAGTCAAAAAATTGCCTAGATCGTTAATTACACCGATATCTAGTAAAATTATAATCATGCATGCTTAACAGTTGTTATTTGTCTGTAGATTTAACTATAGTTAATTTAGCTGAGTTTCGAAAAGCCTTCTTTAAGCCTTGTTCTTTGCCTATAAAGGCAAATAAAAAGTCAGCTAAAGAACTTACATTATATTTGACAAAGTTTAAATTATTATTAAATCTAACTCGACCAGATATGGGTTATCGAACGTAACATCTACTTGTGTCGAAAATTGAATGATCCGCACTTAACCCATGTCCGCACTTATCCCAACTCACCTTATTTAAATGAAAAAGATCTAAGGTTTTTCTTAAAAAGTATCTTATTCAAATAGTTTACTAATAAAAATATAGGAATCTTAGCCTATTTGGGTACATTTCTACTACAGCTCAGTTACATTATCTGCAGAAACGACTTACAGAAACTATTATTATCAGCACACTTGGGTTATGTATTTATTAATGAAAGATGTTGAAAGACAAGACGGAGACATACGACTACACGTACACGGACGGATAATTTTGAAACAGTTTCATACAAATTTCATAGAGTCCTCTGCTTTATCGTGATGTGACCGTGATGTTAGCGTCGACATTCGAGTTAAAATATGTATAAAAGAGACCAATGTGTAAGGTCTTTAAAAACTCATTAGGGTAAAAAGAAACTTAAGTTTTACATTTGTACGTGAAGCTATAACTAGGCTATATAACTGAAGCGGTAATTGCATTCTGCATTTTAGATGTTAAAAAATACTAAAATGAGAATAATAAATAACAAGTAGGTACGTAATGCTATTTACATTGATTCTTGTGGTTTTACGTTCTTGCTTTTAGTAAATTACGGTACACATATATATATACTGTATATGTATGTATATATATACATATATATGTATGTACATATATATATATATATATATATATATATATATATATATATATACATAAAGTAAAAAATATAAGCAAGGCGCCCACAGTACCGTAAACCACACTATGGTTCACAAGTTCAATTCCAAAGAGTGACAGAGACAATCGTCGGAATTTTACGTTAAATCTATGTCTATGATTGATGACATTTAACTAGACGGAGCGTGCTAATAATAATACCACGATCAAAAGGGATGGTCTTATTTAACTTTCCATAGGTATCGCAGAGACGGCACTATTTTCGTCCGTCCTTGTCATAGTTTCACACATTTTGTTCCCCTCCAAACTCGACCCTTCAGAACTTTTTACGCTAGGCCCTCTTCTTCTTCTTCTTTTAAAAATATGGCTTCCATCAATAAATCAATCGATGATTTCGCCAATGTCAAGTAAAATAACATATAAGTATAATAACATATAAGTTTGCCCTTAGAGCATGACGTTGTTCGGTAGTAGGCCTTGCGTTTTGTAAAGTGGTAGCTGGACTTTACAGAAAGCTAAGAGGCGGCCGTGACCCCGGATTGCCGGGTGATGACCAAAATAGTGGTGAAACACGTTTTGAAATCAATTCTTCATTAACTGCACAATTCTGCGTTAGATCACTGCATAATACGCTATCAATATTACACACTAAACTACGTTTGAACAAAAAACAAAAAATATATTTTCAAGCCGACTTCGCCATTTTGAGGTTCAACCGTCAATCCCTAGGCCCTCAGTGGCACTTTTAATAGCTCTTAAAAGACGCCTCTGCGATGTCAACTTCAACTGTCATTAATGTCAAATAAGTCAAATTCACTAATCAACTATCAATTTTTGAATCAAGCTATAATCCAGCTACCACTTTACAAAATGCAAGGCCTACTACCGAACAACGTCATGCTCTAAGGGCAAACTTATATATGTTATTATACTTATTTGTTATACTACTTGACATTGGCGAAATCGTCGATTGATTTATTGATTGAAGCCACATTTTTAAAAGAAGAAGAAGAATCAAGGTCAGAGAAAAAACCTTAAAACAGATGTTTGTGAATTCCACAATATATACAGTTACATTACACTGATTACGATAAGGACTGTAGCGGACTTCTAGTTGAATGATGTAATAATTACTGTCAACATGGCTCTGAAAACAATAGTGCTTCGGTAAGTTGTTTACAGTTTCGCCGACTAAATTTAATGAATGACCTCTAATCGCTTTAGTTAATGAAGTTACTGTACTTAGTATTTTTCCTCCTACAAATTGTTTATATGGCTATATTTCGTTCTATGCGGTCGCAAAACAAGCATAGGAAAATGGGTTTTAAAATAAATAATATGATAAATAAAATAAATAATTAAATGGGATAATACTGTAAATGCAAATAAACATAGACTCTGTTTTAATTCGAACGTATTTTGGTATGGGATCTGCTTAGGTTCTTAATTATCTTCATTATTAATGGGTCCTACATTGTAAATGTGAAGTTTTTTATTTTAATATTAATACTTGATATAAACCTATGTTTTTTTTTTAGATTTGTGCAACAAAAGAAACTAGTGAATTATGCTCCAATAATATTGCAGTGTGGAAAATACTACAGCCATGAGGAAGAGAGGCAAGGCTTCAGGAAAAAACTAGGAATAGTTTTATTTAGTTCTGTTCTTGTTGGAAAAGCTCTAGCCGGTAAGTTATGCGACTCTAGTGAAAAATTATACAAGGTCTGTACAACTTGTTTAACTTAAAATACCTTTTTCACTTCAGCCACAAAGTTTATTATTCCATTACAATATATGAATTATATGTTAAGCTACTGAATGTTAAAAACTAAGGGCAAACTTATATGTTATTATACTTATTTGTTATTCTACTTGACACTGGCGAAATCATCGATTGATTTATTGATGGAAGCCATATTTTTTTTTAAAAGAAGAATAATGTTTTAAAATAAATCAACTACCTATGTCAAAGTTGAGATTAAACTTGCATCCTACTACAAAGAAGTAAAGTGAATAAGTGTACACATCTTTGACATTGACTGTACACATTTATGTTCTAACAACTTGCTACTTATTTATTTATTTTATTTTATTTATATATTTCAGGCATCTTACTTTGCTATTCAGTTGGTTAATAATGTGTTAAACTGGCAGTGCTAATTAATGCAAGCAAATGAATGTTCCGTGCCTGCCACCTGATTTGAGCTTTTTTTACATTCAATTATATTATGTTGCAACCTGCCTGGATGACCATGCAGCCTATAGTCACAAATCTAGGGAGGTTTGTAATATATATATTTTTTAAATCAACCTTGTATTTCAGATGATGTTAGTAAATCGAAAAATAAGAAAATAAATGATGGCAGTGAGGATAAGGATGGAGAAATTGAGGCGGGGGAGAAGAAACCAGGCTTGCCTGTGTACAGCGCAGAAGAAGTCAGCAAACATGATTCTACGTAAGTTAATTAACGTGACAAAGTCAGCATAGTGGCAGCCAGTCATTGTAACTGTATGCTGCTTAACAGTGTTATACTTATGAGCCTTCTTTAGGTTAGGTAAGAATTAATCGCTAATATGTGGCAAGCAAAATTCCATGAAACAAGTTTTGGCACTCTTAAAATTCTTATAAATGTGATTCATGTACATAAATATTGAACAGTCAATTTGGCACCTGTTCGAGGGTTAAAGAACTTTGAACCTTAAATATAACAGTTAAATTTCATATCCAAATGGCAACAGTCACGGACATGCGGAACCGCACAGAAAAATTAAACGTAGCCACATCTTATAAGGTTCAATTTACATTAATACCAATGTAAAGTGCGTCTGCTTCTCGTTCCTCAAATTTAATACGTTTGTTTTAAATTTTAAATGCTCATTACGAAAGTGTATTTGTCGGCCTATTCGGTATAAAGCAAGTATTCATAACAATAACTCTCGTATTGAATGGGATGGCCGGGATTAGGGCTTCAGTCCTTGCTCGTAGCCGGACCGCCCGCACATGTAAGACACACTAGTTTTGTTCTTAATAGAATTCAAAATTATTATCTCATTGTTTTATTACACTGAAATAATTAGTGACATAAACAAAACTTTTTTTTTTAGTGACAGCTTTTGGGTAACATATAAGCATGGCGTTTACGATGTCACGTCTTTCCTTTCGTCTCATCCTGGCGGGGAGCAGATCCTCAATGCAGCTGGGCTTAGTATAGAGCCTTTTTGGAATGTTTATGGAATGCATAAGACTAAGGAGATATATACACTTTTGGAGTCGTACAGGATAGGTAAGTTATGATCAGTTACTTAACACATAGTCAACCAGTTTGATTTCTAGGCCACTTCGAACCTTGTCACAGTGACGTTAATAAGGCATCTTTGCGTCTTTTATATAGATGTGACAAGGTACAAAGTGGGCCATATATCAAATTGGTTGACTGTATATATGAGCTTGCATGATTATTGTTACAAACACCAAACTACAATTAAAGCGTAATATAGAATATATACATGAAGGAACAGGAAAGTTAGAGTACAGACAGCACCATCATAGCATCGCTCAAGGGTAGTATGCGATAGAGTTGAAACATGCTTATCCTAAAGGACAGAAAACACCAATGCGACCAATTTCAAGACGGCTGATATGATATCATACCGTTACTAGCCTGCTTAAATTTAGTCGGTTTCTCTGTTGCCCTTCAATACCCAGTGGAGGGTGAGAAATGTTTATATTATACTTAGGGTTTTTTCGTAGTAAGCAATTATCACGATTTGAGACTATGACAAGGAGTAACAATAATAGCGCTTTTTCCGTCATAGCTATTTAAAGTTTAATAAGTCATCCCAACGGCGAGCGACGGCCAAAGATGAGAACGAAAAATCGGAGCCCGGTATCTCGCTCTCGTTTGAATGTTCATGGCGATTATAGAAAACTTTGTAAAAGAGTTATCTTTTTGAACGCCAGATGCGCGTCCTAATTTACCATTACATAACTAGGCTTACGGTTCTCTTAACAATAGTCACTTTCCCTAGGTAATCTTAGAGATGAAGACGTTGTCGACCATTCAGACGACGAAATATGGGTCAAAGAGCCCGTACGTGACCGCAGACTCATCGTCAAGACAGCCAAACCGTTCAACGCGGAGATACCCATGAAGCTGCAAGTGGAACACTTTGACACGCCCAAGTATGACACTCTCTTTTCTTCTCTCTTCTTGTGTCCCTAGGTTATCTCTGTGATAAAGATGTTGTTCGATATTGGACGAGCAGTCCTTTTCTTGACAGCCAAGCCAAGCCTCCCAACGCAGCAACGCATGAAGCTGTGGTAAAATAGAGTGGACACTGCGAATATTCCGTCTCACTTTTTTTTTAACTTCCCATTTTTAAGCAGCATTACTGTTATTTCCTTGAAACCGGCTACAAAAATAGAAACGGTTATAGCGTGGTTTGAATAAAATGTTGTGGACATTTCATTCTTCTTTGAACACCTGCGTAGCAGGTCTAATCGACCTTGTGTTTGTATGGTTAACTCATGAGTTAGTTATTACAGATGGAACAAATGGGCTAAAAAGAACCTTAAATGTTTTGAATGGTTGTCATTGGTCGATCGAATGTTATTGCAACACGACAATTTACTTTCTATGCTACAGACAGTATCATATAGTTCGTTGCAGTCACTATGGTTAAAGCATCATATAGTTCGATGTCACTATGGCCAAATATATCGTAACACGCTACTGCTATGTACATAAAGATCTGTATCGATATATTTGGCCACTTTGGTTTGGTTGCCACTATTTGAAGTTGACTGAACGAATTAGTGAATGTAAAGTACTCGGACTAGTCAACCAATGAAATGTAACAAAAGTACCTACTTACGTTACAGCAATAGAGGGGAGCGGGGGCTCATGCTACATGATGTATGAGATTCCAGTGAATAATGGAGCATTCTCAAACTTCATTATTCACGAATTATTTTGTTTCAGCGAACTCTTCTACGTCCGACAACACATGCCTGTGCCAGAGTTGGCATTCGACACGCACACCCTACGCATCAACATCGCAGGCAGAGGCCCCGTAATGCTCACATTGCAAGATCTGTCCAAGTTTAAGCAGGCTACCTTGCGCGCGGCGCTCATGTGCGCCGGGAACAGGAGGAGCGAGATGAATAAGGTTTCTGTCTCTTCCAACTTGATCGTGCTTGTATTTTGACGCTTCGGGGATCACGGTTTGATGATTAACCGATTTTACCGACCTAAAAAAGAAAATAACTCATAATCGGTTGAGACTGAGTTAATTAACAGCGTTAAAATCGTAAACTCATTATTATAAGGCAGGACATGTAAGGAACTTAATTCTTGGTCAACTGTAAGATATAGTAGTGCGTTTTTTTAAATATATTTGGTTAATAGCAGGCTAACTGACAAATGATACAAATCATAAATTTAGACGAATTCATAAACTTTAACGCTTTACATGTAAATGGTGTTTTGGTCCACGCGATATAGGCTTGTCTAGTGCGGGTACTTACCAAGGGTAGCCCGATGCTCTGTATATGCATGTTAGAGAGTTAAGCTAAGACTTAGCTTATTGTTTTCTTATCTCTAAAAATGATCACTTAGCTGCTAAGTGATCACTGTTTAGATTTAAGGCCACTTATTATTTAATAAATATTTTTCATTTTCATATTGTAAGTGTACATTTCCTTACTTCGCTCTTAACTATTTAATTTCATGTTATGGTGTAAGGTTATGGGGTAATACTTTAAGACAAGATGGTTGCTTTTACGCATGTTTTGTTCCAGGTCTATCACAAAAATGGCTTTAAGTAAGCAGTTGCAATTGTGTATTATACTAATAAGTACCGAAATTAACATAGTAGAATAATTTATATAAAATTTTACCGCGATTAACAGTTTTTATTATGTTTTAGTTTGTAGTTTTTATTAACCACATTGCACACCGCTACCCTCAGAGTATTCATTCTTAAATAATAATAAATATTTTATTATAAATATGCACATGTATATATATTCTACTAAAATATAGATCTCCAATCCCACAGCGGCATGCTCAATGTGATATTTTTTGCGCATGCAACTAATTTAAAATCAAGCATGACAGCCAAAATAGCTAGCATTTGTTTCTAATTCCAAAAAAAAAAAACAATGCCTAATTTAACTTTGCCTAAAGCAGGTTAAACCGGTGAAAGGTCTGAGTTGGCAGGGTGCCATCAGCAACGCGGTCTGGAGCGGCGTGTACCTGCGGGACGTACTCAGACACTGCGGCGTGGACATGGAGCACATGCAAGGGAAGCACAGAATAGTAAGTGTAGAAGTCTGAGTTGGCAGGGTTCCAACAACGTCGGGGAGTGTCACCGTCGAGTGCGATCGTGATCCAGTGGCACTCCCCCTAACGGCAATGCGGACGAAGCCGTGGAGTTTTTAGTGGGTATTCTCCTCCCCTCCTCTAGCAAGAGGAGCAGCGAGAAGAGAGTCCCACATACCCCCTCACTACTATCATCATGGGCCTACCCCAGGCCCGTGATAATAGTAGTGAGCGGGCGTTTTCCCAGCGACGAAAAAAAAGGGAGCCATCAGCAACGCGATATGGAGTGGCGTGTACCATTGCGTGCAATTGTTGTCGCTTCCATTGGATCTGGACAGCGTGCCCTGCGGCCTCCTCCATTCGTTTAATACACACCTTATTATGTTCAACGCTAGCGTCTCAGACCTTACACTAACTATGGCTTAACTCCTTTATCCACGTCCAAACTAATCGACCCACAGTTCACAGGCTCGGACATCGACGCCACGGGCCACAACTTCAGCACGTCCATACCACTCCACATGGCGGTGGACCCCAGCTCCCGTATACTGCTGGCGACACACATGAACGGCGCCGCGCTGCCGCCCGACCACGGGTACCCGCTGCGCGTGGTCGTGCCCGGCGCGCCGGCGGTGCGCAGCGTCAAGTGGCTAGGTGAGTACAGTACTGATGGGTACACATATGAACAGGTTTATGTTAACTTCGACTACGGGTACTCGCTATCGAGAACAGTAGGCCTAGCACATGATTGGCGCAGTAGTATAACGGACAACGCGCGACTTGCGGCGCGCCAAGCGGTTTGTCTGTTCGTTGCGCGGTCAAGACGCGCAATGCACTGCGGTTAGTTGGGATCACACGCACTGAACCGATAAAACGCTTGCCGCGCCGCAATTTGCGTAATGTCGTGCCCAGGCCGTTACGCAGCGAGATAGACTAACTGACTTTTGTACTCTATTAATTAAAGAGGGATGGGTAGTCGTACGAGTACTCGCCGCGAGATATCAATCGCACCAACCATGTGTTCGCCCAGCAGGTCTTGTATTGCCCCATTTCAGGCGGCTATCGAAAAAGTTAAACAAAATAGTCTTAAAAATGAAGTATTATATAAATTGAGCCTCTTACTTCGTGCTTTTCCTCAATCCACACAGGAACGGTTGTTGATGTTACCAAAGGCTCAACGTAACATGTCGCTTAGGCTGCGTATCCACGAGAGACATGCGAGGATGTGTAGCGAAGCGAGTAAGGTTAAGAACTAAGAACCAATAGAATCACATAATTTCCCAATGCTAGCGCGGCACTAGTGTAAACAACTCACAAATACATCCCTCTCTACGCCAGTAGTGGCGGGTCACTACTGGCGTTTGCTTACTCAAGAAGGAGTCAATATCATTTAGCCTTTTCTTCAGGAGTTCAAAAAAAACTGTTTCTTTCGGAAAGTTTGTAATACCGGTGGGAATCGTGTATGGACCCGACGCCGCTGCTCTAAGCATCAACGTAAAACCCCTGGAAGAAGCCCTGCTGTAACCATTTTACTCGTGTTTCGTCAGTTTTTAAATACCTGAACAATTGTTTCTCCAATAGAATCAATAACCATAGGCGATGACGAAAGCTCATCCCACTGGCACAAGCAGGACTACCGCGCCTTCAACCCGTCAAAGACTTGGGAGACCGCTGACTTCGCCACCGCACCGCCCGTGTACAGTCTGCCGGTCACGTCGGCCATATGCGACCCGTCAGACGGAGAGACGGTTAAGATTAAAGATGGCTGCATAGAAGTCAGAGGTACCTATTGTATTTGTCAATGTGTAGAATGTTTTGGCATAGTATTGTAGATTTTTTTGTGTATTGCAGATTAGAGTTAACCCTTTCGTGACTTTGGAGGCAGTTAAGTGTCATACATACAGACTTCATTGGAGTCGTTGGCTAATAGTAACGCAAATATCCTCCTAACCACCGCCCAAAAAAATACATCATACAAATAATGCCCTACTCGGATTTGTTATTTATAGTGTTGGAAATAAAGTAAAATCTCTTGTGTGAAAATCTAAGGAAACAAATGAAATTCAACTCTGTTCCAATTGTATAAAATTCAAATTTCGTTATAATAATCAGTACTACAGGTAGGCCAGTGGGCCTTACGAGGACATAACTCGACGGTTGACAGTGACAGTGACGGTTACCTTTATGAGTTTCCGAATAATTATCTAGAAAAAACTATCAATAGAGTCTGTTTGTGATTAACTGATTACTGATGAAAACAACAAAAACGCAATAATAAAAATATTTAACCGGCATCCATTCTTTAGGCCTCCTCATTTTTTTTCTCACAGGCTACGCATACTCCGGTGGAGGCGCGAAGATCCTCCGTGTGGACATAAGCACGGACCGAGGCCAGTCGTGGGTGGAGGCCGAATGTGTGACGAGCGACGAAGCACCGCCGTATCACTACTCCTGGGCACTGTGGACGGCTCGCCTGCCGGCCGCGAGGGGGGAGGTAAGCATAGCGTGGAGGCATGTGATGTAAAAAACAAAAAAGAAAAAAAAAGTAGCCACTGCCTCACAAACAATTCGCTAGTGAAGCTCAATTTAAGCCATTGATGTATAATAAACGTAGATTCACAATCAGCCCCAAAAAACAAGGCTCTAAAAAAACAGCCGCACGAACAACTTGGGCGATACATTTAGTTAGTCTTCTCTGAACCGCTGTCAGTGCAAGTGTCAACAATGACTGAAAAGTTATTACTTTATCAATAGTGAAGTTTGATACTTAATATTTAGAACACTGAACTCTTTTTTGTTTGATTATATTATCTAAAAGAAGATTATAAATTAGTATTATTAGCATAAATTGGAACGTGATAGAAATGTCATTTAGTGCCATATTTTTGTACATAATTTATTCGCGGGTAGGAGTCTATTTCTTTATGTCAGTGATTTAAGCGGAAAGTCGGCTTGCTTCTTTAAACCCTTTGCTATTTTAGTATCCACTTTGTCTTAGGTTAGGACTTAGTTTATATGTACACTTGCAAATCTTGTCTGTTAATGTTTCTGGTCTATGTCTGTTCTTTTCCCCAATAAAGAAAATAAAAAAATAAAATAAAAATAGTAACTGTCCACATTATACTAAAAATGAACTCTGTTTATATGCGATTAGAATTCACTTTAGTGTGAGGTGACCAGTTATTTAAGGGTAGACAGTAATTGAAACCCCATTAGAAAATATGTTCTTTTTGTAGGGGAACAGAATTCATTTTCAGTATGAAGTGGCCAGTTAAAAGTTAGGTACTAGCATTTTACCCTGGCTGAAGTACAACTATAAATATAAAACTGTATTATTATTTCATAGCTATTCTTATTTAAAGAATACTAAAAAGTGTTATACCCTTTACGATAAGCCCTATCTATGCTGATACCCTTGTTTTATTTTCTCACTAGATGGAGCTGTGGGTGAAAGCTACCGACAGCAACTTCAACACGCAGCCGGAAAAGTTCGACGACATTTGGAATATTCGCGGCATACTCAGCAACGCCTACCACAAGATCACAATTCAAGCCGTCTGATTACTTTGTAAACCTCGTATCTGCAGCTATTATTACAAAAGTGAACTTTATTCCTTATAGGTTTAACGTGTAAAATATCATCGCAACTCATAGTGTTATAATGGTTAAATGTTAAAATATGGAATCCAACTTATCACTCACTCAGCGATACACCCTCAAACGGTGTGTCCTGACTCGGATTCAAAATGGGTACCAGAGCTTACCCGAAACATGTCGATTAGTTCGATAGGTATAATTACACGTGAGTTTATCCGTTTGTAACTATGGCTCACAACAGTTTTAATTATATTACGAAAATTGGCTGACTATACTTATACTCAATCTAGTCCTAATGTACATTTAGGCTAATTGCAAAATCTTTGTGCATAAATTAAGACCTCAACGGCCTAACCTTAACTTTGTCTAATATATTAAATATATCCGACTGTGCAATAGTTCACTGGTCATTTACTAAGGCCAAGAACACACTGAGCCGAGAAACTGCCTGCCTACTACGGCTCAGCGGCGCATGCCTCATATCGTTGGGGACAGTGCAATACCGCGTAACTACAAATATCGATAGAGTTCGAAATTCAAACAATTTACTAAGAAACTGTATATTATTGCATTTGTTGGTTACGCGGTATTGCACTATCCCCGACTATATGTGCACTTTCGGCAAATTACAATCGGCGATAAAAAAATCAATCAACTCGATCGCGTGCGGCAATTTGTTCTTCGCCGTAGCTTATTTATTTTATATTATTTTTAATTTATTTCCAAACGAATTAAGTATAGTCAGCAGCAAGTGATTAAGCATTTGAAGTGTTCACAATGACCTACACGCTCTTATTCTCTTGACAATAGAGATATGTTGACCTCATTTTGAACACCTCAAACAGTTAGCCACTTTGCTGCTGATTTTGCTTAAATTTTAAATAAGCATAAAATTTCGCCAAATTTCATTTTCCTTCTTTCGTTACGAAGTTTAAAAGAATAATTGAGGTCTCATTTAAGTACAAAAAAAAATGCAATTCACTCATTTATTATTTAAATTAGATAAGTCTCTCCTCCTATACACATAAATAAGAATGTATTTAACATTGGGCTAATCACGCATATGAACAATGTTAATTTATTTATTTAATGATAAAACAATTTAAACATGGTATCATAACATAATAATACAATACTAGTATTAAACTTTGTTTGAACAATACTGGTTGTTAATAGGTTGTTATTTTCTTGATTACAATTATTTTTATGTTAATTAATTTTCAAATCAATATACCTTCGTTAAATAATGGTTTTATTTATTTTATTCCGTATATACCTACTTGAAAAAATATCCAGTCAATTATTATTTAGTTGTAACAAACTCTTTAGGAAAAGTATAAATTCATTTGTGCTGTTTTGGACCTTAAATCAAGGCATGAAGATTGGTTTTCGCAAACTTTAACTCTTAAGCAAAAGTAAAAATTCGTTAGCGCGGTTTTGGTCCTTAAATCAAAGTACGAAGATTGATTTTCGCAATCGATTAACGACAGGTCCCTATAGGTATCAAACAGGCAATCTTTTTAATTCGTATTCATGTAGGTACTTATTATTGCATAACAACGGGTTCCGATATATACAACCGGTTGAGTGGCAGATAATTAAACAGTTATATTGACCTTACACAATTAAATAACTTAACAATTTAATTACCTACTATCACAATGGTTAGTGTCAACTAACTTATCTCTTATCACTTCGTATTCTAAAACAGAGCAAAATGCTCGCGTTCAGACAACTGTACACAAGTACGCTAATATCTAGCGCGTTAAAAAGTGGTGTTACAAAAATTCATACACAGAATTCGCTATTCAAACAAACTGATACATTAAAGCTTGTCATAAGTGGACAGGCTTTACAATTTCCTTACGTGTGGTTGCGGGACAACTGCCAGTGTGAAGAATGTTTTCACGGATCAGCGAAAAGCAGAACAGTTGATTGGAGCAAATTCAATTTAAAAGTAAAGCCGAAAGATGTTCATAAAGGCGAAAACTCTGTGAAGCTAACGTGGAATGACGGGCACATTTCGGAATTCAAGTTCAACTGGCTGAAATTCAGAAATTTTACCTCGGAAAATAAGAAAAAATACGACACTGCTATTTATAAACCAGCAAAACTCGCATGGGATGGTAACGATTTTCAAAAGATCTGTTCCAAACATGACTATAATGAGATCTTGAACTCAAACAAAGCTCTGTTCAGTTGGTTACACAATTTATCAGTTTATGGAGTAGCTTTAATACAAAACACACCAAACTCTGCTACAGCTATAGATGAAATCGTGAACACGATTGGATTTACGCGGAGAACACATTATGGCGTCAAATTTGTAGTTCAAAATGTAGCTAACACAAGTAACGTAGCATATTTAAACACCAATTTGCAAGTGCATATTGACTTGCCTTATTATGAATATTGCCCGGGAGTAAATATGTTACATTGTTTGGAGCAAACTGAAAGTCAAGGCGGAGAAAACATTCTCTCTGATGCTCACTATATTGCATCGTACATGAGACAGAACTATCCCAAACAGTTCAAACTGTTGACTGATGTTGAAATAGAATGGAGTGACATTGGTACTGAAGATGGTAATGAATTCTTCAAACTCTACAGATCGCCAGTTATTTGCTTAGATAGACATGGTGAAGTCACAAGGATAAATTTCTCCGTACCTCAAAGAGGAAATTACTTCCCTGGGCCAATAGAACTTGTTGAACCTTGGTATGAAGCATGGGCTTTATTCCTAAATTTAAACCACCATTTCTCTGCTAAATTCAAAACTAAAGCCGGAGACATTTTGACATTTGATAACATAAGATTGTTGCACGGCCGGAATGCTTATGAAGACAGTTCTACAAATGTTCGAAAATTGATTGGTGCATATGTGGATTGGGACGAGATATATTCCCGGTGGAGATGTTTAAAAGTTAAGTTGGAAAACTTGGATGGAGTTTAAAATATTAACGTTATTGTGAATAAAACATAATTATAGTAACAGTATACTTATATTTATTACACATCAATCTAATAATGAAATTATAACAGTAATCATTATAAAAACAGTTGTTAAAACTAACAAGTTTTAATAATTAATCCTCTATGAATAAATTACAAGTCCTTACTTCATTTCTATATATGTATCAATGTTATAGCATCTTACATTAAACCTCCTTAATGGAATAATGTTATTTAACTCCGCTCCTGCTTCCTGCACTTCAACAAATGGAAAGTCTTCTAAATCAGGATTATTAGCTAAAGTAACGGCGGTAGATTCATTAGTGTGTATAAATATAGAAAAGCTACAGTCATCAGGAACTGAAAACTTATCTCTATTGCTGGCCAAATTCAAACAAAACGCTCGTAGATTTAGCTCAGTTTGGACCAAATAAGCGTCCAAACTTTCGTCGGACTGATGCTGTTTTTCGAAATCGAAAATAAATTTAATTACCGGTTTGTAATGTTCATCTGTTACAGAAAACTCCACCCGTTTCATTTGGTCGCTTTTCAAACATTCTGCAATATTTTTAAGGCATAAGTCGAGATATTGGTTGACTTCAGGATGTATGCACCTGTAAACTACCACGCTGTATTTCTTTCTGGTTTCGAAGACACTTTGGGGATACACGGAGGCGTAGTGCAGGATGTTGTGGAAAGCAACGGCCAGAAATTCAATTGTAATATCCACAAAGCAGTTATCGTTATCAAACATCGTTGAAACTAAATGATAAAAGTATATATGTTTCAACAAACCATTAACAATTTGTTATATTCACTGCTTCCTTACAACAACAAAACGATCAAACGAATTTTAAACAAGTTTACATGCCATTGCCATTGACATGCCATGACATTGACATTTGACAAATTGACATTGAATTAACGTTTGCGTTCCTAATCACGCAGTGAATTCAGTGAAACTATAAAAGACGTTATATGAGCAATTCTCAAAAAGTTTGTACATTTGGATCACGTCTTCGATTTTGATTAAAAGCGGTACACTGATAGAGCAAATGATGCTTAGCAAGATCTACCATATTTCCCAAAATGTCCCATAAATTTTCCATACAAAATTTTTTGTTACCAAATTTCTATAGACTTTCGGTTCCGTGTCATTGTTGTACGGGTAAGGCCTATAAACGTCCCCATAAAAGTTAAATAAATGATATATCTAGTCAGAATTATATTCTTTATCTTCTGGTGTAGTCTGTTGTTCTTTTTTGTGAATCATGATTTCAAGACAAAAACAGTGTTTATATTATTACCTATCTGACGTGAACGTTCTATTTCGTTTGCTAGATATAAGGAAATAAGATGGTCAATATAATTAATTTCATTAGATAGATACACATTTTGTGTAGCCATATCAACAGATGTGACTGTACAAGAAACTTAAGGTGCTGCAAGTTTGGTATGATTTATAATAAACAAAAATGGCAACTTAGAATTGAAATTTATTTACCATAATTTAAGTATTTTACACTACAATAACAGCGCTTTGACAATCTTCTTACTTCCTTTACTTGTCTGGAATGGCATCAAGCCCCTGGAATGGTAAAATATTATGAGTTTAGTAAGGTCAAAACGATGTTTTTAAGCTAACTGGAAAATAACTAATCATAAAAATAAGTTTTTTTTCTTTAAAAAAGAAGGTTGAAGAGCTGCCTGAAAACCGAAAGCCTGAGACAGGATGAAGACAGACCTAGTTTGCTGCAACCCCCAGAAGCCTGGCCTTTAGTGGGCCTGCACTGACAGAGACCTAAATTACAAACACCAACTTCACTACAAAATACATGGCCAGTCTGATACTGGCAAATAAAATCTAAGAAATTATAGGTCCATACATTTGACAGTTTTACTAGATGCAGCACAGGGAGTCAGACACACAGTTTTTCTCTTTACACACTTTGTCGGTTTTTCTTTACAACTACTTACGTTTACTTTGTAGGGGTTGCCAGTCAGTCTCACATCACGCTGGTATGAGTGGCGGTCCCATCTATCAAGCAAGGAACGTCTGTAATGCTGAAACATAAAAGTTGTTGTAATGCTTCAACAAAGCTCGGCAAAGTTTCTGAAACAGTATTATTTTGTGGAAAGAGCTGAATGTTGTATATACTTTTTTTTATGGCAATGGAACCTTTATATATCGACGGTGGAAATTTCAAATGTCGTAAGGGACATACTTTTATATGTGACTTACGACATTTGAAATTTCCACTGTCTATATATTATATGTATTATGCTAAAATACTAGTAAATGACATTTAAAGTTAAGTTTCGTTAGTTGGTTTAAGCTTCAATTTAAGTATGTTTTAGTGTAAGTAGGGTCGAATGTCAAATAACCTCCCCCCACTTCAGTTTCAGTTTGGATAACCCGAATTCTTTAACTTCACAATCACATAGCTTATAGCTATCTATCGTGTGTTACTGCAGTCAAACCTAGTGACAAACTATTTTGGAAAGTTATTTATATTGCCAAAGTAATGAGCTCGTCTTTAAGAAATCGTTCAACCTCCGAGGTTTAGTGATAAAATAACTAATCTGTGAACTGCAAAAATAATCATAGTGTTACCTAACAGGTTGTTTTGGTACGGTACTTACGTTTCCTACCACTAGGTTGTGGCAATGATACAGGCCCCATCCAGGCAAGCCTAGGGCTGCTGTAATAATGCAAAAACTAGGCAGAATTTCGTACCACATTTTATTTAGTCGCCAATCAAAATATTACAGAAATATTGTACTCGTTCGTAAAGTGACAGTAGACTGTGTGTTGCCAGTAAATTTATTTGAAACGAAGAAGAAAATGAAGGATAAACGTAAGTAGAGATCCAATAAATGTATATTATTATTAAACTATAAAATTTTGCCTAATATACGTTTGCCGGCGATACTTGAGTTGCGGTTATACCCGGCATAGTAAAGTTCAAAGTTCAATTTTAGTTCAAAGTTCACTCAATAGTTAAATTTTATTGACCAACTGGAAAATAACTATATTCCTCCAGTTTTTAGTAGTCAGGATACTTTACTGATATTATATATATATGTATATATATTTGCGGTTAAATAACTCCTAAATGTTGTTATCGTTTACGATTAATAGGTATAAGAGTTCATTTATTGAGCAATAGTATTTTTGGAAATAAAATTATAAGTATTCTGAAATACTTGGTACGAAATATTGGACCCAGGTTGATACCCGGGGCCGGGTGTATGGGTAGATAACAGCAACCAGAAACGGTCAGTACCGTCTCTTTAGACCGGTGGACATACTCCAATCACCAACCCGCTTGCCAAGTGTGGCGATTATGGACTTGGACCGTTCATGATGTTATAATGACCCAATAGAGACCATTTTTTACACAAAATAATTGTATTTTCTTAAAGGATCTTTAATAAAATGAAATAAATGTTTATGTACGATGGATAAATTACGCAAATTGCAATTTATATTAACTGAGAACGGATGATTTACTATTCAATAATGCAAACTATAATACAAATTGTAAAAGCCGAATGTTGTGCACACTAAGTAGGTATACCAAATGTAACTACAACGGGATAATGTTACACGATTTGGCCCTTACATTTCCATTGAACAAATAATGCGCCCACCACAGCCCATAGCCTGGCAAGGCCATTGACCCAAAAATAATAAAATAAGATGGAAGAATATTAAACCACATATTAAATAAATATTGATGACAAAGTCGCGAGTAGCACTTCAATGATTTTTATAGTAAGATGACAAGTAAAGTCACTAAATGATTATTGGCCAGTATCGTCTGACGACCTTTGCTTCTTGCTATAATACTACTCTTTTCGATCAATTCCATCATCCTTTCCAAGACCGTTCCCAAAATTATCTCACATGACTGCATCGAAGGTAATGGTGTCCTGGTGTAACCTTCGTGGCGTAGCATAGGGCCATTATCCGATTTCTCAAAAAAGTCCTACATGCGACAGGTTTGGTGAAGTGGGTAGTAACCCTGCCTATGGAGCCGATGGTCCTTGGTTCAAATCCCAGTAAGGGTATTTGTTTGTGTGATGAACACAGATATTTGTTCCCGATTCATGGGTGTTTCACCATGTTTCACATATGTATGTAAGTATTTGCATATTAGTATGTAAGTATTTGTATATTGTTGGCTGAGTGAGTGATACAACAGCCTTCTTGAGCTTACTGTGGTGCTCAGTCAATTTGTGTAAAAATGTCCTGTAATATTTATGTCACTATATTTAATGACAGAGAGAATCATAATGTATTTTTAATTAGTTAAATAAAATATTTATACTGCAACATTTTTTTTCTTGGCAACACTAGATATCGGGTCATCAAAAATGGCAGACGCACCGATCGACTGTGAGTTCCCTGTTTGGGGATTATTGCCGAAAAAAGAGACCGGGGTTGTTTCGTTTTTGAATAAAAATCCTCTATACGATGGCCGAGACACCATTATTGCAATTTTCGATTCAGGTGTCGACCCAGCAGCGTCTGGTCTTCAGGTAAAAAGTTGTCTCGTCATGGTTTGTTTCGTCCGTATTTTAGTGGTTTTATGATAATACTTATTGGTTGTGCTGACTTTCAGGTGACGAGCACCGGTGAGACGAAGGTTATTGAGAGGTTCGACTGTAGTGGTTGCGGCGATGTGGACACTAGTACGATTATACGAAAAGTTGTTGACGGATGTATTACCGGCCTTACGGGGCGCAAATTGAAGGCAAGTTTCCATTCGTGACCTAATTATTTTATTAAAAACATTGCACTATTAACTTGTGCATTAGATTTTTCGATTATTGTATAATTTGGAGTAATGTTACAATACAATAAAACTATATATACTGTTGTTTAGATTCCAGAATCATGGAAGAACCCATCAGGTGAATGGAGGGTGGGTGTACTGTACCCATTTAGCTTGTATCCGTCGAAATTAAAGGAGCGCATTCAAGAGCATAGGAAGGAGCATTTGTGGGATGTTGGACACAAGCCAGCTTATGCTGAGTCTAACAAACAGCTGCAGGACTTTGAAAATGATGTTGGTTAGTATTTGTTTCGGCCAATGTATGTCACAATTCTTAACTTCTTAAGAAAATTTTCCAAGTTCAAGCTTTAGTAAAATACACAACAATAAATAATTCTATAAAATATGCCAAAAAAATATTAGTTATTTACTTATTATAGTACAAGTTAATTGACTTGGCCTTTGTGAAACACAAGCATTACCTTTCATCTTGGCCTAAAAGACTTTCTAGGCTAAATATCTGGAATGTTCACTTCAAAAGTTCAAATTTCTAAACCAATTCTAGTGAATTTTTTTTAAGCCTCCTAATCATTAGTGTGTCAGATGTCAGAGGGTGAAAAGTGAATACTTATGTTGCCAAATTAATGAGAAACTAGTAGGGATAACTTTTTGTGAAGTGTCCCCTAAACATTATCTACAACCAAATAGATAAACAGATCAAAATAAATATCTGCGGCTCTAGTGAAAAACTGTATAAGTTTCATACCAGCTGTTTGTCACTTGAACGCTTTTTCATTAGGGTCGCAGATATGACATATGACCATTCTCGAATATAACTAAACCTGTAGATTTTTCACATTTCATAGAGATCATTAAAACTTTGATAAAAATGCTTTTCCAGTATCAAAGAATCCAACCCTTAGCCCTGAAGACAAGTTGCTCAAGGAAGAGTTGGAGACCAGGGTGGAAGTATTGCAGGCCTCCGAGAAGAAGTATACTGACCTTGGGCCTACTTATGACTGTGTGTTGTTCAATGATGGGACTTCATGGAGGTAATTTGAAATACAAATACAAAAAAAATATTTCTTTGCCAAGACGGTTATAACAGATAATATTGTCAAGTGACAATCAAAACTCACTAACTCCTAAAAAATAATTAAACAAAAATCAACCTTATTTAGGTATTAATATGATTGACTATGGCTGTTAACTTGTGGTAATAATTAGTGAGTTTTAGTTGCCACCAGACAATATTTAAAAGTGTACATAGAAAAATATTTGTCAGTTACAATTATTTTAAGATTCTTACAAGATAGTAATCAGTAGCCCTCACATTATGTCAAGAGAACTATTATTTACGCTCACAATGCTACTTGCTCATAAAGAATAGCATATAATTATGTACTTAAACTCAATGCTCATTGAAATGTGAGTAATATGACTATAGAATGGCTACTAAGGACAAAACTAATTATTTAATGTATTTATTCTTTGGTTTTTTTGTAGTGATGTTAATATTATTACATTATATAATTATAGAGGCTGTAAATAAATAAATATCATCCATATTTATACTCAGACGGTATGTTTGGTTACTTTTTCTTAAGTTATGACATACCTTTCTAAATTAACTATAAAATGTGTAATAGCTCTTAAAATTCGTGAAGGCGAGTAGATTATTATATTTAAACATTCTATAAAACAACTAAAACGGATTAAATCGCGTATACTAATTTGTTTTATTTCATGAGTAATTATCGCGGCAACCAAAGACAATATTAAACATTCTAGCTATAGAAATGAGATATATCCAAGGTATACAAGCAAATAATTATCTTTACTACTGCACTGTCAACTATGACCATGAGTGTAGCTTATCCAAAAAATAATGATAATTTGCAACACACACTTCTCTTATGATTATACATTTGGATATTTCCCAGTTTTAAGCATACATTTATTTCCAGAGCATGCATAGACACATCTGAGAGTGGGGACTTGGCCTCCGGACCGTGCCTTGGCGAGTACAGCATTACTCATGAGCACTCGCACCTCACTGAGCTAGATGAGATGACGGTCAGCATCAATGTTCATGACGAGGGACGTACGCTTGAAGTCGTCGCTATGTGCTGTGAGTATATGTATACTTCATCTAAGGCTCAAAATATTTTATACTTGAAATAGAACAACTAAAGCGGATTAAATCGCGTATACTAATTTAAACTTCATCTCGACGTTTCGACCCCTTTAGCAGCATTTGTAGTCATCGGGTGGTCCACCCGCGATTTATTCCGTTTTAGTTGTTTTATTTCATGAGTAATTGTTGCGGCAATCAAAGACAATATCATTTTGTTCTTCTTTCCTTTGGTTAATAGTTAGGTTCTGTGTATAAAATAAGTTATATTTATGATTCCCACTAAGATGAACAGAAAATGATGTCTACCCGGATTAGAGTCTAAAAAAGTAGGGCTGTAATATTTTAACTTTGGTCATGTGAGTCGTGTCCATATGAAAAAATATGTGAAAAAGTTCCTTTTTGACCTGATATCTTCCTAAATTGAACTCTTTTCAGCATATCATATCTAGCGTTAAATTTAGCGTATGTTGGGCCTGTCATTGACGGTAAATATACTTGTTTTAAAAATCCTACTTAACTTTTCCTTGAGTTAAATTTTCATATTAAACCTTGATCTCATTATCTGTAAATCTGTATACAGGATATAATTATCTATTTAGGTAATTCCTTCATATTGTTAGATTGTCCAAATAAAACAATTGACCAAATAATGAAAACCGGCGAAGACGAAATCTGGTTTCCGATCCTTGATAAAACCCCTTGATGGGAATGCGCTGTTTGTGTGATTCATAGGACATGGATTTATTTTAAGATCTTAGTTAATACAAGGCTTATAAAAATATGAAACCAAAGTTGAACGAAAAATAGCTTTTACAAAATCCATACATCAATTTTAACCTCTTACAGCAACTCACGGCACGCACGTAGCCGCTATAGCAGCTGGCTACTTCCCCGATGAGCCAGACAAGAATGGAGTTGCTCCCGGAGCAAAAATCATCTCCCTCACTATTGGAGACAGTAGACTTGTTTCTATGGAGACCGGCACGGCGCTGGTCAGAGCGTGCATTAAAGTCATGGAGCTTAGTAAACGAATGAAGATTGATGTGATAAATATGAGCTATGGGGAGCATGCTCATTGGTGCAATACTGGGTAAGACTTCCAATTACGTTTTAGATTTTTTCATATTTCGGGACCATCTTACACAAATCGACCTAGTTATACGGTAAGCTCAGTAAGGTTTGTGTTGTAGGTACTAGACGACGATATATATAATAGATAGATACATATAAATACTTATACATAGAAAACACCCATGACTCAGGAACAAATATCTGTGCTCATCACACAAATAAATGCTCTAACTGGGATTTGAACCCAGGACCATCGGCTTCATAGGTAGGGTCACTACCCACTAGGCCAGACCAGTTTTCAGATGTTGAACTAAATAGTATTGTAGATATAGTAGTGTGGAAATATTGACAGTCTTCATTGTGTAGGATATATGCATATTTTTTTTGTGTTTTGTATTTATAGATATTACCGATGATTTATTCTCAAAGATGTCATATAAATGGACTATCTTTTGAATTTTTCATTTAACTAAGTCACTCTCTTGTTCACTGAAGAATTAAGATGCACATTACCTCACCTATAGATCTAAGTATTACTTGTTGGTTCTTGCTCACACATAGACATATACACTATCAATCTATATATATAAATCTCAAAGTCCTGACTGACTGACTGACTCACTTAAATCAACGCACAGCCCAAACCGCTGGGTCTAAAGTTTCCAAACTCGGCACACAGGTTTCTTATAAGGTCTAGGGGTGCACTAAGAAAGGATTTTTAAAAATTCACCCTCTAAGGGGTGAAATGGGGTCCAAAGTTTGTATGGGGATTTATGATTAGTTACGCCAATTAATTTGAAACTTCACAATAGTATTCCTAACGACAAATGAGTAAACACGTGTTTCAGCATTTTTGAGAATTCAACCCCTAATAGGAGAAAATGGGGTTTAAAAAGTCTGAAAACGACATGTGTATGTTTCCTATGGTTAATCGGGTCGCTGTTGACAAAAACAACAACGGTTTTAAAATATGTGCACTAAAAAAGTATTTTTCAAAAGAGGGTAAGTATATAAAAAGAATTACATTTCACACTCTTCACAGTAGTACTTAATAAGGAACAAGATGAGTAATTTCAGCGTCATTTGATATGAAATGAGATGAGCGTTTTTTAATCGCTTATGGGGTTGGAATGTAGGTACAGTCATACGCAAATGAAGGTGTCAAAAGTCCGTATTGCCTTTAAATAAAGATGTGCTACACTGCACAAATGTGCAGTCGTTTGTAGACGTTTCATATACTTAATAGGCATAAAAAAATTGGCTAAGTGCGAGTCAGACTCGCGCGCGAAGAGTTCCGTATCATTGGTAAATAAAACAGTTTTTTATGGTAACACTTTTCATAAGATATAGCCGTCAGACAGACAGACAGACCGACGTTTTAAGTCTAAGCAATAAGGTTCCGTTCTTACAATTTGGGTACGGAATCCTAAGAAAGCGAAGTTTTACGGGAAAGTGGTTTAAAAGTTTAAGTGTTAACACACATAGGTACATACATACAACAGGCGGTGTTCTAAGCTACTAAGCTAAGCTTGTTAGCTAGAGACGTATGAACCTTATTGCTACGACATAAAGTTCATACGTGTCTAATTAACAGTGTTGTTTGCAATTCAATTATACTTAATCCTTCGATTCCAAATTCCAAATATTCAAATACGGATTACTTAAGTTCGCCGCCCCCCGCGCTCCGCCGTCGTCGGGTATATAAGCCTAGCTTTTGTAAAATTACAATTGTAAAACAAACAAATATATTTGAAAAATCCTTTCAGTAGTGTGTGTGTGTAGCCCATTTATAGATAAAGGCTATATATCATAAGCGAAGACCAAAAGTAACTATTCTACGCGGACGAAGTCGCGGGCAGAAGCTAGTACTATCATATATCTGCGTGACACAAATTTGAATAAGGAGGTAATGTTTCGTGAACGACATTGACCTCGTGGTCTCGGAAGACCCGTTAAAGTTGATATCAACATCTTCTAGCCGCGCGAGTTTATCGAACTACCCACACTTCCGAGGGACTTGTGCATCTTGTTTATCAACTTTAACATTTTGCGCACTAGGAATGTCACTCGGTCGCCAAAGTGGCGATAAATAATTCCAACTACAAGCCAATCACTCCCGCCTCACAGTTACGCGTGTATGAAAAATAACTATTTTACTTGTACAGGAGGGTGGGCGACATAATTTGCGAGGTGGTGAACCGCTACGGCGTGTCGTGGGTTGTGTCGGCGGGCAACCACGGCCCGGCGCTGTGCACCGTCGGCGCGCCGCCGGACATCGCGCAACCTGTGCTCATTGGTAACTAGAGCATTAAACTTGTATAAAGAGATGAATTTGAGGACTTAAGTAAAATCAATATAATGCTTTTAAATTCGACTATAATATCATTAATTATTTCCATTAGACCATCTACTGTAATCGTGCAGGTGTGGGAGCGTACGTGTCGCCGGACATGAGCAGTGCGGCGTACTCCATGCGCGCGCGGGTGGCGGGCGGCGCCTTCTCGTGGAGCTCGCGCGGCCCGTGCGCCGACGGCGCGCCCGGCGTCACCGCCTGCGCGCCCGGCGGCGCCGTGGCCTCCGTCGCCAGGTACGTGGCTGCACTGTGGCACGTGGCGCCGGACACGAGCACGCGGGTGGCGGGCGGCGCCGTGGCCTCCGTCGCCAGGTACGTGGCTGCACTGTGGCACGTGGCGCCGGACACGAGCACGCGGGTGGCGGGCGGCGCCGTGGCCTCCGTCGCCAGGTACGTGGCTGCACTGTGGCACGTGGCGCCGGACACGAGCACGCGGGTGGCGGGCGGCGCCGTGGCCTCCGTCGCCAGGTACGTGGCTGCACTGTGGCACGTGGCGCCGGACACGAGCACGCGGGTGGCGGGCGGCGCCGTGGCCTCCGTCGCCAGGTACGTGGCTGCACTGTGGCACGTGGCGCCGGACACGAGCACGCGGGTGGCGGGCGGCGCCGTGGCCTCCGTCGCCAGGTACGTGGCTGCACTGTGGCACGTGGCGCCGGACACGAGCACGCGGGTGGCGGGCGGCGCCGTGGCCTCCGTCGCCAGGTACGTGGCTGCACTGTGGCACGTGGCGCCGGACACGAGCACGCGGGTGGCGGGCGGCGCCGTGGCCTCCGTCGCCAGGTACGCGCCAGGTACGTGGCTGCACTGTGGCACGTGGCGCCGGACACGAGCACGCGGGTGGCGGGCGGCGCCGTGGCCTCCGTCGCCAGGTACGTGGCTGCACTGTGGCACGTGGCGCCGGACACGAGCACGCGGGTGGCGGGCGGCGCCTTCTCGTGGAGCTCGCGCGGCCCGTGCGCCGACGGCGCGCCCGGCGTCACCGCCTGCGCGCCCGGCGGCGCCGTGGCCTCCGTCGCCAGGTACGTGGCTGCACTGTGGCACGTGGCGCCGGACACGAGCACGCGGGTGGCGGGCGGCGCCGTGGCCTCCGTCGCCAGGTACGTGGCTGCACTGTGGCACGTGGCGCCCGGCGTCACCGCCTGCGCGCCCGGCGGCGCCGTGGCCTCCGTCGCCAGGTACGTGGCTGCACTGTGGCACGTGGCGCCGGACACGAGCACGCGGGTGGCGGGCGGCACCTTCTCGTGGAGCTCGCGCGGCCCGTGCGCCGACGGCGCGCCCGGCGTCACCGCCTGCGCGCCCGGCGGCGCCGTGGCCTCCGTCGCCAGGTACGTGGCTGCACTGTGGCACGTGGCGCCGGACACGAGCACGCGGGTGGCGGGCGGCGCCGTGGCCTCCGTCGCCAGGTACGTGGCTGCACTGTGGCACGTGGCGCCGGACACGAGCACGCGGGTGGCGGGCGGCGCCGTGGCCTCCGTCGCCAGGTACGTGGCTGCACTGTGGCACGTGGCGCCGGACACGAGCACGCGGGTGGCGGGCGGCGCCTTCTCGTGGAGCTCGCGCGGCCCGTGCGCCGACGGCGCGCCCGGCGTCACCGCCTGCGCGCCCGGCGGCGCCGTGACCTCCGTCGCCAGGTACGTGGCTGCACTGTGGCACGTGGCGCCGGACACGAGCACGCGGCGTGCTGCATGCGCGCGGGTGCGGGAAGCGCCTTCTATTGGAGCGAGATAGATACGCTCGATTGAGATCGAGATACTGACATTCCGCACCTAAAATACACTTATAGTATTCTACTATACTTTATACAAGTAAATTTCATTCATATATTTGTTACAGGTTTACATTAAAAAACTCTCAACTAATGAACGGTACATCAATGGCCGCCCCCCATGTCGCCGGTATCGTCGGTAAGTTAAAATTTTAAAATTTTTGGTATTACAATTGCAACTTTCATCTAATTAGAAAACAACACGTGATGATATAAATCAAATCAATTTTAAAAACGCATCTCAAACCTAACATGCCATTAATAATAATAATTTCGACCCTTTTTGTCTATCTAAAAAAGAATGAAGTACTTAGTTTTTTTTTCATTATTTTTTGAACAAAACAATACAAATCTAAAAATCGTTTTGTATTGTGGAACTTAACACATTGAACGCCAGTAACCCGCCAGTTCGGGTTCTCTTGTCGCAGCGGCTTTTTACCACAGGAAAATTCACGGGTTTTGTCCACAATCGTAGCGTGAATGGTGGCATTGAATATGTTAATAGGATACATAACGAATATGTTCTCCTAGTATTTGAAGTGCAATATTTATTACAATTACTACTAATATCATCTTTAAATCATCTTCTCTTACAGCTGCACTCATCTCCGGTTTAAAAGCCAAAGAGCTTTCATATTCTCCATACTCTATTAAGAGAGCCATAGAGAATTCTGCGACATATCTCAACAGCGTGGAACCGTGGGCCCAGGGCTGCGGACTTATCAATATCGAAAAGGTAAACATAATAATTTTATGGAGCTTGTTAGTGTTTGTATCTACGAGTATAAATTCTATAGGGAAATTCACATACGCCAATAAAAATGGATCAAATCTACACTCAATAGATATGTCATAAGTTATGACTCATAACTGTCATAAGACTGCTTTTTGTACATTTTTACCGTGCATTAAAGTTTTAAATAATAATATTCTTTTGTGCATTCGTAATATCATTAGGTAGCCTCGGCTGTTTTAAACAGTCTTGGAGATTATATGTGTCATTATCTAGGAAAAGGGACCTTATTGTCGGTGATACGTCGAATCGCGTTGCATTTGTATTGTATCGTCTTGAACAACGACATAAGCGCCATCGACAATAAGGTCCCTTTTCGTAAAGCTAAAAACGGAGGTTCAAGTCCGCCTCGGACACTAGTCAGCTGGTTAGTATGGCATCTACAGGTCCTGATGAACGGAAGGGGTGTCAGTGTTTCGCTATCTGTCTCGCTATACACGTTTGACCTTCCGTAAACACACGTCCCGTATAGTTATACCGCTTCAATACCTCACGAACAAACTCGGTTATGTGTTAGGCCTGTAGTTATCCCGTGACTAGATAACTTTTCGTCTCTTTCTAACCGCTGAACTATATTTGATTCCTTTCTTTCAGACTTTCGATCATCTCACAGCATATCATAAAGAACCGGAACGTGACGTCACATTCAGTCTTCAGTGCGGACCGAACAATGGCAAAGGCATCCTGCTGCGACCCAAATTGAACGATGTGCCCAAAGACATAGGGATCACAATCCAACCGCAGTTCTTGCAAAGCCATTTGGATATGGAGAGTGAGTATCAATGTTATGGTATGGTTAGATCTATTTTAAAAGGCGCTTTTATCATACGCTTTGCAATCGACGAATGATTTGAATGAAATTTAAGCTATTATTGATTGGAATAGAATCGTATTTCTTTTGATTTGCATATATTTTTTTTATTTTGAAGGAATATAAATATATTTTATTTACACTTTCTTAACTCAATCATGAACTTCTTAAGTTTTTAAAATTATATTTTAAACTTTTTTATATACTTTTAGTACCTCCCTTTTTCCTTCGCCTTTTCCTTAATCCCTATAATTCCTCCCTGTAATTCAATACCTATGGCTTTTAAAGAGAATGACGTAATAGAAACATTCCATACAGCTCTTTTTCACAGAGACGGAAATTTCTCATTATTCCGAAATCTTCTATATTTCTTCTTTAAAAATAATCTGTTTTTGCGACTTGGATATCTATACATATGTACAAGGCTTTACAGAGCCATCATACTCTAGACACGTTATATTTTCTCATTGCGAATAAGGCAAAAGAAAAGTGGGTAAATAATTACTCTTAACCACTTTTAATTTTGTTCAACATGTGTTTTTATTTCCTTAGGCCCAACAAAAAGTAACACGTGTTGTTCTGATGCTGTTTTTATTTTACACCGGTTCTTTGACGGTATGTTCTTCGTTCAGTGATATGTAGAGTAGAGTAGCCAGAACAAGCGAAAACGTTAAGGCTGATTATAGTACATATTTGTAATATTTATTACTTTAGTACACACAGCAACACTATTAACTGTACATCGGTGGACTTTATGCCTTATATAATAAGGTCTACCAATGTATAGCTAGGAGTGTTGTTGACTGTACATAGCTATTACACTGTTTATTCGGACTTATGAGCGCCAAAGCCAAAAAGTATACGTAAAACTGTCCCAAACGCCATTGCGTTATCTATATTTTTTCAGTATCATTATGGTATATGCTATGGCGTCTGGGATACAGTTTTCCGATGACAAGTTGGGCGGAGAAAAGGTTCAAACATGTAAAACTAAGGCACCGCGAGCTAGTAAGCTATGAGCTATCAACTATTTCAGGGGACAAAAGATAATCGCTCCCGTGTAAATAAAAGGGATATATATATATTTATAGCTCATCGCCTGGCTATGACATGTATGTCTCTTTTATTTACACGGGATCGATTATCTTTTGTCCCCTGAAGTAGTTAATAGCTCATAGCTTACCAGCTCGCGGTGGGACCAGTGCCTAAAGCAGATATTATCAGGGTTATTGCGGTCGATTTTACGTGTAATGTCGATATGACATGGTTCATCCGTGGCTGTTAGATAGATTTTTTTTTTAATAATTAATCTGATGCATTAGTAACAAACAGATACACCAAAAGCTATATAGCCTGACGTTTGCAGACAAAATGCTGATACCGCGGCAGATCGACTTCGCCATGAACCTGGCTCTGTCCTGTAACGCCGAGTGGGTCTCGGCTCCCGCCTTTCTGTCCTTAGCGAACACCCCGAGGCCCGTGTCTGTTAGGATACAGACTGCTTCATTGCCTTCAGGACCACATTATACAAGGTAAATGCAAAAACTAAAGTGAAGTTTTCTTGCAGCAAGTAGGTACGCAGCTATATGCAAAAATGAAATAGGTTTAGTTTTAAAGACATTTATTCTAAGACAAATACATTACTTCCATGAGAACATGGTTAATTACACATCAACAAGTATTCAATTACATTGTTGTCACCGCAAGGTAGAAAGATCCAAAACTTAGGTTTGACAACACATACAATTTAAATAAATAATGGGTAAATCAAGCATTGACAATTACTGAACAAAAAAAAAAGAAAATAATGTTATTTATGGGAAAAGCGATATTTATATCTCATTCTTCCTTATAGTTGCGTCCCTGCTTGCTTCAAGAAAACTTGCAAGTGTAAACTTCGCTTAAAGCTATATACCGCGCCGTGAACGCAAAAGGGTTTTAGTTTTAAACATTTCGGTGATTCGGTGAGTTCGGACTTTCGGTGCGGTGTCGGATGTCGGACAGTGCCTCGTTTCGCTGCCAAAGGGTCAAATTAGTTGTGCGTACATAAATGACATTATTTTTTATTATGCAGAAACGTCTGCTAGCGAATATCTTCGATATTTAAATCGAAAGGAAAATAGAAAATTTTTGACTCGCATATTTAAATATCATAAATAACATATTTATAATGCCTTGATTCGTTGCGACGACGTAGCATACACACTAATGAGGCCAGGCTCTCATTAGGAAAATGTTGCTGATCCAGGTTTCTATTGCTGCAAGACCTGTATCTGCAAGCAATGTTACTCTACTATTAGCGATGAAAATGGCGGAAGATTTATGTTGTTTCTTTTGAAACTTTGTATCTTTTACACACAACACTACATACCTGAAAGGTAGTAGTGCTATTGTGGCTGTGGTCTTCTTTAAGGCAGAGGACCTGGGTATGTCCTTAAACTACGTCCAACAATGTGAGGTAGGGCACAGCGAAGTACCATCACACTTGAATCTGGAGAAGCCCAACTGGGAAGTACCTCCTCTTTACAGAAGACCACAGCCATAATAGCACTGCTACCTTTCAGGTATGTAGTGTTGTGTTCCTGATGGTGAATAAGGTTGCCAGAGCTCCAACCCCATTAAAGGCCGGCAACGTACGCGCTTGTGACTCCTCTGGCGTTGCGGGTGTCCATGAGCGACGGTAATTGGTTACCATCAGGCAAATTGTCTACTCGTTTGCCACGATTGTCATAAAAAAAAGAAGAGGTACTTCCCCAGTTAGGCTTCTCCAGGCTCAAGCGTGATGGTACTTCGGTCGTAAATAAATCTGTCACATCAAATTTTCACCCATTGTAGTAAGCAATAACCCCATTAATTCAATATTATTTCAGCATCGACGCGTACGACACCAACTGCATAGAAAAAGGGCCTGTGTTCAGGATACCTATAACCGTGCTGCAGGCGGAGTCGGCGCAGCCCGACTCTAAGGGCTTACTTCTCTCCGAGTCCGCTGTGTACGCCCCGCACACTATCAAGAGGCATTTTATTATACGTAAATATCATGTCTTATACTTCTTATTAACCTTTTTATATTTTGAGCGTGTAACTACGTTCCTAACTGTAGACGCGTTCAACTCAAAATGGTCTTTCGTACCTTGGAATAAAGAAAAACCACATTTATGGCTCTCTTGTGCGAAGAACGAGATGGAAGGGTCTTTTAAAAAATTTTGTTAATCTGTATTGTTTTCATGCATTTTGCTTTTGTCAGTCTTAAGGTAAATAAGATAATATTTTAAACTCATACGTAACTCGGTCAACGTTAACTGAGGAAAGTACGGTATATAATAAGGACACAACTTTGTTTTTTTTTCTATCGAGAATTTTTTTAACAATGCCGTGTGTCAGCTTCTAATAGATATTATAATTATGAATTTGTAAGTATGTTTTGTGTAGGTAAATTTGTGTGTTATCTGTCGTGGCATCACCGAATGGGCTCAGCGGAAGATCAGCGCTGGCTCCTGAGCTGGCAATATGCTGAGTTGAGTCCATTTTGTGATGCACACCAGGTGTATTTTTTTTCTTTCTTTGTCTGACATTGTTTTTGTATATGTGTTGTCACAAATAAATGTTTTTTATCTTTTTTTATCTTTAATAAATTCTAAATACCGTCACTACTTTGAAAAAAAAAAAACTATATCTTATTCTGTTAACCGAAAGAAAAATTACGTATGTATGTATGAGACGAATATAGAGTTAGTTCTTTTCGACTTAGAGTAGTAGTGAGAGATACAAGACTTTTTCAAAGTAGTGACGAAAAGATAAAAATATAGAAAATATATCCAAAATAAGTCATGTTCGTGTTCCCATGCGGACACTAGCGCTTATAAAGTTTTCGATGCATGTCATTAAACTATGTCTCAATAGCGACGGGCAACAGCGTTTCTTTACGACAGTCATATTGCGATCGCCAATTCCTCTGTCAATAATCATTTATATGTGTTAAAAATTACAGGTGTGATAAACATAATAGTTTTAAAAATATATAACTAAAATGTTTGTCCGCAGCACCCCTGGAAGCGACGTGGGGCGTCCTCAAGCTAACAACGAAGGACAAGGAACAGACGGGCCGCTTCCTGATACACACTATGCAACTGTTGCCGCACGAGAGTTGCCGCGCGCACGAGACACAGAAGATGATCTCCGTCACCGCCGAGGCGCCCGCGATACACCCCTTCGCTGTGGTGGTGAGTGTAACGTATGCGGAGTGAAATTTGGACAAAGTTTGAATATATAAAATGTAAAATATAAAAATCTAACAAAAATATGTGTGTATGTCAATATCAAGTCTATATATCTGTCAATCAATCTGGTAAGTTTCATAAGGATTGGATGTTTGATTTTGTAATTATGGTAAATAACCAAGAACGCCGTCGTAAAACTGTATGTAATTTCTACAGTATACATCCCCTATGGCCGAAATCGAAGGTGGTGGAACATTTTGTACAAATGGGTGAGAGTCGAAGCATAATTTATAATATTTTAGCGTCTTTTACCTTAAAAAACAACCACTGCTAGAAAGCCTGGTTCTGGAAATTATCCCAGCTTGAGCAAGTTTTCTGAGAGAGTACGACTAAAGAAAATTACCGCCGGCCGTGTTGCTAAATCTTACAGAGAGCTCGGAAGAAAATTTAAATGTGACGGAAAAACTGTCAAAAAATATCTTGAAGACATGGGCATCGATAAGCGGTGTAGAAAATTTAAATCCACCGTCTCCGAAAATCAAAAATCCACTCAGAAAATACGGCTGCGTAAATTGGTCAAAGAAATATTTTACGCCAAAAACAATGTGAGTTGCGTCATGGATGACGAGTCATATTTCACGTTACATGGAAACTAGTGGCAAGGCAATTACTGTTTTGAGAAGACCAATGGTCCAACTGATGAGAACGTGAAATATATTGCGCATACCAAGTTTCCTAAAAAAGTTTTGCTATGGCTTGCCATCAGGAACGCGGAATGTCCAAGGCGGTGTTCTTTGAATCAGGTTTAGCTGTGAACGCCGATCGCTACATAGAGCGTTGTTTGCCATTAGTGCGAGATTTCATAAATACGAGTGATAGAGGAGAAAATGCTGTGTTTTGGCCAGACTTAGCCTCAAGCTATTATTCCAAAAAAACACTTAGCAAAATGGCGGAGCTAAACACCCCACACGTACCGAAGACATCAAATCCACCTAATGTTCCGCAACTTCGCCCTATTGAAGATTTTTGGGCAAATCTGAAGAGGCGAGTATATTGTGATAATTTTCGGTCCAAAAATGTGCAAAGCTTGATTCGTAAAATAAAATTGGAGTTGAATAAAATGCCCACATCTATGTTTTCGACAGGGATGGACAAAGTTCCTCAGAACTACCGTAAAGCATCTCGCATGGGAGTAAACTTTTTTTTACATTAATCATTATTAGGTACTTTATTATAAAAACATAACTATTTAAAAAAATAATGGTGTTTTTTTTATTTAAAACAACATTGCACTTTGTCCAAATTTCACTCCGCATACGTTATATGTATAGACTCGTAGGGACCACCATACAAGTAAAGTGCCAATTGAATTTGTTCTTAACAGTGTAGGATATAAAGTAGTATTTTCTTTGGTTTCTAAATCGAACGAAACAATGTTAGAATGGAATATGGTTTAAATTTCGTTGAACTAATTTGGCAGTACAGGTTTTTGCTCTTAGGAAGAGAAAGAGTATAATAATATGTTCTATTTCTGTCTATAAACTTATATCAAGAATTTTTTTTACAATTTGGTCAATATTATACCTAACCTAATCCACTTTTTCGGCAGCAGCTTGGTTCTTTAAGAGTCGTCGTTCTAACGTAACCGAGCCCACTTTTCTGTCATCATTTCGGATATGTGAGGAACGCAGGTTTAAATTTAACCTAACACACATTTCTAGCAGCGTTCCGGTTTTGTTATAGTCACGGTTTTAAGGTTCTAACTGCCTGCTTTTCGGTGTTGTTGGGGTCGGAGTTCTAATCTAACGTAACCCACTTTTCTGGTAACATTTCGATTATATGGAGTTGCAACTCGACCCCCATATCCTACAGGTTAGCTTATAAATGATTTTAAATGGCAGATGGTGGAAAAGTTTCAAATAATATGTTTTTTTCTTTCTATAGGCATGTTTTATTTTACAGGGAGGAGTTACTCTAGAAGTTGTAATAGCGAAATACTGGGCAAACATAGGTTCGCTAGAAACGGATTACACCATTGAGCTGCACGGTCTCAAGCCTAGCTGCGGCCCGCGGCTGCGCCTGCTCGCTTCCGAAGGACCTCGCGGGACCTCATTAACTTCGCTACGGTTGCAGGACGCTCAGCCAAATGCTAGCCTGAAGTACAGTGAACCAGTCATCAGGTAAGAAACGGCTCAGTCAATTATTTTATGTTAAAACTGTTGTGAGCCATGTTACTACTAATTCGTTACAAACGGATAAACTTACATTATATCGCACTAGGTGACATGTTTCGGGTAAGCTCTGGTAAGCCCATCTTCAAGCCAAGTCAGGACACACCGCTCGGGGTGAGGGTGTATCACTCACTGCTGTCCGCTGCCTTGCACGGCGTTCCGCTCACCGCGCTCGCTGAGAAATTGCTTGCACTTTTTGTAAAGGCGATGCCGCTACCCATATATCACGGCTATCCTGGCACGGTCGGCTATTGGCTATTTATAGAGAAGGCCGATTTCCAGCAGTGGTTAGATAGCCAATAGAGAAGGCTTCTGTTCCACTTTTCACTCCGTTTCCCCTTAAAGGACTGCCCACCTCCGATAGTTTCTGGTGGCACTTTACGGACTCTTATAGCCCTGAGTCCACATTTTTTTAAGCATTGGATAACTTCTTTTGCTGACGCTATACGAAGTAAATAAATATAAATTTTGTAATGTCATCTGTACTCAGGCCGTCGGAATCAAAACTGTCCCCGCTAACGTCAAGAGACATCGTTCCTCCGAGCAGGCAGATCTACCAGCTTATAAACACCTACAACTTCCACATCGCCAAGGCTACTGAGGTAACAACACATTCATTAATGTCGATAAAAGTAGTTTTCTTCCCGCCTTATTGAGATATATGTGTGTTAGAAAGGGACAAACTATATCTGATCGTTTAAGACCTGAGTGGATGCTCGAAGCGATTGACTGACTGAGCCCCACGGTAAGCTCAAGAAGGCTTGTGTTGTGGGTACTCAGCCAACGATATATATAATATACAAATATTTATAGTAGTTTATGTATCTGTGCATAATGAAGGGCATTACAACAAGAGCGTGGGTTTATGAAACGAGCCGAAGGCGAGTTTCATAATAATATCACACGATCGTTGTAATGCCTAATTATGTATAGTTACATACACTACTTTATCTACACACATATCATTAAGTGTCTTAAGATGGGTTCAGAAACCGTAGGGAAATGACGTATTACTAGGGTTACTTGTAAACATTAAAAAGTCAACGAACAAAACAGATGACAGCTTGGAACGGCGGCGTTGCGTATTTCGTATCTCAGTCAATTTTTTTTTTAAACCATAGACAAGCGAATGAACTCCTTATTCTACTGTCACTCGAGTTCAAATGTGGTTCGATTTATATTAATAAAACATAACGAATTGGCGTTTCGTATCAATGGCTGTTTTAATATCTATAGATACTAGATTAGACACCCCACTTGAATTTGACAGCTGTTCCAAATTTAAATTCATAACCTACTGATTTCAGTAGGTAATGTTAACATTACCTACTGAAATCTTTCTGATGGTTGGTAATGCTGGTCATTGCCTACGGTTTCTGGACGCATTTTAGAGCACTTATGACATGTACGTAGATAAAATACATAATACATAAAACACCCATGACGCAGGAATATCTGTGCTCATCACACAAATAAATGCCATTACTGGGATTTGAACCCAGGACCATCGGCTTCATAGGCAGTGTCACTACCCACTAGGCCAAACGTGTCGTCAAAGAAATATAGTTTCTGAATTTGTTGTTTCACGTAATTATAGTTTACAAATGTTGGCAGGTATCACCGATAGTGTCGCCACTGTGCGACATGCTGTACGAGTCGGAGTTTGAAGCGCAGATGTGGATGCTGTACAACAGTTGTAAGCAGCTCATGTTTGTTGGAGATGCTTATCCGTCCAAGGTTAGTTTTTATTTGTAACGGTGCTGATACACTTGAGCATTCACTCAAGCACAACTTCGGAGTGTTTAAGCAAATTCGGCGAACTGTTCGAAGAACGCAAGTACAATTCTCTTTTCGCGAGAATGCTCATTACAAATGAATGCTCAAGTCTATCACCACCTTAACCTGAATTACAGCGCTGTTGACCGAGGCGATTAAGCAACCACACACAATTACTTAGAGTCTGAGTCTTTGTTTGTTTCTAATAAGGTTCAATATCGAATGTTTATTTAAAATATGAGTTACTATCAACACCTAGGCTGCGGCAGTTAACATCGCCGTAAACCATAATTGTTAAGGGGTGATGTTAAGATAGCTGTATTTCCCGTGTATTAACATTGACTACATGAAATTGTTTTTTTTTGGGTACGCTCGTTGAACAATATGTAAGCAATTGTTTCCTTTTAAAAATAAAAACCTTGACTCCAGGGTCTATACATTTTCACACTATAAATTTACATAAAACAAAAAGGTTAGACGTTAGTTTTCCCGCTTCTCTGATACGCAGTTTTCTTATTTCTATTGCCAGAAAGGCGTGAATCATTATGACGGGATAACTCCGTCAACAATTTTATGCTGTTATCGATTTATAAAAAAAAAAATCTCTTACAGTACTCTGTAAAACTCGAGAAGGGTGACTACGTGTTGCGATTAAACGTGCGGCATGAGAACAGGGCGTTGCTAGACAAACTCCAGGAGGTGCCCGTCACGATACAGCAGCGGTTGCCGCAACCAATCACGTTGGACGCCTACTGCACCAGAGCTCAGGTGAGTCGAGTCTACTATAATAGTTATAATTTGTAGCCAATAAGCCTGATATCGTGGTGATAGATCGATCGCAGCGCCGGGCAATGCTCATCGATATCACCGTCCCATGTGACGAGAACCTCGTGAAGGCCGAGAAGGACAAGTCCAGCAAGTACTTAGACTTGGCTCACGAGGTAACCGCCATGTGGGAGGTTGATTCGGCGATCATTGTACCGATAGTTGTTTCCGCGAACGGTCTCATAGCGAAGAGTCTCGACCAACATCTTGAGAGACTCTCGCTACGTGGTTGTGGTTGGATCAAGGGTCAGATTCAGAAGGCGGTAATCCTGGACACGGCGCGCATAGTCCGACGGTTCCTCTCTCTGCAGCCCTAACCACCGGCAGCCTGGGCCCTACCCTGTTACCGGCGGCACCCTAGGTTTGGTTTTTTATAATGTTTTTATTGTTTTGATATGTTTTAGATGTATTTTTATATTTTACTTATATAAAAATATTGTAAAAAACCAAATTTAAGAACGAAGATAAATAAAGAAAAGAGATGTATTTTTATCATCATATATTTAAGAGCTTGGCTCTTGTCGGTGGAGTAATTATATATTATTAGTATTTTTATATTTTACTTATATATAAATATTGTAAAAAACCTAATTTAAGAAAGAAGATAATTAAAGAAAATAATAATAATATTAAATACGATTGGCGGTCTAAATGAAAAGCGACGACGAAGGCACCCGAACATTCAGTAGTGTCAAAATGTAATAAAGTCCCATATGGTATGAAAATAGTTACTCATTTAATGCAATCATTCATTGACAGTTCGGGCGTCATATTCCGATAGTTCCAAGTTTTCCCGAAAATAATTTCTCACTATATCTGTAATCGCTACAGTAGTATTTTTAAAATTGTTTTAATGTATTGTACACTTACAATTTAACGAAATATGTGTCATTATCTATGAAAAGTTACCTTATTGTCGATGGCACTTACGTCGAATTGCGTTTCGTTTGTATTGTAACATCTTGAACAATGACATAAGCGCTATCGACAATAAGGTCCCTTTTCATAGATAATGTCACATATAATGGATTCATTAACATTAGTAATCAGAATTATGGTAAGGATGCTTATATTTCTAATTATTCAAATTGTAGGCTTTGACAAGTGGAAAGAAGTTCAGCTCAGCGTCCGTCCCAAGCGGAGCCATCCTGCCTGTGTATTTCTCGCCAGTACCTTCTGACAAGTAAGTCCCAATTTACTATAAAAGTCATAGTCACTTTTTGACACCTTTTATTAGAAAGAGACTTCCGGCTGATCTTAACCATATATAAAAATGCGTTATTCTATAAGAAAACATATCAAACAATTACAAAAATTAATTACCAAAGAAAAAATTAAAATAAAAGTCCGAAAATGGTCCTGACACGCTCTTTCCTTGTTATCTTAACAATAAAGCCATGTCAAGCTCATTATCACCTTGGCAGTTGAGCTACTTCTGCTGCTGACTGTACCAACATCATTAGCCTTATAAAGCTAGGTGGATTTTTGAAAGATTTTCCGAAAAATGTTTATTTATTAACATGTATTTTCCACAGAATCAGCCGGTCCAACCTAACCATAGGCCACACCCTAACCGGCACGGTAACATTCGCCAAAGACGAGCTAGGCCGCAAAGTAGACTCCTACGAGTTACAATATGTCCTCTGCGAACCCCCAAAGAGAACCACTAACAACAATAGGGATAAAGAGAAGACCAAGCCTAGTGAGGACTATATGGAGGCTAGCAAGGAGTTTATGACCAACTGGCTGACTAAATTGGGTAAGCTTTTTTTTTATGTCACCATTGATGTCTTTAACTTTGAACGCTAACGATAGCACTTCACGTTGACGGAAAACTGTATCCCGGACGCTATGACTTCATATGCCGGATCATATTAGGTAAGCTTCTTTATGTTTCAACGCAGGGAATCATGATTGAAAACTGTGTTTCAGACGTTATGACATTTTATAGTGTCAAACTTTATGAACCCGTAGCGGACACTGGTATAGACAGTTTTCCGCTGACGACCTGGGCGGTGAAAAGATTAAAAATGTTAACCCAGTTTTTGCTTCCTTCACAGTATTTTTTTCCAATATCCTTCAACCGCTCGGGTAGATCTCCCATTGAATGCCATTTTGAATTTTAATTATGACAGACCATGGTTGCATTTGCCCTGGCAAGTCATCTCTGGGCTGCTAGAGGATATAATTATATAAACTTATGACACCTTTGCTGACATACAACTAAATATATTTGTTTTATTTGATTTCAGAGGGTGACAAATTAGAGCAAGTGTACGAAGAAGTATTAGAAAAATTCCCGGGATACCTAGGGGCGCATATTGCGTATCTTCACGGCATCGACTCTCCCACGGACCCGAAAAAGTAAATATATAGCGTGCCTCCGACTATGGAGCTTATAAATTCAAAGCTCTATTCTACACACTTAGCTGATCTAATTTTATTGACAAAAAAGTATTGACTATTTCGACCACTTATTAGGCCTCAAAGTTGTGAAGTCAGTGTATCAAAAATTGCGATGTTATCGCAATGGTAATGGTCTCGTTGTACAAGGGCGATATTACCTTGTTTGACATTTGACGTTTCTTAAAAGTAAACGAAACATTAGCATACTGTCAATTTAGTATTTGACTGTGCACAATGAAAATTTCATTTTACTTGTATGATAATAATAAAATTAAAAGCTCTATAGTCAAAGACACCCTTTATAAGATTACATATATTACATATTATTTTTGTATACTCATTCTCAACAATATTTTGACTTTTCACCTACTTTACAGAATTAGTGAAAATCAAAAATTTGTCCATTCCAAAACGTGTAGCGAGGTTAAAATTAGGAGGCCTTATGGGCGTTATCCGAAGTCGTAAGTCAATATGTCGTTGGGAATCTAATATTTATGTGATGTGAGCGTTTTCAATATGTAAAACAGTCTTACATTGACGATCAGTTTCCAAGACAGAAAATTCCTCAGTTTAGGAGTAGGGTGATTCAAATAACTTTTTGCTCTGTTTTCTGCCGCGGTAACTTCAGTACTTATAATAAAACCAGAGGAATATTGCATAACAATTTACAACTAGCGGAATTCTTTTTCTAATAAAAGGAATTATAAAGGGACTTCCGCTTACATTACAACAGTATTATACAGCTGTTATGCAACAGAGCCCAGCTTCCTACTTTTTTTATATACAAGACTGACCAGTGTTTGACCTCAGTCGCACTTTGATGGCAAGAGAGTGCCGAAGATCAATAAATATTAATAAATAACAAGCTGTTATTTTTTGGCCTAATTTTTGCGTATATGATATTCAATAGTCAGTTTTCATCTAAACTATAACCCTTGCATTATATGACCAACATTATTTTGTTATCTGCTGAGCGATAGGAGTGTTCAAAGCCAATTATTTGAGTCTAACTTGTTCCCACGCAGACTCCCCAACGCCGACGAGGAGACCGACGTGACGACGGCGTGGTGCGAGCAGCTTATCGCCACCGCGGACAAAGTCATCAAGCAGATCGACCAGGACAAGCTGCTGGCGTATCTCGGCATGAAGAACGACACGCGCAGTGACGCCACTAAAATTAAACAGTGAGTCCAACTTGACAGCCATGATCAGACTCCAGCGCCGACGAGTAGACCGACAATTTTTTTTATGACTAAGGCGGTAAACGAGCAGACGGATTGCAATTACCGTCGCCCATGGTCAACACCAGGGGAGTCACAAGCGCGTTGCCGGCCTTTAAGGGGGGTTGGAGCTCTGGGAACCTTACTCACCATCAGGAACACGACCCTACATACCTCAAAGGTAGCAGTGCTATTATGGCTGTGGTCTTCTGTAAGGAGGAGGTACTTCCCCAGTTGGGCTGCCCCAGATTCAAGCGTGTTGCTGATGGTCATCACTGTGCCCTACCTCTCATCGTTGGACGTAGTTTAAGGACATACCCGGGTCCGAAATGCATACATTACATACATTTCAGACGTATGCAGTCCACTGCTGGACATAGGCATCCCACAAATATGTCTTGTATCATATTGGGGGTAGTTGCCATAGTCGCCACGCTTAGCAGGCGGGTGGGCGACCACAGTAGATTTAGATTGGGTTTAGACGGACGCTGCTGCCCGTCCGTAGGATTTTTCCCTTTGTCGCCTCTTACGACACCCGCGGGAGATGGGGTGGTGCTATTCTAGTCAGCCGGCATCACGCCGACAATGGTTGACTTAAAATAAAATATTACTTAAACTATTTTTACTATACCTATATGATTTTATAAAGAAGGGTCGCCATGTAGAGGCCAACGGCATGACTTAATTTTATCTAGCTTTAACTTTGAAGTTAACGCTTACTTTTCTTACCTAATTAACTCCTAAAGACGTATACGATGATTTTAACTCAACAATACTTGCCTTACTGTTTGTTGAGTTTACTAAATAACAGCCTTATTTCAGGGAACATGAAAAGCAACGCGGATACCTGATCGACGCGCTGTGCAGGAAAGGAACAGCGCTATGCCGCCTCAAGGCCCTCGCGCAAAGCCCCGCGGCAAAGGATAAATTGCTGGCGCAACTCACTGCCAACATGGCGGACTTGCTCAAGTTCACTGACCTTACTGACGCCAAGGTGAGTGGGTCATATCACAATAGATATTTCTAGTTCGCCTACCCTATTATCTCTAAAAATTTAACACATCTTAAAATCGGCGAAGTTTCGTCCCCTTTTTGACCCTTTTTTATTACCTGGATAGAAAGTACGCACAATTTGAAGACGTGTGATTTTTTTGGAATATGTAAAAGCTTTTTACATCAGCACTTAAACAGAAACAACGTATGTAGCCAACGTTTATGTAGGTATTTATGTAGTATAACCTAAATAGCGTCACATGCTGTTTCAAACACTTTCGGGAAAAAATTGAAAATACTAAACATTTTTTGTTGTTTTGAATTGTAATTTGAAATCTACGAAGTTTCACGACTAACTTAAAATTTTAAACCTATAAACTTCTAACCCTTAAAATTTTAAACCTACAAAGTTGTAACCCTCTTTTGGTCCTTCACGTGTTAAGGTTTGAATGTAACTCGGATTAGCTGTGTCACGTCAATCTTCCAAGTTTATTTTGCTAAATTTTCCGATACAAGTGTTATTTTATTTTATTTATTTTATTTTTATTTTGTTTTATTTTATTCTATATGCGCTTTTGTGTTTTGTTGCCTTCTGTGTATTGTTTTCACTTAGTGGTTTCTTCGGAAGATCAGCGCTGGCTAACGCTGGCAACATGCTGAGAAGGGACCAATTCGTGACATATTTCTGAATTCTGTTTTATTTTATTTTTCTATTATCTCTTTTTTTTTTTTTATGTCATGAATAAAGATTTTTCTTTCTTTCTTTCTTTCTTTTTTTTTATTTGATGAGTTTTTATAAAATGTAATTTTAACTGCGGATCGAAAAAACATTATGTGTGTATTGTACTTGTGTAGGGTTGTCACTGCTGTCCAAACAAATAATTTCTTATTACACCTTCAGGCGATCCACTACGGCGTATGGCACTGCTTCACCCTCAAGCACTGGGGCCGCGCCATCAAACTCCTCGCCAAGATCCAAGAGGACCGGCCCTCGCGCGAAGTCGAAGAGCGCCTCGTCCAGGCCTACAGACAACTCGGCTGGGACTACCTCGTCAAGTACACCCAACTGTCCATACCCATCAGGTACCCCAACGCCTACCGCCCGTTCTAAACTCTCAAGATCCAGAAACTAACTGACGTGAAAGCCTGTTGTCAATTTGTGGCGGAAATTGATGTCAAAAAGTGATTCATAAGTAAGGAGGAGCAAGTACGTACTACGTTCCGTTAGGGTATCGAGTAGGCGTAGCCGTTCATGGGTTGCATATACTTAAGAATTTTTTGCGGTTCTAACTGAGACCGGGTGGAAAGCTGATGACGCCGGTGGGGTTCGTAAAATTTTCTTAAATATATGACATTATAATATGTTTAAATTTATTAAAAATGTAAGAAATTCTTAGTTACCTTTCGAGTCATACAGATTTATCAGGTTTGCGTCTTTCTTGTGAACATTTTGGAAGTTAAGGGTTTTAAATCCAAATATTTGATGCTGTGAAATATCAACATACGGATTACTATACCATAAAAACAACATGTAATCACACAAGCCGTTAACTATCGACCGCAGAAAAGACGATTTTTGTTTAAATCGATCTGTATGACTTATAAAATCGCACAATATATTGTAATTTAGTTTAGTGAAGAATTATTTGACGAGTAGCAAGCTTGTTTCCATTGTAACAACAATAGTTCGAACGACGTACAATTTCATAATGTGGTTGTTATATAAGCATTAAGCAGGCAGCGTCAAATAGTAGAGCACAGTGGCCAAATATATCGAGTCACATCTTATTATGCATAGCAGTAAGTATGTTATTTGGCCGCTTTGACTTCTACTATTAGTGTAATGCCTCTACGGGCGCTCGAGCCGGGTGTTTAGCGGGGCGGGGCGTGCGGTGTCCGTGTTAAACAAATGCAAATGTATGGGAGCGACCGCAATGCACGCTTAAATCCCTTTGTAGCTAAACGCGATGCTGCTCGCTCCGCCAAAGCTTCGCTTCGAGCGCTCACTCAGCTCATACACTTATATTGTCATTTTCATTGTGTAATACTCGAGCTATCTTACAATATATCAACTGCACGTTAATATACAGCCTGTCTCCGACTATGGAGCTTTCAATTCAAGGCTCGATTCTATACAATTTACTGATTTAATATTGTTTTGTGACTTAAAAAATACTGACAAATTAGAGAACTCATAGTTTAATCCTGCTCAGCTAGCCTAATATGGTAGGGTTTTTATCATTTGTCACAATACCTGTCACGCTCCAGCTAGTATGTTGGTGTGAAAGTGACGGATAGCCTGATCAACGATAAAATGACAACCATGCTATGCGTTCAGTGCAATATTATATTATCTTGTGTTTGACATTTGACGTTTCTTAACGGTGAAAACAAACAGTAGCATACTGTCAATTTCGTGTTATACTGTGTACATTGAAAATAACATTTAACTTGTATGATAATCATAAAAATATGAATGAACGTGTTTTAAAGAAATTTCAGAACAAAATATGCTCAGTTGGGGATGTAAAATCAAACCTCAAACTCAAACGTTTATTCAGTAAGTAGGCCACAAGGACACTTTTACACGTCGAGTATACAAAAGTAAAATAGAAAAATAAAAACTACACCGGTTCCAACCCTACACCTATGACCCGAGAAGTATTTTGACTTTTATGACCGGCAAGAAACTCGGCGGGACTTCTTTTTTCAAAACAGTATACCTTCCATTTAAAGCCCCATAGTCAAAGACAACCTTTATGTATAAATAAGTATTTGTAGTTAAATATGCATTGTATTCATAAACCCTTGGACAGTGTGTAAGTTTTATTTACGAAGTCACTAGTTTTTATATAATTATCTAGTTAAAATGATTAATCTCGAGTATTACGCGTTATCTTTGGTGAACAGTACGTATATACATTATATTTTGTACACAATTTAAACTGGTTTTTGTATTAATGTTAGAATTTATATTAACACAATAAAACTACATCATTGCTAGCGAAAACACAGTGCCTCACGAGTAAGTTTTTTTGTAGTTTTAAATTAATTATGCTCCTGGAAAAATTGCAAATATTTTGTGTGATGTTGACAAATTAAAAAAAAAATGTTCATTACATCTATTTTTAAAGACAAAATGAAATAAAAAATAGTAAAATAGTAGCAATAACTTTGTATTAAAGCTTGATACCTATATTGTAGGTTAGTTGTCAAAGTACATGTTTTCATCGAAGTGTTCATACGATTATAGACTTTACGGTAAGCAGAATAAAGTATTAACTTAAAATGGTCTCGCTGCTTCAGTCTTCTGTATTATAATTGCATTGACTTGATCTAGCCTTTGTTTCATCTATACTTATGTTTTGATTGTACATGTTAAATATTTTTACGTACAATTTTAAGTTAATTTTTTAAATTTTTTAATGTTCTTCTCACTCTTCCTGTTTCTACATACTTTTTAATATAAATTATCCTGTTACTTTGGCATATGTCATTCAATTATAGTTAATTATTAGGGACCATCGTCTACGCTCGCAGTGTAGCAGTAAAGAAAATGATCGCTTGAACGTTAGCATGTAGCAACCTAAGTGTTCAAGCGAGTATCGCCCTAAGGTTGGCACACCGCGAGCACAGGCGACTGTACAGTCAGCAGTAGAAGTAACTAAGCGGTTTTTATCTCAACAATAAAGTTGTGTCAAGCTCATTATGGACACCTCACCCGCTTAGCTACTGCTGCTAACAGTACACGTAAGGACATAAATATGTATACAATTTTTGTAAAAAAAATGTACATGTTTATGGACGGGACTGTATATGACATTATTTATACAGGGTGCTTTTTCATTTGTGCTCAAATACTATTGTACTATAAATACAACATGCTTTGTATTATTTATCATAATATGTTATGTTCACAACGTGTATATCGATGTAATGTCGTCCGTAAGAATACTTGCCAGTACTGTGACAATTATGTTCTTAATTTCATTTCGTGTTAAATATATTTAGTCTGTGTACTTTTAATTATATTTGACGTTCAATGCATTTCACTGTTAAGTTTTTGTCGAAATTGTAAACAAATGACCTCACTAGTGTAAAAAAAATATATATCGTATTACACCGAAAGAAACTAAGCAATATTAACGTAGAATAATAAAGGCAAATTAAGAGATATGCGTAAATACTACATAAAGTTTAAATGTTTCAAAGATGTTTTATAAGTGCACCGATATGTAAAGTTTATATGCAGTATTTATCCTTGCATAAATATCTCAAACAAAACATACTTGCTTGTAATATGCAACACTGATTTCACGGTAATAATTATAGTCGATACTCTTTTTGTGCATTAATGTATCGAGGTGAACTAACCGATACGCTCGAAGCGTTTCTTGGCGCCTTAGAAGTTAGTGTACTTCTTTAACCTTTTTATACCACAGACGGTGCTGTAAGGCTTGTAGGACGCTCGTGCGGGGCGCGCAGCGGAGGAAGCGTGTAGCGTCCGTATCAAACAAGTGAAAACGTATTGGAGTGGCCTCAGTGCACGCTGGAAACAACGCTACAAGCCAGCCAAACGCTCTGTTTCAAGCCACCACTCTTGTCTTACACTTACTACTTAAAATGAACCTAACGACATTCCAATACGGTTCACTTTTGCGTGTTCTATGAAAACACTGGTCAAAATATTAATATTAAAGGTTCTATAGGTCGTTCCATGAGAGTTGAGTTGAATGGATTACGTACACAACTGTGAGAAGTATTGATTGTAAAAATATTGAATGAATCGAATCAAATGAGTGAATATAAATAAAATTACTTATTACACTGCCAGTTACTTCAGGAGGTTTAATAACGAAATAACCAAGTAACGAAAATATACGTAGACATTCTTTAAATGAAACTGTTTGAATCAGTATTTATGAATACTTAAATAAAATAAATCAAATCTATTTTTTTTAGGGCAAATTATTTAAATAATAAAAATTTAATTAAAACTTTTAGTCTGAATTGCAATTCAATTGAACTTCCTATGAACGGTATGAAAAAATAACTGTAATTTCAAAAGTTCCCTATTATTACATTAGATGTTGTTGTGTGCGTGACTTCGACTCTCAACTAAGTACCGTTTCTCATAAGGCCCACGGGCCTTCCTGTAGTACTAATTACTTTAAAGAAATTTGAATTTTATAACATTGGAACAGAGTTGAATTTCATTTGTTTCTTTCGAATTTGACATAAAAGAAATTATACTTTATTTCCTACACTATAAAGAACGAATTCGAATAGCGTTTTACTTGTACGGTGGGCCTTAGGAGGCTATACATTATGTTAATGCATAAAAAAGTCTCGTGTTACACCTCCAAGTCATACAAGGTGCTTACCTCACTGTCACGACAACCTCGTGGGTTTTAGTTGTGAATAAATCTGCCGTTCTCTGAAAATTACAATAGTATCTACAACTTCCAAACATGATTTTTATATAGCCAGATACTCCAGTATTACAGTCGCCATCAGATATATCGCAGCTGTGGAGGTGGTCACAAATATCTGAACAACGCCTCTATTGTCAAGGCGATAAAGTGCGTGTTACGATATTTGTGACCACTTCCACAGCTCCGATATATCTGATGGCGACTGTACAAATCAATGCCGAGATTAAAAGCCCTAGTTGTTTTTCTAATGTACATTGTATTTATCTTATTTTATTACAACAAAGGGTTATAATGTTTGTTTATGTATATTTAATAAAGGGTTTGGCAATTTAGGTTTATAAAGTATCTGTATATTGATGTTATGAAATAAATTTAAATCTGGAGCTTTCCGGTATTTATTTGTCATTGTTAATCAGAAGTGGATTAGACATATTAAAAACGCATTAGTAATGTTTTGAAAGCTGATTTAAATATGGATGTGTAATTTTAATATTCTAAACTAAAACCCATTAGATGAGTGGGTGGTCCCACTGAATCTCCTTAAACGTTTGGAGATTTTTATACAATAATGAAGTAGTTAATATTGTGCTTCGCGATTATGATAGGCAATGTTTTTTTAATGAATTGTTGATAAGCAGAAATAAAGCGTTTATGAAGAATGTTTGTTTTTTTTTTATTCCCAGACCCTTACTTATTAGTAAAAGTGTGTTGTACTGTAAGAAAAAATAAAGAAAATGTTTCTTTCGGATTTTTTACTAATTCAACCTTTTCATGTAGTTCACGGTTCTCATACGAGTATATGTATTCTACTCATGCCCTAATCAAGACCCTGTATACGGCTGTGTACATCTAAGGCGGACTATACACTACCGAAAAAAGATGCCGAAAGACAAGCCTAGAGATTGATTGCCTCTTGAGAGAGACATTGAAGGGGGGAATAGTGTCATTACACAAGAATAGCAATAAAAGTCAATGCTATGATATAACGAGTACTCGCGAAACACCGCCTTGTAGTCTGCCTTCTTCAGACTATTTACATAAATAAATAAACGTCTTCCTCAGGTATAAATAAACAAATAAATTATTTGCATCAATATTACACAAATCGGCCAAGTTTCACAATTTTCATAGACGCCATAAGATATATCGGAGCTGTGGATGTGCTCACAAATATCTGACCTTTATCGCCTCGACAATAGAGGCATTGTTATTGCATGTACGTGGAATTTCAGGGTTAAAAATAGGTCACTCTGTATAAGCAATTATCTTTATAGTAACTAAATAGTCTATCAGCAATTTTAGAATTAAAATTCTTTAGAAATTCAGCTTTATTTTTACTTTACCGCTATTCTTCTTGTATATCTAGTCGAGCGCCCCACATTTTACGACCTGTCATCTGGTGCATACAGATTATCAATTTACGAAGTTTGCGATTGTGGACCGAAAGGGCATTAACGTCCCAAACAGTTTAACAAAGCTATTGAGCTCGACGGTGGTGGCAGTATTCAAGACGTTTTAAAACCAGCTCGGCAATTTACTGCATTCAAAACTATGTTATTTATGTTACCTACATATAATACCTATCCTCGTAACGCCCACCATACTAAAATATTTAATAGTTAAAACCAACCTTACTAGGTAGTGAATATTGGTTTGAATTTTGTTTTGTACGAAAACTAATGAAACAAAAGAAGTTTTACCCTATTTTCTTTTATTAAAGGGAGTGTACATTGTAATGCACACTGCTGGGCGTTACGAGGCTATATGTGCAATAAACGTTTTTGACTTTTGATATACACTAGACGGTCACTATCGGCCAAACCAAACCTAGCCAAGACGAACAAAAAGAAGACTTAAATTATCGCGAAACGTTGCGGCTTAAGTTGCTTTACAGTGACTCTCCATGATGGGACAACATTTTCTGTTCATGAGTTGGGCGGTCAATAGGTCACTTGCCTTAAACTAAGTAAGCAAAACTAAAAGACGATGGGCTTATTGTATTGTATTTGAAAAAGTTGTAATTATTTCTATTTAATTAAACAAATAGATACCTACCTACCGTAATCACCTATATTGCAGTTTTCAAAATTTGGTACACTTTAATTAGAGAAAGTTGTTAAGAAAAATTAAATCACTGTCAGTTTCGTGACGACAATTAAGCATGAAATCTTTATGAAGATCGATTGAAGTTTATAAAATGAACATCAGAACAAAGTTTTTGTCGAAATTTAATGCTTAATTGTCGTCACGAAACTGACAGTGATTTAACTTTTCTTAAAAACTTTCACTAATTGCCTGCACTATTTTTTGAAAACTCCCATATTGTCGTATCAAGTGTTAGTATGGAATTGAACTGGAATTAAGAAAAAGGACACTGTCTCGTTCTCGTGCAGTAGTAGGCATTCATCTTTCGTCAGTAGGTATGAATTCGTCATTAGTAGGTAATTGTAACAAGGACCATTCTGTCGTCATGATAACGTCTTGAATAGGGCCTCTGGAGTAAATCAGCAGAGAGGCAATCACCAGTGGCCGGATCACGCGAATTAAATTAAGACTAGCGGCTGCATTTGCATTTCAGAACGCTAGTCAGGAATGTTACTAGAGAGGCCGTGAAGTGGCAATCGTAGTCTGCGTTTTTTTTAAAATATTTATGGCCTGGAAACTAGTCCTTTAAGCCATCGTAGTCTGCTGTGCAGAGGGCGATTTTTGAGAGTCGTGCACTCGAATCCCAAACATTTGGAGAACTAAAACAATCACATACAAAAGTTTCTCACAAATAGGGTGCACTGTTTTCTGAAAAACTCCCTTTATTGAAATGTTTAGGAGATTAAATTCCTTGACAGGTGGTTGATGTACCTATTATGCTTGCCAAGGCGGGCTAAAGTAGTACATTTAACCTAGGGAAAAATATATACATATGATATACAAAACGTTTTAAATTGACCAACCAGAACACTTCACCTTATTAAATCCACCAATCACGAAACATATCGAAGTTAATTGCAACTGTATAGATTCTTTTTTGGTGCGAATACTGTTTAAAAATGTGAAATCATTAAACAAAACTGTGTACAAAGTATCAACCAGTCAGAATGCCGTGCAGCAATATTAAAATGAGCAATGAGGAAACGCAATCAAATTCTCAAAGCATTAGGTGCTTTTTAGCATCACAAGCATTAAAAAGTTTAAATCGTTGGCAAACTTTTTGAAGCCCCAATTATACGTTGTCTATGGCATTTATTCACGGCGTAGATAATATATCCTATCTGTATCAAAGCAAAGAAAAAATACAAACACTGTCAAATTAAATGTTTTGATTCAGAATCCATTGCGGGCGTAAAAATTGTATTTGTTAATTTTTAAAATGTTATATTTTTATTTTAAACTAGAGTGTATAATTTTATGCGGGGTCTAAACGCCATAGTACCCTCGAACAATCTTCCCTCACTTCGTTCGGGAAAATAACTATCTCGTAATACTATGGCCTACTTTAGCCCCTTGTCAAACAATCTACTATAAAACTTCAGTTGAACCAGCTCGTAACGCCTAATCTAACGAAGTTAAGCTTTGAGTAACGAAGCGAATGTTCATTTCTCGCTCACATGTAGCCAAATGACACTTTGATACTGTTCCGTTCTGTTTACGACTTGTTCATTCATGTCATAGGGCTTAACTTAAATGAAATTCACTTACGCGTCATTCTCGTAAGCGTTCGACTTTACAACGATTAAATTTGCAAGCACCGAGTGTAATAACCCTTTGGCCGAGTGCCCAGTTGGGCAATTCGGCCATTTTGCATGTTCGCTGCAGTCTCTTATTACCGGAGCGCAGATAATGGCTTTCTTAACTCGAGTCCGAGCGAAATTAGCTTAATAAGCCTTTGTAAAGTTTACGCCATATAACATTTATTTGTTAAGTGTATAGCAGATGCTACTAACTGCCTTTCTTATGTGCTGTAGTTTGTACAGTCAACAACAGAATTTACTAAGCGGGCCAGATGCAGAATAAATAAATAAACACGATATTCGTAAATTTCGGACGATTGTCTCTGTCACTCTCATGACGCCTCAATTGGAGTAAAAGAGATAGATGCCCGAAATATACGAACTTCGATGTTCGCGGTACCGGGCCAGATGTTCAGAATGCTTTAGACACGCTCTTATTCTATTAACTATAAAGTCGTCTGTAACTCATTTTGAACACTTCGCCCGCTTAGTAATTTTTGCTGCTGACGGTACCTCTACCAACGATTTGCCATAGTTGACAATGATACGTCACGTTCTTAGCATAACCCTAAACTGTGTGACAATAAAAGCAATTTGTTCAAAACTGTGACACGCTATCTAATTGTAGTAATATTTGTAAATCAAGTTCAAAAGAACGGTCAAAATTGTTATAATTGTCTATAATATCATTAACGACCGCATCTGAAGCACTACTAAGTTTTGCCGGCATTCTGCGAATTGTTATTCAGAAGTAAAATCTATTTATATTCTTATTAAAATAATTACAAGTTGGAGGGTGCTAAATAAGATTAGTATTCACTCTCCGTCCGTCCTGCGATGCTCAGGGTAGTCCCAGATGTTTTAGTTATAGACGGGAATGTCATGTACTGGTTTAAAAAATAGAAATTCGGTTAGCGACTCCCTTGATCTTGATAGCCGTTGTTGTGTACTATCGAACAAATTGATTCATAACCCACCTGGTCGACAAACGGTTTGAAAGTGTCATTAAATTGATTTGACACTTTCAACCATTTGCAATCTACCTAGGTGGGTCATGAATCACTTTGTTCGATAGTATATCGAGTTCGATTAACGTTTCACCTATGTTCTGATTTAAATTTCAGACTTTCTATGATTGATTCGTATGAGGTTTACGGCGAACTACGGGTATGAAAAAAATGATGTGGAATGACAGATCCAGTTAGAATTGCTCCGTAGCTAAGAGTAAGCTTTGTGTACAAACACATACACGGACAATTCAAAACAGTCTGAGACGCTACCGCCAAAAACGATATTCGTAAATTTCGGGCGATTGTCTCTGCGACTCCAATTAAGACGTCATGAGAGTGATCACACAGAGACAATCGTCCGAAATTTACGAATATCGTGTTTCGCGGTAGCGCCGATGTTTCCTTTGGTCAACACATTGTATGACACATGATGACACTTCGGGTGCGCCAAAGTGTTAATGAATTTAGATAAAAAAAAAAATGATTTTCCTAACTAGTGCGTAAAAAGCGCACTTTGCGCACGCTTCACTTTAACGCTTTCACGCTTGCGTAAATTTCACTTTTTAAGGCACTTGTTATGAAAAATTGGGTTCGATACACGTGTAAAAACTTCTTTATTACTCGGGTGATTGTCACCCTTCTTTCACTCGGGCTCCAACTTTCACCCTCGACGAAAAAAGTTTTTTTTTCACTAGTATCGAAATGTACTATTTTATTAAGGTCTGTTTGTACTTTTAGTTGTCTAATGTTGGTACATCCGCGGGTGTAGGCGTTAGTAGACATAATTAAATTGTCATTGTGCGTTGTACGTGTATTCCAAGTATGCTTTATGAACTTAAGCTGTCGTTCGGTTTAAGATTGTAAATTCTCCGGAGTGTTCGGGACGTGATTAAAAAAAGATCAATAACTTAATTTTCAGGTATCAAAGCAGGAAAAAGACGATTTTTTTTGTATAATCTATTAATACCCAATTGGTTTTACTTATATAGTTAGTTGCAGAACGCTTTAAATATTTAACAACGGATACTCTAGTAATGTAAAAAGAAGTAACCATTTTTTATTTTTTATTATACGTTGAAAATACTAACACTAAAACTTTAAAATGTACTCCAAATTGTTAGTATAAATCATTTATTATTCAAAATCTTAATTTAAAATATAATCTAATCCAGCTGACGCCAAAAAATACATACCTAAATCTTGATAAAAAAAAAGTCAGGTTATATACTTATGTCTACACAGATATAGGCAGATATCAACACAAAAATACATAGGTACTAATTGATAGTTAGAATTCCAAAACTAAATCATTAAAATTGTTCAAACATTACATTTTTGATTATTTTTTTTTTTAATTTAGCCTAGATTTTATCTGTGGTAAAACAGTATTGTAACACGGCTATTCAGTAACAATATTCCTATTTAATATTAGCTATTAATTGGCGTTTGAAAATTGAATATGCTCGGCCAAAAGCCTTCAAGTGATTTAGCAAATTTCGGCTTAAACAATATTTAAATGCTGGGAGCAAAATATTAATTGAAATGCTTAAATTAGTTACCCAAAATTTCTCTAGAGTACTTAACGTGCTAAATTATTATTCATTCTATAGAGCTAACGATAAAGTTTATATCATCAAATTAAAAGGGGTATAAAAGTTGATAAATGTTGTTCTAGATCTAAAACGACTAAATTTAGTAAAATTACAATGTTTTACTAAGAGAATTTCAACGAACTCGCAACACTCGCTGTGTTACAAATGACATTTAGCTCATTAATTATAAAAAAAAAACTTTACTAAATCTTCCAAGCTATATAATATATCAGCTGTGGTCCAATGCTGAACATACGCGCCCTCCATAAACGGGCGCTCTCTGAGCCTGGAGGGCTTAACGCATTCACTGCCACCGACGCACATGTGCGTTCAGTTCCATACATGAGGGGTGGCAGCGAATGTGTTAATGCCATAATCGCAACACTTGGCAGACGGGTTGGACGTTGTTGCCCGTCCTCTCATGGTTTCTGGTTAGCAACTTAGATAATACCCGGGTCACACACACTCCAGTATAAGTATTACTCGCTTTATTGTACAGTCGCCATCAGATATATCGGAGCTGTGGAGGTGGTCATAAATATCCGACATGCACTTTATCGCCTTGATAATAGAAGCGTTGTTCAGATATTTGTGACAATGCTCCACAGCTCCGATATATCTGATGACGACTATAAATGACACTAAGCTTATTAGGCTAAATTGATTAAATGTAAAACTATACTAAATCTTCTTGGCGTTGAAGCTTTAATCGGACGCCAATGATGTGATCTGAACCGGGAGCGGTACCGCAAACATCGAAGTTCGAATATTTCGGGCATCTTCCTCTTTTACTCCAATTAAGGTGTTATGAGAGTGACAGAGACCATCGCCCGAAATTCACGTATGAACACATCTATTGAACCGACTTTTACATCTGGTTCCTTAAACCTTTTCGCCGCCATTGACCTGATCTAAAGTCAACATTTCGCCACAACTGTATGATCAAATCGTGGTCGTGGTTTTGATTAGGATTGTATGTAGGTACGTGTAATTTTTGACATGGCATTGATAACATTATTACTCCATTAAGGTAATGGCACCAATGTTGGACACTTTTAGTTGACAGGCACCAATGATGGACACTTAGTTCTTATTTGAAAAATAATTAAGTTATAAATTGAATATGTCCCAACAAATGCACAACACTTAACTCCTTTGAAATAAGCACTAATGTTCATGATTGGTTCCTTGTCCATTACTGGTACCGTCACCTTAACGTTGCGGCGAAAACGTTAATTAGACTGAGTCGTCCATCTGTCCTAGTTATATCATTGTTTTGTCCGTTTTGAATTTAAGTTCGGTTGTTTTAAAGTAGTTTATGTTACGATTGGTTTTATGAAACGAAGCAAAGCTGTATGCCTAATTATGTACTATGACATACACTGCTTTATAACACATTAATTAAAGTAAGCTCTCAATAATAATTTCTAAAACCGCAAACGGAAAGTCTAATGAACTACGGTTTAAAGTTTTAGGTACTAATGTAATGGAGGTGAATGAAAACTTTTTCCAAACAACCGTATTTATTTTTAATTCAGAGATATTCTAGAGTCAAGCCCAATTCTCATATATTTTCTATAGTAAGTAACCAATTGTTTTGTTTTTCAGCGAATTTTGGCTTATTATGGAGCTATAATTTCAAAGATAAGAAAATTATTGTAATGAAGGAGTTTGACATTATGCTAGTCGGAATATGCGGTTCTTTAACGCATTACAGAGGGTTTATGATGTGTGTGTACGTAGATAAATAAGTCGGTTAGTCCTGTCTGGTCAGTTCTTCTCAAATTGCGAGGTAAATAAAAGCATAATTATTTCCACAACGACCGACCGACCCAGTTAGATAAATCTATTTCAATTTATAATTTAATTAAGGCGGCTTAAATAAACTCGATATAGAATTAATATCGCATAAGTCATGCATAAATTCATTAAAAACTGCGCGAAAACTTATAAAACTTTTGCCGCGGCTCGGACTTGAGCCCGGCTAGTGGTGTTAATTATTTAATACCGAGAAAGCAATGGAAATTTTATTAAGTCTCTTATGAACTCTAAATCTTCAAACTTCACTTCAATATTAAAGTAACGGTCTGATGAAATATTCGTTTTTCTTTAAATGAAAACTAGTTGTACTGAGTGAGAGGTAAATCTCGATGTATAATATATAATAGAACGTGTAGGTACCTATGGAGACTTAGTTCTTGGTAATTAAATGATTACCTAGGGGGCACCCTTATAGCCTCATACGTTTTTGGCTTGTTTTACAACCCCTCTAGTGTTCATTGGTGATTTTTTCGTCACCCCCTCTGTCCCTATACAATATGACTATGTAGATCTACATCTACATACAATATGACTCGATTAATGGACACCCTCCTACCGAAAAGCTTCTATCTTGTACCACCGAAATCGTGATCCAGACGGCCACTGTTCAAAACAATTACAACTACTCGCCGAGCACGTGTATTGAAGTTAACTAGTTATTTATGAAACGAGAGAACAATATTTAGTTTACGAGGAGCAAGTTGATGTTAACTTCTTGTGCTTATATTGAGCCCTGTGGAACTGCAACATTGTCGCTACGCTAGTTATTCATAAAGTGCGATCTTGAGCATAGCGAAATTATTATATGTACATAAAAGGCGAACAAACATTGCTACACAGTGTGACATTTTCACAAACAAAATACAAGCTATAAAGTAAATAAATATTTCCGGACAATCAGACACAAATCGACCTAGTTCTACGGTAAGCTCAGTAAGGGTTGTGTTGTAAGTACTAGACCACGATATATATAATAGATATATACATATAAATACTTAATACATAGAAAACATCCATGACTCAGGAACAAATATCTGTGCTCATCACAAATAAATGCCCTGACTGGGAATCGAACCCAGGACCATCGGCTTCATAGGCAGGGTCACTACCCACTAGGCCAGAGCGGTCGTCAACAGTATTCAAAAGGAAACAATAACATTACATAAAACTGAGTAATAAATAAAATAATCAACTTTATGAAACTTAAAATTACCTTAATCTTAAGTCTAACTAGAACTACATATTAACACAGCCCCCCTGAATTGTACCCGGCTCAAATTTCACCCATTACTCCCGCTGCGTTGCCTCTCTGGACAGCAATGGAGAGCTGCTGAACCAGATACGACTCAGAGCGAGCTATAAGGTACATATATTATGGCATCATGATTAAATTCGATGGATTGTGAAAGACCTCAAAAACCAAAATTGGAAGCATATTGGTCCTGCATTACGTAGTATGTGGATTCAAATAAGGACCATGGTTTATCCATTGAGGAAGGGCTGGACTGGAATCCTTCACGATAATTTTTGGTGGTATTTTAAAATAGTGCTGTAAAATAATTCATTCATCATAACATTTAAAAAAGGTTTAATTAGTATACTGAAGATTGCTTTCTGTGGCGATCTTTGTGAAGCCTATGTCCAGCAGTGGTTGTCCTTGGTATGATTCAATCATACCAAGTAAATTATAATAATTGTTAGATGTCTGAATCGCACAATGAACTGATTCGCGCAGTCTCGCCCGCCCTAGCGCATCCCGGGGGACACTCCCTGACCTCCTTGAAATTTAATTAAACCCGGAAAAGCCGCGACCGCTGACCGAAGTTTCCAACCAAGGTGTCCTCCGTAATATGCAATAATATAAAAACTATTTGTTTAAAGATGCCGGAATCCATATAATTACATATTTGAAATTAATCTAAATTGTTACATTGCCATGAAACCTACCTATCAACATGACAGATTGGGACGATTCTTGACTTTCGCGCGTTCGATTTAAACATTTTGAACTAACTATTTATTTATCGTTGCATAGTAATCGAAAGCGCGTCTTGGGCTTCGGAATGAGAAAACGCCATCTTTCTCAATCCTGAAATTTTGAGGGCGAAAATAATCGCACACAGTTTGTCATTATCATTAATATTTTGACATGTGTGTTTAAATAAACTTAAAACACTAAATATATTTAATTCCTATGAGACATATTTCAGTAATAAATGATAAAAATAAATAATAGCGGGTATCGAAATTATACATTTTGTGCAAAAAATTGTAAAACTTTGGTGTGCGATTATTTTCTTTTTCAAAATCTGTCCAGCGTTTCACCGGAGTCGCTTGATGCTAAGTGTCGACGAAGTCGAGGGTGTAGCACGCTGGTTCAGTAACAGCCAATTCACCTTACCTTGAAAATACCCAAATTATATCCTTCCGGAAATACAGACGAAGGAAAAAACAAATCCTTAGCAGTCCGCATTAGGAAGGTAGAAGCGAATCGCTTCGAGCGAATAAATGGAACAGCTATATCACAAAACGCCGCTATGTTCAAAATAGCTACATAACTTGACATAATCCTTCAAAGGTCGTAAGTTTGACGATTTATCTAGCGACGTAACTTGAGTGGTAGGTGGATGCATACCATACTTACGTGGGAATATTTAGGTAAGGTAGATACACTAATACTGATAATCAAATCTTACGTATAATTTAAAATGGTTGACGTAACAAGTGGCCGAAGAGCTTCCTCGCACTACGTATCAGCATTGTGATACGACGAAGAAATGCCGCCAGCATCCTTCGTATAATGGCTCAAAAGTCTTTGTAGATTTAAATTATTAGTTATGGTAATGCCTAGCTTAGTTGTATATTGTTTTTATATTAAGCAGAAACGTCTGCTAGCATATCATCGAATATATTTTTATTTTCTATTTTTTCGATTTAAATATCGATTAGCTGTATTTTATTTGAAAATAAAGATATTTAAAATGCCTAGAAATTTCGTGACATATTTAGCTATATAGAATTTATAATATTCTTTATTATATTATGCCTGTTTACATAATATTTTAATGTTTTTCATAATCATTTGTTGTCAGGATTTCATAATCATTTGTTGGCAGGATTTCATGTTGTGACACCTTAGAGCCGCGATGCACTGTTTTTTCTTTGAAGTTCTTGAACGAAACCAAAAATATACCAAGTGTATTTGCATACTTCGCGCGAAGCCCTATGTTACGCACTTTAAAAATAGTTTGTCTATCAGCAAATCCTGAAAAAGAGATACCAAGTAAAATTATACTTTTTATTAAAACATGCGTCTGGCCCATGTTTCATAACAGAATCTCACGGCTTATATCATCATGTGTCGTCCACGCGCGCTATTCACTCTCGTAAACATTTTGTGAACCACGACGCGAAATTGCGGGTGAAGTTAATTTACCGAGATATGAGCGAAGTGAATCTCGCCGCTGGAACGCATCCAGAATTTGTAAAAGAGTTAGATCTACGTGTCTCGGAACGTATGTGGCGGGGTTACTAAGTAAGCACGCGAACTCGTAGGCAATGAACGTAGAGCAAAATCACATTATTACGGCATTTACTTTTGAGGCTAGGGCACTGAAGGAGTATCATAACGATATTTATGCCAAAATCGAAATTCGTTTTCAATTCCATTGGCTTGTTTTGCCGAAGTTTATTATATCGGTATGTATTTTTTTTGTATCATATCTCTAGGAATTGGGGCACCAACCAATGTAGTCCACCGGTGCCAATGCGGAGCTATGATCGGTCTCGGTCACCACGGCCTCTCATGGAGCCGTAGTGCTGGGAGAATCCCTCGGCATGCCAGCATCAACGATGTCATCCGTCGGACCCTCGTCAGTGCCAAAGTGCCGGCAATCCTCGAGCTTAATAGTCTAACCAGAGGCGACGGCAAGAGGCGACGGTATGGGACGCTACCAGTGTAGACACCCTGGCGCCGTCCCATATTTCGGGCACCAAAGTTGATTCTGGTGCGGCTGCATTCTCAGCTGAGAACCACAAGCGTCGCAAGTATGTCGCACTTGGCAGTAGTTACATATTTGCGGCGTTTGGGGTTGAAACCCTCGGGCCGTGGGGCCCAAGTGCGCGCTGACTCTACAAAAATATATCGGCGCGTCTTATAGAGGTTTCTGGCCACTATTTCGCCCAACGGATTAGCATTGCTATCCATCGTGAAAACGCGCCCAGCCTTCTGGGCACCCTACCTAATAACCATCAGAACCTAGGTCATTTTTTTTTATTTATAGTTTAGTTTTTAGTTAGTATCTTTATTATACTTTTATCTTATATTTTTGTGTTTAATAATTAAATAAAATTTTACCAAACAATATCATTACATTGTTGTTTAAAATAATTTAATACTTTCCAAAATTTGTAATGCTGCTGAATTTGTAATGTGTTGTCATGAAACGTAAAATTTTCATTTGTCACACGAATAATGCCAGCTGAGAGAGATTATAATTTATAATTTTGTTTATGTTATATTAAATTAAAAATATTAACCTACAGTTAAATAAAATATTGACAAATGATCGACTATACATATATCTTTATATTCATATAAAATTAAATTAAGCTAGGTATTACAATAACTACTTAACTACTCTACATTAAATCTAAAAAAGGCGAATAAGTCGTGCGAGGAAGCCGTCATCTCCGGCCACCAGTTGCGTCAGCCAGTACAGATGTATCGCGATTTCTGAAAAAAGTTTGTATCTACACTGAACGGTCTAAAATGGTACTCTCTGCCCAGGCCCTTATATCGGGTGTTGCCTGTAATAAGAGCAATTACTTTAGGCATCGTTTCTACACCACAAACGTAGCAACATTTGTTCTAAGACAATTGAAAATAAGTTATAGTTTACTGAATATGAATAAAAAAAGATTTTCCAAGCAAGCAATGTATTGTGAAAACTGAAGTTTGTAGGCTGACAGTACACGTCAACTAGGCTATTGGATGCTGTTAATTGAAAACACTATTTACCTAGTTTCTTCGAAAAAATCACAAGTAATAAATTACACAATTAATTATAGTTGTAGAACAAATATTGCTACGTTCGTGGTGTAGAAGTTATTTGCTCTTATTATAGGAATCACTCGGTATTTGTTGCATTTCAATTTGATTTCAGCGTTTTCCGCCGATACGCCCGCTGAACATTATGAATATGACCAACATCGGAAATGCCAGCACAAGTATAACGGGTTCGAAACCGACACCACCCAAATTGATAACACGACAATAATATGTAATAACATAGTACCATCGATAGAGAAAGTGTTTCCTGCCGTTCGTGGGTTCGGATCCAGCGTCAACACGTGGGAATCTGTTTGATAAATAAGTACATACATTTCAGGCGTATGCAGTCCACTGCTGGACATATAAGCCTCCCACAAATATCGCTTGTATCATCTTGGGAGTAGTTGCCATAGTCGCCACGCTTGGCGACCGCAGTAGTTGTAGATTGGGTTTCGACATAAAATGAAGTTTCAAAGGATTCTAAGAAACTCTGATAGAAGCGCGGTGACAGACAGTTGGGTTAGCTTAGGTGACTTCTACGCATTCGTGGCAGAATGCTAAAAGCGACCCCGTGACATCCCCCACTAAACGGTCAAGCGAGTACGCCCGGAGTGTTTTAGTGGGTATTAATAGGAGAGGCTGGAAGGGCAAGTCCCACATACCCCCCGTAAGACCCTACCCCGGGGTTGAGGGATGCGTAAATGCATTTCACTTCGTCAAAAAAAAAAGGTGACTTCTACGCAAAGATGCGCGTGTAGCGCGTGGATGCCAAAAATCCAGCGCTTACCTACTCGTACAACGATTAGCGCTTAAAACATAAAAAAACAACGTTTATCTCAGCAATCTAGTAGAAATAACAGAAATCAGTTCACATACAATGCACTCGCGCCACGAAATGGTTGGACAACAGATTGCTGACCAGTAAAATTTATATCAAAATACCATCTTTAATATACGAACCAGCTTGCTTTCTCTTTACTGAAGTGACAAGGCATAGATATTTAAGCAGGACTTTTTATGAATAGACGCGAGACTTCTTTTTTTGTGTCGAAACTGTCGGAAGTGCTAAATAAGCATACGGCCTGCAGTCACTGTAGCCGGTGGACGGCTGTAAATCCAGAGGATTCGGGCATACGTGCTCTGAGCTCTGGCGATCTCATACACCAGCAGGAACTGTTTGAATAGGGTCTATTGCTATTTGGTTGTGGTTACTGTAAGGTACATTCCCAGTCGGTCTCGGCTGCAGATTTGTACGAGCTGTCATTCACTGAACGATATAAAAGTACGATTATCAGGCGTTTTAGCCTATAGTGCTTTAGACATCATTTTTTTAAAGCAAATATGCTTGCTTAGGTTGACACTTACTCTGGGCACGCTACACTCAAGATTATACTTATTACAGAATCTTTCACTTGCTCGGGAATCAAAATAAGGACTCGAAACAAATACGAACTTTGGTCTCTCGTTACACAAATAATTATTTCTCATGTGCTATGGAAAACATACCGATTCATAATGATTAAAGACTATTATGAATGTTTGTTTTCCCGACATCTCGCGACAATATCGGGAAAATGTTGAACCGCCTGGTTATCCTAAACATAAAGTGTTATTCTCTGTGTTCCCAGAATTTATGAATCTCGAGTGCACCTGGAGGCTTGTGCATGCAGTATGCAACAATATCTTGCGGTGCAGCCTACCCGCGGGAAATATGGCTTTTCTTGTATATTGGATACGGCTTCGCAGGGAAAATTTAATGGAAATATAAGCTTCTTTTAAATATTTCATTATTCATTAACTTATATGTAGTTCCGCTATAATATCTGGTACAAGAAAGTCTGTGATTCACACATTGCACCTAGAACCGATGGTCGTTGAGGCTCTCGTGTGGTGAGCACATACCGGAAGGCCCAGCGTGGGCAGACCCCCGACAAGGTGTACCGACGACCTGGTAAGGATTACGGTAAACCACTGGATGCGGGTGGCACAAAACCGGTCATTGTGGGTTGCTTTGGGGAAGGCCTATGTTCAGCAGTGGACGCCCTTCGGGTGATATGATGGTGATGATGATGATGTGATTCGCTTTTTTGCCCCTAAAACAAATAACGCATTTTTATGTATGTCTAAGATTTTTTTAAATACTGCTTATTAAACTGTTTGTTAAAAAATCCCGCCGAGTTTCTAGCCAGTCAGAAAAAAATAAAATGTGTCTCGCGTCAGAGGTGTAGGGTTAGAAACCGGTGTAGTTTTATTTTTTCTCTTTTACTTATACTCGACGTGTAAAAGTGCCCTTGTGGCCTACTTACTGAATAAACGTTTGAGTTTGAGGTTGAAAGTTAAAGGTAGGTAAATGTACCTGAGAAAATGAATATTATGGCACAATCTTACACAAACTACCTAGCACTACAGTACGCTCAAGAAGGCTTGATTAGGTAGTAGACAACGATACTCGTATATATGATAGATACTCGAAGATACATATTATAACTAGTTAATAAACACATAAATAACGTCCATGACCCAGAAATAAATGTTTCTGATAAACACACAGAAAAATACCCTAGCCAGGATTAAAACCCGAATCGATAATATCTGGCATTATCTATAAAAAGAGACCTTATTGTCGATGGCATTTACGTCGAATCGCGTTGCGTTTGTATTGTGTCATCTTGAACAACGACTTAAGCGCCATCGAGAATAAGATCCCTTTTCATAGATAATGTCACATATTATGTGGATAATTATGTGGCAGAAACAGTGGTTATTTGGTGAGATTAGTGGCAACATTAGCCTTAATTTTGGAATACGTCATGATCGGCTTGCCATGTTTTCAGTTTGGGAGGATAGCGCTTTTCTTGTTTGCGTCCATTTATAGGTTTGCAGTGACTGTTTTGTTTAATAATAATCATCATCATCATTCTCCCTGGACCTTCATAGGCACCGGTTGGAAGCGACCTGCATCCAGCGTCTTCCTGCGACCTTTTTAAGGTCATCTATCCATCTTGTGGGTTTCATACATTATTCCTGATGAACATAGGTGAATACATTTATTTACAGAAATTACAATCGTATTATGATTACTACAACTACTTAACTAGTTACAGTATAAAATCTAATAAAGGCCCTTGAAGCATTGTACCAAGGATACTGGCGGAATTTCCTCGTTGTATCGCAATGCTGATACGTTGTGCGAGGAAGCCGCCAGCTCTTCGGTCAATATAGGTGATATTTTTTTAATACTGATATCCAATCGTGCGAAGCCGGAACGATCCTTCACAATTTTGTACGGACAACTAATCAAATATCTTTTTATTCAAGAGTCCGACTCGTAACTGTCTGGTTGAAGCCACATAACTGCTTAAAAGCTGTTGCACTTAGCCAAACTTACTCGTAATCAAAATTCTCAACTCCCGTTCACCATCAACCGAAACGTATTCATAAAACTCCAACCCAAAGTTCAGGGTTCGGGTAGCGCACAAACACTTCACTAATAAGATTTCCGACAGCCTATTAGCGAAGTTCTCGTCATCGCTATGGTCATGACGTGTCGGTGATCAAAGGGACCAAGTTAGATGATAACCGCAGGCGCAGATGGGGTGGGAAACAAGTAGTTCACTTGCACAGAATACCGCCTCATTATTAGGCGGAATTAGAATAACAATCTGCAGGTTGATTCAGGGGACGTGAGCAGAATTAACCCCACGAATTCAGTTAATAATAAGCAAATGTTTCGAACCAGTTTTAGTGAAATGAATGATCTTTTCTCTAGATGTTAAACAAAAATTATATACACGCGTCGAAATGAGAACCTCCTCCGTTTGTTCGCCGGTTTGAAATTGTTTAGGAAATGCATGTCTACAATTTAAATGCTTCCGCTGCATTAAATGTAACCTACTTTTGACAGTTTTACTTTCTTTATAATCCAACTTATGTCAACAATCAAACAGGATTTATGTTCATTAATTAGTTGTTGTAGGGTAACTATAATTATTGAGGAGGAAATTGTTTCTTAACAACAAGCGAGAATTATTTATTTTATTTATTTATTTATGACATAGGCGGCAACGAGCAGACGGATTGCCTGATGGTAAGCAATTACCGTCGCCCATGGGCACCCGCAACACCAGGGGAGTCACAAGCGCGTTGCCGGCCTTTAAGGGGGGTTGGAGCTCTGGGAACCTTACTCACCATCAGGAACACAACACTACATACCTGAAAGGTAGCAGTGCTATTAGAGAAAGAAAGAAAAAGGTGCAGGGTTTCACTTAAGTCCGATACAAAACGATTTAGTATCATTTACTGTATCTGTAGGCATGGTCCTGCTCAGATGTAACGAGTTACTTATACTAACTCTCTACGGTAGCGAAAAACGTTAAGATATAGCATATATTGAGATATTTAGACGATTTCCGCTATGGCTGTGTTATGTGGTGCCTGGTTAGGGCGTCAACCTCGAAAGGTGTAGGTGCGGGTTCAAATCCGGGCTCGGACGTCGGAGAGCCTAGTCGGTTTTTCTTAAGTGTTTGTCATCTATTTCAATTTCACAACATCTATTGTCAACGCAGTCGAGTTTTTTTAGATAAAGGTTCACCACATTTAAGGTGTGAATAACGGCGCATATGATTGTCGGCAGATAGATTGCTTCTAATTTTGAGATGTTTCCCTGATTTGGTTGGATTTATTGCTCACGGCAAAAACTACGAAATTGACAATTTATTACTAATTGCGAGAATATAATTATTCACATAAGATTAAACATTTAATATAGCTAATTAGATTTATGTATCAACTTACTCTTGAGTATACTCGTATATAAAATAACACAAATTGGTTGAGTAATGGATGTCAAACAATGATTAAAATTATGTTTTTAATATTCCTGTACGGATGTAATATTCCTGTATCTATAAACTGACTGTCTATATTTTTTGTCACTTCTTCTCTTTTCTCAAATATTTTTTCTCACGAGCGTTCCTGCTTCCTTGGTAATAGGGATTACAACGTTTTTGCATAGTGTTTCTGCTGTATTATTCTGCGAACAAGTAATAATTGCTTCAGTAAGAAAACTTGCAGCAGAAGACCCGTGTAGAAGGTTGGCTGGGGTCTTACATTTAGTTCTTAGACTTTGAATGACGAAGCTGGAGTCAGGTTAGCTCTTCATTTTGAGTAGGACTGTGTCAGCGAGCCGACGACAGTTTCATTAGTAGGACTATAATTTTCAAGTATCATCATTATCATTAGCCAAAATACGTCCGTTGTTGGACATATGTTTACCCTAATGCCCGCCATCCACTGCGAGCGGAGCGGACTCATTAATGACTCCGTTTGAAGTTCATTGCTGGCAACGTACTTGTATGCTGTTTATTGTATCGAGAGACACCGGCCGTGAAAGTCAAACGGAGTCATTAATGAGTCCGCTCCGCGGCAGTGGAAGGCGGCCATAAGGATCTCCAAAAACCTGTCCTGCGCAGTTTTCTTTTAGCGAGTTGTCGCAACGTCAAGTAGGCAAACAGCGCAGCGTCGAACTACCTTATAGGAGGTCAAGACTTAAATTGACAAGTATATTATTATATTGACGACCGGTCTGGCCTAGTGGGTAGCGACCCTGCCTATGAAGCTGAAGGTCCTGGGTTCGATTCCCAGTCAGGGCATTTATTTGTGTGATGAGCACAGATATTTGTTCCTGAGTCATGGGTGTTTTCTATGTATTTAAGTATTTATATGTATCTATTTATTATATATATCGTCGCCTAGTACCTGCAACACAAGCCTTACTGAGCTTACCGTGGGGCTAGGTCGATTTGTGTAAGAATGTCCGAAATATTTATTATTTATTATTATTATTCATCTTTATTCATTTTACATCTTAGATTAGGTTTTATAACATTTTTATAAAAGTAAAATATAAAAATACATCTAAAACGTATCAAAACAATAAAAACATTATAAAAAACCTAACCTAGAGTGCCGCCGGCAACGGGGCAGGGCCCAGGCTGCCGGTGGTTAGGGCTGCAGAGAGAGGAACCGCCGGACTATGCGCGCCGTGTCCAGGATTACCGCCTTCTGAATCTGACCCTTGATCCAACCACAACCACGTAGCGAGAGTCTCTCAAGATGTTGGTCGAGACTCTTCGCTATGAGACCGTTCGCGGAAACAACTATCGGTACAATGATCGCCGAATCAACTTCCCACATGGCGGTTACCTCGTGAGCCAAGTCTAAGTACTTGCTGGACTTGTCCTTCTCGGCCTTCACGAGGTTCTCGTCACATGGGACGGTGATGTCAACGAGCATTGCGCGACGCTGCGAACGATCTATTACCACGATATCAGGCTTATTGGCTACAATAGTCCTGTCCGTGATAACAGATCGATCCCAATAGAGCGTGGCACGACCATTTTCGAGAACTGGCGCAGGTATGTACTTGTAGTACGGCACTTCGTGGTCCGCAAGACCATACATAAGAGCAAGCCGCTGGTGTATAATCCTGGCTACAAGGTTATGTCTGTGCAAGTACTCGCCGTTAGCAAGATGAGAACAACCGGAAATGATATGCCTGAGTGACTCTCCGGGACGGCGGCATGCCCGACAAATGTCGACCGTACCGTCCTTCAGGATATACTTCCGGTAGTTATTCGTCATGATAACTTCGTCCGCAATTGCACAGGCAAAACCCTCGGTTTCTCCGAAGAGGTCCCCGAATCGTAGCCAGTTCACCGACGCGGGCAGGTCTACGTCTGGTCCCGTTAGGGCCCTGTAGAACCGCCCGTGTAGCTCCTTACTCTTCCATACGGCCTTGCGGCCCTCGGTGCTTAGTACCACTGGTTTGCGCCAGTTCTCGTTTGCCAAGGAGAGCGGTGTGAGGTTCCTGTCTACTGCCACCACATCACGATGCATCCCACACTCGTGGTTAAGGAAGTAATTCCTGAGATTGCACACCTCACTGTTATGGAGGCTTTTGGCATTTAAAAAGCCGCGGCCTCCATACTTCCGTGGGATGTACAATCTCATAACCGACGAGCGTGGGTGTAGCATACGATGTGTGGTGAGTAGTAGTCGGACCCTGCGATCCAGGGCATCCAGCTCGGTCTGAGTCCACCTTAGTATGCCAAAGGAGTATATAAGTAAGGGCATTACCCAAGCGTTGAAGGCGCGAACCTTGTTGCCACCTGACAAAAGACTATTAAGTACTTTTGTCAGCCGACCGAAGAAGCGCTCCTTCACCGACTGTCTAATAGCCACATCCTCAATACCCAAAGACTCTGACATACCAAGATATTTATAGGTATCTGATTCGGAGATAGATCTGAACGACATCGTCTCAGAAAGCTGTAAATTTGTTGAATTTACTACTTTCCCCCGCTGTACATGCATAACCGCACATTTATCTACACCAAACTCCATCTTTATGGCACTACTGAATACTTCAGTGGTTTTCAGTAGTTCCAACAAGACTTGGTTGTTTGGCGCAAATAATTTGAGGTCGTCCATATACAGAAGGTGAGAAATGACTTCACCCTCTCTCCGAAGCCGGCAACCTAGTCCCAAATCCTTCAGTAGAGTACTGAGCGGATTCAGAGCTAGGCAGAACCATAGGGGACTCAAACTGTCACCCTGGAATATTCCTCGCTCGATCCTTATGAAGTCCTGCGGGCCAGGGGGGTCATCGCCACCTCCTGGTTGACGAAGGACTGTGGTCCACTGACTCATACACGCACCTAGGAAGGATCTTAAAGTTGTATTGACTTTATACAACTCTAAGATCCTCTTCAGCCATGAGTGAGGCACCGAATCATAGGCCTTCTTGTAGTCAATCCAGGCGGCCGAGAGGGCCCCCTTGTTCCGCCGGGCCTGTTGGCAAATGGTCATGTCTATGAGGAGGAGCTCTTTAGTACCACGGGACCCAACCCTACATCCATTTTGAGCGGTGGCCAAAATGTTGTTCGCGACAATGTGCGCGTTAATTTTTGCTCTCAAAATGGATGTAAGGAGCTTGTACAGTGTAGGCAAGCACGTGATGGGTCTATAGTTTTTAGCTTCCGTGGTACTACCGGACTTATAGAGCAGGAAGGTCGTACCAGTTGTTAAGGAAGGTGGCAGGGAACCGAGCTCAAGGGCTTGTTGGAATTGTGTTGCTAACCGCGAGTGCGAGCATCGAAACCATTTCAACCAGAAATTGTGCAATCCATCCGGCCCAGGACTTTTCCAGTTCTGGGCCGTGCGGATTGCACAACTTACGTCGTCGGGGCTGATGGTGATAGCCCCCATAGGTTCGATGGACTCGCACTCACGTTCAACAACGTTCATCCATTCGCCCTCCGTGTGTTCAACAGGCACTGACCAGATGTTACGCCAGAAATCAGTCATGGCAGTAGCATCCGGTAGCTGCATGTTAGACACACGGGGATCAGTTTCCTCCCACCTTCGGTACACCTTCCTTTGGTCACTCTGGAAGAGACGATTCTGCTGGAATCGGTCCACACGCTGTCTGTAGCGACGAATACGGCTTGCCCATGCATAGACTTTCTGCTTCAGAAAGTCGATGCGTTCTGCGATATTGGCCATATAGTCGTGGGGCTCGATATCCGTCCCCACGAACGCCTGGTTCACAAAACGCATTACTCGGGGGCGATTATTACCCCCCCTGAAGCAGATCAGCTTTGCAATGAGAGTCCTAAATGAGTTGATACGACGCTCGATCCGTACTTGCCATGCAGGGGCACCCCCGGCGGTCCTAGGTGCACGTTCAGCGTCCGGAAACTTGACTCGAACAACACGGCACGTCGCGATGGCCCCGCAGTACATGATCGAGTGTGTATCATCTAAGTCTTTACTAGTCCGCATATATGGTTCTAGTAAAGCATTCAAGGCTCCCATTATCGCTAGATTGCGTCTATTCATTGGCAAGCGTGGTAGTCGAGGCCTAGGGTTGTTTGTTGAGCGATACTGCGTAATTGCCTCTTCCAAAGTCCTCCTCATTTGCTCATTGGCTGTAGTACTCACACTCTGACTCGCGAACTCCTCCTCGTCGACACAAAGATCCACCCGCGGCGCCCTCGGTGCCAAGTCGGGTACGGGCACCGGATCCGGCAACGTGGCGGGTGGGTCCTGCGCCGAAGCGGAGGCCGCGTGAGCAGAGAGAGCCTCCAGGCGAAGCCGATCAAGTGTCGAATCATCCAACCGCTTGAGCCTTTGGATGACGCGCACCTGATCCGATAGCCGCTGCGCAGTCGTGTTGATGGTCGGTTCGAGGGCCTGAAACAGAGGAAGCATCCGAACACGATACGCGCACAGGTTAGTTCCCCCCTCTGTAGCTCCAAAGTACGCTCGCATGACATTCTCATTTATTGATGGAGTCCATCTCATGCGACGCACTATACCACCGGCAGCGGGAGCCGTGGGCGGGGCAGTGTGCCCCGCGGGCCCCAAGCGTGCCGGCAGCGGCGGCCGTCCTCTCCGCGCAGGTGGTCGTGGCGGCGGCGGCGGCCCGCACTCGTCGCTGGACCCGTCTGTGTCAGGCGCTGTGGCAAACTCGTCACCTGACGATGATGCAGACGGGGAACTTGATGAGGCGGGCGGGGGTGGTGGTCGTGCGTTGGTAGCTTCCGCTCTCGTTCGACTTCTTGTAATCATTGTTACTTTTATATATAGGTATACGTATTTCACCGTTACGTATGTTGCGCTTATAGGTACGTAATTTTTTCATGAACCCACATTTAGCCCTTGTTGTGAGTTCATAATATGATGTTAAAATGATTGACGGTAAAAACACGTATAAAAATATAATTTTAGCAAAAATAATTTTCAAAGACGTCTGTCATTGTCAGCGGTTTTTATTATTATTATTATTATTTATATAATTAGAGAATACCGAACAGTTATCTATCTCTTAGAACGTAGAAATGACTTGAGGTTATATCAAACTTCTCGTAAATGTAAAAACTTACTGACAATTCTAACTTTTTAATCGATTCTCAGTAGCTCCCCGTAACTGAACTAACTTGGAATACAACTCGTTTATGCAAATACTGGAAGGAATACCTACAGTATAAAACTTTTTTCTCCCATGTTATCAAATAAATATTTCAATCGGGTAAATACTCCACCTTCGGAAGCCTCTCAAATTTTAAAATTAAAAAGGAAACCATATCTATGTTTTTTCTTTTATTCGTATTTCTGGGCTGTTTGCTCTTCCGACATATGACTAACCTAACCTAGAGTTTTCCTATTAAAGTCTATTCAAATATCTTTACTAGTATGGTGTTACGAGAAAAGAGGATTTTTCTTATTTCGTACATGGTTACAAAACTCGGTTCCATAAACGGCGAATCGTTTTTTATATTAGCTATTTCGTTATATCTGAAACTACGTGCCCAAGTAACGTATTTGGCCAAACTCCCTATGGACAGAAATGAAAAATCCTTGACATAACATTCAAGCTGCGACCCGCATCTCGAGATCAAGAGGCGTATTCATAAATATACAACACGATACTGCTTAATAATAGTTTTTTTTTTCTCTTTGTCTTTTTTTGTATTCTGATATAAATTTTGTTTTCTCGAGTACCATGTGTAGTTTGCGGGTGTTTGCCAGCGACCAAATTCTAATCAACTGAGATTTATTGCGGCTGTGAAACACTAGATGGCACTACCTTAGCCAGCAATGCGGGAACGATATATTGTATGGGCATTGCCTACCCAAGTCTTATATCATTCTTGCTTGCAATCTAAGCTTCGGTCTTACCCTTCTAAGCTTAGTCTTATTGGGTTCGGTTTCCAAAGAGTAAATATTATATGATATTTTGTGCATACGTTTTGAAAAAATTGTGGTGTAAGTCGGAGCATGTCTTACCACCTAATCATTACAATCATTACACAATTATTCATATCGTTATCAGTTGTTTTATTTCATGAGCAGTTATCGTGGCAGCTGAAGACAATATTACATTCATATGAGTATCAAATGAAATAGTAGGTATCATATTTCTAATTTCCGAATACGCAGTCCAGGCCTATTCTGTCCAGTCCAGACTAATCTTGCAACAAATGTATCTTTCCGACATTCTGGGATGGGAGTATTGTTTGTTATTGGATAATGTGAGATCTCTCTTATCGCATAAGGCCGCCTGCTGGCGTTGGGGCACGTACGTCACGTTTTTTTTAATCGCTAGCGAATAAATTGGTTGCTATTTTAGTCCTGCGTAAGTCCAGCCGTGGGTTTGAACTAATTGATTTTTTCTTAACTTAGGTATGCGCGAAGATGGAGTTGATATTTATAATTAAAGAAGTCGGGAGAAAACTTGACCTAACCTAAAGACTTAGTTTTTCCTTTAGTTTGAAAAGTTAAGTGGTACTTGTTTACGTAATAAGTAATTCGCATTTATTCAGTAGTGTCACCTTTGTTCTAAAGGTACGAATTAGTGTCTACGCGAAATCTTTTTTTAATACTAAGACGGTGGCCAACAAATCTACGGCCAGCCTGGTGGTAAGCAGTTACTACAAAGAAAGTCAGTAGAAAGCTCTAATTGCAGGTTGGCGGAGGGAGATCTGAAGATGTCCAGGGGACAGTAGTCGCGAAGCAACCTTGGGGCAAAATGCCGTGAATAAATAAATAAATCATTACAGGACATTCTTACATAGATTGACTGAGACCACGGTAAGGTCAAGAAAGCTTGTGTTGTGGTTACTCAGCCAACGATATATATGATATAGGAAAATACTTAAATACATATATAAAACACCCATGACTCAGGAACGAATGTATTTGTGCTCATCACACAAACAAATTAAGGGCATTTGTTTGATTTGAACCCAGAAACATTGGATTCATAGGCAGGGTCACTACCCAGGTCAAACCACTCGTCAAATAAAACTGGAATATATCGAACGCTTAGCTATACGTGTGATGCCGGCTGACTAGAATAGCACCACTCCATCTCCTCCCGCGGGTGTCATAAGAGACAAAGGCAAAAAGCCTACAAATAGGCAGCAATGTCCGACGAAACCGACTCAACAGCTACTGCGGATGCCAACCCGCCTGCGTGGCGACTATGACAACTGACAAGATGATACAAGTCATATTTGGGGGCCTATGTCCAGCAGTGGATGTCTTACGGCTGAAATTATGTGCATGTAAAATATTTCAAATACTGCGTATTTTACGAGTATTTATGTGTCTTGGATAATAATTCTAGTATGAACATCTATTTCGTTTGTAAGTTAGCCCAACGTCTTTATTAATAAAGTCCAGTCAGAAAAACAAGTGTAGTTCGCGAGACGCGCACAAATGGTGTGTATAAAATACTTTTATGTGTTCTATTACGTTCTCTGATTAAGTCTTGTTTGTTTTCTTTTATGTGCCTGTGAATTTGATGCCTGTTTAAGAGAGATTTTTTTCACTTTACTATAGCATAATTTAAAAACGTTTTCTGAGCACGGCAATTTTTATTACGTTTAGAAATCTTCTTCCAGGAACAACTTATATATGACGAAACTCATTTTTGTCAGTATTATTGCATTCCTTAAAATAAAATGACAGCACGGCTAGCACATCATTGCACGCGGGATAGCTCGCGCCTCGAGAGACAGCAGCCGCGGATTGTCAATTTCTATCTCTAGCTTTCAATTTCTCGATTTTGGTAGCATGAGTTGATAGGTCGAGAAATTTGTTCCACGCGGGAGAGCCATCCCGCGCGCGACACAGCGTGGGATGTCATACATCAATGGAACAAGCTTTATTCTTGTGGCAACACTGAATCAGTAAAATAAAATGGAACGAAACATGAATAGTGAGCCTTAAAAACGGAACGTCACTATTCACGATAACTTCGTCTCAGTTTTGCAATACCAAGTTTAAAGAGATAGCAAATGTGCTTTTTGAAGTCGGAAATGTCACTAATGTCAATATGTTCGTAATATTTTTGTTGTAAACGGCGCATTTAAAACTTTAATTCTTCGAAGAATTGCTACTTTTGCACGGAAAAAGTAAGTAAACACGTAAACAATTTAATATTTTTGTTATAAAGTCTTTACTCAAACTATTGTTTTACTTTGATATGTACGTACCTATGATATGTACCTATTATTTTTTTCTTTACTTTAATAAACCGATTATCTCTAACCGAATCTTGTGAACTCTTTTCAGAGTTAGTGCGAACGTGCAGTCAAAGATGTTTGTCATGTTAGGTACATAGTTAGGAGTCGTGAATCAAACACGGGCGCTAGGCTGAGACTGCTTTATTGTATGTCTTAATCTTCTGCTACCCACATATGCCATATTCGTTGTAATATAGATGTACCTACAACATCCCTTTTTCAAAAAAAATATATAGTATTTCTATTACATTGATTCGCGATGTTTGTATGAACCCTTGATCCCCAAAAGATGATACATGATTTCGTGAATTTTATCTGACTGCCTTGCGGCTTATTTTATATAAAGTATAAATCGAGTAAGTATAACACTGGCAGATAACAAGTAATCGAATAACAAGTAATCGAATAACGAGAAATAAATGCATGCTTGCACCCATTAACAGATTTATATGGGTTTGCCAAGAAGGTACTTATGCCTAAATGATTTTAGTAACAAAATAACATAGCTTTATCAACAACATTAAATCCATATTTCTTGCACAATGTCAAGAAGTGAGGAATTGAATAAATCAATTAACATTATTTTCTATACATTATTATTGAAATACTGATTAATTTCTATAGTAAACTGAATGTCTCTTGCATTTAAGCAAGACGATACAAATTTTTGCAAAAAGAATATATATTATTATCATGCACATATATTATATACATATAGTAACTTAACTTATTTTCATTATTATTTAATTCCCTCTAACTTCATTATAATCATTTTTTTTTTTTTTTGAGTAGGTAGGTATATAATATTATGACATTTGATACAGTTTTATGATGAGCATATAACTAACACTTGTACTTTATACTATAATATAAGTACTTATATTTTTCATGTTGCTTCATATATCTATCTTATTAAAATATTATTTAGTTATACTTATCTTATAGTTTTCGTATGTTCTTCATAATTATTATTTTATCATTATAATTATATTCTACATACAGGTAAACAAAAACTTGATCTATAATTTGTATTGATGTTAATTTAAATGCCACATAATTGCACTTTATAGTATTATTATTAATTATTTGTAGTGAGTATTCCTAAGAAAAAAATAATAATATATAAATAGGCTCACGTGACACGATTACCAGTAGAAGACGTCGAAGGGTATCCCCACCGATCAGGAGGTCGCACTGTCCTGCCGGAACGAGTACGATAAAACACATTAGTTGGCACATTGTTATCAGCTGACTGTTCAATCGGTTGACTGGGGCTGGATGTTGTTTGCGTGTTTAATGAAGGTAAGGTTACGTCATCATTCGAGTTAAAATATATAGGATCTGGCCTTTTATTTGAATCTACGATTAAATGTCGCCTGTTACGTCGCAACAAGTTACCATTTGGCATGGAGATCAGATATGACCTAGGCCCTACTGAACGGTAAACTGTCCCTGAGACCCAACTATTACCTAATCTTAGTTTAATATTTTGTCCAGTACTTAAGGGCTTTAAATTTTTGGTTCGTAAATCGAAATAATGTTTAATGGTATCAATACCTTTGTCTTTCTTTCAATTGATCATGATGATGTTGATGCGTTCTTATCTTGAGTACCGTTGGGTTACGTTTAAACGGGATTATACTTCGAGGTAACCTGTTATATAATAGTTCTGCAGGTGAGGGTAAATAATCGCTGATCGGTGTACATGCATACTCTAGTAATGCGATATCTAAGTCTGATTTATCAAAGTTAGTCTTTTTCATTATATTTTTTACAGTTTGTATAGATCGTTCAACTTGGCCGTTTGACTGTGCGTATCCCGGGGATGACGTGGTGTGGCGAAATTTCCAATTAATAGAAAATTCTTTAAACATGTTTGAGGAAAATTCTGGCCCATTGTCGCTCATTACTATTTTCGGTATCCCGTGCCTACGAAATATTTGCTTTAGTTTTTCAATTACGATTTCCGATTTTAAACATGGCAGTTTTGCCATTTCAATGTACTTACTAAAATAATCCACAACAAGTATATACGACTCATATCCTAAATGAAAAATATCTACGCCCACTTTACGCCACGGCTTCTTCGGTATGTCATGTGAAATTAAAGGCTCCTTAAAATTTTGTTTTTTATACGTTAGGCACGCCTGACAATTTGATAAATAATCCTGTAACTGCGAATTAATGTTTGGCCAGTAAACGGTCTCTCTAGCCCTAAGTTTGCATTTTTCTAATCCTAAATGACTGGAGTGAATTTTTTTTAACATATCGTTACGCATGCACCTGGGTATTATTATTCTATTATTTTTCCACGCTATTCCGAAATCAGTGGTTAATTCCTCTTTAATATTCCAGTAACATTTTATACTATCATGAAGTGCGCTTTTATCACTTGGCCAACCACGTTTAATGACCTTTATTAAAGTTTGAAGTTCATTATCTTCCTTTGTGCACTTTTGTATCTCTAATAAATGTGTGTCGGTGAGGGAGTTGGTAGCCGCGATCGCGCAAACTTGGGCCTGCGCGTCGAGATAGTCGCGCGGGTGGAGGGGGGTACCCGTGTTCGGTGCAGGCGCACGTGATAGCGTGTCTGCAATGTATAGGTATTTTCCCGGCTTATACACTAATGAAAACGTGTATGGATATAAACGCATCAACATTCTCTGTAATCGCGCGGGAGTTTCAGCAAGGGGTTTATTAATTATATTTACGAGCGGCTTGTGGTCAGTTTCTATTGTTATATTTGTGCGACCATATAAGTAAGCGTAAAATTTCTCGCACGCAAAAACACATGCATACAGTTCTTTTTCTATCTGCGCATAGGCCTGCTCTGTTTTTGTTAGTGACTTGGAAGCGTAACAAACTGGTAAATTATTTTGTAGTAAACAGGCACCGAGACCATGTTTGCTAGCGTCTACTGAAATGACTACTGGGGTATTTATATCATAGTATTGCAATACTGGAGAAGAGGTTAAACAAGTTTTTAGTTGCTTAAAACAGTCATCATGTTTTTTGTCCCAATGCCATTCAATGTCTTTCCTTAATAGTTCTCTTAATTTAGACGACTTTTCTGAAAAGTTTGGCACGAAGCTACTAACGTATGTTACAAGGCCTAAAAACCTTTCCACATCCTTTACATTTTGCGGTGTGGGCATATCCCTAATCGCAGATATATGGGATTCATCCGGACGGATCCCATCGCCACCAATTTTGTGGCCAAGATACTTTATTTCAGTTAAACCGATTCTGCACTTTTGTCTATTTAGTTTTATGTTAATATCTTTACATCTATTTAATACTGCTCTTAACCTTTGATCGTGAATTTCCTTAGTTGGGCCATGCACTAGCAAGTCGTCAACAAATAACACAACACCCTCTAAATCATCAAAATGACCGTACAAACGCTTATGGAATATTTCTGATGCTGAGGAAATTCCATACGGCATTCTTAAAAATTTATATCTTCCAAATACGGTGTTAAAAGTACATAGATCTGTGCAACTTGGATCTAGTTTTACCTGCCAGAAGCCTTGCTTCGCATCTAATGTACTAAAAAACTTCGCACCCAATAACTCAGCCGTAATTTCGTCGAACGTCGGTAGCTTAAAATGTTCGCGCCTAATCGCTTTATTTAAGTCGCGAGGGTCTAGACAGATCCGTAAATCGCCATTTGGTTTTTTAACTACAGTCATACTATTGACCCAATCTGTTGGATCCTGTACCTTCGATATAATGCCTTGTTCCTCCATTTCATCTAATTTACTTTTAATCTGATCTTTTAATGCCAACGGCAACTTCCGGGGCGCGTGGACCACGGGGGGTACATTGTCATTTAATTGTATTTTGTACTCCCCAGGCAAACAACCCATTCCTTCGAAAATACCGACAAACTCATCTAATATGTTACTACTCGGAGAATTTTCACAAACTGAATCTACTAGTTTAATTAAATTTAACTCCACGCATGAATATCTACCAAGTACCGGACGCGAGTTAACATCGGCAATAATGAACTTCAAAAAGTATGTATTTCCCTTGTAAACCACTTTTAAATAACATTTTCCGACCACATATATTTCATCACCAGAATAACCTGTCAACTTTGTGGACGTTTTAGTTAAATCGTCTACTGATAAGTTTATATCACTTAAATATCTTTTAGGCAAAACATTTACATCCGCTCCGCAGTCCAATTTAAAATTGATGTGCCCTTTGTTAACTATCTCTAATTGTACCGACCAGTCACTGTTAAGATTATGAACTTGAGCGATTACCTGATCGGTGGAGTCCTCCTGTATTTCGTACACACGACGACGCGGCGATCGACACACTCTCGCGTAGTGATTCATACGATGGCAATTGTTACACTGCACTCCGAACGCGGGGCATTCCATTCTTCTGTGTGCATGACCGCAATTACTACAACCAGTAAAATTTCTATGCCGGTCACCAGGCGTTGCCTGTAAGGCCGTGTTACGATTGAAAGTACTCCTTTCATTGTTATTAGAAGTCGGAAATGAAGACTTTGTGTATGCCTGATTATCCCGAGCTCCGCTAACCACGCTTGATCGCCTCGGTGTGTACGGAGGCCGGCGCGGTCGGTTGTGAGCAGGGCCGGGTCGCCTGTTTACAACATGCACGTCGCTGGTCGAAGTTCCAGAATGATCATCATTATTGTGCAAAATCTCATGTGCTTGGTGCTCAGAACTACTTGTTTTTATATTTAACGCCTGCATTTTAGACATCTCCGATAATTTGCATATATCCATAGCTTTCTTCAGTGATATGTCTGGTTCTCTGAGCATTCTTTCCGAGAGGGTTACATCCTTCACGCCACATATGAATCTGCTACACACTAAACCGTCACGTAGCTCTTTAAACTCGCACTTAGAAGCTATTTTGTTTAATTCGAAGATATACTGCTCAGTCGATTCCAACTCCTTCTGATCTCTTTTAAAAAATTTATGCCTTTCTACCGCCAAATTTTTTACAGGAACAAAAAACGCATCGAATTTCTGTAGTAAACCTTCAACCGTGTCGGTGTTATCTTCTGTAAATTGCTCGTACACTTCTCGACATTTGTTTCCGATCACATGCAACAATATGTTTACCTGCACCTTTTTAGACTTTTTCGATAATTCACACGCCTCATAATATATTTTAAAGGATTTTTTCCAATTATCCCACTCGGCACTCAAATTTCCGGAAGTCACATTAACGAGATTGTTCTCGAAAGAAAAAGGTGACGGTGGTTGTAAAATTGTTTCCATATTTGACGAAGTATCGCTGTTTTCTTCCCTTGAATCCTCAAAATCACTTTCACTGTCTGTCATTTATTATCACCGTTACTTATTAGTATTTTTCAACTACAAATATTAATTTGGTACCGGCTGCGCCATGTCATGTTAGGTACATAGTTAGGAGTCGTGAATCAAACACGGGCGCTAGGCTGAGACTGCTTTATTGTATGTCTTAATCTTCTGCTACCCACATATGCCATATTCGTTGTAATATAGATGTACCTACAATGTTGATGATGGACTAGTTATTTGAAGTTGAACAATCGAAACAATCCTCTCATTGCTATGGATGGATTCACATGAAAATTCTTGTTCAGAGTGCGCTGTGGCCGCAGTTGAGCCTTATGCCTTTGAGGCTGTCACCAAACCGAAGACATACTTTACTTTCTCACTGCACAGAAAATATAACTAACTAAAGGTATGTATGTCTTGTACAAGTTGTACACTTTTTACAAGCTTTTATTTGTCCTAAATTAAACCAATTTAATGATCAAAAAATGGAAATGAGAAGCTGTCATGAAGGTCAGATCATGGCCAGTTGAATTGTTTTTTGGACTATCTAGAAAATATTTATAATTACTAAGTACCAAGTATAAATAAACATCACCATTGTAGTTTTGCAGAGTCCAGTCTATAATGTTTATTTTGTGAACCATAACTAATTGTGAAATTTGTTTCAGGAGGTGGTTGACGAAGTTAACTAATATGCTGTTAAAAGGATAACCATAACATAACAATGTTGGCTAACAGTGAAATAGTTTAAGTCTTCAATTAATTTAATTATTATAAAACTTATTTTAAGGATGACTGTGATAATAACTTTTGAAATTTTCTCAGAAGTATTCGGGTCAGTAAGTCTGTTGACATGTTTCATTTAGTATATCAGTGTCCAATCCTAATATGACATACAGATATGAAACATGGTTTCATAAAAATATAATATATAAAGGAGATAAAATGAGGATACTAAAATAAAATGTGCTGTATCATATATGTAACTGCAATGCAATTGTGTGGTGAAGATGAAGTTAGTAAATTCAACTAAATGTTGCTGCTCTGAAAAGTGGCAATTTATATCAATAAAGATTTGATCATTTATTTTATTTCAAAATATGTCTTTAATTACCCCTATTGCCCCCACCCCCCTGAGCCCTAAGTCTAACAGATTTTGGTTCCTTTATTGAAGTTGAGTGCAGCATGAGCTTCCATAATAAGAGGTTAACCAATTCTATCTTGAGCTTCCATAATGACATGTTAGCCCATACAACCTTAATTTGTCTATGCGTGAACATATTTCATTTTAATAATATTGTTTAATAGAGAAATAGTAGATATACAGTCAGACTAAATAAATATTTGCAGTATGTTCATAAGATTTGTAAGAGTCAGAGCTGTACCTACATACTATACTATAGTCAATAGAAGTAACTATGAAGCAGTAGGTAACCAGGTTCAAACCTGGTTACGGTTTTTTTTTTGGAAATTGAGGCCAACCCAGAGTATATATGTTCATCCGTTATGAATGTTATGCATGTCTGCCTGTTAGCTACGGACATCCACTGCTGGACATAGTCCTCCCCCATGGACAGTCAGCCTTAGCAATCTTCAGCATAATGCAGCCAGCAACTTCCAGCGAACAGTAAGAGGTCCTTCTAGTTATCTAAGTATTTATTTTTTATTCGCTAACTTTATCGAGCTCCCTTGTTCTTCCGTGGGTACGTTATTGATATTCCTTTTGTATTATTATATAACTACTAATTTATAAGGTATTTGACAAAAAAACTACGTAACGTGTGCTAGCAGGTGTAGTGTTCCTACGGCGCCAGTTCGAAACGGCGGCACGGCGTGTAGCGCTGGATCATGAGCTAATGCTAGACATTGGGTTGTTGTGTCCTTACCACGTATTACGTTAATTAAAAATATGTAGGTCATCTGTTCTAATCTATTCTTTGAGTAAAAAAAATATTGCCGCCGCGAAATTTGATACAAACATGAAATAAAAATTGAGTCAATAATTAACAGGAGGAGTATTGACATGTCCATTAAATAAGAGAGCATGATATTTTAGTTTAATATAGTGCCAAATTTGGCATAACGTAGAAGAAATGTGTTTATTTCAGTTTCTCGGCACCCCCACAGCTTGAAGAGAAATTCTCTTATTTTGACGTAAACACGCGAGTTATTTTGTCTTCTAAAGAGCACTTGTGCTACGAGTTTCCATCGTATCCCGCGTGGAACTGTCAACCGACAAAATTTTGTCGGTTTGACATTAGGTCGCAAGTCAGCGGGATCTTGTGCTACCGATTCGCGAGAGAGCTCTCTGTCGCGCCTTTTCTCGACTGTCACGGCTGTCGCGCCCCACTTGTGCTAGCCGTGCAGCACAGGTAAGTGAATGCGAAGAAAAAGTAAGTTGATTCGAAGAAATATTGAGTTCATGTGTTCCGTTCTAGAAACTCAAAGAGACGCGCGAAAATCGACAAGTAAATTTCGAATGATCTCTGTTATTCTCATGACGTTTTAATTGGAGGTAAAGAAGATGCTCGAAATTTTCGAACTTTGATGTTTGCTGTAGGCCTTAAGTTAGTTCTACGTCATACTAAGGGCCGGTGGCGTTGTCCTATCTTAACTATGGATTTTTTTAAAGGTTTATATTGTCAAAAGCGCCGAGGTAAGATTAGAAATAATTTAATATTGTGGTTAAGTATTCTTACATTTTCTAATTTACGGCGGCTTTTTTTAAAAATTTTTTTGTATCATAAGTACACGTTCCTGAGTTCCTGATAATAATAAACACAACAAAAAAAATATGAATTGCAAAATTGGTTTAGCCGCGTGATGCCGTGACCAAGGGAAATAGGAATACATTTTGATACATAATGATTTATGAAACGTGAGCAGAACCAAGCCCCCAGACACAGTAAATTATACTGTATCGTTTAGAAACGCACTTAAGCGAAACACGTGTACCTTTTTCTGCCTTATACACTTTTTGTTAAAAAACAATTTCGTCCACAAAAATTATGGTCACCCGAAAACAACACATTAATGAAAATCCTCTTTTATTATTATGAAAGATCTTTGAGTATGAAGTAAATGTAATTTTCAAAAGTATAGGTCATGCGTTGATGGCATTTAATTTGGCGGGAGCATTGAAATTGTAGAACCATGATGCATTTTGCAAATAATTTTAAAAACATTTTTTAACTCTTAGAAAATATCGTTAGGACTGGTATGAAACAGTAGCTCATTACACTATTAACTTAATCAAAATATTTCTTTCTTGAGTGTAATGCCTTCAAGTTCAGCATCGTCCTTTTTTATGTCGTGGGTCTTAGGAGGCGACCTCCTAAGACTTTAAGTTAAGTTCTAGAGCGTGCATATTGATCAGATACAAACGCATGAATGTGTACTAAGCTCACCGCCACTCTGCACGCGTGCACGCCCCGTCGAATTCTCCGCTTCTAGCGTTTCCTAAGGCCTTATATTAAGTGTGAGATAGTATTAGACGCTGACGCGTTTTTTATTTTTCTCTCCACCCATGCCCCTAGTCAGCATAGCCTACTGCGACCTCTAAGGCCTTAAAAATAAGAGACCAATTAACACAGACTGTATAATTCCATCGTTCCAAAATAAATTTTCACCAAACTTCATTTGAATTAATAAGAGGGGATTATTAAACAAATGGCTCTATGAATATTCCTGGCTTTGTGGAAAGTTTTCGAAGGAGTTGTTAAGTTTATAGAATTTGAAGACCCGCCGATGCGGTGACGAGTAAGACCGAATTTGACAAAGCTCGTGTTTCTGATCAGAGTGTGGTTCGTCACGTACTATGAATAACATGGCTTCACTCACGTTTATTTTGCTACTCGCGCGACATGCTCAAATTCCTGGACGGGGTGTTTTCTAATTACTAAAGCTATAATGTTGCATGGTCTAGTACTCATATATGCCTTATTAAGTTTACTTAGTAGTAAACTCAATTAGTATACGATTGTCCCGTAATATAAACAATGTTTGAAAATCAGTGTAACCGTTCTTTAATAAAATATAATTTAGGTATATTACAATGCACTTATGGACGTCAACAAATATAACCGGCTATAACCCTACCCTAGAATCTTTTTACCGACAAGAAACACTACGGGACTTATTTTTTCAAAACCTGATACGATATTACATTGAATTTTTTTTCTCTCGATGTATAAACGCACGTTTTGGAGCCTCTCTGACTCTTTATCCCTTCACTTTTTCCTTTATATATTGTTTTAATGTAGTTGTCAAGCTGTATTTGGTTCTACTTCAAACTAATTTTATTACGCCTCTTTTTTCTGTCGTAACCCAGCTATGTCAGACCTGAAGGTAAACGTGCAAGCTTGTGTTTGCATACCATGCTTTATTAAAATTGTTATAATTGTCTTTTGTCCCGCTGCGATTCGAATTGTTTTTTGTCCAATGTCAACAGTCAAATATGAATGTGTCCCAACGGCGTCAGACAGTCTCATCGGTGCTCTGCGTTGAAACAGTAAAACACTGCTGCAATTTAACTTTGCTAATATGACCCTGTATGTAATCATAATCAACGATGTTCTGGCAATGTGTCAAATTTTTTACAAACCTCAAGTGTGTACTAATTCATGAACTCTTTACTCTTGAATTGTTGTGGAGATTTGCTAGCTAATTTGAGAATTGTGTTGTGTCCCTGCTTGAAATATGTTGAATTTTATAACAGAACTTAGTTATATGGATGTTAAATTATTTTATAACCTACAGGACGTTAACGATTTCGAAAATGTCATTTTGTTTAGTGCCAGTAAAAGTGGACAAATATATTGTGACCCATCCCTACCCTACTATGTACCTAACCCTACTGCTACTAATAAAGATTTTTACCGATATGTTTGGTGACTTTTGTTACTAAGTATACAGTCTTTGATATGTTAATCACGTTTCTTTTGTTTTTATAGTGAAGATTGTACGATGTAAGTCTGTGTTTGTTTATTATTGGTGGGCGGACATCGTTTTCTTGCCGAAAGGATACTTGGTTTGAAGGATATTTCATTGGGATATGACATGTAATCTTAGTGAAATAGTTGACTTTTATAAGTGCACGTTGCACTTTGCAGGTAAAAAAGTAAAAAATTTCAAAAAGTTATATACTTATTCAACTTTGAGCGCCATACCAAGCCTGGCGCACTCTACAGTGGAGACATGAAGTGGCCGACCAAATAGAACGGGCACAGTTTCTGCGGGCAGCCGCGTGCTGTCCGAGACGCACGCAACACAGAGAAACGCGATAGAAAGAGACGCAAATGTAGGTAAATATAATTATAGACATTTTTTTTTTATACAAGACTGACCAGCGTTTGACCTCCGTCACACCTGATGGTAAGTGTCAACGAGGTCCAGGTTGTAGCACGCTGGTTTAGGAACATTTAGCTCTGCGGGAGAGACGCTTTTTTTGGGTTGGGGCGAGCGTCGCTATTTATTTAAATGAGTTTACGGAGTGCATTTTCTATACTTGTACTATTATATATTCTATGGTCATGCGTAATATGTAATAACATGTGTTACGCCAAGATCACTAGAGTGGGCAAGCGAGTCAAAATAAACCGTAACTAATATGATAGTTATTTTGACTACGATACGTCTTTTCTCGTGGTGTTACCGGCACGAATTTTCATAACACCTTTAATTGTTGTTCTTGACGTTAATAGGCTTAATAAAATGGCCTACAATAATTTTAAAGCACATCCCTAGCCAATTCAAATATATGCAACAATCGTTTGACTATTTCCAGAGTTACTGAGTTATAACGTGCCCTATTAAATTTCAACCATCCTGCTCGTTGTTTTAATCGGTTTTAACTTCAATATTTCTGAATGACGATATAATTGGCTATTATAAACTTCAAGTCGACAATCGAGTCTCGATGCAGCTCGGATACCTATTTAACTTATTACTTAATAAATATAGTCTTTAACTATTTTAAACAAATTGTAAGGAATATTTTTTGTTTACCCTATCAATTTTGCCTAGCCCTAGGACCTATGTACTTAATTTTCTTCTGAAAGGTTGTAGTTTTGTTCGAAGTAGATTAACTGTCATTGCTATGGTCTATCGAATATATGTAAAACCCTATTACAATATTTTATCTTTGTTTAATCAAAAATTTCAGTGTTAAAACTTTCAAGAAGCCGAACCAAACATGTTATTTTTTGTCATATCTACTTTTACCCTATATCATTTTGCAAATGGGCAGGCTAACTTGGCTATGCCTTGAGAGTAGATGGTCGATGGGGCAAAAAAGTGCAAGAGTGGCAACAGTGTATAGGAAAGCACAGAGGATGGTGCCACTATGTGTCGCCAGTTGTCGGTCACTGCAGTGCATTGTAGCCATAGACATACCATTTAACTAGACGGAGCGTGCTAATAATAAAACCATGATGGAGGGGGACTTATGTAACTTTCCATGGGTATGGCAGAGACGGCGCTATTTTCGTCGGTCCTTGTCATAGGCTCACATATTTTAGTTCCCCTCCAAATTGGTCCCTTCAGAACTGTCAAAGGGGAACAAACAAATACAATCGGACTTTTCTTGGGTTTTCAACCAAAGTTGCGGTAATTAATACAGAATAAGCTAATATTTTTGTTATAAAGAATATCCTGTAAAGCAAAACTATAGTGAATTGTTACATTTTGGGCTACAAAAGCTAGAATATGTTTGTCCTTTACTGGCGCTCGCGCATGCGTTCTCCAGTCATTATTCCTCCTAGACTGTAGCAGAATATTATAATATTTCGTTGGAGGTAGATATGTGCCTGCTGGTTCAGGAACCAAAGGAGCATGTCGGTCAATCGGTCGAATGAACTAGTTCGGCCTTTTAGTTCCTTTGCTCCTTTAGTTCAGTTGGATGTTTCGCGAATTTGGTGTCCGTGCTCTATCACCGTTGTCATACTCGCACAATGAGCAATCGAAAAATGAGCTAAAGACGACATTATTATTAAGAGAATATGTGCGTGCCAAGATCATTTTGAACACCTGGCCTGCTTAGCTACTTTTGCTGCTGACTGTACGCTGGCTTGTACTATACAATTTCTTCAGTAAATATACTTTGACTTATTTATCATGTAATAATGTCTTCGGTTGCTGCTATAATTACTCATTAAATAAAACAACAGCGTTCGAAATGTCGGGATGAAGTTTAAATTAGTATAAGCGATATAATCTGTTTTAATTGTTTTATTTCATTTTATCATGTGTTTTATAAATACGTTGAGTAGCTGAGTTTTATGAAACTATTAAAAAAGTAAAAAATGCGATTTATTAGTATGCCTTTTCCGTACACGGAACAATGGTGTTCTAGACATTTGGGAGGCGTATGCGGAGCCGGATCGAGCCAACACACAGAGGTCGTTTCGATAATTTAATGAAATGTAAGGGGTACACTAAGAGGATGTTGTTCCTGTCCGTATCATGGGACGCGCACAGAGACAACACCCGTCATGGTGTAAGGTGTAATGAGTTTTAATTGAATCTAGAATGTACTAGGCTATTGGGTGGAACTGGACTAGCTACTGGGCTATATTTGTTATATTATTACTGAGATGCAAAATTGCGAACGTACAATGTAATTTGACACGTGTACAATGTAATGTTACTTTCTTCGCAAGTATTATGAAAAACATTGTAACCACGTGAGATACCTGTGAATATTGTAAAATACAGCCATGAAAACTCTCGTTAACAATTTTGGCACCACTTTTTTGCACAATGTACTCACAGTGTACAGTCGTGTACATGAATTGTTGAGCCACTTGTCTGTAAATTAGTCGTGTCATGAATAATCGATGTCTCCATATTTATTACACCCATGCACTGCTACACGACTAAGTTACTATAGGTAAAAAACTTAGCTAAAGCACTAGACCAATGTAGTAGTAACGTCTGTACACACATGAATGTTCTATAATCAAAATTTGACACAAATTACATATTAATTAGCTCTGCACAACTAGATAGAAATGGTCCTTCAGAGACTCTAGTGTAAGTTACTTTTGACGTAAAAAAACGTTTACGAACGCGTATAAGTGATAATGTTATTTATATGGGAAACACAAACGCGTTCGTGACTTAAAGTCACGTTAAAAACTTATTATTATTATTATTATTTTCTCTTTAGCGATATTGTTGTTGAACCCTTGAATTAGAGCTTTCGAGTGAGCGTAAAAACTTACACTCAGGGCTCAGTTAAGGTTTTCACCTAAAACATAGGCAAGTGGCTCAATAAGCCCTGTACATGACTGTACTGAAGTGACGGAGGGTTAATTTTTTTCTCAGGCAAGACGGAGTCATAATGCCTTTGCCTTTTCTTCATTTCAAAACAATTGAACTGCGCAAAAGTTAGTAAAGCCGGCGGGAGTGGTGGTCGTATATTATGAGTATTATAACATCCCTATCAAAAAGTATAATCATCATCATTGTCATATCAGCCGAAGGACGTCCACTGCTGGACATAGTCCCCCATAGCGCCCCATGACCGGTTTTGCGCCACCCGCATTCAGTGGATTACCGCCACCTCTACCTTGCTGCCGGTCCAACCTTTAGGCGGTTGACACACTGCGTGCGGAACGCACCGTCGTCCGGCGTGCAAGCGGGATGTCCCTATGCGCGTATTATAGCGACGTCCCGCCCGCACGCCGGACGATGGTGCGTTCCGCAAGCAGTGTGTCAACCGCCTTACGCCCCAACCCCAACGGCCAGGGTCCTACTGCCACTTAAGTTTAGTAATCCGGACGTCTATATCAGTTACTAAGTAACAACGTATTCTCCTCCCGTAAGCGATTCTTTTATGTAATATGGGACATCGTAAATACCCGTAACGAAGATTTGTGCCACCCGTGTGTCGCAGCCAATTTATTTTATGGACTAGGACGTACGAGTTGATTAAATTTTGCTCCTAACCATATTTAATTCGTGTCGTGGCTGAATATGAATATAAATTATCTCAAGTAATGTAGATTTGACGACCAGTCTGACCTAGTGGGTAGTGACCCGGCTTATGAAGCCAGATGGTCCTGGGTTCGATTCCCAGTCAGGGTATTTATTTGTGTGATGAGCACAGATTAATGTTCCCGAGTCATGGGTGCATTCTATGTATTTAAGTATTTATATGTATCTATCTATTATAAATATTATGGTCTAGTACCTACAACACAAGCCTTACTGAGCTTACCGTAGGGCTAGGTCGATTTGTGTAAGATTGTCCCAAAATATTTATTTATTTATTTGATGTTCACTTATTTTATTTTAATTACAAAATGAACGTCTTTGTCTCTAGAAATAAAGAGACAATACAACAAAAACTTTGAAACGCAACACACATAAGACTCATAAGAGTCAATGAGTACCATATTGTAGTGTTTGGGGTAGAATGGGGTCCCAGCGCGTATACACTTTTTGCAGAAATCGCAAAGCGGTTGATGTAACTGGTAACCGAAGAGCTGGCAGCTTCCTCGCACAACGCATCAGCATTGCGATACAACGAGGAAATATCGCCAGCAACCTTTATACAATGCTTCAAAGGACACGCCACCTCCAGTTCCATTATATACAGGTGAAATGCGAAATCAAGATTAACCATATTAATTGCAGGTACATTATAGAAGCGGGTAACTCACGTTTTATAAGTCGAATATTACTCGACATGTTTCGCTCCGGAACGAGGAGCATAATTATGAGCCAGAAAGTGTAAACATATCTTTGACGTCGACTGTACGTGAGCTTTGTTGGCAGTAATAAAAAAATGTGAAACACAAGTATGAAGTAAAAAAATAAATGAAGTATATGAGTGAATATTATAAACACAAATCGATAGTGAAATATTCAGTAGAATTAAAATATATATGTGAGCCGATATGGACCCATTACTTTTTTATTAATTATTATTGGATTATATTAAATTTATACCACGAAAAAGTTTAAATACCTTTAGAAAGAATTTTTGCATGAAAGTTTTTCAGAATAATTCGCTTGCGATTAAATACTTAAATAAAAACGGAGTATTGGATAGTTAGTGATAAACTCGTTGGAAGTAAATATTAAGCGAATTGGAAATACGTACAGTCAGCAGCAGAAGTTGCTATAAAAACCATGATTTCACAAAGAACTGGGGTGAAAAAGGTCAGTAAGGTTTTTACTGATAAGCCAGGAACGTTTATGCGGGCGGACAGATACAAATATCAGGCCTGAATGGAGAGATAAACTAGTCGTCTTTTTCTATGTTAATTAATGACGGACGGGTAGTTCATCTGGAAGCGAGATACTGTCATCATATTCTAGCTCGGCTGGACAGGTAAAATGTATTAATTATATGAAAAACCGGTCATCACGGGCCCACAAAACACCTGAAAACACCGGCCCGTCACTGTCAAGATGTAAAACAATAAATTGAATATGGCCGATCGAATTTGTCATTAAATTAACACTTGGAAACGCAAAATGTTATGTATATATCTTCGATACAAAACTAGTTACTTTTTAATAAAAACATATTTTTACAAACAAAACCTGGAGTGGATATGAAAAAAGTATCGATAACTGAGTTTTATCGATATAGGAACTCCTTACTCCTTACGGAAAAAAAAAAAACTTAACAGCCGTGCAAAGTAACTTAGTCGCTACAAAACATCAGAAACGACGATTAAAAGACGCTTTATACGTTAAACATGGCGGTTTTAACTTGAAACGGAATTTTAAGCCACGAAATATGTCACTCAGCCTAAAGAAAAATAGAATGGCATTCTTCTTGTGTCACAACAAAGCCGATGTTCTACAGATTACCTCTTGTAGATTTCGCATTATATTAAAACGCGCTTGTGACTCCCCTGGTGTTGCGGGTGCCGATGGGCGACGGTAATTGCTTAACACCAGGCAATCCGTCTGCTCGTTTGCCGTCTGTGTCATAAAAAAAAAAAAATAGGCTTGACTGGTGGAAAACCGTCGGTAGCGATGTCGTTTGAAACCTAGGAGGATATAACCAATATGGAGCCGACACACGCACTAATTTCTATCGGAAAAATTCTGCCGTTTTCGGCGCGGGGGTGAGGTAACACACATAAATAATGTTAACACTAATGCATTTTTTACGTGCGTCACTACACACGCACACGACAAAATTATCAAACACTAGCATAAACTATATTCACACAAGTTCAAAAATTATTACCGGAGGCCGAGTAATTTTGGCAGAGGGGAACGCCTGTTAATGGCTACTTCATAGTGGTTATATCGTCCTAGGTCGAAACTGTATAAACAGTCACTGCAGTCGCCAACCCGACTGTCATGCGTGGCGACTATGGCAACCGACACAAGTGCAGCAGCGACAGCAGTGGACATCCTAAGTTTGATATTTTGAAGCTTGAGTGGTTTTCAACTGGCTAAAATCAAAATGGTGATACAAAGTTATATTTTCTGAATCTATTCATGATTACGATCAACTTTTACTATGGAGCCATAACTGAAAATTCAGTAAAAAATGACATGCCAATACTAACAATTACAGCTAGCTAGTAGCTAGTATGGGAAGGTCTCTTTTTTAACTGATTTTTCGGTTTTATTAACCCCATAGTGAAAGTTGATCGTAATCACAAATAAGTTCAGAAAATATATTTTTGTATTACCATTTTGATTTCGGGTCTATATTGACTCCCATAATGTTAAACTTTCGATTTTTTTATCCATACCGATGTTTGTCATACTCGTTGGTAGCCATATTATCATTAGTCATAACTTCAAAAGTCAGAATTTTCTTTTACCCGTTATCATTAGTCATAACTATTAAATTTCATACCGTTATTGGTCATAACGTCCAATGTAGTAATTGTATTGAAAGGTAGAAAGTCGAAAGGCATACTAGTTGGATCTGTGGGGGTCGCAGTTCTAACCTAACCTAACCCACTTTTCTGGTAACAGTTCGTGTCTGTGGGGGTCGCAGTTCTAACCTAACCTAACCCATTTTTCTGGTAACAGGTTGCATCTGTGGGGGTCACATTTCTAACCTAACCTAACCCACTTTTCTGGTAAGAGTTCGTGTCTGTGGGGGTCGCAGTTCTAACCTAACCTAACCCACTTTTCTGGTAACAGTTCGTGTCTGTGGGGGTCGAAGTTCTAACCTAACCCACTTTTCTGGTAACAGTTTGTATCTGTAGGGGTCGCAGCTCAACCCTAACCCACTTTTCTGGTAACAGTTAGTTTCTGTGGGGGTCGCAGTTCTAACCTAACTTAACCAATTTTTCCGGTAACAGATCGTTTCTGCGGGGTCGCAGTTCTAACCTAACCTAACCCATTTTTCTGTAGGATTATGAATTTTGATATTATGCTCATTACTTTTATGACTTTTGTCTTATATGACGTGTATTTAACATTATTGCATTTAATTATTATATTTATTTAGTTGTATGTCTGATAACTATTATGACTTATGATAGTTATGACTTAAAACAATATAGGTAACAATTTCTGACTTGCGAAAATCGGACTAATAAAATTATGGGAATAAAAGGGAAAAATGGGAAAAAAAACCCTTTTTATTTCACCTGGTATACTGCTTGAACTAAAAATAAGTGAAAAAAGTATCAATAGGAACGTTTTTTTGTACTGTACAGAGATTGATTATTAAATACCATTTAATATACCGGTGTTTCCTGTTTAAAACTTTTTTCGATAAGCTTTTTTTAAACTCGATTCATAAAAACAAAAAATAGCCGAGTTTATTATACAGGTTACATGACACCATTCAATACCTAACATATTAATCGCTGAATCAGTACGTGGGGAAGGTTTTTATCAGTTTAATTTTATTATGTGTAATTTTAATGTCATCAATATCATTACAGTGAACCTTGGCAATTTGGCATACTTTAAGAGATCGAAAGACTTACGGTTGAGCCGCGAAGGCGAAGTCATCTAGAGAACTTAGGCTTTTGTTCTTTTATGTTGTTTGGTGTGTAATATCAAATATGATCTCAGATCTGGCATGCTGTAAGGACAAACTTGGTTTGTTATTCGATTCATTTGCTATAATCACTTTGACACTGGCGAAATCATCAAAATTGATAGATGCCATATTTTTTAAACTATCTAAGAAATCGAATTCCGGTTGAGCCTCAAAATGACAAAGGTGCCTTGAGAATATATTTTTAGTTTTTTGTTCATTGACGTTGTTCAGTGTGTAACAGCGATAGTTATTATGCAGTGATCTAAATATGTGGCTAATAAAGAATTGATTTCAAAACGCGTTTCACCACTATTAGGCCTACACCACGCAGGCCCGGGCGCGGCTTTTTGTGTATCGTTTCACAAAGCGCAAACCCAGCTAGCGTACAACGTCATGCTCTAACAGCATATTTGATGTTTTTCTATAGATTAGCTACAATCACTTTGACACTGGCAAAACCGTCACCATTAGTCTACGCTTCTACACTAATATTATAAAGGCGAAAGTTTGTGAGTGTGTATGTTTGTTAAATCTTCACGTCTAAACGGCTAGAGAGTTAACTGACACCCTCGATTAAGTAGGTTACATAGGTTACGTTTTATTTCCCGCAAAAAATATTTTCCCTAATAAACCGCGGGAAACACCGCGGGGCACAGCTAGTATAAACATAAGTACCATTACCAAGTAATGAAGGTATGTACCATTATTCCAGTTAGCTTTAGTTAAACACAGCGTATATACTCGTACATATACTGGTACACTCACTTTTTTTTTCCAAATTGTAAGTTCCAAAGGACAAACTGTGCTCGTAACTCCGTCCACGTGGATAAAGTTATATTTTGTACAGTCATATAGTTCGTAGCAGTTAAAATGGCCAAATATATCATAACACACCCTTTCAGCTGTAGAGTCGCCATCAGGTATATCGGGGCGGCCAAGGGCATAAATATCTGTACAACGCCTCTATTGTCAAAGCGATAAGCAAGAAACACTGTAACATTTATTTTATTGAACACGTGGATAAATGGAAATTTGCGAATTGTAAACGAAACGAAGAACGAAATGTCAGCTGTAAATGTGAGGAATTCTACCAAAATCAATTTAGATGTTAATAAAAACTCACACGTCCACCACCAAACGTCCTCACGTATTTAATTTTACCCAAACAAGGGGTGAACAATTAAATATAAATGTAAATTTTAACCCCAGTGCCAGATGGGGCGTTAAAATATTTTACTGAATTTTAAATATGTTAGAAATAATAATAAATATTATGTTTAAGTATATGTTTTTACAAAATAAATATACATTTTACTGTCATATTTCTTGTTTATTTTCTTACTTAGTACCACAACAAAACACTAAATTCATTTCGTCGTCGTTTGGCCATTCGGTAAGATAAAAGTATACCGGGTGTGGTTGTAATAGAAGCTTTAAGGATCGCTTCTACACCACGGACGGAGTAACATTTGTTCTACAACTTTAAAAACTTGTGAAATTTATTACATTGGACTTATCCGAACAAACTAAATAGTATTTTCAGGGAACAGCATCTAATAGTCTAGTTTACAACCTTGAATTACAAACTTGATAGTTTTCACAATACATTGCTTGCTTTGAAAATATTTTTTTATGAATATTTAGTAAACCATAATTTATTTTGAAAAATTGTAGAACAAATGTTGCTGCATTTGTGGTGTAGAAATCATTGTCTAAATTATTGCTCTTATTACAGGCTATACCCGATATGATAACATAATATAGTTGTACTGTACTACTTTAAATGATATTCGGAAAATAATTACCAAAAATTTTGTCAGTAGGAAGACTGGAAAATTTCACAATAGCTGTGGAACGAGAAAATACTAAATATATACTGGTAAATTGACTCATATTGATTGGCAGATACGAATTCACAGAAGTGTTCATTTTCTTTTAAAATATGGCTTCCATGAATATATCCACTATATTGATCGATGATTTTCGAGTAACAAACAAGTAAAATAACATATTAAGTGTGCTCTTAGAGCAATGACGTTCGGTAGTGGGCCTTGCGTTTTGTAAAGTGGTAGCTGGATTTAACGGAAAGCTAAGAGGCGGCCGTGACCCCGGGATTGCCGGATGATGAGCATAATAGTGGTGGGTCGCGTTTTTGAAATCAATACTTCAGTAGCTGTAAATTTCTGCATTAGATTCTGTGTACGTTAATGAACAAAAAAACAAAAATATATTCTCTAAATGACTTCACCATTTGAGGTTCAACCGGAAGCCCACAGAAGTGTAATTATTAATTAACTATTTTCAGAAAAGTCAGCTACTACTCTCATGAAATAAAACATCTAAAACGGATTAAATCGCGTATACTAATTTAAACTTAATTATTTTTTTGAGGATGGAGGTAAATTAATATTTTTCCTCAGTCCACCCGATGACCACGAACGCTGCTAAAGGGTTTGAAACGTCGGGATGAAGTTTAAATTAGTATACGCGATTTAATCAGTTTTAGTTGTTTTATTTCATGAGTAATTATCGCGGCAACCGAAGACAATATTACTACTCTCATGTCACTGATTTGACACAGCAATACTCGTAGAAAGTGAGCACAACTATAAGGACGCCATGTCAAACAGGATGTCACAGAAACTATACAGATATTCAGTGAAGTTCAGCCCGTGACAGTGAGACAGCAAATACTCGTATCCCTGCCACAATGAGGCACCGGCAGAAGATTAAGTAATATTGTTAGAATATAATTAATTTATTTTGGCATAGCATTTAATAACACAGACAGAGAGACGGTAAATAATAAAAAAATAATTATAGGAAAATACGATAAAACAGATATATATAATATACAAATGCTTTACTGGGTCCCGTACTGGGATTCGAACCCAAGACCACTGGCTTCATAGCCAGGGTTACTGCTTACTACGCTAGGGCTGTCGTAGCAACAACAACAGAGCGGCGGTATCAGTAACGTCCGAAACAAATAATAAATAAACAAATATTTTAAAAATAATCTTACATATATAAATAATAAATGAATAAATATTATAAGACATCCTTGCACAAATTGATTGAGCCCCACGGTAAGCTCAATAACAATTTAATGATTAAAACAGATCAGTTTTGATTGAAGAAGTATATCTTGAATAGCGTTTTTCAAAAAAAAAAAAAATAAGGTTAATAGGTCACAAGACGTTCAACAATGAATTATGAAATTAAACATTCTGGTGGGATGCTACTTGCGTAAACACATCTCCAACGGACTAATGTAAGAGTAAACGCAACAAATATTAGAGCCTGGGTACAGAATACCATCGGTTGACGTAATTGGTCATAGTCATAGTCATAGTCATAGTTTTTTATTCATGAACAATACAAGATTGTGTTTGAATATACAAAGCGACACAAAAATAAAAAAATGAATACTTATAAAGCAACTTATCGCAGTTACAATTATTAACAAAACATAAATATTTAAAATAACAAAAAAATAATGGCAACAGTTGCAACATTTAAAAATAACAAACAAAAACAATGAGATCAGTTGCAGCATTTATAAACTGCAAACACTTAATTACTAAAACAAAAACAAGTACATAACACCTACGGATTAGACATGTCAAACACTTCATCCACAGAATAATAACACCCTCTCAACAAAAACTACTTCAAATTATGTTTAAAAACATTCAATTCTGTAATTGTTTTGAGCTCTAGAGGTAGTTTGTTAAATAATTTAACGGCCTGGTATCTTGCACAGTGCTCTTCTACTTTTGTTAATGGGCGGAAATTTACTTTTATATTTTTGGTGCGTGAAGCTCTACGTAAATCTCGTTCTTCGACCGTTTCAAATCTAGAAATATGTTTTACGAGATCTGTAAGTATTACGAATACATACAGACCGAATAGCTGGCGGCTTCATCGCTCAACGTCTCAGCATTGCGATACAATTAGGAAATGCCGGCAGCACACTTGGTACAATGCCTCAAGGGCCTTTATTAGATTTAATGCAGAGTAGTTAATTAGTTATTGTATTGTTTGTCGAAACCAAATCATAAGCCATTGCGGTCGCCAAAGAGGTGATACAAGTATGTAGCGTCCCACAGTACTTCTTCCCATTGGATCAATGTAAAGCCTTCGAACCTTTTGCCGTGAAAAACTGTTTTTAGTAGTGTGGCGCGGATGTTTGCAAACACTGTAGTACAGTCAGCAGCAAAAGATGCTAAGCGTTTGAGGTGTGAGTGAGGTCAACACGTCTCTATTGTCAAGAGAATAAAAGCGCGTGTAGGTCATTTTGAACACTTCAAACGCTTAGCAACTTTTGCTACTGACTGTACCCTACAGATAGTGTCTTTGTGGACGTAGTTTAATACCGCTTTTCTTCACCTCCTTCAGTGCTATAGGTGAAAAACTTAGCTAAAGCACCTGGCCTATGTAGTAGCAACGTGTGTATACTCCCATGCTGACGTTCTATATTCAAATTTTGACGTAAGTTCCATAGTAATTCTAATTCTCTGTAATTACAGCTATACCAGGTGTCATACAAGATTATAAAGCCGGCATCTGGTCATACCAGAGTCAACTTTGTAAATTGTAAAAAAAAAAATTCTCACATATTTTCGTCAACTTGATCTTTTCTATTTATGGAACAGATAATTTTTATTCAATTTTACAAACTTGACCCCATAGTAAAAATGTTCAAAATCATGAACAGATGCCGGTTTGATAATCTTGTATCGCGTTTTTTATAACACCCAGTATAAACATAGATGGTCCTTCAGTTAAATTTTTCTCCTATACTGTTCTGAATTTATATACACTATGATGGTCGCAAAAGCTTTCCGTTCTGTAAGCGGCTTGCGGGATGGCTGGTGGCATTTAAATAAACTTCCGCGAGGTCGGGCGCGAAATTATACATCGTAAGGTTTACTCAAGCATTTAATGGGTTGTTTCAAGCAATTTTGGGCCAATATTAAGTGAGTCAGAATCAACGGTATCGTATGAGACAACGTGCCACAAGTATCTGCCACCCTGTGTATTTTTTACTACTAGGATATTTTCTACAGTTCGCGTTTCAAAGTTTCTGTCGCATTCCTATTGATAAACACGCAGAAATCTGTCTCTTTTTGTAAAACAATTGAAAACCTGTAGATACTTTTGGTGCGCAGTTTCATACTATTGGCACCCACAACACCAGGGGAGTTACAAGTCCGTTCCCTGTCTTTAAGGGGGGTTGGAGTTCTGGCAACCTCACTCACCATAAGGAACACAACACCACATACCTGAAAGGTAGCCGTGCTATTATGGTTGTGGTCTTCTGTAAGGAGTAGTTGCTTCCCAAGTTGGGCTTCTCCAGACTCAAGCGTGATGGTACTTCGCTATGCCCTACCGCTCATTGTTGGACGTAGTTTCAGGACATACCCGGGTTCGGGATGCTGACTGTACACGATTGTCGAAATATGATAAACATTTAAGGACAATCTTACACAAATCGAATAATCCAAAAATCGAAGCCATGGTTCATAAGAATAGATTTCGCTATCTCTTATAGTTTCTGACTTCCTCCTACTGACCCATTTGGAAAGATCACCCGGTATTTGGACAAAGTCGTTCTCGAAACGACAAATTAACTTTTAAAATTTAATTGTTATAATTTGTAAAAAACGTGAAGTTTAAAACAGGATTAAACATGTCCAGATGCGTCATCTAAAACTGTAGTGGAAAAACGGTACCCGTTCAAATCATACACAACTATTATATGTGGTAGTCCACATGGAAAGGTGGACAAAGTGAACAAAGTGATTCATGACCTACCTAGCCGACAAACGGTTTGAAAGTGCCATTAAATTGATTTGACAGTTTCAACCATTCACGATCTAGGTGGGTCATGAATCACTTTGTTCGATAGTACCTTATGGCGCTTGGCGCTTACGTTGCAAAGTGTCACATTAGTATTGATGCGTCATTAACAATAGCGTAAGCGCCAAGTGCCATAAGGTACCTTTCCATGTGGACTACCACATATGTAATTTACTTATAAACGGTTTGTGTCCAAGGAAATGCATGTTACATTAGGCTGTCGCTATTAGAAAAATATAATATTGCTCGCGTCATGCAAGTTTAAGCTTGTTTTTGCAATTATGTTATTATACCTGCATGAAATTTGCATAAAAAATTACTACGTGCAGAGTGATCAAGATTAATGCACCGCAATGTTTTGTAGTTAAATTTAATTAGCAAGGTTTTCCTGCATTTAAACTTCGCTTTACGGTTAAGTTCCAATAAGGCCTTGTTTTTTATTTATATTTACTGTCTATGTGTTACGCCAAATCACCATATTCGAAGATCTGGTTTCCAAGTGGATCCAAGCTTTACAGAGAATAAAGAACTCACCACACGGAAGAGCGCTAAGAAGATGACCAACATTTGATTGAATTTCTTTAAAATACTATTAAATACTATTATTATTGCGATCCAACGCGGGAATGCGGCCAGCCTTCTGGGCACCCTACCCAGTGACCGAGACCTGGGACAGGTTTATTATTTATAAGATTTTAGTTTTTGTTATTAGTTAATTATATATAATGTTACTGTTTTCACATTTGTTATCCTGTTTTTCAAAATAAAAATTATTTATATTAAGTTTATAGATAAAGTTTATGGATACCAAGAAAAGTAAATCTGATTTATAAATAAGGGACAACGTATAAGGATAACGTTAATGAGTACTAATACATTTTGTACTAGTTAGGATCGTACGAAAATAAAAGTAAGAAACTATACATTTCTTATTTAAACTATACGTTTCTTATTTAAATTATACGTTTTTAGAACTAAATACGAATAAACTTTAAAAACTGTGTTTAAGCCTCGAATGCTAGCAGCATTCCCTTGCTGTACCATGATACTTACAGCCCAGCCACGACAATGCACGACTTGCGGCGCGACAAGCGTTTTATCTGTTCGTTGCGCGGTCGAGACGCGCAATGCGCTGCGGTTAGTTGGGATCACACGCAATGAAATGATAAAACGCTTGCCGCGCCACAATGTCGTGGCCGGGCCGTAATGCGTTGCGTGAGGGAGTTGCCGGCTCTGCGGTTACCAGAGGTGTCGACGATAATTTTTGAAATAATTTTACAATGACGACTATTGGACAGAGGTCTCCTCCCACACCATACCAGCATGGGGTTTTGTTGCCATAATTGACTCGCTCGGATTGGCAATCGCAGTATGTTTTACCGCCCATCCACGCTCTCGGCTGGGTTAGGTACAATACCCGGTTACTATTGTCCCTAAACCAGGTATCAATTCATTAAGTAACTGTACGTAGTGCAACCCGCCTTTATTATATTCTGATTTTTCATTTACGAATCGCAACCGCTGTCTGGTTTCAAAGAGCTTTAATTGAATATTTCTGTCAAAAGAGATGCAATTTCAACAATATCAAAGAACAAGTCGAGCTCATTAGGGTATTGTTAAGTTTTTGAGAGACTAAGGTTGTTTTTGGTTTTAGGTTTCGGCGCTTTCGGTTTTAAATTCGGTGTTTTTGAAGAAAATTATGCAGATATTTAATATTTAAAATGAAGGGACTAACTTTAACATTTTTTTTAATATCGGCTTCACTAACGTTTATACAGTTGCTCGTATGGCATGTTCCAGGTGAGTCTAGATGCCCATTTATATCACCAGGAGTACCGAGACCCGTTCATGTCTACTGCACGTCACCGAGTGTCCGACCGAAACATGTTTTTTTGCCGAAACCAAAATCGGAGGTTCGGATTTGCTTCTTCGCAGAAAATCAGCGGAGAGGAACCATAGGTACACTACTTGTAGACTGTAGAAGGCGTAACTCTCACGGACAACTCAGATCCCATACAAGTTTAATCGTTTATCAACTTGACGCAGTTGCAATTAAGTAAATTTTGAAGTCCAGACTTCAGCAGGTTGAAGTACCGATTTATTTGACACTTTGTACTCGTTATGATAACTATTACTAATCTAATAATTAGAATTACTTTTTTTTTTTCTGTATTTATATTGTAAAAACTGCCATGTCCAATGAAAATGCCTCGCCTCAGATCCCGCTCCTGGAATGTCCCATTTGCCTTGATCATAAACGCTACAAAGGTCAACGTGGCCTTAAAATTCACTGCGTCCGCACTCATAGCCCCCGAATTGAACAGATACCTCCCCCTACAACGAATACCTCCGTGGACCACGTAGTACTTAGTAACTCCAGTACTGTCTCAGCCCCGGCTTCACTAGCTCAGCATCTAGCCACCCTTAAAGCGGAGTCTAAATTAGTTAAGCGAATACCCAAAGGCGCACGGGCGGCAGCAGCACGCAGTTTGGCGGAGTGCATAGCCAAGGTGGTGACAGATAACAGTATTGCTTCTTGGGAACTTCTTTTGACATTTGCGTACCAACATCTACACATCCCTCACACAAAATCAAACCGAAGCCTAACGACAATTATTAAAAATAACGTTACCCACCCATCTTATCCCATTTCTCATCCGGACAGATCAGACCAAACTGACCGAACATTAACAAATACAAACCTCAAGTGTAAGTTAATCGAGAATAAATTATCGGATGGTGATTTCAGGGGAGCAACCAGGTTACTTTTTTCAAGTGACACCTTGGCACCATACTCACCTGCTGTGCTCAGTGCTCTTCAAGAAAAGCACCCCACCACTCCAGCGTCTTCACCACAACTCAATCCTCCAGTTGCATCTCACCAACCACTGCAAGTATCACGAACTGCAATTTTACAAGCCGTGCTCTCCTTCCCAGTTGGGTCAGCAGGTGGCTTGGACGGTATATCACCGCAACATTTAAAAGATTTGACCAGTCCGCTTGCAGGAGATGCTGGTGAGACTCTATTAGAGCAGTTAACAGCATTAACGAACCTTATGCTTGCGGGCAAAGTCTGCCTCGATATCGTCCCTGTACTGTATGGTGCCAATCTTATAGCTCTCAAAAAAAAAGATGGTGGTATTAGACCCATTGCAGTAGGAAGTACATTCCGGCGGCTCGCGTCCAAAATTTGTTGCCGCGAATTTCGTTCCCGCTTGATAAATAAATTCAAACCTATGCAGCTGGGCTTTGGAGTTAAGGGAGGCTGCGAAGCTGCAGTACACGCGACCAGGTCTTTTTTGGATAACCGACAGTTTGAAATGATTGTTAAAGTCGACGTCAAAAACGCATTCAACTCAGTTGATCGTGGTGTTTTATTGACTCAAGTAGAAAACGATTTACCAGAAATACAAGGATACCTGTGGCAGTGTTACGGATCTACTACAAAACTCATGTATAAAAATAATGAAATTCCATCCTGCGTAGGTTGCCAACAAGGTGACCCATTGGGCCCTGTCATCTTTAGTCTGGCTATCCATCCGATTATCACCCAACTTACATCGGAACTAAATTTCTGGTATTTAGACGACGGTACTATTGGTGGTAGTAAGTCTTCCGTGTCCGCAGATTTAAAAACCTTAATAGACCGCTTTTCGAGAATTGGCCTCTCTATCAACTTTGACAAGTGCGAAATGTTTATTTCAGAATCGATTTCACCTAATACACGATCATTCATAATCAACGACATTAGCCAGCTCATGCCAAAAATCAAAATTCTATCTCGTGACAATTTTACACTTTTAGGGGCCCCTATTTTAGACGAGTCTATCCCACTATCCGTAGACTCAAAAATAGAACATTTTCATAAGTGTTCCGATTTACTTTACAAAATAAACCCTCACATGGCAATGTACATTTTGCGTATTTGCCTATTTTCACCTAAATTTATATATATCCTTCGCTGCACTCCCGTTTGGAAGTTTCCTGAAATTACTGCAAACATTGACCAAATTTTGAAAGATGCTCTAAGCAAAATATTAAACATTACTTTCTCATCCCCCAGCTGGAACCAAGCCACCCTCCCAATTAAATATGGCGGACTAGGTATTCGGACGACGGGCAGCCTCGCCCTCCCAGCCTTTCTATCCTCTGCCTATAGCACGCTTACCCTCATTGGCGGTATACTCCGTACCCCACACACCACCAATGTCTCGGTGTCGTGCTTGACAGAGGCTGGATTGGCTTGGCGAGCCAGCCATTCCGTCGAACAGATACCGGAGGAAAAATCCAGTCAAGCGGCTTGGGATAACATCAACATAAAAATGGAACATGAGCTGCTTGTACAAAATTGTTTTCAACAGGAACGGGCAAGGCTCCTGGCAGTATCTGAAAACGAATCTGGTCATTGGCTGCACGCGCTTCCATCCCGAAACCTTGGTTCTGCACTGGAGCCATCTGCTTTGCGGGTAGCCATTTGCCTGCGCCTAGGCTTAAAAATATGCGAGGCTCACGCTTGCAGCAGATGTGGACAGCGGGTGGACACGCTGGGACGACATGGCCTACACTGCCAAAAGAGCGCAGGGCGTCTTTACCGGCATGCCACACTGAATGACCTAGTCCGCCGTGCCCTCAGCACCGTCTCTCTCCCTGCAACATTGGAACCATCTGGCCTCTCCGCATTGGACGGCAAGAGACCTGATGGCTGCACTCTTGTACCATGGAGCCTGGGCCGCCCTTTAGCGTGGGACGCGACCTGCGTCGATACGCTGGCCCCATCCCACGTTGAAGGGTCTGCCCGGAAGCCGGGGACTGCCGCGGACCAAGCTCAGACACTCAAGCACCGCAAATATGCTTTCCTATCGAAAGAATACGAATTTGCGGTGCTTGCAGTAGAAACTCTAGGGCCTTGGTCAAGTGACACAAAAAAATTCTTAAAAGAAATATCGTCCCGGCTTATAGTTGCCACAGGGGACTACAGGGCCGGATCCTTCCTGGCCCAAAAACTAAGTCTGGCAATCCAGAAGGGCAACGCCGCCAGTATTCTGGGCAGCATACCGGAGGCAGGGGGATTTGGCGAGGTTTTTTACATTTAATTTTATTTTGTATGTTTAACACTAATTTATAGATAAGGATGTAATCATCTTAAAGATAATAAATATTTAAAAATGTTGATACTAATTATCATATAATTATTATAATATAGTCATATAATATTAATAATTTAAAATAACAAAATATTAATAAATTTTAATGTCTGTGGTTATGTCAAAATCATACATTGATTGTCAAAGTCAATTGCTAGTGAATGTAAAATAAAATCAATTTATTTTAGTGTGTAATATTGATACAGAATTACTTCTTACATATTGAAATATATTTGAAACTTTGTTTAACACTTCTTTGTCGAGATGATTCATTAGACATACATACTCTTCATTTCCGTAAGACATTCAACAAAGATATCTGGACTTCTAGGCCTTCACCAAATATGACTTTTATAATCTTGGGGGAATTGCCATAGTCGCCACGCTTGACTGCTGAAAGGGTCGGCCGTTTTTTGGCAAAAACTGACACTTCGGCCGAAACATGATTTTATGAAAAAAAAAAACAGCCGAAACCGAGCATTCAGTCGGACACTAGTAATGATCAGGATTAGAACACACTTTCTAATTCGTTATTGTTTATGAATAAAAAAATGAAAGTCAAGTCTTTCATTTCGAATTTATATGTAACAGAAAATTAAATATATGTATGATAAGCAAATTCATGATACGTATTATATGTATGTAGTCAAAGTATGAATACGATTTGTCATAATCTCGAATTAAAACACTCCCTCGCGATCTTATCATGAAACTCTCCTTTGACTCTTTTCATAGAACCATACTTGAGTGTGAACGAGGCGTTCACGAGCTCGCTTTATATCTTGATGCCCCAATTATATTGTAAAAAAATGTCTTTATATTTGGTTTCGGTACTGCCATACGCTACGTTTAAAACCAAAGTTTTATCCCTTACACAATCCGCAATCCACTCGGCTATCCTGCCAGCCGCGCATTTTTGCTTAAATTTTACACACTTCGTTAAGCCCATTTTGTGGAAGAGCGAGATGAATTAAAATAGACTACAAAAAATGTTTTATCATTGGAGTGTTTTGTAATTTAAATTCATTAGTACAAAACGGGGCGGTAAGGGATTCTGTAGGTATTATGTCTAAAAATGTCGCTTTGGTTTGTAGCAGTGGTAGCATTAATATCCTGAACAATAAAGGCTGCAAAAATGTGTTGTTCGCCTTTATAATATGATAGGGGTACTATAAAGGCGAAAGTTTATGAGTGTATGGGTGTGTATGTTTGTTACTTCTTCACGTCTAAACGGCTGGAGCTATTTTAATAAAATTTGGTATGGAGTTAGCTGACATCCTGGATTAATAGATAGACTACGTTTTTTCCTTAATAAATCGCGGGTCGTTACAGCGGGGCACAGCTAGTATTTTATAATTGTAACAGATTGCAAAAAGTGCGAGTGACTAAATAAACGTGAGTAGAGCCGTGTTAATTTTTAATTTATCTCACGAAAGTTTAAATACAAAAAAGTAACAGATTGCGTTGTCTGTTGTGTGAGATGTTATTGCTGGTAACTCTGCTATTGACGGGTACAAATAATCAAGGGCTAAATAATCCACTATGTACTTACTATGTCCTTTTGTTCTGCGAAATTTGGAAGGCTGGAAAAGGGCGTGGGAATGTCTCTGGGACAGTAACCTGTTTTCCAAACTACGAGGAACTAGGCAGGATGACTGCAATCCCAGTCCCAGTTTGAATCCGCGTTCGTTTAGGTTTCGGCGCTACTATTGCTTACAAGTTTATGTTATTTGTGCTGTGTGGTGCCGGTTGAAAATAGCACAACCCCATCTCCTCCCACGGGTGACGTAAAAACCGACGGATGGGCAGCAGCGTCCAAAACCGAATCAGCAGCGTTCGTGGTCATCGAGTGGACTAAGGAAAATATTAACCTACCTCCATCCAAAATTATTAAACATTTTATTTTTGGATGGAGGTAAATTAGCATCTTCCTCAGTCCACCCGATGACCACGAACGCTGTTAAAGAGTCCGAAATTTGAAGTTTAAATTATTATTCGCTATATAATCAGGTTTCAGTTGTTTTTATTGCGGCAACCGAAACAATATTAATAACAATATTTTATTCTGTATTAAAACCCCTTTAGGTCCTTTAGATAGTCTGTGAAGCATATTGTTGGTTCTTCAATATTCCATTACATTTTATCGTGAAGAATATAAAATGGAATAAGCTAGGATTTTCTTTGCGTGTTTAAATTGTATTGCGTCAGCAGGAAGTACCGTCGAGAAATGTTCTTAATTAGGTACAGTCGGCGTTATATAGTTAGTAGCAGTTAAAATGGCTAATGATATATCGTAATTCTTGTTGCTATAGAAATGTTGTTGGCTGTAACTTATTGATACGAGTCAAGCGTCTTACCCATGGCATGCCGATGAAAGTCGCACGTGACCAACACGTAAGCAGCAGAAATGGCTAACCGCTTGAGGTGTTCAAAATTAGGTCAACACATCTCTATTTTCAAGAGAATAAGAACGCGTGTAGGTCATTTTGAACACTTCACCCGCTCAGCCCCTTTTGCTGCTGACTGTACTACAAATGTTTACCCAATATACTATGTTATTGACTGGAGAATTGGCTACTTGACAACTTCGAAAATTGTGTTCATCGTTTCTGTTTTTTGTGAGGATCAAATGTCTGTATCGGACCAATTACATGAAAGTAGTACAAATTATCAGCAATAAGTATCAAACTTTGCCGTTCCCACTCAACGAAACGTCAGCAACTAAATAGTCATTGTACGGGTAGCGTGCTACCTGGTACCCGTAGGCAAGGTAAGAGTTGAACGATTGAATTTTAAACATAAAAAGATTTTTAGACTCAGACATATAACACGGGATTCACGTTTTTAAATCCATTATTGCTCGACGTGTTTCGCCCCGTCGTGACGTGAGGAACTTTACAACTTCGAAAATATTACTCAACGGCAAAAATTCGAATTTGCTTGCTACAACAGTTTACTAAATAGAAGCGCATTTCCGGCGATTTTAGTTACCTGCAGCGACTGTTTTGTTGCACAAAGTAAGTTTCTAGAACTAAAATAAAAAACATTTTAATGACGTCTATATTTTCCAGCCACAAGTTAATAAATACTGTTTCATATACTCCTTTTTTTTCTTTCAATTGGAGTAAAAGAGAGGAGCAAGTACAACCCAGTTTTGTTTGGTTTGGACTCAAGATCTGGATCTCCGACCCTAAGCGATGAACAGGCTTCGCCTTTCTGACAGTTTATCGTCGTAGTTAAACGAGTCTTGCACAATGTCCTGATAAAAAATGTCCCTCGCCTCTTTAGCGGTGTTTGTTTTATTCTACCATTTAAATTCTTATCTAGTTTGTAGCCTTCTGTAAACCACTTAGGTTCTGTAAACTACATCTTAACTGCATTATGGGCGTAGATCTTAGTGACATCAAAAACTATTTTTTTTTCAGGGTATTGCCAGGGTTCTGCTTGCAAGCGGTGCCTTGAGCATCATTATTGGTGGGATCAGTATTTTTAGCAGTACTCTAGTTGTAGTATGGTGGACACCCCACGTGATAAAGCGTAGACAGTAAATCATAGGTACAGCGATTTTCTCACGTTTCGCCTTTTAGAAGATACTTTGAGTTCTGCAGAATTTTCTTTTCTGATACAAAGTTGGATGTTTCTGATATTTGAAATTTTTTGACTAAGCCCACTAGATATGATAACTGTTCAATTTCTTCATATCCCGTTCAATAGCGCTTTGAAATATGGACTAATTTGTTCGTTATGTCTGGTTCAGCCTGGTCATCGAGATCTCAGGCTTAGGTGTTTCAAATGCTTGGTATTCGCCATATTAGATAGGCACAGTAAAATCTACTCTAAAAGTCACCGCGTTACTTCTAAGAAAATCGGTATATGCCAAACAGTACTTACAAAAGAGCTGCACTGAAAGTAATACAACTCTTGCATTTCTTTATTACGATTAATTTCTCTTAAACGTCAGAGTGTAAAAAGCACTACCTAGTTAAGTTTTTATTTTAGTTTTTCTGTTTGAGAAATGTGGCAGAACAACTCGGCTCGTAAAACCTTCACTGCAAAGGCTTCGTTGTCTTTTTTCTGGTTGAGGTCAGAAATTTGCAAGTTTCAAGCTTGTCGGCCAACTGTTCCACACTCTGGTTGAAGTTTGAATTTTTTAATTATTTAGTAACTTACCCGTGCAACTTCGGCCAACTTTTCCCGTTTGTTAAAGTATCTGTGTTGCAATAAAAATCGTGTTTACGACGAGAAACTGGAAATATACTTAGTATTTTAAATAGATTCGCGAACAATGGGGTTAAATACATAATGTACAATGAATATGCACATAATAGCATGACCATTAAATTCAAATCATAAATTACTTCTCACATATTACAATTGAACATTTAAAACGCACCAGCTAACAATAAAACTCCCATGAGACTTGGGAAAATTAATATATTTTGATGAATCAGTGGTCCTTAGACGGGTGAAGCTCATATCTAAGATCATAGCAGATTAAAACATGTACCTACTTAAACCAATACTTACCATCACTCAATATTTGGAAATCAATTCCTTGGAAAAAAAACGCCTTACCATTTTCCACATGTCTGCGGCTGGGTATAAAAACAAGTGAACCTCGTTCCCGCTGAACGCCGGGGTTGACGAGCTGGGTCACCAGTATTACTCATCACGGGCTGTAGTCTGAGTGAAGTCTAGCCTGCATCTCCCGTCAAGGCTCCTGTTTCCATTATGATGGAATGCGTGATGCTTCAGCCTGGACGGTATTGCACGTGACGATGGCAAGTGACTCGACGAAATGACACTCATTCCTTCGAAGCAGAGGAGGATACTTAATATGCTGTTCCACCTACAAGCGACCTCCTCCGAGGCGGTAGCTGTGACCATAACAGTGAAACTGTACAAACGGCTCAAATATTCTACCCTTGGTGAAGGTTGCACTCGGGGTTAACAATCTTCTTATCTTTGGTTAATTATGTTCTAGAAACAAAAGCCTCATTTTCATTTATGTATTACGTTAGCGTTTGAATGTTATCAAAATTGTTTCTTAGAAACGTTGATAAATGAAACACATTACAATATTGTATATGTGGAGGCAATTACATACACAGTACGCGACCGGTATAAATATGCCTACAATGCCTACATACAATTTAGTCTTCTTTGAAAAATACTTGTATTCGGTACAAGATTTTCGTTCGTTATTGAAGTTTTATTCAGAATACTGTAATATTAAAAGGAAGAAGATATTTATAAAATTTTTCATTTGTATGATCTGTGATTCTGATTATATAAAAAATATGAAAATATGGGAATTCGTTAGTCAATCCGATTGTACAAGTATGTCAGATGGTTTTGCAGGCAGTCCCAATAAATATCATTTCATTATGTACGAATGATGCGAGTGACAGAATGACATACATTAAGACTTAGAAATTAATTTTATGATAAATTAAACATTAACACGGCTCTACTCACGTGTATTTAGTCACTCGCGCGACATGTTTCGGAGAACATAGGCCTCCATTATCAAGCACTAAAAGTGCTGAGTGTCCGTTCGATTCGGCGATCGCGTCGCCGGCCCGTCCCGCACTAACGCGCACCGCGCTGCTCGCGCCGCTCTTGATGTCAAAACCGGTTGAGGGCGGTCCGACACCGGAGCCGCTGTAATGGTAGAACGCGGGTTCGATTCGTCCACCAACAACGACTCTAAACATACCGAACTCAATGTGTCCACTAAACTGTGCTAAAGCACTAAACTCTTAGTGCTTGATAATGGCGGCCTATATTCTCCGAAACATGTCGCGCGAGTGACTAAATAAACGTGAGTGGAGCCGTGTTAATGTTTAATTTATCAGATATGTCTCACGAAAGTTTAAATACAAATATTAATCTTATGTCCCAATATGGGGCAGCCGGTTTTAACAAATATATATTCACAACTTACAAATATTTTTTTAGAAAGTATAGCTTATTTTAAATCTTATAATTCGTTCCCTTAATATTTTCACTTTCATTTTGTATTTAATTTATTTTATTAAATATTATATTTCAATTAAATCATTTCTATATAAAGGCACGGAAAATGTACACAATAAAACTAACAAAAAACCCAATTATAAAAAAAAACATAAATTAAAACTAAACTTATAGGTACACCAAACCCGCTCCGCGTCCCTCCAGATGCAAAGGTGCCGATTACGCTAGCCACGCTGCCACGTTGAACCGCAACGGACAACGTCTGCAACAGGAAAGACTCAGAGCGAGAATCGTGACCAGCCTCCCTCAGCCCTCCCCCCCCCCCATCACCCTCAAATAACTTTAAATAACTTAAAATTATGATGAGAAATATTTAAGCCATTAATATTTAGTATTGTTAAAATGATGTGTTTAATCTCATCTTAAACTATTTAAACTATGAATGACGCGTAGTACCGCGTCGAGTACTAGTACTTCCACCTTTGCTTCCACTGTTAATGATTATGATATCGTATAGCTAGCTGTTTTAGAGTTGTCTCACAAAGTTATTTTTCGTCAAATCAGATCTGATATAGAAAATGTCCATAAAAAAATGGTGGTAATCACACAAACAAATTGCTGCGCCACACCACACCATACCGTATACCGTAAGATTCAGACAGCCCAAGGACCTCCAGATGTGTAAGCAGGTTCAGTCTTATATTAGGACGACGTCACAAACACGTTATTGTAACGATTATGAGATCCCATCTTTGAAGCGCATTTTAAGGGCCATATTACAAATTTCTTTCATCAAACGATTCGACGCAATAAAGCGATTAGTCGTGATAACGCATCTGGCTTTCCATTCGTTTTTTCGTCGAATCGTGAGTAATTCGAAGCCGTGAATGGTACTCCTGGTACCTTAATTCTCGAATACGCAATGTTAATATTAAAATATAACTGAATGCGAGGCAAAATTTCCCGACGTTCTATTACGACGTAAGTAGATTTCTGTAGAAATGATCACACAGTTTGGTGTTATTTTTGGTTTACTGGTAGACAGCTGGGCTGGCTAAACGACAACCAAAACCTACTTACTATAATGCAGGTACTTCTACAGAAATTTGGACAGAGTAATAAGAGCAGTTCAAACGCCCGAAGGATCACCCTCTACATGAATTTATTTTGCGATATAAAATGTGCACCTTTCTATAAGAATTTTTATTGAAAACTGGTTATTATGTTTTCAACACACTTGTTTATAACATTGCTCTTATAAAACCAATTTTTGGCTTACAAACCAACATATTAAACACACAGCCTTTTTGTTATATTACTGAACTCATGCTGTAATAGGATACAACCGATATAGTTAATACTGTGGTTAAGATGTACACGAAGATGGAAGTTAATAAATACTGTTTCATATACTCCTTTTTTTTCTTTCAATTGGAGTAAAAGAGAGGAGCATGTACAACCCAGTTTTGTTTGGTTTGGACTCAAGATCTGGATCTCCGACCCTAAGCGATGAACAGGCTTCGCCTTTCTGACAGTTTATCGTCGTAGTTAAACGAGTCTTGCACAATGTCCTGATAAAAAATGTCCCTCGCCTCTTTAGCGGTGTTTGTTTTATTCTACCATTTAAATTCTTATCTAGTTTGTAGCCTTCTGTAAACCACTTAGGTTCTGTAAACTACATCTTAACTGCATTATGGGCGTAGATCTTAGTGACATCAAAAACTATTTTTTTTTCAGGGTATTGCCAGGGTTCTGCTTGCAAGCGGTGCCTTGAGCATCATTATTGGTGGGATCAGTATTTTTAGCAGTACTCTAGTTGTAGTATGGTGGACACCCCACGTGATAAAGCGTAGACAGTAAATCATAGGTACAGCGATTTTCTCACGTTTCGCCTTTTAGAAGATACTTTGAGTTCTGCAGAATTTTCTTTTCTGATACAAAGTTGGATGTTTCTGATATTTGAAATTTTTTGACTAAGCCCACTAGATATGATAACTGTTCAATTTCTTCATATCCCGTTCAATAGCGCTTTGAAATATGGACTAATTTGTTCGTTATGTCTGGTTCAGCCTGGTCATCGAGATCTCAGGCTTCGGCGTTTCAAATTATTATGGTATTCGCCATCTTAGATGGGCACAGTAAAATCTACTCTAAAAGTCACCACGTTACTTCTAAGAAAATCGGTATATGCCAAACAGTACTTACAAAAGAGCTGCACTGAAAGTAATACAACTCTTTAATTTCTTTATCACGAATAATTTCTCTCAAACGTCAGAGTGTAAAAAAGCACTACCTAGTTAAGTTTTTATTTTAGTTTTTCTGTTTGCGAAATGTGGCAGAACAACTCGGCTCGTAAAACCTTCACTGCAAAGGCTTCGTTGTCTTTTTTCTGGTTGAGGTCAGAAATTTGCAAGTTTCAAGCTTGTCGGCCAACTGTTCCACACTCTGGTTGAAGTTTGAATTTTTTAATTATTTAGTAACTTACCCGTGCAACTTCGGCCAACTTTTCCCGTTTGTTAAAGTATCTGTGTTGCAATAAAAATCGTGTTTACGACGAGAAACTGGAAATATACTTAGTATTTTAAATAGATTCGCGAACAATGGGGTTAAATACATAATGTACAATGAATATGCACATAATAGCATGACCATTAAATTCAAATCATAAATTACTTCTCACATATTACAATTGAACATTTAAAACGCACCAGCTAACAATAAAACTCCCATGAGACTTGGGAAAATTAATATATTTTGATGAATCAGTGGTCCTTAGACGGGTGAAGCTCATATCTAAGATCATAGCAGATTAAAACATGTACCTACTTAAACCAATACTTACCATCACTCAATATTTGGAAATCAATTCCTTGGAAAAAAAACGCCTTACCATTTTCCACATGGCCACCATTTCCGCGACATGTTTCGGAGAACATAGGCCTCCATTATCAAGCACTAAAAGTGCTGAGTGTCCGTTCGATTCGGCGATCGCGTCGCCGGCCCGTCCCGCACTAACGCGCACCGCGCTGCTCGCGCCGCTCTTGATGTCAAAACCGGTTGAGGGCGGTCCGACACCGGAGCCGCTGTAATGGTAGAACGCGGGTTCGATTCGTCCACCAACAACGACTCTAAACATACCGAACTCAATGTGTCCACTAAACTGTGCTAAAGCACTAAACTCTTAGTGCTTGATAATGGCGGCCTATATTCTCCGAAACATGTCGCGCGAGTGACTAAATAAACGTGAGTGGAGCCGTGTTAATGTTTAATTTATCAGATATGTCTCACGAAAGTTTAAATACAAATATTAATCTTATGTCCCAATATGGGGCAGCCGGTTTTAACAAATATATATTCACAACTTACAAATATTTTTTTAGAAAGTATAGCTTATTTTAAATCTTATAATTCGTTCCCTTAATATTTTCACTTTCATTTTGTATTTAATTTATTTTATTAAATATTATATTTCAATTAAATCATTTCTATATAAAGGCACGGAAAATATACACAATAAAACTAACAAAAAACCCAATTATAAAAAAAACATAAATTAAAACTAAACTTATAGGTACACCAAACCCGCTCCGCGTCCCTCCAGATGCAAAGGTGCCGATTACGCTAGCCACGCTGCCACGTTGAACCGCAACGGACAACGTCTGCAACAGGAAAGACTCAGAGCGAGAATCGTGACCAGCCTCCCTCAGCCCTCCCCCCCCCCCATCACCCTCAAATAACTTTAAATAACTTAAAATTATGATGAGAAATATTTAAGCCATTAATATTTAGTATTGTTAAAATGATGTGTTTAATCTCATCTTAAACTATTTAAACTATGAATGACGCGTAGTACCGCGTCGAGTACTAGTACTTCCACCTTTGCTTCCACTGTTAATGATTATGATATCGTATAGCTAGCTGTTTTAGAGTTGTCTCACAAAGTTATTTTTCGTCAAATCAGATCTGATATAGAAAATGTCCATAAAAAAATGGTGGTAATCACACAAACAAATTGCTGCGCCACACCACACCATACCGTATACCGTAAGATTCAGACAGCCCAAGGACCTCCAGATGTGTAAGCAGGTTCAGTCTTATATTAGGACGACGTCACAAACACGTTATTGTAACGATTATGAGATCCCATCTTTGAAGCGCATTTTAAGGGCCATATTACAAATTTCTTTCATCAAACGATTCGACGCAATAAAGCGATTAGTCGTGATAACGCATCTGGCTTTCCATTCGTTTTTTCGTCGAATCGTGAGTAATTCGAAGCCGTGAATGGTACTCCTGGTACCTTAATTCTCGAATACGCAATGTTAATATGAAAATATAACTGAATGCGAGGCAAAATTTCCCGACGTTCTATTACGACGTAAGTAGATTTCTGTAGAAATGATCACACAGTTTGGTGTTATTTTTGGTTTACTGGTAGACAGCTGGGCTGGCTAAACGACAACCAAAACCTACTTACTATAATGCAGGTACTTCTACAGAAATTTGGACAGAGTAATAAGAGCAGTTCAAACGCCCGAAGGATCACCCTCTACATGAATTTATTTTGCGATATAAAATGTGCACCTTTCTATAAGAATTTTTATTGAAAACTGGTTATTATGTTTTCAACACACTTGTTTATAACATTGCTCTTATAAAACCAATTTTTGGCTTACAAACCAACATATTAAACACACAGCCTTTTTGTTATATTACTGAACTCATGCTGTAATAGGATACAACCGATATAGTTAATACTGTGGTTAAGATGTACACGAAGATGGAAGTTTGTATATGCACACGAAGCATTTTAACTTATACGTTTCATACAGTTTTATTTATATGGCATAAGTCAGAATTACACTTTATATAAAAAATGGTCTAAATTATAAAAAAATATCTATTATTGAAAAAAGTTATACCTAAACTAAATGCTGTTTATGCTTTTATTATTGGTTTATTATGAATACCAGGCAATTCTATTTCATTTCCGTTAAAATGTATAAAGTAAGGTATAAATAAAGTATAAAATATTGTGTAAAGTAAAGTATAAAATAAAGTAAAGTAATATCTTTTGTTTTCAAGTCATATTATTGTAACGAGATTGTAACCATTGTTTACTGAAAGCTTGAGGATTAATTAATTTTTACGAGTATAACGCCTCTTTTTGTTGTGGCGCATATTTATCCTGTGTTATCTTATATCTGTGTAAGTACTAGCAACATCAAAGCGAACACGCGGTTGACAAATATACTCCGTAATATGCGAGTCGGGGTACATTATAGCAGCCATTTTCTTTCTGAGATTTTTAAAGTAATACGAGTAATTTAGTCCGAGGTGCTGGTGTAAGGTACTGGCTGACGCGTTTTGTTTTTTTTTAGAGTTTAAAAATGTAATAAATGCGATTGCGATGCGAACGATTGTCTTTATTAATCTAATCATTGGAGTAAAAGATAAAGATGCACGAAATTTACGCGGTTAACGGTTGACGCACTTCATTATCATTATAGTGTGAATCGTATCGTTTGAGTAGTCTCGCTCGACATTTCGATAGCAAATGTATATTTGGGTAGGTTAATAATTATTAATGTACCTAAATATTAAATATATTTTTGGCAAAATCCTTTAACGATGCGCATACTAATCCATTACCGGCTTTTAAATATATAACAGCGCCACTAGTTAATACATGGGCTCTCTCCAAATCTGTTGACGCGAATTCGGCCAGTAATGAAACATCATTCATCTCACATCAGCTCGGCCTGGCCCGACGTTATTCGCTCTTAAATCCCCACTGACAGATGTGGCGAAACGAATAATATATTAGGTTTAAGTTACTTTGTTTCTACCACTAGTAGGTAGTTATTAACTGTAATTCTGTCTTGATCTTTCTTGTTATGTTCAAACTACGCTCTAGGCTATATCGCTACATGCTGACCCCGACGCCGTCGTGGAAAAAGGGAACGTATAGAGGTTGGACGGACGCAGCCTCTAAGGTGAATCTCGTCGCAATCATGTCAAAAACGTTCTCATTCCTATGAAAACCATGTTAAAAAAACCTGAATATCGCTCCTACAATAAATACAGATCTTTACACAGATGGATTTAGGTCCCACAATAAGCTCAAAAAGGCTTTTTTCATACAAGACTGATCAGATTTTCTCATTCATACCTAATGGTAAGTGTCGACCAGGTCGAGGGTGTAGCACGCTGGTTCAGTAACACTCTATTCACTCTTGCCTCGAAAAGACCCAAATTATACTCGTATCTTACCGGGAATACAGACTTTTCTCAGCCAACGTTATATATAAAATACGAATACATAGAAAATACCCATGACTCAGGAACAAATACCTGTGCTCATCGCAAAAATAAATGCCCTTACTGGGAATTGAATCCAGGACCGTCGGCTTCATTGGCAGGTTCACTACCGACTAGGCAAGACGTGTCGTCAACCAAGAAGTCTTTGCTAGTAACTCTTTATTGAAACGCTGGCACTTTTAACTTGTATTAATTCAACTTAAGCAGAATTCTTATCGTCAAACCACGACTCGGTGATTTCCATGAAAGGAATAAAAAATATCAGCGAGAATCCTCCAAACCGCGAAATAATTACGACAGATATTCGAAATTGCTGGACTAGAGAAAAGGCGCTTTAACTCAAGACATTTAAACCACTCGAGGCGTGTCATACTCAATGTATGGGGGCCCCTTGAACTTTTCGCCGCCACGTAAAAAAAATCTAACGAGTCACACTGATCTTTGCAAGCAAGCGAAAATAAACCTCTCGGTACGTAGGTCCAAGTCCTCGACTTGGTATCAAGTCGTGGCGTGAGGGGCACGAAATGTTCGGACTTCATATCAAATAAATGTCGGCGAAAGGGTTAAACTTCTATCTATCGGCCACGGACGTCCACTGCTGGCCCCAATTTCACCACACCGACAACTCACATTTCGCGACATAATGTAGACGTTGCAGGTGTCCATTGGTTACATTGACCGCTTACAATCGGGTTTGATGTGTGCTTGCTTGCCATCAACGCGTTACTTTTAATAAAATATCGTAAATTTTTATTATACTCGTATCAATAAATAGGTAGTAGGTTGGTGAAGACCTCTTGACAATTGTCACGATTCTCAGAAGAAGTTTCTATATTTTTCGACATGTGATTAGTCGGAATTTCGTGACAGTTGTCGTATTTCTTAATTATCAAGAGCCATTGTGGTGAAACAGAGGCTTGGACATAAACCGTCACAGGGAGCAATCTTCAGCCGTTTCAGCACTTAAACTTAGTATCGTAGTTATTGATGTGATTTTACTCATTGAGTAACGAAGTTTAACATCAGTTTAAAGTCTCTGATATCTGTCAGAGTTAACGACTGTCCTGTATATTGATTTTTAGCTATACCGGTAAGGATTCATGATAAGAAATGGAACATTTTTCGATGCCAATAAAGGAACACGGGGCGGTAAGGCGTCAGGGTGCAATTTGGGGCTAGCATCATGAAACTGCGGTTATATTCTGCCATCTGTCAACATCGTTCGACGGAGCTGCGATATTACTGCACAGGGATGTCACCTATCATCAAAATATTAAACGCAGGCGCTAATGTTGCGTGGTGATTTTCAAAGACTAGTTAGGTCGGTACTAAATTTAAGTAGAAAATAACTGTCAAGCTTGTTGCATTTTGCTTCCGCTGACGCTTCAATACTTACGGAATAATCACACGTATTTTATCCATAGACGGTGGCAATGTTAATATTCCTTAATTTAAGGGACTGGCATTTTATAATTTTATACATATGATATTATATTAAGAGAGAATTTGAGAAATAACATTTATACATAACAGAAGAAACCAGCAACAACAAACAGTAACTATATACCAAGAGACACTGGTCACGTTTTTAACGTCCATTTGTTAGGCTCTGTACAATTTCTACATGCAAATATTTTAGATTACGTTTTGCTTACTAGTAGCAAATTATAAGCTGTCAGAAGCTCTTGTTCAATACCACATGTTAAGAAATCACAAAAAAATGTAATAATAATAATAGCCAATGCACTTTGATACTACTTGGGTACTTAGGTATTAAGGCATTTAGGTGCCAGAATGTAACATTTTATTATAACCTAGAACGTACCTACGCTATTACGAGTACACTCAACTGCATTAGGTGATGGCTACGATTGTGTATATATTATTGTAACACCTACATAAAATAAACATCATCATCACCAGTTTAACCATTTATCGCCCACTGCTGAGCATTATCCTCCCTCTAGTAGGTACGCCATTTGACCTGAACGAATTGCATCCAGAAGTGACTTGTGGCCTTCCGAATGTCGCCCACCCAACGAATAGCAATTCATGTAAGAAGAATGACTAATTTTAAACACAAAACTGTCGTGAGATTGAAACATATTAATTGTATAAAAGCGGGTAACTCACGTTTTATAAGTCGAATATTGCTCGACATGTTTCACTTCGTAACGAGGAGCATAATCATGAGCCATTCGCTTTGGTTAATCGACGCAGACTGCGGGCCGCAGCTCTCCGCGACCGTGCACTCGACGCCGGCAACAGCTAAGGGCGGGGAGGCGAGAAACTACCCTCATTTTCAGCAATATTGTCAATAGTAGGGTTGCACACTACACTTACTACGTCCGTTGGCAAAGGTCCGTCCACACAAAACGCCGACGCACCACACAAAACAGTTCTCCAACTAGGGGGCACAGACCATCCACAGTCACGGTTAAAGTTCGAATAACGACTAATTTCAATAGCCTCCCGTACTTTGCGCTGAATTACAAATTTTTCCTTCGAAAGTACGGATACCTTATCGAAACGTATGTAATGAGTCGAGTCCGAGTCCAATATATGCTCCGTCACTGCAGAACCACGGCTGTCCCTGTTTTTCATGCTGCGTATGTGTTCTGATATCCTGGTAAGAATGACTACTTTGTCAATTTCATGACACGAGGTAATTTGTTGCAACCCTAGCGGCTCCGACCACCCGTTTACGGCGCGGTTATTGTCGGCCGATTGTAAAGGTGTCTCGTGTCGCTACAATACTCGTATACTTGTATGTCTTACTAACAACTTGTAACAGCCATTATGTGTTTGTCACGTCGACTGAAATACATTTGGGTTTATTCCATTACGCATTCAAGGCAGCATGATGTTTCCACCGTTTGATTATAATTTAAATGGGACTTAATGGCTGCCATACTATTCATCACACACGTACAGATCTGTCCGCCGGCCATGCTTCGGACCTCAAGTTTTGCCTACCAACATTTTTTCAGAATCAGATTTAAATCTCTTATTAGTAATTACAAAGAAACATACAAAACATGAAATGATCGCGTTTCCCGCATCCTGGCAATTACACTAGCGACATCTATCATATTTCAAAGCAGTACGTCTGTTATACTAGTTTTATGGAGATGTTTTGCTGTCAAAGTAACTCAACATGCATCCATAGATGGAGCTGCTGTGGCGCAGTAGTATCAAAAAGAAAGAAGTAGACAGCACGTCGGAGGGACGGGACTATATATAGACATTGTCATTCTTGTACTCGTATGTTCCAATTTTAATGAATTACGGAGGCAAAGTAGCAGACGAATTGTCTGAAGTAAAGCAATTGCTTTACATCCGACCGCCGCCCATGGCCACCTGCGACACCAGAGTCACAAGACAAGATAGGTCACAAGAACCTTACTCACCAAGTCACCATTTACTTACTTGAGCTTCAGCGAATAGCAAACAAGCATATACTAACAAAATAGTGTATGCTACTATAGTGTAAAATTATTCTGACAACAATCATTTGACACTACCAAAAAATATAATCGCTAGATAACAATTTAATATCAAATCCATCTTACGATTTTGGCAAGTTTTTTCCAAGCCGAGTTTGATGTTGCTGCTATATATTTTGTAATCAACTTGATTTAATGTAAATTGGAAATCTATATGCTAACATCCTTATTCTGTTTAACATAATCCAATTATGACAAACCTGAATGTAACCCCTGGAGGTACGATAAATAAATATATCAAATATTATTTTTACATTGTAGACGCAAAAAAATGTTTAAAGTTACGGAATTGTGTCACACAGCTTGAGTATAAAATTTCTAGTTCAAATATTAAATTTACACCTAAATATCATATAAAAAAAAGTAAATTGGAGACTAACGACTGTAGGTACAGTCAGCAGCAAAAGTTGCTAAGCGTTTGAAGTGTTAACAATGACCTACACGCGCTCTTATTCTCTTGACAATAGAGACGTGTTGACCTCATTTTGAACACCTCAAATGCTTAGCTACTTCTGCTGCTGACTGTACTAGTATAAAAATCAAGCCCATTTTTACCGAACACAGTCTGTTACAGAAACTTTTAAATTAGATTAATTTTTTGTCGGTAATTTAGTACAAGGTAAATCGGACGAAATTTAATATTTTGTAACCCTTTTTCAATTAAGTATTTTCCTGCCAAACAAATTTTCAACATAGAAGATAATAAGATACGTCGCACTCCAGCGGGCAATTTGGTGGCATGTCAAAATAATAGATAAGGTTCACAAATACATCAATTCATTTTCAAATAATCAGAAGTATTTGTACTTTTTATAATGTACAATTCTAAATATCTTAGCAACTAAGGTTGTACGTTAATTACGTGTTTATTTTTTAGTATTCATTCAATTTTAAATATAAATACAATTTCAAGTGTGCAAAATATTTAATTTACTTAAGCAGCTATGTTATGGGAATATAATATTATTAATATTTTTTCTAAATTCCCGGCGGTCAACGTTCTTCTTCGGCTTGAAAATATCCATTTTAAACGGGAGAACGTTCTTTCAAAATCGACTGAAGTAATTGGCAGGTATTTGGATTGTTCAAAATGCTGAAGTGTGTTTTTGTTAACATCATGTCGACAGTGGAAATTTCAAATGTTGTAAGTCGCATATAAAAGTATGTCCCTTACGACATTTAAAATTTCCACCGTCGATGTGTAGTCTCAATCTCTTCGTTTTGAATAAGACTATTTATCATTTTTAGTGTTTCATACCCGGGATTAGATTTTAAGACACTTTCGAAATTTCAGATATAGGTACTTGTTTTCCTTTAGGGTGTAGACGTACTTTTGACAATTTGTTCATAGTCTTATTAATGTCAGCTATTAAATTTATTCGTTTTATAAGTGGCCACTTAAATAGGCTATCAGTTATCACTGCAGAGTATCTATACGTTAAAGATTAATAAAAGTAATAATTGATAACCGGTAACTAATTTTAACAAACTGTTACAAATACTAAGTACATTATAATACTTGTAAGTTAAGATTTTTTTGTAAACCTTACCTTGCCACCAAACTGCCCGCTGGAGTGCGACGTATGAAAGTGTCACCTTACAACATTCATTAACACGTCGTTGGACAGTAAATGACGCCGTACTGTCCGCCAAAATATTAGATCACATACTATCAATGTACTGCCTGATTGATCTTATTGATCTAATTTGGTAAAACCAGTGGTTGATAATATGATAATGTACAGTCGACGTCAAAGATATGTATTCACTTTTGCACCTTATTACAAAGGATTAAAGTGAAAAAGTGTATACATATCTTTGACGACTGTACATACCAGTAGATGACGAATGAAGTCTGAATAATGACCCCTGAAAAAGTAGTCCACAAAGACGGGAGTCTAAAAGATGGTCCCTCAACTGCGCATGAGGTTTATCGTAGGGTAATTCGCTAGTAACTGGCAACCTCCAATAACTGACAATATCAAACTAAAAATAAACTCTGTTTATAGGTGATTAGAATTCATTTGGGTGTGGGGTGGCCATTTATAGAAAATTGGGCAGTTATTGGCAATTTACCCTACATTTTATTTTAGCCAAATAAAATCTTGATGCACCAATGACATTTTTTTTAGCGAGAAGTTGCGGTATTGTACAATATCTGCTCTCCCCAATAGGCCATCATGGCCGAGAGTAAGGGACGCAGTTATACGACGGAACGAGACCGCAATATCGTTTGCTCTCTCTTACGCATAACTGTGTCTCTATAATGGTCCATGATGGCCCATTGTGTAGTGGACCCGTAAATCTTTTCGCCGCCATGTAAAAAAAAATCTGATGTGCGTCACACGCCAAAGATTTTTGCAAGCAAGCAAAAATAAACCTTATCTCTTAGTACGTACGTCCAAAGCCTCGACTTGATATCAAGTCGTGGCGTGGTGGGCACGAAATGTCCGGACTTCATATCAAGACAATGGCGGGAAAAAGCTTAACCGAGAACCCCTTTCTCGGCTTTAGATATTGTAAATAAGCAGAATTATTGAACATCTTCAATTTGGCGTCCGATTTTTGAAAGTCACCGAGTAATCTTCATAGAGATTCTCATTCATTCTCCATGGAAATCACTTGGTGACTATATCAAAAATCGGGCCCAAGATCTTTTGACATGTTATCGAGTGAGTTTTTCAACTTTTTTATCGACGTAGATTATCGCAACTGCCCAATCACTTGTCCCTAAACTGAGCATAAGATAAGTTGTTGTACTTATTGCAAATAGGATTTTAGGCTTGCATGGGCATTCTAAGCTAGTAAAGAAAACAAAATTCAGTTTTACAATATTTATTACTTCTCCAATTTCATATTTTACACTCTTTTACAGATCACGGGCACTTACAAATGGCATGTCTCGAGTGATTAATGCGAGCATGTCGTATTTATTGCAATTAATATTCGAAACAAATTGAACGGAGGAACTTTTGTTGCTGGATATTTGAGGACCCTGAAAAGATAAATTAATTTGCCCATCGCTCAACGTGTCAGAAACAGCGGTCCTAGTTATAATGATTTTATACTTTTACATGCTACAATTTAAATTGAATGTAATTATGAATATGTGCAGTCGCCATCAAATATATCGGAGCTGTGGAGGTGGTCACAAATATCTGAACATGCACTTTACTTGATAATAGAGGCGTTTTTCAGATATTTGTGACCACCTCCACGGCTCCGTTATATTTGATGGTGACTGTACAGTCAGCAGCAGAAGTTGCTGAGCATGCGAGTTGTTCAAAATTAGCTTAACACGTCTTTATTGTTATGAGAATAAGAGCGAGTCAAAATGATTCTGAGCATCTGGTTCGCTTAGCAACTTCTGCTGCTGACTGTACATTGTATTGTGCAGTCGACGTCAAATATATATTTACAATTATGAACCTTATTACAAAGGATTAAGGTGAAAAAGTGTAAACATATCTTTGACGTCGATTGTCCACCCGGGTAATGAAATGTAGGGTACAGCCTTGGCCTTAATATTTATTTTCTAAAAACCATCTCTTTCTATATGCAGTTAAACATTTTTTTTTTTTATGACATAGGCGGCAAACGAACAGACGGATTGCCTGGTAGTAAGCAATTACCACCCGGGCACCCGCAACACCAGATGAGTCACAAGCGCGTTGCCGGCCTTTAACGGGGGTTGGAGCTCTGGGAACCTTACTACCATCAGGAACACAGCACTACATACCTGAAAGGTGGCAGTGCTATTATGGCTGTGGTCTTCTATAAGGAGGAGGTACTTCCCCAGTTGGGCTGCCCCAGATTCAAGCGTGATGGTCATCGCTGTGCCCTACCTCTCATTGTTGGACGTAGTTTAAGGACATACCCGGGTCCGAATTTTCTTATATGTCTAACCTTAATATATGTACACAATAATAGAACATCAGTTAATCTACACTTCTACACTAATATTATAAAGGCGAAAGTTTGTGAGTGTGTATGTTTGTTACTTCTTCACGTCTAAACGGGTGAAGTGATTTTAATAAAATTTGGATGGAGTTAGCCGACACCCTGGATTAATACATAGGCTTCGTTTTTTTCCTAATAAACCGCGGGGCACAGCTAGTAATACTAAATAAGGAATTATAAATAAATTCTATTCTCCGAGTTTGCACAGTCAGCAGCAAAACTGGCTAAGCGTTTGGACTGTTCAAAATGTTCAATATGACCTACACGCGCTCTTATTCTCTTGAAAAAGAAATGTGTTGACCCCATTTTGAACACCTCAAACGGTTGGCCACTTCTGAGCCCTGCGTGTAAGTTTTTAACGTAACTTTACGTCACGAACGCGTTTGCGTTTCCCATATAAATAACATTATCACTTACGCGTTCGTAAACGTTTTTTTACGTCAAAAGAAACTTCCACTAGAGCCTCTGACTGTACGACATTAAGTCATTTGAATGGTTTTTCACAAAAGTGCAATAACTTATGCGAAAACACGCATTTCTATATCGTTAGGTTAGGTGAAAACGGTTATTTTTCGTTTTCTACATATCCTTAGTTTGTCTATGGACATTCTTTTTTTTTTATGACATAGGCGGCAAACGATCAGACGGATTGCCTGATGGTAAGCAATTACCGTCGCCCATGGGCACCCGCAACACCAGGGGACTCACAAGCGCGTTGCCGGCCTTTAAGGGGGGTTGGAGCTCTGGGAACCTTACTCACCATCAGGAACACAACACTGCATACCTAAAAGGTAGCAGTGCTATTATGGCTGTGGTCTTCTGTAAGGAGGAGGTACTTCCCCAGTTGGGCTGCCCCAGATTCAAGCGTGATGGTCATCGCTGTGCCCTACCTCTCATTGTTGGACGTAGTTTAAGGACATACCCGGGTCCAAAACATTCGTTTGAAACCATCACAGAATTGAATCTTTTTTAAAACCGTGGTCAGAATGTTTTTCATTTTCGAAACTGGTTTCCAGTTGCCGTTTCATTTCTATACGATGTCGCGGATTTCGCCCGACTGACCTCGTCCGGACAATTTTTCCGGCCAACACATGCATTGCGGAGACTTAATATCCGGTGTCGCGCGCTGCCTTTGTATACGTGTTTTTGACTGTTTGGTTTGCGAGTTATTTTGTATACAGCTTTACTGCAATTAAGTACGAGCGGGTGAAAATTCATTTATTTGGTTCACCAACAACTGTTTGCATAAGAACTTACATTTAACATGTCTGAGAGTTTAATGATTTTCTCATGCGGATAAATGGATAGTTCAGGCAGAGATGATGAAAGTAGTAAGGGGTCCGTTTTTTATCTTTTTAGGAGCTTATCTTACCCTACCCCCTTAGTCTTGGTTTTCATTGGGTAACTTAATTGTTTAAATATATTACTTTAGTTTTACTTTGCGCTCACTTACAAAACATGCTGTGTTCACTTATTTTGGATCTCGTGCTAGTTTATAAGTAGGCATCGGACGGAAGAGTGCAAATGACATAAGTAACAGGACTTGTACCATAATGGAGTAGCTATCAGCGTAACATATTTTATACAGTCGATCAATTTGTCGATGTCATCGACATAATTATTTCATCGTTATTATTGGTGTTAAATTTAGTAATTTAGAGCCTAGTAATATTTTTTTACCAAATACATTTAGAGCGAAATTAATTTGTTTTCTGGAGAACAGTTCATGTATATAATTATAGACAACCATTTTATATTGACGAAGTTCATCACCTTGAAAAAGAATGGCCAAATAATTACGTAGACGTTTTATCTACGACATCGACAAATTTATCGACTGTATACAATGTGTTACGCTGATAGCTACTCCATTATAGTACAAGTCCTGTTCCTTATGTCATTTGCACTCTTCCGTCCGATGCCTATTTATAAGTAATGTAATTCTCATAAAATTGTTGATGACAATATATGATGTCTGTTTAGTGTGCCTAATAAATAAATAAAAATCTATATCCTCTAACCGCCCGGAGACCTATAAAAAGGTCTCCCATTGAATGCCATTTTGAATTTTAATTATGACAAACCATAGTTGCATTTGTCCTGGCAAGTTTTGATCTCTGTACCCTCACCATGAGTTGTGACATTGACGTTTTCGATAACGAGTATCGAGTTTACTGTCTGTGCATCTCGCTTGTACTAGTTTAGTGCGAACGAGGTGCACAGATAGTAAACTCGATAACGAGTATCGAGTTTACTGTCTGTGCATCTCGCTTGTACTAGTTTAGTGCAAACGAGGTGCACAGATAGTAAACTCGATACTCGTTATCGAAAACCTCAAAGTCACAACTCATGGTAAGGGTACCGGGCGGCTAGAGGATATCGCGCGTGGCACAATATCCATGTCCAACGTCCAGCCTTTTTTCTACTAAAATGGCGGAATATTTAAAAAAAAAACTTACCCAAAACCATTTCCACGACTAGCGTCATGTTTTCATGTTTTCTGCCAACTTCAGTAGAATATTTCTCAGCAGGTTTGCGAGGAGAGGATAATTTTCACCCATAAGCGGCCGCCGCAGTTGCGGTACGCAAACCTAATTAAACATACAAGGATAAGTATATGGTTTTAATGAAAACTAGAACTTGTATGCGACTTTATCGTAGTAGGGTTGCAGATATTTTTTTATACAACGACGGTGGCAAACAAGCATACGTCCCGCCTGATGGTAAGAATTTACCGTAGCCTATGGACGCCTGCCACTCCAGAGGATTAAGAACATATACACTATTTTTTTGAAGAACCTCATACTGTAGTCCTTAGGGAAAACCTCGAAATATATGGTACAATCAACATAAGATATTATACTTGTATTTAATAACACGTCATTTGACAAATTAGTATTAGAATAACGTACAGTCAGCAGCAAAAATTGCTAAGTGGGCAAGGTGTTCAAAATGATCGTGACACGGCCTTACTGTTAAGAGAATAAAAGCGTGTTAAGATCCTTTTGTACACCTGGCTCGCTAAGTAACTTCTGCTGCTAACTATCCGGGATATGCCGCCAGCATCCTTGGTGCAATGAGTCGTTGTATTGCAATGCTGATACGATTGGCGAGGAAGACGCCAGCTCTTCGGTCACCAGTTACGTCAACTAGACACTTCGCGATTTTTGCTAAATTTTATCTAGACCCCATGGACCTACAGTACCGTATACCGAAAAAAAATATAGAAAAATTTGACTCCCAGCAGGACTCGAACCGGCTATCGTAACTGTGTATACTGTACTGTATATTCGCTGTAAATCAATGAAATCGAACCACGCAACACAAAAACAACTCACGTTTACTATGAATTATTTAGTTTTCGTTCAAAGCATTACACTTTGTTATGTAAAGATGAAAGGAAATAAGATACATTTCGATTAACTGTAGCAAAATTGGGACAACTAAGGAGGCCACAACTAAACTACTGGCAGCGAAATGGCCAAATAACGTTGTCTTCTCGTTGTACTATTCCAATGGAGAAACATTGTAATAGTACAACGAGAAAACTTATATATGACATTGTCTACGAAAAAGGACCTTATTGTCGATGGCGCTTATGTCGTTGTTCAAGACGATACAATACAAATGCAACGCGATTCGACGTAATTGCCATCGACAATAAGGTCCCTTTTCCTAGATATTGACACATAATATTTTTTTGTTCGGAATCACAAGCTGCTCTTTCGTTTTGACCAGGAAAAAAAGTCGGCAAGTGTTAGTCGGACTCGCGCACAAAGGGTTCCTATACAACGGAGAAAATACTGTAAAAAAAACAGTTTTTTTTTGGAGTCCACCTTCATTTATTTTATTTAATCTTTTAGATTTCAAGTGAATAAAGAACGGAATATTCTGTGAATACTTCAAGAGTCTACCTGTTGCCGTTAAGAATATTGAGCAATAAACGGCATAAATAATACGTCTGTTTTATGGTAGCCACACTTAAAAAAATATTTTATTCTGTTTTTAGTATTTGTTTTTATAGCAGCATCAGGAATACAGTATAATGTGAAAGTATGAACTGTATAACTATCTGAGATACACCACATACGGACGGACGCAGACGGACATACAGATAGACATACGGTCTTAATAATATGGTCCCGTTTTTACTCTTTGGATATGGAATCCTAAAAATAACTAACCTAAATTAGTTAATTTTATTTAACGATAACGGAATAATTAAGAGTAACGACAATAACATACGAAACTAACGGGACACTTTTATCCCATATGAAATGTGCGTGTTCTATAAAAATGAGTAGGCATTTTTTATACAATGTTCAAATATACAGCGCCATCAAAAATATATAGAAAAAAACTTACAACAGCCACGGCCACAACCAACAGGGGGCATAGCAGGTTGATCACCAACGACAAGATTGTTCGCACGAGCCACCAAATGCCGACCACCAGGAGTACACTCGCCAGCATGACCTGCGAAAACCGAACTACGTATAGTCTTCTTCTTTTAAAAAACATGGCTTCCATCAATAAATCAATTGCAAGTAAAATAACAAATAAGTAATAGTAGATTGTTTGACAAGGGGCTAAAGTAAGCCATAGTACCACGAGATGGTTATTAAAAATTTTCGAGGGGTAATAAGACACTCGGGTCTAAACGTCTAATTTTCACTTCGATTCTGACAAAATAAAAAAAATAACATTTTAACAATTAACAAATACAATTTTATTCACCCGCTAAAATGTTTAATTTGGCAGTCATTGTATTTTTTTCACTGCTTTGATACAGATAGGATATGGGTGATGACCAAAATAGTAGTAAACCGCGTTGTGAAATCAATTCTTCATTATCTGCACAATTCTGCGTCAGATCACTGCATAATAAGCTATTAATATTACACACTAAACAACGTAAATGAACAAAACATAAATAAATATAATCTCAAGACGACTTCGCCATTTTGAGGCTCATTCATTATGATATCGATTTTGATATATGTAATAATGAAGCAATTATAACATTTACACAAATAAGAAATATGTTTTAACAGTGTACAAATATGTCAGTCGTCATTTGCTGTTTTTGAATGCATTATAGAGAGGTTATGTTATGTGTGCAAATAAATACATTTTTGAGGTCGGCTTGATAAAGTTGCGTTTCTTCAATATTCAGGTTATACATACAGTCGCCATCAGATATATCGAAGCTATGGAGGTGGTCATAAATATCGGAACATGCAATTTATCGCCTTGACATTAGAGGCGTTATTCCGATATTTGTGACCACCTCCATAGCTTCGATATATCTGATGGCGACAGGCGAAGCGCCATCTATAAAATTTAACTCGAGTTATTATGGCTTTATGGCAGCGGGAAATCGCTGAGCAAAAGAGATTAACAACTAGTAAACCGTTCTGTTGCTAATACTTAGTGCATGCGACAAACTATCGAGCTAACAACCGATTAGCGTGCTAGTAAAATAGCCAACACATGACTAGGGGGCTACCGCGAAAAACGATATTCGTATATTTCGGACGATTGTCTCTGTCACTCTCATGACGTCTTCACTCAAGTAAAAGAGAAAGATGCCCGAAATATACGAACTTCGTTGTTCGCGGTACTGGGCCTGTATAATGATAATGAAAGACATACTAAAATTCGACGCGGTTTTGTTGTTGGTGTCGTATTATGAACATACGAGTATTAAGTAAAACTAGAACGGTTCTGTCACTAATTAAAATTTACCTTAACTATTACATACATTAACTATTTGATATTTAATCATCATCATCATCATCATCTCAGCCATAAGACGTCCACTGCTGAACATAGGCCTCCCCCTTGGATCTCCACAAGTACCGGTTGGAAGCAACCTGCATCCAGCGTCTTCCGGCGACTTTAATGAGGTCGTCTGCCTATCTTGTGGGTGGACGTCCTACGCTGCGCTTGCTAGTCCGTGGTCTCCACTCGAGCACTTTTCGACCCCATCTGCCATCTTCTCTGCGTGCAATGTGGCCTGCCCATTGCCACTTCAGCTTGCTAACCCGGTGGGCTATGTCGGTGACTTTAGTTCGCCTACGGATCTCCTCATTTCTGAGTCGATCTCGTAGTGAAACTCCGAGCATAGCTCTCTCCATAGCTCGTTGAGCGACTTTGAGCCTTGAGATGAGGCCGATAGTGAAAGACCACGTTTCGGAGCCGTAAGTCATCACTGGTAACACACATTGGTTAAAGACTTTCGTCTTGAGGCACTGAGGTATGTCGGACGAAAAGACATTACGTAGTTTCCCGAACGCTGCCCAACCGAGTTGGATTCGGCGGTTTACCTCTTTCTCGAAGTTGGACCTACCTAATTGGACTACTTGTCCTAGGTAGATATACGAGTCAACAACTTCGAGTACCGAGTTCCCAACAAAGACTGGGGTGGGCACAACATTGGCATTTGACATTATTTTCGTCTTGTCCATGTTCATTTTCAAGCCCACCCGTTGTGAAACTCGGTTGAGGTCATCGATCATCATGCTGAGTTCCTCCATCGACTTTGCCATGACTACGATATCGTCGGCAAATCGAAGGTGAGTGATGTATTCGCCGTTGATGTTGATGCCACGCCCTTGCCATTCCAGGAGCTTGAAGGCGTCTTCCATTACGGCAGTAAACAGTTTTGGAGAGATCACGTCTCCCTGCCTTACGCCTCTTCGCAATGGAATCGCCTTCGTGCTCTGCTCCTGTACTCGAACTGACATGGTGGCGTTACTATACAAACACTTCAACACTTCGATGTACCGATAGTCAATGTGGCATCGCTGAAGAGACTCAAGCACCGCCCATGTTTCCACCGAATCGAAGGCTTTCTCATAGTCCACAAACGCTAGGCATAATGGTAAGTTATACTCTTCGGTCTTCTGTATAACTTGCCGCAGCGTATGGATGTGGTCTATGGTACTATAGCATTTTCGGAAACCGGCTTGTTCGGAAGGCTGGAAGTCATCGAGTCTGTGGTCGAGACGATTCGTGATAACCCTGGAAAACAGCTTATAGACATGGCTCAGAAGCGTGATGGGTCTGTAGTTCTTCAATAGGCTATTGTCACCTTTTTTGAAGAACAGCACCACTTCGCCTCTGTTCCATGTTTCAGGCGTTTTGCCCTCGGACAAAACGGAGCTAAAGAGCTTCTGGAGGATTTTAAGTACCGGTATTCCACCCGCTCTCAGAAGCTCTGAAGTGATTCCGTCTTCGCCCGGCGCCTTGTTGTTCTTAAGCTGTTTTAGGGCCATCCTAATCTCGTACAGACTGATGTCCGGGATATCTTCGGTATAATGTCGGGACAGCTTGGCTCTTGGATCTCCTACCAAGCTGTCAACGGGCTTTGCGACACACGTGTGTGTGTGTACCGATGATTTTGTGAAATGATTTACGAATCTTGCGTGCAGCGGTTTCCTCTTGGGGCTTTTTTTAATTATTTAAAATAATTCTTTAAATATAATTGAAACTATCTCAAGGCCATTAAACGCGCATTTGGAGCGTGCACGCTCCGAGCATATGTACGAGTACTCGGGTAAATATGCAAAGCAGTAGGTATTTTTGTTCACATGAATTCACATGCACGACTTCGTTATTGTGTAACCACTTGTATTGTAGTAACAATTAATACGGTATAAAAATTTATCGTTTAACGTATGTCAAGTCCTTGTGTGCGAGATTTTTTGGGGATCCAATTAATAAAGAGTACTAAAATTGGTAGGAACCGGTAACATGTCGCGCAGACTAACATATACATATAACTAGGAATTAGTACTTAGCCAGTATGCTTTTAGTCAGCGGTATTTCCGGACCGATACGACCCCCATACCTTCAAGAAAAGAGTATACTCTTATCTTAAAGACCGGCAACGAACTTGTGACTCGCCTGGTGTTGCAGGTACCCATGGGCGACGGCAATTGCTTACCATTAGGCGATCCGTCTGCTCGTTTGCCATCTTTAACATAAAAAAATGCAGGTAGCGCAACCGGTCACTGAGGGTCGCTCTTGGGGGGCTGACATGATGATGATGATGATAAGGGAGGAATATAAAGAGGACGGAGAGTACCATTTCTTAGCATTTGGCATATAGAAACGCTAGGTCCATGGGGTCCCCAAAAACTTATTGCAGAAATCGGGAAGCGTCTGGTTGACGTAACTGGTGGCCGAAGAGCTAGCGGATTTCTCGAACAACGTATCAGCATGGAGATACAACGAGGAAATGCTGCCAGTAAATTGGTACAATGACTCAAGGGCTTTTTTTAGATTTTAAATCTAGAGTAGTTAGTAGGTAGTTAACGCATTCACTACCACTCTCTTTTCATAGACATTCCCTTGGTGCCGCACTTTGCTGTGTGCACATGACTATGAGCTAAACCGACCATTACGCACAAATGAGTTCATGCTAATTTGATATTTGCTATGCATGCTAGTTTACTCGCATTGGAACTAAGTATTTTTTCTAACAATATGAACACCGTGTTTTGAATAAAGTTTATATTAGACCTAAGTAGCACATTTCAGAATACAGAACTCATGTGCGTCGAAGGAACTAGTTGAAAGTAACGAAAACGCATATACGCGTTGTCTGTGAATGCTTGAATATAAAAATAAATATTTTATTTATCTTAACTAAACGAGAACATAGAAGCAAAGCTATGCGAGACTACCTAGTTATCTCACACAAATGGAAGTCCATTTGCACTGCTATTCGGAATAGTACACCTGCTATGTAATTTCAGAAGGCCTTAAACGGAACAATGCGGTCTCTATTCTGGTATCTCTAAAACCGTGATTGAACATAGATGACTATACAAATACATCACGTCCTGGAATGGACGCATTTAAATGTATGTTTAACCTGTTTTGACAAATTATATTTTAAATTACGTACATGCACATGCTATGAAAAATGCCTATTTTCGATAATTTTATAACATGAGTATGACTGATGGTAAATATTTTTATCTACGTACATATCATAAGTGCTCTAAAATGCGTCCAGAAACCGTAGGCAATGACCAGCATTACCAACCATCAGAAGTGAATGGAGATGTAATGTTAACATTACCTACTGTAATCATTAGGTTATGAATTTAAATTTGGAACAGCTGTGAAATTCAAGTGTGGTGTCTAATCTAAGTAGTATCTATAGATATTAAAACAGTCATTGACACGAAACGCCAATTCGTTATGTTTTTTTAATATAAATCGAACGACATTACTCGTGTGATATTATTATGAAACCCACACTCTTGTTGTAATGCCCTTCATTATGCACAGATACATAAACTACTATTATACATCAGAAACGTCTGCTAACTGTATTAATTGTATAGAAGCGGGTAATTTACGCTTCATAAGCATATATTGCTCGACATGTTTCACTCCATAACGAGGAGCATAATAATCATCGGACGTTCGCGTCGGCCGAGCGACGAAGATTGCGGGCCGCACTTCTCCGGAATCGGACACTCGACGCCGGCAACGGATGAGGGAAACTACCCTCATTTTCAGCAATATTGTTAATATCTGTGATGCACACTACACTTTAGTAGGAAACAACGTAAGTTATCCGATTCTATACATCGTCGTTTGTAAAATAGTTAATAATTTGAAAAAAAGAAAAAATCTGGGATTCAATATTTTCATTATTTCTTAGCATGATGGTAGCCGTTACCATACCCTAGACGCTAGTTGGAGGCATTTGTTGCACATTGTCGATATTTGATATTTTGTGCTTTTCATAAATCTATTTTTTTTGTTCAAAATACATTTATCTTATATTATATAAAATATAAATAATTATAAGTATATAAAAAAAAATCTACCACCGATTCTAAAAGAAACTGCGGGAATTACGGTTTTATTTACATCAAATTGTATATATACTCATAGTACATATGTACATGGTTATGCGTAATATCAAGACAGTTTAAAATGTAATAATGTGACAGAAAATATCTCAAACTCAAACGTTTATTCAGTAAGTAGGCCACAAAGGCACTTAAGAAAAATAAAAACTACACCGGTTCTAACCATACACTTCTGACCCGAGAAGTATTTTGACTTTTATAACCGGCAAGAAACTCGGCGGGACTTGTTTATTCAAAACAGTATACAAAAAATCTAAATGATAATATACCTGCGTGTAATCATCTAACATAAAACTTTAAACTGTAGTTATAAAATCTTATAATGTAGGTATTCCGTTAAATGATCCCAGGAGCGGATTTCATTAGCATGGGTCACATCAGACTCCTTTGTAACTGTCCAGTGTGACCGTTTTAAATTTAAATTTGCTATAAATCGAATTGCCTACCGTCGAATAGATTCCTATTTCTAATTTCGTTTGGAGTAAGCCACTTTCCATTTGGCCAGCAAACCGAGATTCAATGGCATTTCCAACAAATCCTTTATCGAAATGTAAATAGGAGCTGAAGAAATAACAAATTGCATGCGGCAGACAGGTCGAATGAGTTGTGACCAGCATAGTCACACTTTAACTTGGCTGCCTTCCGAGTTACATCAACAATTTTGGGTTTTGGAGCGCAGCGTAGTGTTTCGGACGCGTCCATTCGTTTTACACCTAAACCTATGCTGTATTTCATGAACCTATAACTCTACCAGGCCTCCGTCTCTTGACTCCCTTCTCCTGTCGCGACATACTCATGGACATAGATCATAAAGAAAAACATAATTATAGAAAAAAAAAAGTTTATCTGTCGATTGTCATTTTTTTTTATATTCCTTACGAGAAATCGTAAGTTATTTTTTTTTATTTTTTTATTTTTATGACAGACGGCAAACGAGCAGACGGATTGCCTGGTGGTAAGCAATTACCGTCGCCCATGGGCACCCGCAACACCAGGGGAGTCACAAGCGCATTGCCGGCCTTTAAGGGGGGTTGGAGCTCTGGGAACCTTACTCACCATCAGGAACACAACACTACATACCTGAAAGGTAGCAGTGCTATTATGGCTGTGGTTTTCTGTAAGGAGGAGGTACTTCCCCAGTTGGACTGCCCCAGATTCAAGCGTGATGGTTATCGCTGTGCCCTACCTCTCATTGTTGGACGTAGTTTAAGGACATACCAGTTACATCAACAATTTTGAGTTTTGGAGCGCAGCGTAGTGTTTCGGACGCGTCCATTCGTTTTACACCTAAAACCTAGCTGTAGATGTTTCATGAACCAATAACTCCACCAGGCCTCCGTCTTTTGACTTCCTTCTCCTGTCGCGGCTGGAAAGAAACTAATTTGGTCGAAGTACAGATACTTATGAACTTATAATGGCGAAAGTTTGTGAGTTGAGTGTGTATGTTTATTACTTCTTCACGTTTAAACGGCTGCAGCGATTTTAATAAAATATGGTATAAAGTTAGCTGACACCTTGGATTAACACATAGGCTACGTGTTATTCCTTATAAACCGCGGGTAACAAATAATTAACAAAATAAATAATTGATTATAGAAAAAATAGTTTATCAATCGATTGTCATTTTGTTGGTTTTTTTCTACGAGAATACTCTTTACGAGGAATCGTAAGGTATGGATTAAAAAAACTACACTACTACAATTGTTTGCAATCATTAGAAAAAAATATTCTATTTTAATCGTATCAGAACGTCAAAGAATGAATCCATTATTATAAAATTGTTTTATACACATCTTATTACAGGTATAGGGTCCATCGATGTACATCTAAGAGTGTTGCTGTTAGTACTGCTTTCTAGCAGTGCTTCTGCACTGTCCCAGTCCCTATTAGCAACTTCGACGTACAGTCAGCAGCAGAAATTGCTATGCGAGCCAGATGTTAAAAATGATCTTGACACGCTCTTATTCTTTTAATTATTAGGTTGTGTTAAGGTCATTGTGGACATCTCGCTTAGCAACTTCTGCTGCTAACTGTACGTAAATAAATCTGAGGCTCTAGTGTAAGTTTCTTTTGAAGCAAAAAAAAACGTCTCGAACGCTTAAGTGATAATGTTATTTATATGGGAAACACTAACGCGATGGTAAAGTAATATTAAAAACTTACACTCAGGGCTGTAGAACTTCCCTGAAGCTGCATAAAGTAAAACTTAATAGAAAAATGTATTTCCGCTTCGAAGTTGAATAAATTTAATGAATGTTTTGAAGTCGTCAACAAAAACAGTTTATCAACAGTATTTACTTCTGTTAAGTGAAATATCACATCACCCTATACAAGACCCCAAGTTTTTTAGCAGCGGATTTCACTTTGGCCTTAATAGTGGCACTGAAGTTTAGCTTTGTCGTTAATTTTAACCCATGTAGCTCAAGGTGGTCCGTAATTGCTAAGGATACATTCTGGAAAGCAGGAGCCAAGTTACAAGGCTCCTAATATACACAATTTGCAAACATTGTGTACCTCATATAGAATAAGTAAGTAAAATTTAGAAATGCAGAAGCAAGCGAGTTTTAAAATTTTTAGTTATACGCTGTATATTTTTTATTTCATTTTAATTCGACTTGCTTGGTATATTAGCAGAAGTACATGATACACTGTAAATTGTGATTATTTATGATAAAATAAACTATACACTGTTTAAAACATTAACACTTTAAAGTGATACAAATAACGTAAATACAAAGTAATGAATGGGCACTATGAATGTCATCTTCGCAAGAATTTGCAGCGGGGCCTGACTTGAAAGTACCTCCACTCCACCTCATAGAAATCACACAGTTTACCCTTTAACCCTTTAGGTCATAAAGTATCAAAAATGATATCGTTTATCAAAACTGAAGTGGTACAAGTCGTATTCAAACGAATTTAAAGTATAGAATGTGACATGTCTTTACAAAGTGTCAAATGTATGTAATTGTACACTTTAGAAGCAAATTGATTGAAACTTCATGCACCTAAGGGTTAAAAGTTACTTTTGACTCACCCGCTGTCCCTACAAGTAGCTTTCAAATCATTTAAAATACCGCTCCCTTGTTGTATTAATGTTTATAAATTATAAGTGACTACAGATGTAGGTAGTGCAAAACTATTCCACCGGGAAAATTCGGAAATGCGGCGGCACCCGAACTATGAAATGTCAAAGTCAAAAATAATATTTAACCTTAAACAATGAAGTTCCATAATAATGGATATCAAAATGTCACTCATTTAATACAATCATTGATTGACAGTCTGGGTGCCGGTTATTATTGATCGTGATTGAGTTTTCTTGATGGAAAATAGTATTGCACTATATCTGTAGTCAAAATTTACCCTTTAACCTTTTGAACGCTTTTCCTCTCGCGTCAAAATGTGACGTGTACGGCATGGTATGACTTGTGAAGAACAAATATAAACCTTATCTGTCAGCTGGACAATTGCTTTGACAGCGATCGCCATAGCCACTTTAGTGGTCGGTGGCGTGGCAGGCACGACATCACGCGACCACTTTAGTGGTGCTTGGCGTTCAAAAGGTTAAAGGTACCATTCACATACTCGCTACGATTATCACTACAAATAGCTTACATATGATCTTTAAAATACGGCTCCTTTGTTGTATTATTTTTTAATTTAAACTCGTATGTGACTAGAATGTACCTGAGTCTCCTCGTGGGTCCGTAGCCAAACTGTGAAGGATTCTAACGCGGTCTTAGGGTCCAGATTTTCAAACATGATTGGCGTAGGTGTGACTTGTCTTACGTTAAACTGCAACAAAAGATACACGTTTTTGTGACTAGGAACTAGGAACACATTCAATTATTTTATAAAATATTTTTATTGAGTTAGTTTTGAGCTTCCACGCCCGCTCAGTGTAGGTTTGGTTACTTTTTCTGAAGTATATGCCACGTAATGTATTTTACACACATTTTTTTTATGACTACACACCATAATATACTCTTACATTAACATGCATTTCATCCCACGTTATACAACCTTTAATTTGACTAACAGTGTTTGTAAGAGTATGTAAACAATTTTACGTCAAACTGGGCGGTAAGAGAGGGCGCGACGGAAAATCTCACTTTACACCGGGCGGCAATCTTACTTCACTACGGGCGGTAATAAAGAAGGCCTCACCTCTGGTTCGGGCCACAAATACCTGCGATCTGAGCCATTCTTTGTTTTACCGCCCTGGGTACGTAGTACTATTCTTTATTTTAGTTCAAGGTCAGTAATTAACACGTTCACAGTCCCCATACAAAATGTTTCATTTCCTCATACGTCCATGCAAATTACTTGCATCGCACGACCGACGTTTCGCTTTGGGGGAGGCCTATGCCTAAAAGTGGACGTCCTTCAGCTGATATGATGACAAGTTTACCTTATTTTATGGTACAATATTTAGTATAGCTATAATTTAATATTTGGCCATGAACATCGTGTTTTACCTCTTATCCAGTTTACATTATATTATAGAAAATAACATTTTTAGGTATTACATGAACTACTGAACCACAAAATGGACACGTTATATTCATTACCATTTTTAATCATGAATATAACAATATTTATAAGTCTAAAACAATGGCAGCTGAAATTCGGATAATAATTTTCTGCGTGTTTTTCTATCTAGCATTATTACAGTAACAGGGACGCAAAGATTTTCTGTATGTATGCCTACAAAGCATGAAATTACAGTGTTGTTGGATTTTTGTAGTTATTTATCATACAGTCATTATTTATAAATAAAATGAAATAACTTTTTATACCACGCAGTCTCCACGCTGAATTCCTTCGCGTGCATACATATGTACGCTACCGACCTGGAAGTCCGGGGTTCCTATCCTTATTATGAATCATAGTTCATATCAGGATTATGATTAAGGTACGAGAGGCTAACAAACTTTTCGCTCTAGTGCCATACGATATTGTTCATTACAACACAGTGAAAAATACACGGTACAGTCAGCGTCATAATAGTTACTTACAGTTTGTATGACCAAATATATCGATACACGTCCTTACTACTATATAAATGAAGATCTGTATCGATATATTTGGCCATACTGACTGTAGTACGCAGACTGTACATAATACATGTACGCACATTAGGGTGTTTGGAATCAATATACAGAGTTTCATAATAGCAACCGGTGTTACAAATAAATAAATAATAAATATTACACCCATGTGATGCCCCGGCTGACTAGAATAGCACCACCCCATCTCCTCCCCCGGGTGTCGTAAGAGGCGACAAAGGGAAAAATCCTACGGACGGGCAGCAGCGTCCGTCGAATCTACAGCTACTGCAGTCGCCAACCAAGCGTGGCGACTATGGCAACACAACAAGATGATACAAGTCATATTCAGGGTCCTATGTAAAGCAGTGAAGTCTTACGACTGAACTGATGATGATGAACAAGCAGCTCCATAGCAGCGATCGACAACATTTTTCCCCACCACTATGTTTCAACGAATATTACTATCTATAACATATATATTATTAACTGGATCAAACAAACACGTTTGCGATGCATGATTTGATTTATACCTTGTTCATACAATTGTTATTTACCCCTATTCCGTCGTGTTTTGTAAATACAGCTTCAATTAACTAGACCCTGTACAATTTGAAATAATTGTGAATCATCTAGGCCTAGAATAATTCTATTGAACAGACGGGTCGCTGTCAAAGATAGCCATTAGTTAACTAAAGTAAGTAATGATATAGAAACATATTCTGTTTTATGGGTATATGTTTAGAACGTCTAGAGTAAAAAAGCATATTGCGGCGGTCAAACACCGCAGTTCAAAAATGTGTCTTGGCAATGGCATTTATTTATGAGTACCAATATCTGTTATACGAGATGTTATCTATGTTTTTATGGCGCAATATTTATACATTACATAATATAGTCGTCTAATACCTACAATGCAAGCCTTTCGGAGCTTACTGTGGGACTAGGTCGATTTATGTCGCGCCCTGTAGCCCGGGCTTTGGAATACGGATACTCGTACGTTATTCTCAGCCTGTCGTAGGAGCCGACTAAACTGGGTGTTTGGGGTCGTTGAGAGTTATAACCATCCATAACAAAAATGTGGAGCATGCAGAGTCGGTCGGCACTGGTGCGATCATTCCGAGAGCCCGAAGCAGTTCAAAAATGCGTTGAACTGGACTGTCCGGGTTTTTAATCCGGGTGTGATTCTGACACAACTGCCGCGCTGTCTACGTGAAGTAGTAACAACAACGGATTCTACCGTAAAATAGGTCGCTTTACGGAAGATGTATATCTCTTTATTGTGACGTAGAGAGAGAAAGAGAGAAACGGAAAAATAAAACCAACATACAGCGTGTCCGTACACGTTTCTCCGCATCGAGTGCTGGTCGAAGTCCTCACTCATCACAGCAGCTCTGTGGATTATCTTCGTGACGGTGAACAACGACTCGAGGAGTCTCCTGTTCACGACCTGCCGGTCTGGGAACAACGAGAACTCGGCTATTCAAAGTTTACAGGTAAAGGTCTTTGAAGTGATGGGTTTAAAACTAAATCTTGTTCAGGATTTTCCTGAGGATTCCAGCACTAAGATTATATGGACTCTAATCCTAGCGCACGATGGGTGCCATAGTATCTTATATATATACAATCGGCGAGACTCCCCCTCTTACGTAACAATCAACAAAAATATAACTTGTAGGTAATCATATACACGTAACTATTGATCACAGAAAAAGACGATTTTTATTTTAATCAATTTTTGTGACTCAAATAGCTTTTAACACATCATATTTAGTGCGCATATGAAAATTGAGCTTATTATTATAACGAAAGTTTGCTGACATGCATATTTGTTGAGAATAATCAGCTGCGCGGAAACATTAATAGAGATTTAGTGTTATAGTTGTAAACATTCACACTCAACAACGGAATTAGTTATAGCAGATGAAATGATAGTAATAACTAATATGCCGCCATTGTTACCTAAATAACACTAAAATCAATTTCACGAAAAATAAGAAAATAAAGGCAAGATTTCGACTTTGTGTTAAATCAGAAACGATCCGGTAATGGGCCTAATAGGAATAATTAAAAGACAGTCAACATGTAATTGACACCCAGTGATAAAATATGTATAAACTATACATGCACCTTGTTGTCACAATATTAAAGCAAATGTATACATATTTTGTAACGTTTTCCATATTGATATCTTTTACGTTGACTGTACTAATAAAATAACCAATCGTCTAATATAAACTATTGTGAGTCATCATTATCATACTACTATGTTAAAATAAATAAACCATGAATTTGTTCTAGGACTAGGACACATCGCTTCCAGTAAGAATGCATCAGTCACTCACTGGAAGTTGACATGCGAATTTATACGTCTTAACATAGTAAGCCTTAACCCACTGCTGGGCCTGCCTTGGGGGTGATGTTGCTATAGTCGCCACGCCTGGCAGGTGGGTAAGCAACTGCAGAAGCTGTTTCGGTTTCGATAGACGCTGCGGCCCATCCCTCAGTTTTATCCCTTTGACACCTTTTACGAGTCCGTGTTTTAATGGTAGAAAAAAAAAAACTTATCTCCACAGTCAACTAATAGGTACTCATCGAGACAATTAATTTACTCTAAACAAATTAGGTTGCTTTGTTTTATCACATAGCTCCTATAGGCAAATTCCAGCACCAACTCCATGTCATGGTAATAATGTCATGTTGAATGAATGAATGAATACTGCAATAATGCACACCTCAAAAAGTAGAACAATATTACTCAAAGGAACAATAAAATAAAATGCATGTTGTTTGTATTGCATACGCGATATACTTATGACGACGGACGCTGCTACCCATTCGTCGGTTTATTCTCTTTATCGCCAGTTACGACACCCACGACAATGGCGAAAGAAAATAAAAACATGGGAACTGGTACTCACCATATCGACCAAGGCGCGGTAACATTTCAAACTTTGTTTACCCATTTTTTAAATTAATATCACACCTAACGCATGTTGCAAGTTGATGAATTTATTACATTGTAATTTTTCGTACTGCTATTTTAAACAAATTTGAGAATTGACGTTTCTGTTGATATTACTTTTTTATTGTTAGTTGTCAGTGCCAAATATTTTTAATCGGTAAAAAAGTATAAATATTCAACTGACTTGAATTAAGGAATTATGTATTGCAAATTCAAGATGGCAATCCATTGTAAAAACGCAATCGAAACGAAAAAATGTAGGGAATAAGATCACATGTCATATCGGTCGACTTGTCATTCCAATACTGTACTGCGGCGTTACAGCGAAACACGCTATAATTTTTAGATTTCGGACGATTGTCTCTGTCACTCTCATGGCACCTTAATTGGAGTAAAGAAGAAAAATGCCCGAAATATACGAACTTCGATGTTCGCGGTACCGAGCCAGTATTTTTGTTTTGGTTGCGGAGTCAAAGTCGTCTTAAGAATATTGCTTTTGTTTTTTTTGTTTTACATTAATCTACTTTGGTGTGTAATACTGATAGTGCAGTGACTTAACACAAAATTGTGCTGCTAAAGAAGAATTGATATCAAATGCGTTACTCCACTTTTTGATCTACACCCGGCAGTCCCGGGGCCGAGGCCGACCCGTGACTCTGTAAAGTCCAGCTATCACTTTACAAAACGCAAGGCCTGCTCTAAGGGCAAATTTGTTTTGTTATTCGATTGATTTGCTGCAATCACTTTGATACTGGCGAAATCATCAGGATCGATGATTGCCATTGTAAACGAAGATGTTGTGAATCGTCATGTATCGAAGCTCAATATTTTGGTAAGTAAATGGAATAGCGAAGGACCCTTAATAATTAATCCAAATAGCCGACATGGTCTTAGACACGAAAAAGGTTAAAAAAAATCATTTTCTTTCACTAATACGAGTTATCGTGTGACATGTCAGGTACGTTTTCCCTATAATACATTTTGTTACATGTCGAACAAACTAAAACTAAAATTAACACATTCGAACCTAAATATCAAAATTATTAGTCTAACGCACTAGTTTCATTATATTTACACAAACTCATAGAATTTGTACACGAAAATGTTATGTCCTAAAGCAAAGGTCCATTCTGCTAACATTGAAGCAGCAGATTAAATTTCCAACCCTATCTTATGCCTCTCCGCTTGACAAATTAAAACTAAACTTTGCAGTGACTTGTGTATGCAAGCAGTTTGCGGTCACATTTGGCTGCGAATTTGCATTTTTAAAATCCAATCTTGGACATGTTTGGGCGGAACTGTAGAGTCATACTAGATTTGGATGTATATTAGTACATTATGTTATGACACAAACGTGTAAGGTTAGTCATTTACTCCACACGACACCAGGCGATATTGTGCGCGTTGGTGAAACCGAGCAGTAACATTTAAAAGTATTTGTACTCCTGACAAAAAAGTCACAAACACATAGTAAACCTACGATAACAGGTAGAAATACTTACTATTTACAATTAGCAACACAGTTAGTGCGAGTCAAAGTAGGCAGATAATTATATCATAGTACGAATTATATTGTTACACCAATAACAGGTATTTATTTTATAAGGGTAAGGTTACTATTTATCCTCGTGCTAATATTGGAAACCGAGCTAGCGAAATATTCCAAAAAGTGGCATCTTGAGCGTTGGGAGGATTTCAAGGCATCTGACGGGAACAAGCTTTGCCGCCCTAGTAAAACATTTTTTTTTTTCACCTCATTGCCGTGAGTAAAATAAAATGCTAACTCTAAAACATTGCAAATTTCGTCCACAAAATGGGTATCAATTATTTATGATTCAAATCATAATTTAAAAGACAATCCAATCAGCTAAACCCAAAAAAAACTTGTGAATAAGATGTAGTTTTGCTATCTGTATTTAAAGAATAATAAGGGATTTACGCAACAGAATCTACCTCCCGCCTTATTATGAAAGCATATTTTATTCCAGAGATTTAAAATGCCCGTAGCTCGTAGTTGGCTTACGTGTCGCTTTAAACGAAGCAATATTTTAACAACCTCAGGGCCGCATTTATCACGTAAATCTGCGGGGATGTTCTTGGTTTATTTTGCTGTGTCATGTCTGTGCCCTGTCACGGTGTATACTTAATAAAACAGTAAGGACCCCGCAGCAAACAATAATGTCAAACAGCAAATATTTCAGTCAAATCTCACGAAATTTTAGTATGATATAGATTTGAGGCTGCAGAATATTATCTTATAAGGGCACAAGTCTCTCGGAAGTCCACTTTTGGGCGGTTTTAACTGCTAGGTATGTTGAAGTATCTACCTGTATGTATGTGTCTGTGTACCGTAGTTCTTAAACGGGTAAGCCGATTCAGAAATGTATTATAAAAATCAGTTCAGACTTTTTTTTATTTCGAATTATGAGAGCGTGGGCTCACTATTAGCGTTCTGTTCTGCGATTGTTTGGCGTTCCCGTAGTTTAGACGCCACGGACACGCAGAGTTCGTGGCGTTTACTGTAGAATCGCCAGGAAAACGTCGAGTGGTCGACGCTAGTGTGCACGCGCTCTTAGTTTTGCTTTGTACTAAAAACGTTTCTTACTCTTCATGGTAAAAGGAGATGAAATAAACACATAAACTATGTAAAGAGTTTCATCCCCTGCTAGTTAAATAAACCGATAAATTTAGGTTGAAGAAAGGTTCTTAAAATGCTTCCGTTCCCAAAAAAAATTCGGAAAGGTTCGGTTAGTACGACTAAAATCAACGGGTAATTAACTATCTGTGAATCGCTGGTGACCTAGCGGTAAGAGCGTGCGGCTTGCAATCCGGAGGGTGCAGGTTGAAACACCGACTTGTACCAATGAAATGTTTTTCGGAATTTATGTACGAAGTACCATTTGATAATTACCAGTCGCTTTTCGGTGAAGGGAAAACATAGCCAGGAAAGCGGACTAATCCCAATAAAGCCTAGTTTACACTCTGGGTCGGAAGGTCAGATGCCAGTTGCTTTCGTAAAAACTAATGCTTACACCAAATCCTGGGATTACTAGCCAGGCGGACCTCAGGATCCCAATAGCCATGGGAAAATGCTGGGATAACGCGAGGAAGATGATGATGAATTTGCTTCATATGTATCCTCCAGTTTCATTAGTTCGGTTGATTAGTTTGGAAACGAGGCTCTAGTGTAAGTTTCTACGCGTAAGTGATAATGTTATTTATACGGGAAATGCAAACGCATTCGTGACGTAAAGTTACGTTAAAAACTTACACTCGGGGCTCTGTACTACAAGTATGTTCCCATTAGTTCGGTTATGGCGTCGCTTGTTGCGCTTACTGCGGGTATTTTCTACTGCGAGCACTTTTACGCTCGGATGATATATTTTTAAGTTGTCACAAATTGTTAAGTATGTGCTCGCTAAAAACGGAAATGTTTGTCACAAATATTACATCCTAAAGCAGTATGAGTCGTTTGCTAAAGACATTTCATTTAAATAAATACAACAATATTATGCAATAAACTCTGTAGTAATGTACTGTTTATTACTTGTAGTCCTAAAATAAAGGGTATAGCCGTGTTTGGTAGGCGAAACTGCCTTTCACGTGAAAATGGTTTTTCTTTTGCTCTGATAATTATCTTTATATACGTTGTAATTTCACCAAATATCAGCTCCAAAATCGTAGTGGTTTTTGAGATAAATAAAAAAAAAGAAAAATTTGTTTTATTTTTTATCTACTAAACTGGTAGCCCGATTTTTCCAAAATTTGTATATATTATGTAGATAATTAAGGGCTATTAACAAAAATAAAATACCGTGAAATTTTATATGTAAGTAAAAAAAAATATTTTTTTGGAATATTAAAAATTCTGTGAAGTTACAACGTATATAAAGATAATTATCAGAGCAAAAGGAAAACCATTTTCACGTCAAAGGCAGTTTCGCCTACCAAACACGGCTATACCCTTTATATCTCTGATGTTCCATGTTAAATACAAAAGTTAAACAACCACAACTATCTATTGGTAGTATAAGTCACAGCTGAATAAGAGTCGCATCTCTAGCCGTTATAAAACAAAAGTTTTGGCGTACTCCGCACTCGGCTGTGCTTGAGAAGTTATAATGGGTTTTGTTCAAATAGGTTGTATTGAGAGTATCAATACTGGAAATATAGTCTGTCGTATATGTGAGACGGTTTCTTACTGTAGATTTAAGATGCATTGGTTAAAGTTTGTAACTGTGTAATTTGAATAATACAACTTATATTCTTGCAAATGCACCGTCTACAATCTTTTGTATATTACATTTGTTTTGTGCAATATTGTATTGTATTGTATTGTAATACGGGCGGGTTTCCGCAACTCGACGACTGGGCGCTTATTTTGCGTGAAAGATTTTGCGCCTATTTTTTTTGTGCAATAAAGATTAATTAAATAAATAAATATAAATAAATATTTCGGGACAATTTTACACAAATCGGCCTAGTCCTACGGTAATCTCAGTAAGGCTTGTGTTGTAGGTACTAGACGACGATATATATAATAGATAGATACGTATATAAATACTTAAATACATAGAAAACACCCATGACGCAGGAACAAATACCTGTGCTCATCACACAAATAAATGCCCCGACTTGGATTCGAACCCAGGACCATCGGCTTCATAGGCAGGGTCTCTACCCACTAGGCTCGACCGGTCAAATATGAGTTTTGTAGTAAATTTAACATTTTATAATGTGGCGGTTTATTGTTATGATTGATACCGATAAAAATAACGTGTGGTGTAATTAGATTAAGTAGTATTTAGTAGCCTTTTATTTCTTTTGTATTACTTATGTAACTAGCTATTTTGCATCAAACACATTTATAATTTTTTTATCAATTAAGTATCCCTACTTAAAAAAGCCTTTAAAAAGCATTTATAAATGGTCAGGTAAAATATTTTCTTAACCTAATAATTTAGTGTAGCTTTGTGTGACAATACGTAATAGTTAACGCTATACAGTGAGTTACCAGGACCCAGGCTTTTTTTTAAGGGAGTTTAAAATATCGTATATCTATAATATAACCATGACATTAATTTAATTAATAAACTAAATTTCATACTTCGTTAACTTTCGAACAAGAAAATAATTGCCAGCAATATAATGCGAAATAATTTGAAAAGTAAGTGTAGATCGTCAGGCGACAACAAAACGCACTAATTACAATAAGATAACTAAACAAAAATCGACCTTGTTCTAATAGGTGTATGGTTCAATATCGCTAATAACTTGACTTTTACATATCTTTTGCATTCGACAGATACTTTGATTATTATTATGATTTATCAAGAGTTAGCGATACTAGAATTACTCCAGTTAAGAACAATGGGCAAATAAAATCACTGATCACATTTGATTAAAACTTTATTAACTACAAACCAAATAAAACTTAAATACGACCACACAATTTTACTAAATTCAGCTAAAGTATGTGTTCAATATGTCGGCCACTTGTAATTTTGTCTTTCATGATGTCTACAGTTTTACTGTCGGTAGCAAACACTTTCACCGTAAATGAAAAGCATATCAGACAATTCTCGTGCGTCGAAAACCATTTTAAAGAAATCCGGAATTTCGTTTTAATTTGACAACTCTACGTAAACACTTTTGAAATTGTCACATGTCAAAATTTAATAGACAAACTCGTTAGTTAATTTCAAACCTCCATGCATAAACGCAATGACGAAGATGACAATAGCTAGTTGTCACAGTTTTTTACCTCCGTACCACGACATGCCTTGTACCAAGTGAATCAATGACAGGAATTACGACAATAACGTAGTACGTTACTACATTGAAGCTACCAATTTAGAATTTTCAATTGTGGAGTTAATTTATATAATTATGATTTACTAATACATACAAAAGATTGTTAACGGAGTATATTATTATCAGGTTTAATAAAAGCTCGGGTCCTGGTAACACACTGTATATCAACCAAATCATAGGTAAAATCAACCAATTAGTTTTCCGGGTTACTTCGTGTTTTGTCACAGTGACATATAAATTTTATGCTTAATTATCGTCATAAAACTTACATTATTAATTTTTCCTACAACTCATACTATTTTCTCAAAACTCCTTTATACCGGAACACGGCATTCCTGTCCCACCCTTTTGGTCGAAGCGATCCAGCCTGGACTGTTTTACACAAGCCAAATTCCAGATATAACCAAAAGAGTAGGCGACTTTGTTACTACGTTCATAGGTGATACAGTTATCCATGTAATTGTTATTAGCGTAACAGACACAGACACAGTAACCGGCTTACCATTGTGTGGACTGTGATTATCAGCAACATAATATTTTTAACCCTTTGAACGTCAAGCGTCCACTATAAGTGGACGCGTGATGTCGTGCCTCCCACGCCACCGACCCCTGAAGTGGCTATGGCGGACGCTGTCAAAGCAATTATCCTGCTGACAGATAAGGTTTATATTTGTTCTTCACTAGTCGATACGTTGGCGTACAAGTCACATTTTGACGCGAGAGGAAAAGCGTTCAAAAGGTTAAATAACCTCATATCTTGCCATTAATAACGATTATTTTTTTGATTGCCGTGTGATGCCGGCTGACTAGAATAGCATCACCCCATCTCCTCCTGCGGGCGTCGTTAGAGGCGACAAAGGGAAAAATCCTACGGACGGGCAGCAGCGTCCGTCGAAATCCAATCTATAGCTACTGCGGTCGCCAACCCGCCTGCCAAGCGTGGCGACTGTGGCAAGTACCCCCAAGATGATACAAGTCATATTTGTGGGAGGCCTATGTCCAGCAGTGGACTTCATACGGCTGAAATGTATGTCTGTATGTATTTTTGTGAAGAGCTCTTGACAGTTATCACGGAAAGCAATAAACTATTGATACAAGATTCCAACAAAGAGCTAGTCTCAAATCTGTAATTATCGGAAATTCTTAAAATAGACTATTGTTTCTCACTTTCAAAGAAGTATCTTTTTATTGGCAATACATAAAGTTTTCATTAAACATTTCAGTTAGGTTTGAAAACTCTTTCAACCTACACGGATGCATACGGTCTTTAAAATAACAGATTACTTAACTATTTATACCTGGTTGATGTAACTGGTGACCACAGAGTTGGCGGCTTCCTCGCACAACGTATCAGCATTGCGATAGAACGAGGAAATCCACCAGCATCCTTGGTACAATGCCTCAAGGGCCTTTTTTAGATTTTAAACTGTAACTAGTTAAGTATTTGTAATTATCATAATACGATTGTAATTTCTGTAAATAAATACTTAAAAAATTAACTGATTGACTGATGCACTGATTTGAGTGATGAAAGAGTAATAAACATAAACGATACATTAAAACTATCTACTCTATCAGGTGAACAAACGTTAAATATTCAAATCAAGTTAAGCCACCCTTATCATATTTACCCAGAGGCAAGACGCCGTACCAAACAAAACTTACGGTAACAAGAGCAACCCTTATACAGCTTAGTGTGGTTAAGAAGTGTTTTAAGCAATAATCCTATGATAATAGAGGCGACGAAGCTGGAAACCGCCGACCATATTGTTGGAGCTATAACGTAATCACGGCAAAGTTTGGAGTGGAACACACCGTTTGTCCAATTGGACAATAACATTTGTTAACTATTTAAATAAAGAGATCTCCATTTCAGCCCATTAAAATAATTTCAGCGTGAATAACAACGTTGTTGCAATGATATAGCGCTACACGCATATCATATCGGAGTTAAAATTGGTAACCAGTTTTATCCGATAACGTATAGTTTAAGAAAGCACATATAAGACCAAAATCTACCATGCGATCTGTATGATGTAGTTACAGGTGTCAGATCTATGGTTGAAAATAACATGAGATAACACGTTGCGTTTTTATAGTGTAGAGGTAGATAGCTTTTAATCCATGTAAGCCCTACTTTTATTTTGGCTTGAAAGGTCAAAATAGTAACCATTAACTTTGCATTTTCACTGTGACAGGCTAGGACATAAAATGACGGATGGTTAAGCTCGCGTTGGCACGTCGGGTCATGTCGATCTGCGCGAAATATTATTGCCATACCCTCCTGTTTTACGCTACCTTACGGCCCGGCCACGACAATGCGCGACTTGCGTCGCGGCAAGCGTTTTATCTATTCGTTGCGCGGTCAAGACGCGCAACGCACTGCGGTTAGTTGGGATCACACGCAATGAACAGATAAAACGCTTGCCAAGCCGCATTTTTGCAATGTCGTGGCCGGGCCGTTAGCCATCCTATGCTGAACTTTTCGGTTTTAGGTTATAAAGGGAGGCGTGAAAAGGGTCACTAAGCTCTAAAAATACTTGGCTTGCAAACTGTTCTTCTGGCATGTGCAGTAATCTACCTGCAGTACTATTAAGATTACCAGCCTAGCTTAATCCGGCTATTTATATTGCATCAGAATGTTTCCGTTTCTTCCCAGCAGTGTATCCCACAAGACCCCGGGCCGGTCGTTAAATTTTATTTAAGTTTGAAACTCGTTCGGAAGATGTGTTAAACCTCCCATCTGTTCAGCAGAAAACTGTTATGTTTATTCGTGCACTTATTTTCTATTTTCTCTTATTACTGCCTGTTTCGGATTATGGACTTTAGTGTTATAGGAATGGGATATCCCTAATTGTCTAACTTCCCAGTTAATTGGTCGCATTAGTTTTAAGTTTAATTGAGCGTTCAACTGATATGGTATGATATCGTGATAATGCTTTAGTCTAATGATATGGCGTGGCGTGCTCCCAAACTTTGTCGAAAGTCGTAAACATGATTGCGTTGAGCCCGTTTTGTCTTAACAAAGAGCGAGTCATTTTTGTTGAAGGAAACATTATAACTAAAAGTTGAGGACGGGTTGTGGTTGCTTATATACTTAATAAGTAGTGATAATATCTTACGTACATAAGTAAATTCTTAAAGATGGTATGTTTCTTCCGTACAGGGAACAATGGTGTTCCGGACATTTGGAGGCGTACGCGGAGTCAGATCGAGGCAGCGCGCAGAGGCTCTTTGACAATTTAATGATATGTAAGGGGTACACTAAGCGGATGTTGCCCCTGTCCGTATCATGGGATGCGCACAGAGACAGCACCCGCCATGGTGGAAGGACTATTGAGTTTTAATGGAATCTAGAATGTACAAGGCTATTGGGTGTAAAGGATGGTCTAGCTACTGGCCTAATTGGATAAAAAACCGGACATCTGCCTAATAAAATGATATACAATTTTATCTCCGGCAGACGGTGACTCGCCCTGTGCGCGATGGGCCTCCACAAAAAGCGACATCAAAGATGGCTCAAAGGCAACACCGGTGCAAAGGGTTAAGGGTAGAGAGGTGTCACTGGACTTTAAACATATAGCCAATTGGATAAAAAACCGGATATCTGCCTAATAAAATGATATACAATTTTATCTCCGGCAGACGGTGACTCGCCCTGTGCGCGATGGGCCTCCACAAAAAGCGACATCAAAGATGGCTCAAAGGCAACACCGGTGCAAAGGGTTAAGGGTAGAGAGGTGTCACTGGACTTTAAACATATAGCCATGTCGCCACTTAGGTTTTCACATCTACCCTCGATAACGTATGTTGCAGTATTATTAAGCTTGCGGGAATCCACTTGATGCGGGTGGCGCAAAACCGGTCATAGTGGCTTTGGGGGAGGTCGATGTCCAGCAGTGGACGTCCTTTGGCTGATATGATAATGATGATGATTTGACGAAGTAAATTCTTTAATTTAGGTTGTTAAGGGCATTCCACCAGACTGTGGTTAGTGTGGTGAACAAGGTAATGCTTAATGAACTGGCTAACGAGAAGGTCTACCTGTCGCTCCTCCTACAAGCGTCATTTAAACTGAGACTGTCGCCAGAATTCTTATTGTTGCGTATTTTGCTTTTAAAAGTATTAATTGAATGAATAATTCTGTCTATGTCTATAAGTTTGTTGGTTGATGACGGGTGTGTTAGATCAGTTAGATAGTCAGTGTCAATTTCAATAAATGTTTCAGTATTTGTCTTGTTACAGTCTTAAACAAAAAAAAAAAACATACATTAAGAGCATAAACTTATTACTAACTGTGCTAGTGCTGCGCTCTGGTAGCAGAATATTGCAGTAATACTCCCCCTATCCTAGTACAGTCGACGTAAAAGATACACTTTTTCACCTTAATCCTTTGTAATAAGGTACAAAAGTGTATACATATCTTTGACATGGCCTGTAGAATTTTAATACAAAGACGCATCAAGTTCGCTATATCACCGAATATTAAATTTACTCGCTCAGAAAACGGGCTCGTTTTTTACAATAACATTTTGGTTAAGTTTTTTATGGAATGATTTTAAGGGAAACTCCTACTGATGACTCCTACAGGTTTTTTTTAAACATTTTTATGATTTTAGTAAAAGTATTTTAGGGTGATAAATCGTGGATACTTTTGTATTATGTGCAAAGTTATAGGTACTCTTAAGCATGGATAACTACGCTTAAAAGCTGCTAAAATGCAAGTCCTGTCTGAATCGTGTCTGATGATTTATTTTTAAACACAAAACTATTGTGAGATTAAACCAAATCAATTGTATAGAAGCGGGTAACTCACAATTTATAAAACGTGAGTTACTCGCTTGTATACAATTGATATGATTTGTTTTTATTACGAGACGCTAAAATTAGTCTGGAACTCTGGATATTCCAAGTCTAGACTACATGTTGTATAATATGTGTACACAATTTCATTAAAAGTTTGTACCTACATGTGTTACGACCTTGACTGTACACTGAACACACTTGAAATTACCATTTTTAGATTGGACTAAAAAAGTCTGTATTTGTATTATTCGCAAGATAACGATCGCTAAACACGTTAGTGAGAATGCAAAAAAATAACGAAATAGGTTAGATGTAAGCGCATCAGTGAGCCCTTGGGACGTGACCTTTGCCCTTACCTGAGCACTTGACCGACATAGAACATATAGACGGGGCGATAATATATTTTGCGCTAAATAAAGGCCCGCCATCTTCCCGGCCGTTACAGTGCGAAAGGTAGGGCCATGAAAATAGCAAGTCACATAAAAAACATGGGTATATCATTCATTATTGTTGTGACATATTCATTACACTTTCTAATAAAGTGAAATGCAATAATATTGCATTTCACTTTTGCCTGCCGTTCCGCAAACGCCATATTATGGCGTTTGCGGAACGGCAGGCAAAATGTTGAAGCATATAGAATTTGTCGATGGCCGTATTACGTATAGGAAAGCGCAGTTTCTGCTAACGTCTACAAACTGAACTGTGAAATGGATCTATTACCTCGTACGTATCGCTGGGAGTCATCGTATAATGAACATCGCTCCCGGTGGCGGTCTATGGAGGAAGGCTGATAAATAGATATATTAAAGTTAGTTTTGTATTTCCGGTATAAAAATTAACAAAAACAGTACAGAATTTTAATAGACTTATTAGTCAGGTTTTCGCATGACGGCGCGCGGCGCATCTAATTTTTCATGTCACAAAAATGTATGCAGATAAAGTAACATTCCATCATTTTATTTGATGTTGCCGTTAGAAATGTAAGTCTGAGAAAATATAAACGACAAACCCTTCCACATCTGAGCCCTGAGTGTAAGAGTTACCTATATAAATAACATTATCACTCGTTCGAGACGTTTTTTACATCAAAAGAAACTTACACTAGAGCCTCAGATAATGAGCTCTACATGATGTAATCTTAATGCATTTTCGTCATGTCTCTAGCTTATTGTCGAATTTATAGTATTAAGTTAAAAACCGACGCGAAAACCTTAATTTTAATCTACACTTAATTTTTAGTGTCGTGATGTTATATTTTATAGTATTTACATAAATAAGCATAATCTACAATATTGTCTTTTAGTCTTCGTTAAAATATAGTAAGTTATTAAATATAGGTACTTTATTGTGCACCTTAGTGACAAAAATATACACAAAAACGGAAAAAATTGGTACACCATAAAATTAAAATAGTATTTTTTTCAAGGTGCCCTCTTATATTTATCTGTCTCATTGCACGCCCATGCCAAGTCATCACACGACTTTGCTCATAGCATTCTATTTGGTGTGTGTCATTTCTTTCCATATTTTAAAACATTTATTTCAATACCTAAAACGCATGTTTAGGGGCCACACGGCGCGAAGTGGCCGGTGTTCCCAGGGGACTCCCACGACATCGGGCTCTAAGCGCCGGATTTAGGGGCCTCGAAGATCCCCGTGACATATGGAGCGCAGAATATCGACCTTCGTCGAGAGGAAAAAGCATTTGTACCATATACTTGTACAATACAGTGTGTACACAATAGGTACGGTGTGTATTTTAACATATTGTAGTGGCGATTAGTATTTATTAGAAATAAATGAAAAGGTAACAACTATCTCCATAAACGTAGTGAAATGTGTAGTTGATAGGATAGGTAACTTCAAAAACTAGTTCCTAGATTCCGTATGTGGCGCCTCTGTCTATGCGATATTGGTGTTGGTGCGAAGTGATTATTCATTGTTATTGTTAAATAGCTGAATAAATAGTGGTTAATAGAATTCTCGCCGTTTATCCTAAAAAAACCTATTGGTTATAATAGTATCGGACCTCAAGAACCTATTAACATTAATTTTGTTAGAAAAATTAGGTTATTTTTATTCATACATAAAATGCATAATTAACATACATACTGATTGACGTACCGATGCGTCATTAATGCCACGTCAGTATTACTTGTCATGTCAAAATAAGTAGGACTGATAACATATATTGCTACCTGGGCTTAAAAAAATCGTTACAACTATGTTATAACGCTATTTAACAAAATTATTAACATAATACTAGTCGTGTTACTGGATACTGTATGTGGGCAATTTATACGCCCGTATGAAATATACACACTGTATAATATACATTACTATTAGACTTTCGTACCTATCAGGAAACGTTGTGTACTCTACTCGTAATCTCTTGAGAATAATATATTGTTCGGAAAACATTGTCTATTATTGTTATTATATTATGCAGTCGGATACAATAATTGTGTGACCTAATTTGGACGCCTATTGCATAGTAAATTTTGATTAGTTATAACATTAGTTCAACTCCCCTAATTATAAGACACTTCTTCTAATATTAGAACTTACACGTGATTGTGCAATGACCCATATGACCCTAGTCGCCTACTAATTGCTTCTCTTTCACTTAAGTAAGAGAATACGGACTATATGTGGGCGTTATCAACTACTTACAACTATGTTACGGTAACAAATACTTGTGCTCATCACACAAATAAAAAAGTAATTAAAAAAAAATACAGGACATTATTACACAAATTGTCTGAGCCCCGCGGTAAGCTAAGAAGGCTTGTGTTGTGAGTACTCACCCAACGATATATATATTAAACAAATACTATCCACATATAAAACACCCATGACTTAGGAACAAATATCTGTGCTCATCACACAAATAAATGCCCTTACTGGGATTTGAACCCAGGACCATCGGCTTCATCGCATAAGTCACTGGCCAAATCTGTCTTCACTGTGACAGATGAAGTATAGTCCTGAATAAAAACATTGTAAATAAATACTTGTATGTATAAAGTTTCATATATAAAAATATCTATTTGGATAAGGGGTTTTCCCTACTATTGTTATAGACGAATTCGTTTCGTTTAGGATACGATGTAAATATTTCATTTTGATCTCTTGTAACATAATCTATAGTCTGGCTAGCCAAATTTTGTTGACAAGTATCTCCTTGTGTCTATGATTTAAAAAATGTTTGCTGTCCATTTATGTCACTCATTCAGATTGTTCACGGTTTATTAATCATATGATATGGACTTGCGGTTGAGCCTTAATATCAAACCCTGGTTGCTCTGAAAATCAGCGCCATGGGTAAAAACTTCATCGGCATATGCTGAGCGTCATCCATTTTGGTGTTATCGACCTTAGTATAAGCTGTAATTAGATTAATTCAACATTTTTCACCAAATAAACATTTTTCACTTCATTTTATTTCATTTTCAAAATGGCGATGATGTCTTAAGACTTTTTTTTGTTCCTTAACGTTGTTTAGTACGTGATATCGATATCTTATTAAGGAGTAATCTAACGTTGTGCAGCTAATAAAAAATTGATCTGCAACGCGTTTCATCACTATTTGGTCACAACACCCGGCAGTCCCACCACCGCCTCATGGCTTTCTATAAAGTCCAGCCACCGCTTTACAGAACGCAAGGCCTACCACAGTACACTGGCATGCTCTAAGAGCAAACTTGTTATGTTATTCGTTTGGACTTTATTTGGTCGTATTGGTTGGAATTTTGTGTAATTTGAATTATATAGTATCCATACCCATCTTCTCCCGCGGGTGTCGCAAAGAAAAAGGGAAAACGGATGGGTAGCTGCGTCCGTCGAAACCGGATCATTAGCTACTGCGGTCGCCAACCCGCTTGTCAAGTATCGCGACTATTGTAACTGCCCCTACGATGTTACAACTCATATTTTAGAGGTCCAGAAGTAGACGTTGAACTATTGAAATTATGATGATGATATTGTTGTGTTTTAATTTTGAAAAATATATGAATATTCAGGCAAAGTTATTTCCATTATTTGCAATTTCTATTAAAAATTTAAATTTTAAATTATTTTCTACTATCAAAACTTTCATTCCTACGACATGAAGTGTGACCAGCCCAAGACTTTATGAATGTCCCTCCAAAAATGTTGGTGATATTTCATTAGGCAGACTCCATAGACCAAGAACCTTAACTGACAGTTTAATACTATTACCATATTTACACGACACACCTGCTCTTTTCCACCCTAACCCTATAACTTTAAGGTTCTATATCGTACGTTTTTTGTCAAGTTTATGTGTGGAAATAAATACGTCAGACGCAGATGTGTAAGTTAGTTTTTGCTGCACAAAGCCTTTTCCCGTCAGTTGGAAAGGTTTACAAGCAGTTCCGTTTCGGATTCCGTTTAAACGAGGCAGACTTATGCGATTAAGTTTATACAACTTATGGAAATGTTTTGTTTTCAAAGTGTATTTGAATATAAACTACAACTTGAGATAATAAAACATGTATCAAGGACTAACAAAACTAACATTAAAACCGCTAAAAGGAATAGAATTCGCTCCCTTCGTCTGTATTCCCGGTAAGATATAATTTGGGTCTTTTCAAGGCAAGAGTGAATAGGCTGTTACTGAACCAGCGTGCTACACCCTCGACCTCGTCGTCACTCTCCATCAGGTGCGACTGAGGTCAAACGCTGGTCAGTCTTTTATAAAAAAAGAAAAAAACTTAAAACAATATCTAAAAATAACCTAAATTTGGACCCTTAGGTACGGTCCCCATCACGCAGGCAGCGTTCCCGCGCTGGATTGCGATGGCAAACAACTCGGGGACAAATCAAGTAGATACTTACTAGTGTTATAATTTGGTTACTTATTGGTTATTGGTACATAATAAATATGTTTTTTCTTCTCGCTGACTATAGGCCTTTTCAACAGGCCTTACGGCAAATCTAAAATTATTTATTTTTAATACTCGTAGGTGAAGTACTGTATAATCTGTATATATAACATCAGTGACGTAATAAAGTTGTCGTCATAACTTAGCCTAAAGACGACATTGTAAATGAAAAGCCAATTGTTATGTCACGATGCTTAAATACTATGAGTATAGACTAACATTATCATCATCATCATCATCTCAGCCATAAGACGTCCACTGCTGAACATAGGCCACGCTTCGCTACGAGATCGACTCAGAAATGAGGAGATCCGTAGGCGAACTAAAGTCACCGACATAGCCCACCGGGTTAGCAAGCTGAAGTGGCAATGGGCAGGCCACATTGCATGCAGAGAAGATGGCAGATGTGGTCTAAAAGTGCTTGAGTGGAGACCACGGACTAGCAAGCGCAGCGTAGGACGTCCACCCACAAGATGGACAGACGACCTCATTAAAGTCGCCGGAAGACGCTGGATGCAGGTTGCTTCCAACCGGTCCATGTGGAGATTCAAGGGGGAGGCCTATGTTCAGCAGTGGACGTCTTATGGCTGAGATGATGATGTTATAGACTAACACTTATAGATAAATTAATAAATATTTCGGGACAATCTTACGCAAATCGACCTAGCCCTACGGTAAGCTCAGTAAGGCTTGTACTAGACGACGATATATGTATATAATAGATAAATACATATACACAATTAAACACACAGAATACACCCATGACTCGGAAACAAATATTTGTGTTCATCACACAAATAAATGCCCTGACTGGGATTTGAACCCAGGACCATAGGCTTCATAGGCCGGGTCACTACCCACTAGGCCAGACCGGTCGTCATGCAACTATGTATTTAAACTGTCTAAGGATAGCGGTACCGTACTTTATACTACCGCTACATAACGGCGCTATCCTAGGAAACTAGAGATTTCTCGCATGTATGTACGACTCAAATTATTCATGATTGTACGGAAAAGTATGATTAAGAACAAAAAAAAAATATTTTTATCGAAAACAAGGACTCTTGAATTCTTTTTATTACACAAATAATGTTTCATGAAAACCAGTAACTTTGTAACATCATTGTTCAGCTCAGTTATCAAAATACCTACTTTACAGTGTACTGAACGTGGAAACCATTTAGTGTGGCACTAAAACTAGGCTTCGAGGTAGGGTCTAAGTTATAGGATACTAGATATTTTTTACTACTTAGTTCTATGGCAAGCTATTTATCCGTGTACTATTCGGATAAGATCCATAGCTTTTATACACACGGGTCCAGACAAGTCACGGACATTAGACTTCAGTATGGGACTTCAGATATTTCAAATCTGTCGATCGAATTCGCCTGCTACCATCAATTGACGGTGAGCATTTCCCGTCTTTAAAAGAGTTTTGTAGGTAATTGCAATCGCTTTTTGTGTATGTTTCATCGATCGCTATTATAGTTATTAAGCTTGGTATTTACCGCTTTATGCCAAAAGTATTGAACACCCATGCTTTTTTATATGAAAACTCGAAATTTTAGTGTTATATTTACATCTTTTCTGATGAGATGACAATTAATTTAAACTGATTAGAGTGATTACTGATTAGTTATTGGTCGTTGCGATGATTGGTGATTGAATAAAAAATTTGCATGCACACTTTGTTGTAGATTCGAAGTTTTGGTGCTTTTTGTTTTCTTCTTTAATACGTGCTTTTAAGTATTCTTAACTGATGTTCCCTTGCTGTGTAATTACATAATAGTAAGGTTAGAAATATCACAAAATTGTTGAGCTGCATTTGGAAAGATGTGGTTTTTAGAGTTAGAAGAACAAAATTGTGTGCTCAATACTTTTGGCCAAGGCTGTACCATTAATATTTGTTATTTTGAATTCCTGATAATTCCACGGACCCATCATCTTTTGTACCACAGACAAAACTGTTGGCGCTTCGCATAAAATGTAGTCGTTTTACTGTTGTTCCCGCTAAACTTGTAAATATAACGACCGCCCAACGCCTTACACTGAACGATTCACCTTTTATTATTGCAGATAACTTTTAGTTCTTTAAGTGCTTCGTAAAATAAACAAATATATAATAGAACCTATGTAGGTAGGTTATCTAAGTCTGTTTGGCAATCATATCGTCTACTATTTATTACCCCAAGACAGGGATGACTTTTGTTTTTCGTCTAAGTCTTGTTTCTTCTGGTATGCACTTACCTGCATCCAACAACACACACATACTCGTACATACAAATAGACACACACACTCACGGCAGCCACTCTTTTCAAGTTCCCTTTAGTCTGTATTTAAAATAACACATAGGCAAATTTTGTGTGAAAATTGAATGGACAAATTAGAAGTTCCACTGCGCCTGTTAAAATTTTAATCGTTTGGCAACGGAAAGGGCCTTCGGCAATATTTCGTTCATTCACGTAGCTAGGCCGAAAACGATTCCGACTAAGCCTCCATAACTTTCTATACAACTTTGGCGGCATTCCAAACGTATGAGAAAACACTCCACTGACAATACACTGTGTAGCTTCAATAACAGTTTAACCCCGTTTTAATCTACAGAATTATTTTGCTGCTAGTTAAAACGAAAAGTAATAAATAAATATAATATTTTACTAAGCTTGATTGTACGAGAGGCATCTCTGTTGCTAAAGTTTAGTTTGTTACATAAATCGAGAGTTGCAGTGAACTGGTGCTTCTCGATGTTGCTTGATGTTTGCTTCCAGCAATACATTGTTTGCCGTAACATTTATTGTTTACGTCAGTATAAATAATTATCTTCACAGAAGAACCAAAGTAACCTATATAGCCCTCTAGATCTAAACCGGTACACTTAAGTTGCACTGGGTGGGGCACTATTATATTGCACGTAGAACCGAAGACGGCGTAAAGGCGTTGGGGCGTAAAGGTTCTCGAGTGGTGACTACGTCCTGGAAGGCGCGGGTAAAGATCGCGGGAATGAAAATAATTGAAAATATCCAAAATTCTTCATAGTCAAAAGTGAAACATTGTAAATAGTGAATATAATGAACTGTTGAATATGAAACGCTCGAAAAATGAAACTACGAGTATTTCGCTACGCATGTCCAAATTAACATCAGTGCTGACAGGTAAACAAATCAAGATATCACCATACCATATAGAATATTATATAGAATAATAATAATAATAATATACAGAATACATTCGGTCTCATAGCGAAGAGTCTCGACCAACATTTTGAGAGACTCTCTCTACGTGGTTGTGGTTGGATCAAGGGTCAGATTCAGAAGGCTGTAATCCTGGGCACGGCGCATATAGTCCGGCGGTTCCTCTCTCTGCAGCCCTAACCACCGGCAGCCTGGGCCCTGCCCCGTTGCCGGCGGCACCCTAGGTTAGGTTTTTTATGATATGTTTATTGTTTTGATATTTTTGGATGTATTTTTATATTCTACTTTTATAAAAAATATTGTAGAAAACCTAACGTACGAGATAAGATGAATATACTAATATATAGAATATTATATAATATATAGGTAGAATATTATATTTTATTGCCAATTGTGCGGTATAGCTATTACCGAATAGTTGGCAAATAAACGAGAATAATAGCATACTCATGACCATAATCATGCATTCCTGGTCAGGTTTTATCAAACGAGTAAGATGCAAAATTGTCGACTGATCAATGCATAAAAATAATTTGTTCCTTGCTAAAAAAATACATTTGAAAGTTTATAGTCTTGGTGAAAAAAAAACAATTCTTTACTCTTAAAAAATCCTTTAACCAATAAAATAGCCTGCGTGCACTCGTATTAAGCCGTTAACAACTTTCAGAACGTATCGCGTCCGGTCAACAAGTTAGTTTGTAGTTCCGAAGTGAGTTTTCCGTCCGATGCTTAAAGGTGGTTCACACTATGGAATTAAATAGTTATTTATTTTATGTTGGGTAACTTGTGACGAGGAATTTTATATATACATACCTATTCTTGGTTCCTATTCATATAACCTGGTCTTTTTTAATCTATGTATGTCTATGTTCCAGATTTCCCCTGACCGATTTAAATCGGCCACCCTCCACATATATATTATATATTTATTATTTGTTTATTTGTGTTAATAAATACGTAACATTTGGTATTCCGCTATTAAATAACGCGCTAGTCTCGACGTCCAATGTTGGACATAGGCTTCCCCTTTGGACTGCCACAGTGAGCGTAAAGGTATTGTTAAATACCTATATTTTTGCGTTTCGGAAGTGTTGTGACTTCTATGGCCAGGCTGAAGAGGTGGGCAACAAGGTCTTCTAGCTGTGCGAGATTTTCAAACTACCCGCACTAGGTCTTCATTTATCACTTACACACTAGGGTGGAGTCTTTAGTTTTAAATTCCGTTTAAATTAGGTGTGAAAATTTGTGAGAGTGTAAATCAGTACAAATCAATAAAATTGATGTCTGCAAAGTAATGCCACGTTTTATAAAATAAAAATAAAGATTTAACTGTGTCTAGTTTCAGCAGTGTGTTCTACGCTTTAAAGAGTGGCGGCCCGTGTCTACCTAGCTTGATCTAGTGAAATGCACGAGTTTGGCACATCTGCTTGTCAATCGGCTAATCTGCTAGGATTAGTTTAGTCGGATGTTTTCGGGGCAGGTCGCCAGTCTATTTTGCACGTGCTTTAACTTTTTCGCCTACGAGTCATTAACTGAACACGATATATACATACTGCGTATAAAAATACTGTCTACTGATAAAATAAAAAAAACTAAAACTGATTATATCACGTATACGTTTCGAACCCTTTAGCAGCGTTCATTCCACCAGATAATTGGATCCAGTGGTTCTGGGTTCGAGTCCCGCTTCGAGTCCAAATTTTTATATTGTTCTTTTAATTTCAATATCGTAGATATATTTGCTAGCAGACATTTCTGCAAAAATCAAAGATTTTATACCTAGATTTATTTGGATAAATATTTAAAATAAAGTGACGAGGACCTCCGGCGTCCGAAATAGGATTCGAACCCGCATCTTCAGCTATCGTGGCTGACTCTTAACCAATTAGGCGACACTGCCATAACAAGTTCCTACCTTATAAATTAATAAATTATTATTCGGGACAATCTTACACAAATCCACCTAGTCCTACGGTAAGCTCAATAAGGCTTGTGTTGTAGGTACTAGACGACGATACAAATAATAAATAGATACATATAAATACTTATATACATACAAAACACCCATGACCCAGGAACAAATATCTGTGCTCATCACACAAATAAATGCCCTGACTGGGAATCGAACCCAGGACCATCGGCTTCATAGGCAGGGTCACTACCCACTAGGCCAGACCGGTCGTCGTTATAATATTTAGTTATTTTTATTAGTAGTCATTAATGATTTTCGTTTTGTATCGACTGAATATACAGTCAACAGCAAAAGTGGCTAAGCGTTTGAAGTGTTCAAAATGGCCTACACGCGCTCTTATTCTCTTGACAATAGAGATGTGTTGACCTCATTTTGAACACCCCAAACGCTTAGCCACTTCTGCTGTGCTGACTGTACCCAATTGCAAAAGACAATTTACATAGTACGAGTAGGTATTTAGTTTTTTTTAATATGAAACTAAACCATTTTTAAATCATTTAACCAAAGCTGTTGGTTTTATTTCAGACTTTACCTAATTGGTGCCAAAATGAGGCATGCTTAACTTCGGGAAGGGTTAATGGTCTAACTTTGCTGCAAACGAGTCGTGTTCACACATGAATAATGATTCCACATAAATTCTGCGTAGAAATTCTCAAAACTATTCCGTGCTCTCAAAAACTTGTAGCACATGACACATACTTCATAAATTCTACCTTGTGAAGAGTTTTCGAAAATATCCAGTAAAGTTAGTTTCTTCAATAGCTTTCAGACAGCACTTTTATGGGACTAGGCATAATTACGTACTTTAAGATTAGATGTACTGTTTTGAAAAAATAAGTCCCGCCGTAGTTTCTTCCCGATATATCGTCGGGTCAGAGGTGGAGGGTTAGAACCGGTGTAGATTTGTCTTTGACGTTCTTAAGTGCATGTAATGTGCCTAAATTGAAAAATAAAGATCTTTATTTTTTATTATGCAAAAACGTCTGCTAGCGAATATCTTCGATATTTAAATCGAAAGAATAGTTGTGATCCAGTGGTTGTGTGTTCAGTCCCGGCGCGAGTAATTTTTTTCTATTTTTCTTTCGATTTAAATATCGAAAATATAGATCTTTTATCTTTTTTCATCTTTTATCTTTACATGCAACATTTTTTTTATTAACGTCATCGTAACAGTTATTTTAAAATATGGCTCCCATCATTATATCAAACGATGATTTAGGCAATGTTAACTCATGTCTTGAGTTAAATAACATATCAAGTTTGCTCTTAGAGCATCATGTTGTTCGGTAGTAGGTCGTTTTGTAAAGTGGTAGCTGGACTTTACCACGGGGCGGCTGCGGCCTAGGGACTGTCGGGTGTTGAGACAGCAGTGCAACGCGTTTTGAAATCAATTCTTCATTAGCAGCGCAATTCTAAGTGATTCATATTATAATCTGATGTACGTTAATGAAAAAAAAAAATTCTCAAGACGTCTTCCCGACGAATTGTAAAAGTTAAAACTGCTTCTATAAAAAGTTTGACAATTCTGAAAATTATGAAGGCGGGGCCGCCATTGAATGTGTGTAGTGCAAAATGTAATCTTAATATTATGAGCAACCGATATAGCCCTCGGGATCGCTAAACTTAATTAGCAGTGGGTGGTGCACATTGCACGTAGAACCGTCGGCCGTTAGGGCGTAAAATTTCTCTAGTAGCGACCACGTACAGAGAGGTGCATGGGAAGACCCGCGACAAGGTGGACCGGAGCGACGACATGGTAATGATCGCCGGAATGCATTGAATGCGGGTGGCGTAAAACTGGTCGCCGTGGGTCGCATTCTGGGAGGCTTATGTCCAGCAGTGGACGTCCTTCAGATGATACGATGATGATGATTAATCGATTTTATGTGAAACAGCATGAGAATAACGAATGAATGCAATCAGGTGTGGGTTGATAATTCCAACTTACAATTATAATATTTTTTAAACTAATCCCTGTGTCAATTTTTTCAATCCACAAAAGGGTCTAATGATTGGCAAAATTCATTCGAATACAACGTTTATATGGAATGATGAATAAAAAAAAATACGAATACCGTATGCACTTATCAATTATTCGTAAATGTATTATTGACGAAAACTAACAAATTAAATTATTCCGTAATTACTTTGTAGCGACTCTTCATGAATAATATTAATAATCTGAAAGTTGATTTTACGTGATGACACAATAGTTCATTACTATATAGGCCGAGAAGTAAGGGGTTGCCGTCCGAGTGTATTTAGACTTGTTACGAGGCCGACAACCTCTTTTCACGCCTTTTCATACATATGGTATCGTCCTTTTCTCAAACATGAAACTTTAGTTTTATAATAAAAATAATGAAATTTTATCCCGCAACTAAGAACAAATAAATTTTTTTTGTTAGATATTTTGATTTGCTCTTTTCTTTTGGTTAAAATCCTGTCTCGAACGCTGGAGCTCCTCGTCGCTTTTGTATATGTCATCTATATTCAATTTATAAGAGAAATCATGCCAAATAAAATGCAAAATTTGGGTACCGAAAATGTATTATCGTTTTTAATACTCGTATTTGACATTACACACACGCTTTAATGTAATGGTCCATATAGGCCTCCCCAAATATGACATAGGTATCGCTACTAGCCATAGTCGCCACGCTTGGTAGGGTTGGCGACCGCAGTAGCTGTAGATTAGGTTTCGGCGGACATTGCTGTCCATCCCTCGGTTTTTTGTCTTTTTCGCCTCTTACGACCCTGTGGAAGCCTCTTATGCCTTTAGGCAGCAGATAAAGTCAGCAGGAAAATAAATGTGGTCAAGTATCGTTCAAACTCATCCCGGCCAAAATCCGGTGCAGGGTCACGCGGTAATTAATTCAAAAAATATCGCACACGTGCATTATACATTTTAAAGGCACTTTTCAACTCCGTTAATGCGCACAATGGAATGACACCCGCGGGACCTTTGGGGGTTATTACGTTAAAACTCGGTAATGAGCCACCCGGTGGCAGAGTTTCATGATCGCCCCCCTGTGAATGCGATTTCGAAAGTTCGACGGTATTTTATAAAAATTAAAGAAATAATATTCTCACTCACGTTTACTTCTTTATCTTATTCATCTATAGCTTGAGCGATAAGTGTATTATTTGGTGTTTTTTTTATCTCAAACATACTACAAAATGTATGCGTTAATGGCACGAAATGATGCCAAGAAGTTGCACATTTATGGACTAGGCCGTGAATAAATGTATGGAGTTAGTATGAAAAGCACATTATTGTCCGCAGCTCTAACTTTTTAAATTTGCCAACTAAGATTAGACTGACGAAGGAAAAAATACATACATCCAAGTTACAATCTTTTTGAAAGCATAATTGGTATTATAATAATCGGTTTAACATGGTGCTGGAATAGCTTTTTCCAATGTCAATTCATAAAAAAACGAAATCTATGAACCATAGATAGTTATATTTTTTACTTGATTGCTTTGTTGTTATTTTAATTTTATTATTTTCTTGAAATGTTTGAGAAAAGCACTATACAGGCTTCGGCCTGAACAGGGATTAAAGGACCCAATTTATCCGTTGTCTACCGCAATCTCGTCCTTAAATTCCTTACTTCACGGTCTCTGCAGTAATGTACTATTATTAAATAATCAAAATAAATTAACAGAGACAGTACAGAGCAAAGGAAACCATAGTTGCAACTTGTAAGGAAACTATTTGTCTGGCGCGAAAGTTCTTAACAACCATTCCATAAGTTTATTGGACTCAGTTTTAGTGTTAATCAAGACTTATCAGAGCATGTAACGAATTCCTGAATTGATAATATAACAACATACATTTGGTTAAATAAACAATCTTAAGTGTAATATATAAATGTAAAATAAAACTAATTTTAAATAACTTTTTTTTTAAATTCGTTTTCTTGTTGTTGTCCCAAACGCACTAGCGCTATCTGTCTCGTTTAGCCTCAGTTAAGTACTGGTTGTAAAGAGAGATTTCGCTGTAAAAATATGATTATATTAAATTCGCAGGTGGCGCTGCGCGGCATGGTAAAGAAAATAGAGGTGCGGCTGAATATTTATGGTACGAGAATCCCATCCATCATCAACATTATCATCAGCCTATCCTCGTCCACTGCTGAACATAGACCTCTCCTACCTTATAGCACATCATTGATCTTGGTCTTGAGTTTTTTGGATCCACCTCTGCTTGGGTGCCCTACGTATGTCGTCGATACGTCCAGCTGCAGGGCGTCTACGTTTTCGGGACATGGTCTCCACTTTAGAATACTTCCACCCGAGAAAGATGTGACCGGCCTTCTGCTTCAGCTTAATCCTTCGTGCTATGTCGATAAGTTTTGTTCTCTGTCGGATCCGATCCGATCCGATATTCTAGAGAAACTCCGAGTATAGCCCTCTCCACAGCTCATTCAAACTTTCAGATTATAAACAAACTCAATATCAGTTATGTTGCCTTCTAGTTCAGTATTTGTATTGTCCTATTGGATACAGTTTATATTTGAAGTCCTTGTGTAAACATTATTACACATAAACGGGACTTAACCGCGTATATTAACTTTAAAAATTACCTCCGATGTTTCGAAGACGACGTTGTCCTCGTCGCCTCGGATTAAGCCTCACGTCGTCGTCTTCAGACATAATATACGCGTTTAAGTCCCGTTTATGTGTAATAGGTATTGTCCTTTTGTAAAGTGACGACCGGTCTGGCCTAGTCCTGGGTTCTGAATCCCAGTCAGGGCATTTATTTTTGTGATTAGCATTGATATTAGTTCCTGTTTTTCCTGTCCATGGTTGTTTTCTATGTATTTAAGTATTTATATGTATCTATTTATTATATATATCGTCGTCTAGTACCTACAACACAAGCCTTACTGAGCTTACCGTAGGATCAGGTCGATTTTTCCCGAATTGTCCTGAAATATTTAATGTACTTAAATATTGTTCTACATAGTAAAATGAATGCAGAATTTCGGTAAATGTAGTATCATACAATGATCTCACAACAATGGTATTTTAACTATACTCGCCATACAGGATGAAACCAGATGTGATTGCTCACTTTTTTTTTTATCCAAGACTGTCTAGCGTTAGACCTCAGTCGCACGTGATGGTATGTATCGACGAGGTCGAGGGTGCAACACGCTGGTTCAGTAACAGCCAATTCACTCTTGCCTTGTAAACACACAAATTATATCATTTCGGGAATACAGACGAAGGGAGCGAATTCCATTATTTAGCAGTCCGCATTAGTAAGGTAGAAGCGAATCGCTTCGTGCGAATGAATGGAATATTCACAACGTAAGGATGAAACCACTCCCCTCGTCTGGACGTCCGGTGGAGGAACGGACGAACTTCTGCATATAAAAAATAAAACAAATGTACTCGTAATTATATTTACGTACCTATTTAGAATAAAGAATATAGATATGTTGTTGTCACGTCATTGATATGTTTTATATGGCAAGGCATATGGTTTCGTCAGCCGGCCGTAACTCTTCCAAATCAATTATTTCTATGGACCTAGTTACTCAGATACCCTCGGGTGAAATAAAATAGTCTAGCTTTAAGCTTCGACCTAGTTTCTAAGTTCTAAATAACGTTGACGTCAGTGTAATTCGAGTCTCCTCTGAGACAGTCACCTTACCAGTGAGTTCCGAGGAAAATACAAAAATACTTTTAAGTTCTTTACCTTTATTTATTTTCTTCAAATGTCGCCTCTAATTGGGTATTGGATGATAATAACAAAGTTTATATCACTAAATAAGAAGATTTAATGACTAATATTCTATAAATGTCACGGTTATTGCTTTAATAGAAAAGTAATTTTTAAACCAAACTAAAATTAATATCAAAACAAAAGAGCAACAAGCTCGGCATGAATTTTCTATGGCAAGTAGAGAATTTCAATGAAACTAAAATATATCTAACCGATTTTATGTATCTCAAAAAAATTTGTACGCCATGGAGTTGTAATGGAATCTAACATACATGTATTGCGTGGAAAGGATAATTATTATTTTTAATACTTACTAACAAGATAGGAGTGAATTTGCCAATCAAACAGGCCCCGTAATAGGAGCTACATTTAATAGTTAAAGGTTTTCTCTGCCAACTAGACTTAGTAAAATTTACACGTTTCTCTATACAAGTCTTAGGAAAATTGTTTAATTAAAGTAATGGAATAACAAATAAAAGTTTGTTTATTAAAACAGTTTTGAGCTACTAAAAGGTTGAAAGCAGAATTATAACTCTCTGAACTTTTGAGTTTGTTACGAGATTTTAAAGTAATTAACATTGCCAATAAATATTTATATAACACTCGTACACCACTATTACACTTAGCAACAGAGAATAAAATGACTATGAAAACTGGGCAATTTTATTTAAAGTTGTATATTATTATTTTTATTATGCAGAAACGTCTGCTAGCGAATATCTTCGATATTTAAATTGAAAGAAAAATAGAAAAAAGTGCACTGGAAGTGGATTGTAAGTGCACTGGGCTTCGAGTCCCGCTCCGAGTCAAATTTTTCTATTTTTCTTTCGATTTAAATATTAAAGTTGTATGCTTAACTTCTTTTTAATTTGGATTTTTTGTGTGGTTTCGAGTTCTTTCGAGGCTGATAGGCCAAATAAATGTGTCTCGAGATTTTTAATTCATTCCCCTAATATTTTTCATATCTTTCATATGGCGTGGCGGTAACGGAAAGGAAATAATGAAAATGTATGAAAACTTTGCGACACATTTTTTCTCCTATCAGCCTCGAAAAAATCATGATTCTGCGTAGACAAACCACACAAATAAAATCCAAATTAAAAAAAAAGTTCAGTATAGAACTTTAATTAATATAGCCCAACTATGGCTTTCTAGTTAATAAAAAGATTTAGACCAACGTCAAAATGTCATAAAATTAATTATACCTAACACAAACACAACAAATCATTAACTAACTCAATATCTAAAAATTCTAACTTTGTTTGCCGAATCAACACACTACTTTCCATTAGACTTTTACACAGTACCTAAATGACATAAATGAACAGAGTAAGGCGATACTTGCATCCTTGTTTACTCTAAACGTTACTTTTGTAACCGAGTTGTCCAATTAAAGTCACAGGAAAATTGATACGACTAGAGCGCGCAACGAGCATGTCGGGGTTCTCAGGCTTTATTACATATTTTTTTAATACAACGACGGTGGCAAATAAGTATACGGCCATTTATTACTACAGCTACATTTATTACTGCAACTCAAAATTCACCACGTGTGTGACGGTATTTTCAGTAACATTCTAGATCTAGTTACATTGTATTTATTTGCACTATATTTAAAATATTTAGATATAACCATAAGCGAATAATTGTATTAATTTAAATTGTCACCACAATTTTTTTTCAAGCATGGCACTTTGACAAATCGATGACAGATATGCGACTAAAAGGTCAAATGTTAAATTACGATAATATCCGCTTTAGATAATAATAATCTTAAGTCTCGACTCTATAGAGCCTTGTTTAATGCCCATATCTGTTTCTGCGATGACTTGTCCGAGCACTGAGGCGCTACTGCCAAAAAAGATATTCGTTAATTTCAGACGATTATCTCTGTCACTCTCATGACGTCTTAATTGGGGTAAAAGAGAAAGATGCCCGAAAACGAATATCGTTTTTGGCGGTAGAGCCTCTGATCAAAACCGATATTATTTAGGCTGCGTGCGGCGACAAAGGTGATAGCGAGAGAGTTAGTTCGTATAACACTTAAGACAGAAAAAAATTTGGTACCGAAAGATTCCGTAACCGAAAAAAATCGGTTGCACTATGGAAAATAAACTAAAAAAATCGATATCATGATGACATCATATCGATCGTGTGTATGGTTGAAGTCATCAGACTTGGCCATTATTGTAATTGTAAGAAATTAAAATCCTTAACGGCTGTATAATCTCGCGGCTAAAACATATCGCTATTTTAGAACGAGTGTGAATTACGCGCTAAGCTTGGAATTCGGCACACGTATGTTATTCTAAATAGGAGTGTTATTATGTCGGATTTCATATGCTCGTGTATTTTTTGGCAGATGAATTCATTGTTTTCGTAATAAAATGTGTTTGAGGCTGAATAACACATTAACTTTTTCCGATCTTAAAAATTAAGGTTCTAGAATAGAAAAGAATATATTTATTTAAGACACCAAGTATTCATATGTTTCTTTACATATTTATGTTAGTAAAAATATGATATAAATAATTATAAGAGTCATTCTACAACCTAGTAATGTTCAAAATAAACTGTTTTCATTACTATCGTAGAATAATTTCGATACTTATTATTACTTAAATCCAACAAACTTTTTACTCAGGTACACAAGACAGTTCCTACAGTTTTGATCATTTAATAGCATTAAGATTTTTACAATTCATTAAAATAATATATATTAATAATTATACATATTTACGAAATCAAAAAGCTAACTTAAAGATTAATAATTATTTACATAAATATTTCCGAGTAGAAAATTGGCTCGAGCTCTGACATAAGTAAACCTGTATTTTACTAAACAGAGGCGCTACCGCAAAAAAACGATATTCGTCAATTTCCGATGATTGTCTCTGTCACTCTCATGATGCCTTAATTGGTAAAAGAGAAAGATGCTCGAAATAAACGAATTTCGGTGTTCGCGGTACCGCGAATACCGCGAATACGCGTTTTCGTATTTCATTTATTTTATTACCGAAAAAACAGAGATATACTAATTGTCATCTTAAAACTTTCGTTCATTTTGTCGAAACGTTCCGATGTCCGACGAATGAACCCAAGATCAGTAAAGATCATAGTTTTTCTTAGTATACTGCTAGTCTTCTTGTGAGTGCGTTATTTGTCAAAATTATCTTATTTAGGTAGTCTAACAACATTTGCCTCCAAAACAAAGGTTTTCATAGACAAAAACAAATGAAATACTACAAATTTTGTAATTGTGAAATAATAACACCACATTTATTTACAGGCTAGACCACATAAGGACCTGATAATACGCCTAAATATAGCGCCGGTACAGTCGCCATCAGATATATCGGAGCTGTGGAGGTGGTCACAAATATCGGAACAACGCCTCTATTGTCAAGACGATAAAGTGCATGTTCCGATATTTGTGACCACCTCCGCAGCTCCGATATATCTGAGGGCGACTGTACACCGTACTCTGTACCCTAGTCAAATCCCATATCTGAATGTCATTAGCACTTCTAGCCGACGTAACGCGGCTATAGCTCGGCCCGGCAAGGGTGCTGGCAATCCTACTTAGAAAACACATGTTACTGAATATTTCTAAATCATAAGTCTCCATTATATAATTTAGGTCTAAATGTAATCTATATTCACTTCTTGTTTCCCCCAGCCAATCGTAGTCCTATTCTAAGTAAGTATTATGATAATTCAATTACGTAACCAGTGTCTGCCCCTGGCATATTTCCTGCCGTCATAGATTTGAGACCACAGACATGTATATCTAGAACGTCGCATGCATATAGTATACTTATCTTAATAGTTAGTGATATATATGTTAAAAGTTTTGCATCTTAGTCTTTGATAAATATTTATTATTTTAGACTGTTATTGCGACCTTCGTTAAATTGCAGTATTATGTTTTTTTTTTTTCAAATTTCCGTACAATCAATCTCTTTGCATTATCAAATCCGTAGTCCAACTAAGTATCACCCCGGGTTCCATTCCCAGTTAGGGCACGAACTGTGTTTCCTTTTTCCTTTTATTATAAAATCAAAATTTATTTATTCCTTATAACGCAGTTTATCGCTATTATTAATTGAAAAACATTGAAATACCTATTATAATTAAGTCAGTTAACTTGTTGGCCAATTATTTTGGTTACCAGGAATTGAACCGATGAAATATAATTTAACACTCTTAATAAGAAATGTATAATCATCATAATGATAATTTCAGCTTCAAAAACGTCTACTGCTGGACATAGGCCTCCCCGAAAGCGACCCAAATGTATAATATATGTACCTAATTTAAATTTGTAATTTATACGAACGTATCAAATAATAAATTGATATTATGATTGGATAGCGAGAGTGATAGTTTGTATTAAATTTTTGAAGTCCAGTTCTAACAATTGTTAATCTACTACATGATACCTCAATGATATATGCCGTCGTCACTGATTTTTTATAATTTTTGGGTAATAAAGATGTAAATGAAGATAGATTTAAGGTGCATTTTTCTATAAAGTCGCCTAATAAAATCGCCTGTTATTCATTTTCTACGTTTTCTGTACTGCTGTTACTTTCTGGGGTGCTCAATAAATAGTTATTTGTTATACACGGGGTCAACGTTAGTGTTTACCTTCTTGTGCTAATATTGAAACCCGAGCTAGTGAAAGATCCCAAAATTGAACCACGAGCATAGGGTTTCAAAGCATGAGAGGGGAACACACTTTGCTACCGAGTGAAACACACAATTTTTCACCTCACTTCCGAGAGAAAAAAATTAAGTATAAAACTTCAAAAATGTACTTAAAGTTATTGGCATTCGTCATTTATCAATTATCATTCAAAAACATAGGCCAATTCACATCAAGCGCGGGCGCGTGTCAACGCGGGCCCGCGGCGGGCCCGCGGCGGGCCCGCGGCGGGCCCGCGACGGGCCTCAAGCTTCCACACAGAGCGCGGGTCGGGCCTGCGGCGGGCCCGCGGCGGGCGCGCGCTTGCCCGCAAACAGCGCCGCGGCTGTACCTATCTATTTATGTTGAGAAATCGAGTTCGAAAAGAAAAGAGAGTGGTTTCACGATATTAATAATAAAGAAATGCTACAGGGCTTACCGAGTAATTAGGTACCTACCAGTAGGTAGCCTACTACCTACCTACTCAATGTTAAAAATGGAATGAAAGCAGGTTTTCTAACAAAAGAGACATGAAATAATATAATAATGTTAATGGCACTTTTTTCGTATACAGGTAAGACAAGTTTCGTCTAAGACCCAAATGACGAAGATGTTAGCAGTTTAGTAGTTTTTTAGGACACTCGCACTACAGACAAATTGGTCGACCGAAGGACCAAGAGACATAAAAAATATAAAAATTGAATTTTTAAAGGATTATTTTGCAAACTAGACGATTAAATGATCTTCCCTTGTTGGTTACCTCTTTTATTAGCGTACACATTCCATCATTTTCTTCTGTAATTCGTATCTTGTGTGAATATTCTTGCATTCAATGTATCATGTAATTCTTCAAAGTTTGCCTTTTGACATATCGTGATTCCAATTTACACAGTCCAGAGTACTCTCCAAATTTTATTAATATCGTGAACCCACTGTCTTTTTTTTTCCTACTCTATATCTCAAAATAAGTCGATATGACAATTCTTCGTTTTTGTCCGTATCCTCCGACATCTTGGTACAAACTACCGGCACAGGCGCTGCGATGAGGGCAAGCGCGGGCCCGCCGCGGGTCCGATTCGCGCTCTTTGTATGAAGAACGAGGCCCGCGCTCGCCGGAAATCGCGCACGCCCGCGCCCGCCCGCGCCCGCTCGCCACACCATTTCACACAGAGCGCGGGTATCGCGGGTGGCGAGCGGGAGCTTTTGTCTCACGTACATTCGTGAACAACCTTTCACACAGCGAGCGGGTGCGGGTCGGGCGGGCGCGTGCGTTTCATTTACGTTGTATTTTATTACAAAATAATATGGACTCCAACGAAAGAATGATCGCATGTGACAAATGTATACGCCAATACAAGAGGTAAACAACACGGAAAGACCATTTAATCGTCTAGTTTACAAAAGTATCCTTTAAAAATTCAATGTTCATGTCTCTTGGTCCTTCGATCGACCAATTTGTCTGTAGTACGAGTGTCCTAAATTCTGTTGAAACTACTAACATCTTCGTCATTTGGGTCAAGTGAAAATTGTAGGTTTACAGGTAATAATCTATTTCGTATATAGGTAATAATCTATTTCGTATATAGGTAATAACCTATATACGAAAATAGTGCCATTACTATATTATTACATGTCTATTCTGTTAGAAAACTCGCTTTCATTTCATTTTTAACCTTGAGTAGGTAGGTAGTAGGCTACCTACTAGGTACCTAATTATTCGGATATTTATAAGCCCTGTCATATACCGGTATAACGTTTTATGAGCCTAAGTATATTTTTCCTAACTATAGTGCCTAATTAGTATATTATAACTATTAGTATATTTGTAAGTGATATGGCGACTCTTGGGGGAGGCCCATGTTCAGCGTTCAGCAGTGAAAGTCTTTCGTCGTAATTATAATTATGATAATGATGATGATGATGATGAATCAAAATAGAGGCGTACCTGCCTAAGCTAAGTTTATTTATCTGTGATTGTTGATCTCAATAATAAATATAATGATCTCAATAATAATAAATATAGACGATTACGCAGTATCGCTCCACAAACAACCCTAGGCCTCGGATACCACGCTTGCCAATGAATAGACGCAATCATGCGATAATGGGAGCCTTGAATGCTTTACTAGAGCCATATCTTCGGACTAGTAAAGATTTAGATGATACACACTCGATCATGTACTGCGGGGCCATCGCGGCGTGCCGTGTTGCACGAGTCAAGTTTCCGGACGCTGAACGTGCACCTAGGACCGCCGGAGGTGTCCCTGCCTGGCAAGTACGGACCGAGCGTCGTATCACTTCATTCAGGACTCTCATTGCAAAGCTGATCTGCTTCAGGGGCAATAATCGCCCCGAGTGATGCGTTTTGTGAACCAGGCGTTCGCGGGGACGAATATCAGGCCCCGCGACTACATGGCCAATATCACGGAACGCATCGACTTCCTGAAGCAGAAAGTCTATGCATGGGCAAGCCGTATTCGTCGCTATAGAGAGCGTGTGGATCGATTCCAGCAGAATCGCCTCTTTCAGAGTGACCAAAGGAAGGTGTACCGAAGATGGGAGGAAGGTGATCCCCGTGTGTCTAACACGCAGCTGCCGGATGCTACTGTCATGACTGATTTCTGGCGTAGCATCTGGTCAGTGCCTGTTGAACACACGGAGGGTGAATGGATGAGCGTTGTTGAACGTGAGTGCGAGTCTATCGAACCTATGGGGGCTATCACCATCAGCCCCGACGACGTAAGTTGTGCAATCCGCACGGCCCAGAACTGGAAAAGTCCTGGACCGGATGGATTGCACAATTTCTGGTTGAAATGGTTTCGATGCTCGCACTCGCGATTAGCAGCGCAATTCCAACAAGCCCTTGAGCTCAGCTCCCTGCCACCTTCCTTAACAACTGGTACGACCTTCCTGCTCTATAAGTCCGGTAGTACCACGGAAGCTAAAACTATCGACCCATCACGTGCTTGCCTACACTCTACAAGCTCCTTACATCCATTTTGAGAGCAAAAATTAACACGCACATTGTCGCGAACAACATTTTGGCCACCTCTCAAAATGGATGTAGGGTTGGGTCCCGTGGTACTAAAGAGCTCCTCCTCATAGACATGACCATTTGCCAACAGGTCCGGCGGAACAGGGGCCCTCTCGGCCGCCTGGATTGATTACAAGAAGGCCTATGATTCGGTGCCTCACTCATGGCTGCAGAGGATCTTAGAGTTGTATAAAGTCAATGCAACTTTAAGATCCTTCCTAGGTGCGTGTATGAGGCAATGGACCACAGTCCTTCGTCAACCAGGAGGTGGCGATGACCCCCCTGGCCCGCAGGACTTCATAAGGATCGAGCGAGGAATATTCCAGGGTGACAGTTTGAGTCCCCTATGGTTCTGCCTAGCTCTGAATCCGCTCAGTACTTTACTGAAGGATTTGGGACTAGGTTGCCGGCTTCGGAGAGAGGGTGAAGTCATTTCTCACCTTCTGTATATGGACGACCTCAAATTATTTGCGCCAAACAACCGAGTCTTGCTGGAGCTACTGAAAACCACTGAAGTGTTCAGTAGCGCCATCAAGATGGAGTTTGGTGTCGATAAGTGTGCGGTTATGCATGTACAGCGGGGGAAAGTAGTAAATTCAACAAATTTACAGCTTTCTGAGACGATGTCGTTCAGGTCTATCTCCGAATCAGAAACCTATAAATATCTTGGTATGTCAGAGTCTCTGGGTATTGAGGATGTGGCTATTAGACAGGCGGTGAAGGAGCGCTTCTTCGGTCGGCTGATAAAAGTACTTAATAGCCTTTTGTCAGGTGGCAATAAGGTTCGGGCCTTCAACGCTTGGGTAATGCCCTTACTTATATACTCCTTTGGCATACTAAGATGGACTCAGACCGAGCTGGATGCCCTGGATCGGAGGGTCCGACTACTACTCACCACACATCGCATGCTACACCCACGCTCGTCGGTTATGAGATTGTACATCCCACGGAAGTGTGGAGGCCGCGGCTTTTAAATGCCAAAAGTCTCCATAACCGTGAGGTGTGCAATCTCAGGAATTATTTCCTGAACCACGAGTGTGGGATGCATCGTGATGTGGTGGCAGTAGACAGGAACCTCACACCGCTCTCCTTGGCAAACGAGAACTGGCGCAAACCAGTGGTACTAAGCACCGAGGACCGCAAGGCCGTATGGAAGAGTAAGGAGCTACACGGGCGGTTCTACAGGGCTCTAACGGGACCAGACGTAGACCTGCCCGCGTCGGTGAACTGGCTACGATTCGGGGACCTCTTCGGAGAAACCGAGGGTTTTGCCTGTGCAATTGCGGACGAAGTTATCATGACGAATAACTACCGGAAATATATCCTGAAGGACGGTACGGTCGACATTTGTCGGGCATGCCGCCGTCCCGGAGAGTCACTCAGGCATATAATTTCCGGTTGTTCTCATCTTGCTAACGGCGAGTACTTGCACAGACATAACCTTGTAGCCAGGATTATACACCAGCAGCTTGCTCTTATGTATGGACTTGCGGACCGCGAAGTGCCGTACTACAAGTACACACCTGCGCCAGTTCTCGAAAATGGTCGTGCCACGCTCTATTGGGATCGATCTGTTATCACGGACAGGACTATTGCAGCCAATAAGCCTGATATCGTGGTGATAGATCGATCGCAGCGCCGGGCAATGCTCATCGATATCACCGTCCCATGTGACGAGAACCTCGTGAAGGCCGAGAAGGACAAGTCCAGCAAGTACTTAGACTTGGCTCACGAGGTAACCGCCATGTGGGAAGTTGATTCGGCGATCATTGTACCGATAGTTGTTTCCGCGAACGGTCTCATAGCGAAGAGTCTCGACCAACATCTTGAGAGACTCTCGCTACGTGGTTGTGGTTGGATCAAGGGTCAGATTCAGAAGGCGGTAATCCTGGACACGGCGCGCATAGTCCGACGGTTCCTCTCTCTGCAGCCCTAACCACCGGCAGCCTGGGCCCTGTGGCGGCGGCACTCTAGGTTAGGTTTTTATAATGTTTTTATTGTTTTGATATGTTTTAGATGTATTTTTATATTTTACTTTAATAAAAATATTGTATAAAACCTAATCTAAGAAAGAAGATAAATAAAGAGAATATAATAAGATTGAAAGTTAGTGTGAACATTCCATTTATTTAAAATGGTAAAATGTGACAATATTATTATTGCTCTATTAGTATATTTGTTAAAATTCTCTGAAACATAATAATACTACTTTTCATAATATACAAATTAATATTTCATGATATCGCTTCATCTTGATTGATGGAAAGTAATTAACGCTACAAATGATGCTAAAATTTAGAAGCTAAGTTGATTTTTCTGTGATTGTCGATTTCATTAAAAAATTACCAAGATTAAACTATAGCTGTACATAATTATACTTTGTTTTATTTATTATATTTGAACGAAAATTCACGAGATCGCCCCACCACCATAGTAATATCTATATGCTTCAAATTATGTCTGTTTAGAATTTAGTAAAAATACCTACTCAATATTTCACAACTCACATAGACAATTTATAGAGACCAAAAAAATACACAAAAAGTTCAATAACAATTCAGGGGAAAAAGAAAGATTGAATCTAAATAAATAAATACCTACCTTAAACAAACTGCAAGTTTTTCTTTTGTCGAGATCGCTGGTCTCCAATTCGTATCTTGTGTGAATATTCTTGAACTCAGTGTGTAATGTAATTCTTCAAAGCTTGCCTTTGACATATGAAAATATTTGTAAAACTTATCTTCATATGATTCCAATTCCTTACATAGTCGAGAGTACTCTCCAAATTCTAACCTTATTTTATTAATATCGTGAACCCACTGTCTTTTCTTTTCGTACTCTATTTCTCAAAATAAGTAGATATAACAATTCTTCGTCTGTGTCCGTATCCTCCGACATCTTGGTACGGACTACCGGCCGGGGCGCTGTGATGCGGGCAAGCGCGGGCCCGCCGCGGGTCCGCCGCGGGCCCGCCGCGATTGCCGGCGAGCGCGGGCGCGGGCGCGGGCGGGTGCGTGTGGCGCGGGCCCGCCGCGGGCCCGCCGCGGGCCCGCGCACGCCGCTGTGTGAAGGTGTTCATTTAAAACTAGCTGAACAATCGCGCCGCGGGCCCGCCGCGGGCCCGCGTTGACACGCGCCCGCGCTTGATGTGAAACGGGCTTATAAAAGATCATCCAACCAGCTAACGTCAAAAAAACACACTATTAGTAATAAACAATTTGTATGAAATTACTTTGAACTCTTGTTAATAAAATGCAACTTTGGTATCTGTTTTTAAGGAATAACAGTTCTTTCCGAGCTAATGAGGTGAAAAAGTAATTGTATTGTATTTTAAGTAAAAATCTAGCCCAACTATTATATGTATAACGCATCATGGGTAGATCGAAAAAAAAAAACAAGAATTCGAGTGTTGTCAGAGCCATTACGTATTCTACTTTTGTAGATATCTATGCTACACACCATCCATAAATGCACGACTCGCGCGAGTAATGGGGGTCTAACAATCCTCGTAACTTGGCTGAGTTCGGTTCATTTTATGGATTTTGAAAGGTTCAACTAGTTGAAGTTTTATCAAGTGGATAATTTAGTTCATAAATTTAAGTGGATTCTGGTTTTGAGGTTTGACGTTCTATATTCCCAAGGTTCTATATTTTTTGAGAATAACACAGCTGCTAATATTAATCTATACAGGCTGAATTTATAGATAGTACGCAAACATTAACGTTAATATAACAAACTAGCTTTTGCCCGCGGCTTCGCTCGCGTTAGAAAGTAGCCTTTATCACTCTCCATCCTTTCAAGTACCTCCACTTAAAAAATCACGTCAGTTCATCGCTCCGTTTTGTTTGTTGTTGCGATTTCTACATCAGGAAAGTGGAACCGTGTTACCTCGAATTAACTCGAGTGAAGCCGCAGGTAAAAGCTAAATTATAAATGCGAAAGTGTGTCTGTCTGGCTGTCTATTTGTTTGTCCGGCTTCACTACAAAACGGAGCGATGAACTGACGTGATTTTTTAAGTGGAGGTACTTGAAAGGATGGAGAGTGACAAAGGCTACTTTCTAACGCGAGCGGAGCCGCGGGCATAAGCAGTTGAATCAAGAATATCAAGAATATAAGTGTATACTACTGTTAATCAATCGTCAAATTCAAGTAACAGAGTGTAGGTACCGTATGTACTGTATAGCGAAGCGCGAGCCGTTGCCCGCACTTAAGTACAAATCGAGAGCACACAACGTTAGCATGTTTCATAACCCAATCAGCGCCATCTATTGGGATCCATGAGAAACACTTATTTATATTTCCAATGTTTTTTTTTTCTCAAAACCTGATTGATTTATGGTTAAATAAATGTAATGTTGATATTTTTAAACTAAATAGTTAGCGCGAGAGACACTTCGAAAGTGGAAATAAGAGTCCCCCTCCCTTTTGTGGAAAGCTCCATACAAACTTCCACCCCCCATTTTAGGAAAGTGGGCTGTTACAAAGGGACAATAAGTTGCCTATGTCACTCTCCATCCCTTCATCTACCTCCAGTTTAAAAATCACGTCAATTCGTCGCCCCGTTAGACCGTGAAAGACGGACAAACAAACAGACAGACAGACACACTTTCACATTTATAATATTAGTATGGATTATTGACGTGACATTGTGTACGATTCAAATAACATTTCATAAATCGTTATTCACATGTTGTTTTTTCTGTAGCACTAGCATTTAATATGTATATTTAAGTGCCTACTCATATTACATATCATTCATATAACAAAGAGACTGACTGATTTTTTACCTTGATATTGTATATATTTAAAACTTTTCGATTATTACACGTAATTAAAAGATTAACTGGAAAGAGATTCAGAGATGCCACTGGAGACCAAAGAGTCTCACGATTCAGCGAGCAAAAGCTGCACTGTCAGCGTCTTCGGTACAGTCTCCATCTTATAAATAATAAATAAATAAATAAATATTTCGGACATTCTTACACAAATCGACCTAGTCCCACGGTAAGCTCAATAAAGCTTGTGTTGCAGGTACTAGACGACGATATATATAATAGATAGATACATATAAATACTTAAATACATAGAAAACACCCATGACTCAGGAACAAATATCTGTGCTCATCACAAATAAATGCCCTGACTGGGAATCGAACCCAGGACCATCGGCTTCATAGGCAGGGTCACTACCCACTAGGCCAGACCGGTCGTCAAATCAGAGCTGTGGAGGTGGTCACAAATATCGGAACAATGCCTCTATTTTCAAGGCGATAAAGTGCATGTTCCGACATTTGTGACCACCTCCACAGCTCGGATATTTCCGATGGCAATTGTATCATATCGCAGGGGCCTTTTTTAGATTTATGTTAGTTTTTGGCAGTTGTTACACCAAGGGCGAGTGAGCGATTAGCTATCGGCGATTATCTGACCCAATAAAGGAACAAAAGATATATACCGCGTAGCGGAAAAAGACACTAACTATATATTATATATAGTTATGCATTTTTGTGGGGTCGGTCGTTGACACAGATAACGTAATATTTAAGGTTTTTGAACAGCGACGGTATAACGGAAACCGCAACGCGGGACTACATAGACCGAAAATTCAAAATGGCCGCGTGTGGACGGACGTCGATTTTTTTTGACATTTGTTTAATAGTGGAGATATTTGGTTTACCATTTTAGATATATAGTTTATGTTCAATTCTGACTAATACCCGCGTATACTTAATATAATACTTTAAAAAATACCTCCGACGTCCGATGTGTGGACGGACGTCGTAATTTTTTTTTGACATTTGTTTAATCGTAGAGATATTTGGTTTACCATTTTAGATATATAGTTTATGTTCAATTCTGACTAATACCCGCGTATACTTAATATAATACTTTAAAAAATACCTCCGACGTCCGATGTTTGTAATCATGTGTAAAAACCATGAAAGTTTAAATCAGATGTCAGTATTAAAACTATGTAAGTATGTGTACATATGGACTGGTTATTCAAATTAAAAAGGTAGGGTAAAATTGAAATATTTTCCACATTTTTGTAACTGATAAGAAATCATATCATAGGCAATAATACTTTTTGGCGGCTCACTCTGATTTGGCATTACTTTTTATGAATAATTTTATATAGCATAATGAATATATTCATTATTGGCGTTATGTATGTATTCACTGATGTGGTATATTAGTCAAATTTTGAATAATTTCATTTAGCAGATTATGTTGTCTTCAGATATTGTTTCATTAAGATTCATTATTCCATCATCATTTGGCATAAATTGTATATGCACAAAATTGATAATAATGTTTCATTTGCGGTCGTAGTTGTAACCTAACATATTTAAATAACCCACTATTTCAACCTAACCTAATCCAATTTCCCCTAGCAGTGGAGATAATGGAATTTATGCCAAAAATATGCGAAGTGTATTTCTGTCAAAAGTATTATGCCAGATGACGGTAACCGGATTTTCTGAATTATAAAACTCAACCAAAGCGCTCTAGACATTTTTTCTTCAAGTATTCACGCTCGAGGGTAAGTAGGGCTGCAAAAGTTTCCTCTTTATAATAAGGATGGCTGGGTGTGACAGCAGAACAGTAATTCACACAATTGTGCCCTATACCCTGTCCCATATATAGGTCAGACTTGTATGAGCTATGCTGTCATATATCTTTTACCATTGTAGGGCTCAAAATATACTGAAGATAGACATAACAAGTGAATACCGTGAGAAGATATTTAGAAAGAGATAACGCTTGAAACTAAAAACGACTCGTTTAAGTAAACTACAAGGTTTTCCTTAGCCTGGAGGTAGCCATATGGTCAGAGTCTCTATGAGGGTAATATACTAACTTGAAAATAAACGAAGTCCACCAAAATACATATTTTTACGGTGGTAAAAAAAATAAATAATAACGTCCCTTTTGTGTGATTTATTAAAGGAAGAGAGATTATGATATATTATTTGTGCAGGTAAAAAAAAATAGACAAACGATCTTTATTTTTCAAGTTAGGCACATTACAATTAACGTGGAAAACTAAATTGTACCACCGATTTTAACCAAGGATGATTATTTACCGGTAAGAATTTTGGCTGGACTTATTTTTTAAAACACTAATACATCAAATCTTAAAATCTATATGTACTTTCTTATAAGCTTTATTTGCAATTTATTATTTTGTTATTATAAACTGATCGGGACTTATTCGCGTTAAACTTAAGGTATTGTTACCGACATATTTGCCGACTGAACTTAATTTATTGAGCAAAAACGTTTGCTAACGAAACCATAATCCTAATAACATAAAGGAACAATTAAAAAAAGCCACTGCCTCGGACGCATAACAAGGATATGATGGATTCGCTGCCGATGGATGAGTCTAGGTAGCTCAGATGGCAGAGCGACGGGCATATATCCCGTAATCGCAAGTTCGAGTCTAACCGGAGGCAGTAGATTTTTTCCATTCATAATATTTGCCATTTATGTTTGTAGGAGCATATTTTTTATAATAATGCGTGAAAATTGTGATAAAAGTTAAGTTAAGTTAAGGTTAAGACCCGGACCCGGTTTTAGGACCCGGGTATGTCCTTAAACTACGTCCAACAATGAGAGGTAGGGCACAGCGAAGTACCATCATGCTCGAATCTGGAGAAGCCCAACTGGGGAAGTAACTCCTCCTTACAGAAGACCAGAGCTATAATAGCACTGCTACCTTTCAGGTATGTAGTGTTGTGTTCCTGATGGTGAGTAAGGTTCCCAGAGCTCCAACCCCCCTTAAAGGTCGGCAACGCGCTTGTGACTCCCCTGGTGTTGCGGGTGCCCATGGGTGACGGTAATTGCTTACCATCAGGCAATCCGTCTGCTCGTTTGCCACCTTTTGTCATAAAAAAAAAAGGTTAAGAGTAAGCATTATTTTCTGTACACGAATTAAAATAGAAGATGACATTGAAACTACTACTTAGTTAGAAACGGATAAACTCACGTGTAATTATATCGAACTAGGCGACATGTCACACGTGAGTTTATCCGTTTGTAACTAAGTAGTAGTAACATGGCTCACAACAGTTTTAATTGTATTATGACATTGAAACATTGAACCCTAGTAACTAATCCCCTAGGACACCGTGCGTGTTCAAACAACATATCCACTTTTATCCCAGTAATTTCCGAGGCCAGCAGCCTCTTTCAGACAGTCACACCCGGAAGTTAAGCTAGAAAACATGGCATGACTTGCTAAAATGCGAGTAAGACGATGATTCGTGATAGTGGATGCGCTCTCTCTTTGTGCGCAGTCGATACATTGTGTTTATAGTCATAGAAAGAGAAATTATTGATTAGTGGACACCCAAAATATTTTTTTTTTTACATTTTAACATAAAAAAAAGAGAAATACAAAATGTGCCAAGAAATTGTTTCATCCCACTATGCTGCTACAGGTGAAAACCTTAGCTAAAGCACCAAATTCGTTTTCATCACCTTAAAGGTAGATTTCGATATTATAAGCTTTTATTCAACTTGCAATGTTCGGGTGAAATCTTGCCATTCAATTTTGCAGACATTTGGTACCAGTTTTTATTGAACAGTACTTTTTTTTCACAACCACCACCACTTAATCGTGAGCATTCTAACAAGCCTCAACTTTACGGGTTTATCTTGTGTATTGTCACTGAATTTACATTATGATTGTGTGCTTAATTTCAATTCAATCGATTAAAGATGTCTGCATCAAAATTGAGTTGCAAGATTTCACCTGAACATACAAACATACATTCTTCCATAATTACATTGCAAGTTACTCGTAAATACAGAATATAATACACACTTCACTGATACACTTTATATAAGTTTCCTAGAGAATATTTGATGGCACCTCTATGGAAATTTTTTCATCAGTCACACACAAATATACCAAACATAGTTCCACATCTCCCGACAAAGTGCGGTCGTGGTCAGATCAAATCCATCAGATCCAAGATAGCAACCCCTATAATATCGCATTCATTCGTCAACGTAATAGCTGGGGAAGGTATTGGAGGTTGCATATACGTATGCTGGCTAGGTGATTTATGTTACAACGTATCTGACAAAGATTTAAATACATATATTTTAACGAGCTGGTAGTGAACTTACAATCCAGGAGGCGCGGAATCTAGGTATGGTATTTATTTGTGTGTTTATCACGAAAATATTCGTAGTCATGAACGTCATCTATGTATATTAGGGGTCAATAAAAAACGAAAATAATGTAAACAAACCCTTTACGTTCATAGCTTCGCAATTACGTAATTGTAAAAACCAACCATGCTTTCATTGTCATTGTATACACATTTGCTACTTACAATCTTGTTTAGTTCAAATATGCCATAATTAAGTACCTATATATTCAGTAAAAAAGAACTTCTATAATAATATTTTGTCATGTGTCAAATGTTTTTTGCTTAGAAATTCACATATCAGTCAACCATAATTGTTTACATTGTTTTCGTTTTTTATTGATGCCGATTATAACTATGGAACTATTTGATTTTCATTTATTTTATACGACCGAATCTCAGGAAGCACAATTTACATTTTTTTGTATTTTTTTTGTGTTCAGCATGATATTTGTTCCTTATTCATGGGTATTTGTTAGTTCGTTTTCGGGGATGTTTCCGTAACACGACAATCATTGTGGCTATTTTGCGTGAATGGGGTACTGCTACTCTAGCCACCCCAGCTCCTTCACGAATCCTAACAGAGTTTTTAGCGTGTTTGGTGTCTCTAGGTATTTATTCCTATATTATTATTTTTTATTTATTTATTACACAAAAAGGGTACACGTTTAGGGTAACTTGACTAGGGTAAATTTTTTGTACATCTTTACATGTAATATAATTTACAATTTTAATTATTATACTAATATACTGTATACTTACTCTGTCGGCCTCCAATTTGATATCTGCAGGCAGACAGTTTGAAATGTAGGGACGATCTGTACATGGGGCTGTCGGTTATACTACATATATCATGAAAGTGTTTGTTTGGTGTGTCGCGTCCTGTTATTTATTCTACTATTTTGCACAGTAGAGTGTTTTCAATGTATCAAAGTATTTGTATTTTATATATATCGTTGGTTGAGTTGAGTACAACAGAAACTTTATCTTTGCTAACTGATAACACAGTTAATTTGTACTTTCGGTGTACATGTTGACTGATCAGTTCAATTTTTGGGTAGTGTTGATGGGGCTACATTTATATTAATCAAGTGAACTGCCACAATGACACTGACAACAGCGGGAACCTATGATTCAAGTTATCGCCAGTGTAAAAACAATAGTTCCAATGAAATTTGGCAATATGAGGCCACTCGACGTTTTTCTGACGATTCCATAGTAATTGGCATGCCACGTGAACGCGGCATTTTTCGAACGTGCAACTTTATATGGGAATGCCGAGAGCACGTGGGACAAAGGGGCGATTTTTGAGCATCGAGTTCTCGAATCGTGACACTTTAAACTTTGTCAGAATGGAAAAAATTGCATTTTAGAGACATTATTAAGCGGGAAATGCTGCCAGCATCTACGGCACCATGCCACGTGGCAAATTTTTGTTTTAGTTTAGTTAATTTGGTTGTATTTTTATTAATATAAGTTTAGTTTATACGGTTTATTGTATTGTTATTTATATTTATTCGATTAAATATAATAGATATTAATAATCGTAGGTGTCGAAACAATACATTTTGTGTAAAAAGAATAGTGAGAATCGATTATTTTCATCTTCAAAGCTTAAATTCGAGTGAACGTCTCTCAAAAATCGCCCCGCTCAAACTCTAGTGTGCCCGCGCTCTAACTACATGGAGATAAGTCTATAACTCACACTTACAAAAATCAGAGCCTTTAGTTCAGACTCGACACCTCCTGACCTCAGAAGAGAAGTTTATTTTCTGAGTGAACTCCCTTACATCATGTTAATGTTTAATTACTGCAACGCAAAGTTCGCGATGAGCTCAGCGTGAGCGCAAATTAGCTTCCTAATTACAACCTCCGTAAGCTGATGAAACTTTACTTCTTACTTGTATTGAGGATCTACTTTCACTTTGTAGGATTTAAGTAGCTGTGTGTTTGTGTATAAATCACGTAAGTAAATAAAACTAATAACACGTTCATATGATTGTTATTTTTTTTTATTGAATTAGCTGTGCGTAGCGGTGTTACCCGCGGCGTATTAGAGAAAAAACGTAGTCTATGTGTTAATCCAGGGTGTCAGCTAACTCCATACCAAATGTTATTAAAATCCCTTCAGCCGGTTAGACGTGAAGAAGTAACAAACATACATACTCACAAACTTTCGCCTTTATAATATTAGTGTAGAAGAACAGTTTTGTATTTTATATTAGGTACAACATCCATCGTAGGTGAAACCTTAAAGAGATTTATGTGCCGATACAACCGTGCCGAAACATATTTTGTAGGTATCTAATTCTTTACATGAAGGTTAAATCGCTAAATTCTAAAAAGTACATTTTAATTATGTATTTTATATTAATCTCTTACTTCTTCTGGCAGCTGGTTAATTATTTGGGAACTAGGGAGTGAGGTGGTATGTCTTACTATTCTATGTGTATCTTAAAAGTTATGAAATGTAACTACCTAAACTAGTACAAAATTTAAATATAAATGACCGGAGTTAATTAATAAAATAAAAAAAAAGTTTGCATAAGGTTTAAATTTTAGTCACATATGAATGTCAGTTTTGTGCCTAGTTTACAGTAACACAAAAAATAACAGATACAATAAACAAAATAATGTATTGTATATAAACACCTAAAGAAGACAAACACAAAGACATTACCGTATACCTAAAAACGAAAATAATTTTCTATATTTTTTTAAATGTCGCTACAGCATTTAAGAGGCATGTTATTTGACCTGAAACAAAAAAGGCTCAGATCTTAATTTCATACAGATCGTTCCAAACTGACAAACTAGACTACTTTACGCTCGTGTTATCTGATTCTCAGAAAGCCTGTGCTAAAGCCTTTTGAACAGACTGTGCTTAGTATCAAATTAAAATTGTACTTTAGGTAAGGAAGAAGCTTAAAGGTACCAGAACTGGAGATTTTATCTCTGTAATTCATTTTAGCCGTATAATCCAGTACTTTAGACGATTCATAATAAAACAACACATAAGATAATAAAACAATATTTTGAAAGAAAGCCAAGACTAAGCCAGACTTATAAATCGTACAATGGCAAAATTACTTATAAATAAATAAATAATAAATATTTCTGGACAATCGACAAATCGACCTAGTCCTACGGTAAGCTCAGTAAGGCTTGTGTTGTAGGTACTAGACGACGATATATATATAATAGATAGATACATATAAATACTTAAACACATAGAAAACACCCATTACTCAGAAACAGATATCTGTGCTCATCACATATAAATGCCCTGACTGGAAATCGAACCCAGGACCATCGGCTTCATAGGCAGGGTCACTACCCACTAGGCCAGACAGGTCGTTGAAACTTATCATCCCCATCTATTATCATCACACATTTTTTACTTTTCTACTTGCGTCGTCGATGGCCCCAGGTGTCCAATTAACCTGCCACTCATAATGTCTAACCTACTTTGATGTATACAGGCCCCTGTGTAACATGGCATACGGTCCATATATCATTATGTGATTTCATATGAGAAACAGTGTGACCCACAGCTGGGCAAACCATATTTATATTATCTATAACACCCAATTTTGAGCTTATCCCTCACGAATGTTAAAGGAAGCTTCAGTCATGGCACCATCTGCGCTTGGGCTTACCCAAACACGCGTCCCTTCCATCACCAAATATGATTTTTTTTTTATGACATAAGGTGGCAAACGAGCAGACGGATTGCCTGATGGTAAGCAATTACCGTCGCCCATGGGCACCCGCAACACCAGGGGAGTCACAAGCGCGTTGCCGACCTTTAAGGGGGGTTGGAGCTCTGAGAACCTTACTCACCATCAGGAACATAACACTACATACCTGAAAGGTAGCAGTGCTATTATGGCTGTGTGGTCTTCTGTAAGGAGGAGGTACTTCCCCAGTTGGGCTGCTCCAGATTCAAGCGTGATGGTCATCGCTGTGCCCTACCTCTCATTGTTGGAAGTAGTTTAAGGACATACCCGGGTCCAAAAAATTAAGTACTAATAAAACCATTAAGAATTCTTGAAAAAGTTAGATTGTACTTTTTATAAATAGCAAGAGTCTTTACCGATATAGACAGGAAAAATTACCGGTATAGTTTCGAAAACTGAGTTACTACTTGCTAAAAATATGTTGTAACTAGTGTACATTGTAAAGAAGAAAAACTATGATGATAGTGCAAAAACAGCTGTAGCTAAAAATATACATATAACTTAAATATTTTTTATAAAATAAAATCCATAAAATCACATCATCACTAACATAATGTTACCAAGCTGAAAATATTTTATACCTTCTTTTAAATTAAAATATTCGTAAAATATCGTATTGGTAATCAAATTAAATTACGAATTGCATTTCAATAAAATACCATCACACAAAATCTGATATCTTTAGATTCCCGATCTTTATAGACATACATCCCATAAAAAATGGTAGGCGAGCGAGACCCAACATTCAATTCAATTTAGTATTTAATATTCTGCTATGCAGTGAGTAAATAAAATGTAGGATAAAGTTACGGCAATAACTTTTCTAAACGAGCTTAGTTACGATAAACAGCCGACTTTAAGATTTAACGCGACGGACCTTAATACACTGGCGGACATCGAAAGTAGCGAGACTTAAAAAAAGTAAAAATGGAAAAATCAACCGTAAAAGAGGTGAGACTGGAACTCCCTACACTGGGATACATTCCCGTTCGAAACAACTACGAATGTGTGTGCTCGATAAATAGACCGACAGACTTGTATCCGTGAGTCGCGCGTTTGAATCTCGATTTTTCCATTTTCCTTTTTTTATTAGGAATAATGGCATCATTACTTGATGTTTCTGCTTAATACAAAATTAATTTTGTAGCGAGTAGTGTTTTATTTACATATCTTTCGTATTTCTTAATACCTAATGGAGTATGGTTTTTATTAGTATGATGACAAGAAGTCGCAACGGTTGCAGCTAAAAAATCACCGCGAAAATAGTTTGTGTCGTTTCAAGGAAGGACGCTTGAATGGAAAGTCATGTCCAATATATATAAATTTTGTAATTTTGTAAATTGTAATATAAAGAAATGGTAATAAAGTATACATATTTGTCTTATGGACAGATTAAGAAATATCTACTGATCACATACATTTGAACAACTCTTATCCAAAATAAGAACTTAAATAACAATACGATGAGTCAAACAGGCCTTTAGTTTTTAAATGTAATTCTAAAATTGTAGTTCAACAATATTCGCAGCACACTTTACAAAAATATAAGTAAAAAAATATGTATGCACGGTGTCAATACCTTTGATATAGTCACCCCGGAAACATTTGCTTAATGCGCCAATCACTCTGCGGTAGAGACGTATTTCATTCCATTTAATTGAAACCGCTATAGCAAAGGATTTGATGTACTCGACACGAGCGATCCCTTCTCAAACGTCGGATCCGTATCGTGGCACAAGCCCCGTGTCACGTGGTGGTACGTGGCTTTTGCTTTCACCCTGACGCTAGACGCAGAAGGCTCTTTGATATCGGTATTAGGGTATCGTGACACCATACTTTATCAGATAAGGAGTGTGAAGAGGATACGAAACAATTTAGTGTAGATCCAAGTCTGTTTTACGTATGTACTGGGTGTTTTTAAAAACGTGATATAAGATTTTCAAACCAGCATCTTTTACTATGGGGTCAAGTTTGGAAAATTAAATTAAAATTGAGCTGTTCCATACAAAAGGTCAAGTCAAGTATAAGTTGACGAAAATATACGAGAGAGTTGTTTTTTTTTTACAATGTACAAAGTTGACCCCATAGTAAAAATTGTTCCAAATAATGACCAGATGCCGGATTGATAACCTTGTACCTATCGCGGTTTTTTTAACACCCGGTATAAAGGATGGGATTTCTAAAACGGTTATAGCGAGAGTCAAATATTTTTATGGCTTGGAATGAATGAAACGTTTGTTTGCATCTTACAGAGCTGGGGACTATTTCTCGAACACTTGTAACTTGTAAAATAATCGGAAGTCTCTTTCTAACATTAGGTGTCTAAAAGTGACGTCCGCTTATAATATTTACAAGTTGCAACTGTTCGAGAAATAGGGCTCCGACTATATTTTACTATGATTGCTGTAGAAATACTTTACATATTAAACTTAGTCTGCACTTTTACTAGGATTATAATTTACAATTAAAAACTATTATTTAAATGACCTTAAATAAGGTCCGTGTAGTTTTTTTTTCAAATATTTTATAAACTTAGAATTTGATTGAATACTCATGTATCGTTTTACACTAAATTTGTCTATGCTTAAACAATTTTTATACAGATTTTTTTATAGAGAACGTTATTTGAGAAAAAAAAAATGTCATTATTCCTAACGAGAAAACTATGTAAGTATAAATAAATCCAATTCAATAATCAATAATGTACATATATACCTGTTACTCCCAAGTCACTTGTCCGAAAGTGTACCATATTTTTTTGCGATTATTAGGGCGGAAAGAAGACGGAAGTCGAACTTAGTTACAATTACAGGAAGGTGCGATAGAGACGGACGGTCAAATGGCAAGTGGCGATTATAACTGAGTCTTACTGTAAATGGCCATTATTTGTGCCATTATCTCAGTGAATTTCAAATTTAATTAAAATGGTTTAGAATCTTAGCGTAGCTGAAAGAATAAATAGGGCTATTAGTGACTGATCCATTTAAGTTATAGAGCTAATTTACGTAATTAAAAAATACGCAATATTTAACGACGTCACGCAATAGGTATATCTCCTTTACCTTTATCCATTTTAAAAATTATACTTTGAAGTTTTTTTTAATAAATTGTTGAATATTACTTGTAGCTGAAATTTTTATTTATGGAAGAAAACTTAACATCGTGACAAACTTAAATATAAATAAAACTTATCTTAAATCCATACTAATATTATAAATGTGAAAGTGTGTCTGTTTGTTTGTCCGTCTTTTACGGCAAAACGGAGCGACGAATTGACTTGATTTTTTAAGTGGAGGTAGTTGAAAGGATGGAGAGTGACATAGGCTACTTTTTCCAGTGGAAAAACATCTCATTTCCACGCGAAAACTCAATATGTTACATTTTCCTCTAACCATGTGGGCGAAGCCCCGCGGCTTCATCTATCATCTAGTAACTTATAAATATACACCTATACAAAATAAAGCTATATAACATAAACAACCGCTCCCAATACAAAGGTGCCCATCATACTTGCCGCGAATCGTAATGTACAATCTTTGCAGCAGAAACGATCCGGAGCGAGGTGACTTAGATATTGGCTTTACTATTTATTAATTGTTCCTAAAATAAATGAAATTTCAGCTGTAGCAAGTCTTATATGAAATGAAATCGTTCATTTTCAGGCTTGACATGGCCCATAAAATTGTTTGGCTGGCTTAAAATAACCATGATTAGTAGATTATAAAATGTTAACAATAACAAAAGAAAACGAGTAAATGTTTTAAAGAATTTTCTACTCAAGTTCCAGCTCGACGTTAGCTACATAGCGAAATAGCGCGAGTGACACTCGAAACATTTAAGTGCAACCCGACGGGGCTCGAGACAAACAGGGCGCAGTTTATGGCTGGCCTGACTTTTATAGCCTATCCACTGCCCACAGAAAAACGCCAAGTCTTATTTTTTGTATTTTTAGAATTAGCTGACGTCAGTTCCCTATTTTGTATATCACAGAAGGGATCTAACTGAAGACAACGCAGACATGCTGAAGTATTCGGGGCAAAATCACAAAGAATTATAGTTGTTAGGTATTTCTTGTTCAGTATACCCGCACGCAACGTAGGCCTCCCACAAGGTGGATCGACGACTTAGGGTCCCGGAATACCGCTGAATTTGGAAGTCGCAGGATCGGTATTCTTGGGTTGTTTTGGGGGAGCCTATGTCCAGCAGCGGACATCTTTGGGCTGACATGATGATGATGATGATGAAACCCGCACGTGCTACTGCATAAAAAAAGCTTTCGTCATTTTAACAGGTTATTGAATTACGACTCTATGGAATGTGTAATAAGATTCAAAACAAACTGACGTGACGGCTACTAGTACGCGTGCCGACCACATAGCAGGTTAAACCTTTTTTATGTGCTAAGTAGCAAGTAAGGCTTTGTCTATTTGAGTTAACAATAGACGAAGAGTTAACCACAAGGGGCAGTTAGAAATCTAACAACTACATATACCTAGCTAAGGCACTGGTCCCACCACGAGCTAGTAAGCTATGAGCTATCAGCTATTAAGGGACTAAGGATAATCGATCCCGTGTAAATAAAAGAGACATACATGTCATAGCCGGACGATCGTAGTTCATCGCCGGGCGATGAGCTATAAATATATATCTCTCTCTTTTAAACTAGTCTCTTTTTCCAACGTTTCAAAATCACTTTATGCCTGTCCAGTGTTAAAACAATAACGGTAAATAAATAAATATTCCAGGACAATCTTACACAAATCGACCTAGTCCGACGGGAAGCTCAGTAAGTCTTGTGTTGTAGGTACTAGTTAGACGACGATATATATAAATTATATAATAGATAGATACATTTAAATACCTAAATACATAGAAAACACCCATGACTCAGGAACAAATGTCTGTGCTCATCCCACAAATAAATGCCCTAACTGGGATTTGAACCCAGGACCATCTGCTTCATAGGCAGGGTCACTACCCACTAGGCCAGACCGGTCGTCAACGGTAGATTTCGCTGAAAACATTAGTTACCCGTTTCAATACAATTGAACTCACTTACTAGTCATAGACATCATCATCATCATCAGCCATAAGACGTCCACTGCTGGAGATGGGCTTAAATGTGACTTATATCACCATCAGGGGTCGCCATAGTCGGTACAGTAGGCAGGCGAGTTGCCGACCAAACACCTAATTACGAAGTTATACATTTCCATGGATATTATGGGAGCTACATCATAAGTCTGCGTAACCGAAGTTATAAACAGTTTCGTAGCAAGTTCCCTTATCCATACAAGGTTAGGGTTTAAGTCAACAATTCTCTTGCTAAAATAACAGTGGATCAAAAGGCTGCGTGTGTACCTAACCAATGTTTGTATTTCTAAATATATCCGAATGTTATTCTGAATTGTAAATCGTTTTGTAATAATTTAACACACATCGCTCGAAAACCGTCGTGTTTTTTTTAAAACGCTAATCTTCTTAAGTGGAACACCGGAAGTGAATGTACGTGTGTATTTAATGGTATCGAACTAATGGGAACTTTATAACAAAATGTGAATATGAGAGGAAACCTTAATAATGATTTAAGTATGATGATTTTATTATTTTATGACCCGGGTATGTCCTTAAACTACGTCCAACAATGAGAGGTAGGGCACAACGAAATAACATCACGCTTGAATCTGGAGTAGCCCAACTGGGGTAGTAACTCCTCCTTACAGAAAACCACAGCCATAATAGCACTGCTACCTTTCAGGTACGTGTTGTGTTCATGATGGTGAGTAAGGTTCCCAAAGCTCCAACCCCCCTCAAAGGCCAGCAAAGCGCATGTTACGCCCCTGGTGTTGCGGGCGCCCATGGGCGACGGTAATGGCTTACCATCAGGCAATCCGTCTGCTCGTTTGCCACCTATGTCATAAAAAATAGTAACTTGTCGATAATGGAATCCATTTGATTACGAATAGATAATTTGGGATAGACCAGTTTTATTTTCAGTTAATTTGTGTAGAATACGCGAAAATTTTACATTTTAGATAAAGGTATCTTTACTTAATGGCTTCCTAGTTTCGTCGGCAGTGATCCTTCGTATGAAACTGGAGGTTCTAGGTTTGAATCCTGGCTAGGGTATTTGTGTTTGTCACGTATTTGTTTTGATAGCCTAATATGATCGGGTTTTAATCACTTGTCAGAATATCTGTCACGCTCTAACAAGTTTGTGAGTGTGAAAGTGATGGATAGCGCAATAGACGAAAAAATGTCAAGTATGTATGTAGGTATACGTCTCTGTTACATGATGAGCCGTGGCGTTGTAAAATGCTGAGACAATGCGAGAAAGATGATGATGACCCGGATATGTCCTTAAACTACGTCCAACAATGAGAGGTAGGGCACAGCGATGACCATCACGCTTGATTCTGGGGCAGCCCAACTGGGGAAGTACCTCCTCCTTACAGAAGACCACAGCCATAATAGCACTGCTACCTTTCAGGTATGCAGTGTTGTGTTCCTGATGGTGAGTAAGGTTCCCAGAGCTCCAACCCCCCTTAAAGGCCGGCAACGCGCTTGTGACTCCTCTGGTGTTACGGGTGCCCATGGGCGACGGTAATTGCTTACCACCAGGCAATCCGTCGTCTGCTCGTTTGCCGCCTATGTCATAAAAAAAAAAATGATCTATCCAAAGCACTCTCGCCTTTCCAAAAAAGCCCTAACTGACGTACTATCATTTGAAGCAGCATGGCATAGATACATCCATAGTATCCATATTTACTCTTCGTGTCTGTCTGTTACCTCTTCACGCTGCTACCGCTGAACCAATTGGTATAAATATATGCCACGAGAAAGGATATAAGACATTTTTTTCTCCCCCAACCATATTTTAAAGGCGGGTACGGCTGGCCGACGTAGTTGCAAGGAAAGCTAGTATTTTACTGTAGTAAGCTGCAAAATGCCAGATTTTTATTAAATCCCTAAAAGACTAAAAAGTTAAGCTAACAATAGTTAAGAAACCATAGATCAAACAGCTTTTATAATTGAAGCATGTACTCAACCCTAATTATACCTAATAAATTGAACTGGAATGAAACTGAGAAGTTGTTTTATATAAACACCTATTTTTATACAACTCAAGGGTAGACATGAAAACATTCGCAGTCCATTGAACAATTTGATTTAGATTCACGGCGCACCTCACGTAGCCGATAAATTTGCGCCGAAGTGTGCGTAACACTTGTTTTTGTTATTGTTTTCAATGAATTCGACGGTAAACTGGGCAGAATAAATGTTTATGTTAAAGTTACTGTTGGGACTGCATAATTAGTGGAATTGACTTTTTATTGAACTTGGCCACATTAATGAGACATTATCTATACAAAGGGACCTTATTGTTGATGGTAATTACGTCGTACTGAGTTGCGTTTGTATTGCATCATCTTTAACAACTACATAAGCGCCATCCCTTTTCATATATACATATGAAGACTCTATTGCGTCTGATAGAAACGTAACTTAACTAGCGGCGTTATATAACCTTTAGAATTCTTTGTCGACATTGAATTCCTAATAGATTATATTTCTTCGTGAATATGTACATAAAAGCCTTTCAAAAATGTTAGTAATTTACGTAACATCAAAATAATGAGTTAATTTATTTGCCTTAACATTGATACATTAGGCTCAGAATTCCATTTCAAGAAATCCAAATTAGACTTAATCATGGGTTCCATTCAGTGTCGGAATCAATCACTCGGGGCCTTTAGGTTTGATCGGATACGAGATTAGGCCATTCAAGTATCTAAGACGTAATGTATGTAAATGAAATCAAGGTTAGTTGTCGCAAAGTCGTATTTTCGGACTATTTACATTATAATGAACGTAGTTTCTAAAGCGATAATAATACGGGTACTCCACCTTGCGTACCGATGAGCGATTATATCAAAACTGGATTACTACCATAACATATCATTTTAATTTATATTCCGCTCGCAGATTTCAAGAGGGGCTCGAAAATTATTATACTGACAAAGGAAATCTTCTGATCTAAAACTGCCAAACTAAACAGATCTTATGCCTGTGCATACCGTTTGCCCTGCCTGCGACTTACACTTGTAAAAGTCATTTTACTCCATTTTTACTACGCTTAAAGGTTGAATTAAAATAGTAGATTGTTTGACAAGCGGCTAAAGTAGGCCATAGTACCACGAGATGGTTATTTTGATAAATTGTTCGAGGGGTAATATGGTGTTTAGACCCGAATCATACATACTAGTTTTCACTTCGATTGCGAGAAAAAAAAAAAAAAACATTTTAACAATTAACAAATACAATTTTATTCGCCCGCAATGAATTCTGAGACAAAAATGTTTAATTTGGCAGTCTTTGTATTTTTGTCACTGCTTTGATACAGATAGGATACCTATATATACGCCGTGAATAAATGCCATAGACAACGTATAATTGGGGCTTCAAAGAGTTTGCTAACGATTTAAACTTTTTTTTTAATGCTTGTGTAGTAGGAACTAAAAAGCACCTAATGCTTTGAGAATTTGATTGCGTTTCCTCATTGGTCGATTTTAATATTGCGGTATTCTGATTGGTTGATACTTTATACAAAGTTTTGTTTAATGATTTCACATTTTTAAACAGTATTCGCACCAAAAAAGAATCTAGAGTTGCGATTAACTTCGATATGTGTCGTGATTGGTGGATTTAATAAGGTGAAGTGTTCTGGTTAGAAAATTTAAAACCTTTTGTATATCATAAATATGTATACATATTTTCCCAAGAGGCTAAATGTACTACTTTAGTCCGCCTTGGCAAGCATAATATGACACACTTTTAGAGCATGATAAGTGAAAAAATCTTAGTGTAATATTATCGACGTAGAATAAAATGTACGAGTATGTGCTAGGGCTGCTACAGCATAGCCAAAGTGACACATTGACAATAAACAGTCGAAATGTTCCTCAATATCTCTAAAATATTGCATTAAGACGCGGCGCACGTTCCGATACATTTATCTGCGCTAGGGAAATTTTTACAAGTGGAAATTGAGGTGTAATTCGTTGAAAAGTCTTGTCGCCGAAATGGGGGTAAGGCAAGCACTTGGGTGAAAAATCTCATTTGCTGCAGGCGTGGGCAAGTGCAACCTCTTTTGACGGCAGCGTTCACACCGCTAGCTTGAAATTTCGTTCAACTATTAAAAGGAAGATCACTGTTGAAAAGAGAGGTTATATATTATAAAATAGATTTAGTTATATAATGACTCAGTTATCAGGAGTACAACAATATTGATTAATTAATTCATTCATTTAATATCACAAATACATTGAACAGCATTACAGCAAGGCGCCAATGCGCTGTAGTATACGCAAAAAAACAATTTGGCGTAAATGATAATATTTAACAAAAGTTAGGTTTCCAAAATTGCAGAAGTGCCACATGCAGTTTACTGCCTTTGTCAGAAAAAAGGTAACAGCCTTGTGCAGTATTTAAGAAATTATTGAGAAGGACGCCAGCACGGAAGATCGGCGATTAATATCTACATAAAACTTTGTTTATGAAAAAAAAAACATATAATGTCATTGCAAATAAATTATCAAAGAAGTTGATAAGCTCACAGATACTGATTTGGGTAACAAGGAATTCAGGATATAGGTAATTAATTACAAAATAAACATTTACGTGAAGAACATCATGTAATTACGACTTAAACAATAGCGCCAACAATTTTGAATTTAAAAAAAAGATACTTCATTCCAAACCAACGTGTATTTTATAAGTCGAATATTGCTCGACATGTTTCACTCCGTAACGAGGAGCATAATCATGAGCCATTCGCGTTGGCTAACCGACGCAGACTGCGGGTCGCAGCTCTCCGCGACCGTGCACTCGACGCCGGCAACAGCTGAGGGCGGGGAGGAGTGAAACATGTCGAGCAATATTCGACTTATAAAACGTGAGTTACCCGCTTTTATACAATTAATATGTTTCAATCTCACGATAGTTTTGTGTTTAAAACAACGTGTATTTTGTATGGCAATTTGTATCCCGGAATAGCCTATACAAAAATACCGGTATCGTATGCCCTTCGCACGTCGGTGTGAGTGAAGACCACGTTCCGCGAAGAGGCGCGTCGAGCAGAACACTTCACCCGCAACTGGTGCCTTCTGTTGCTGTCACACAGATCTAAAGAATGAGACACACAGCATATCTGATGGTGACTGAATTCAATATACCTTTATGGAGTTTGGGGTGGCAGTAAGTTAGTGCTTTTTAAATACTTTTACGAGACCGAGCTCACCGTCAACCCACTGGAGCTGCCCGAGCCCGAGCGGCCCGACACTCGAATATTGACAAACACGAGCGTCGTTCCATCCCGCCATTAATTGCGAGTAGAGGATCATCACACGCCCGTCGATATGGCGTGAACATCACATCGCCTTTCCATCACCGGGCCGAGCAGAGTCTTTTTACATGGCTGTAAGGGCCGTCGTACGACCGTGGTCACGTGAAAATGTCGTTGCCTCGGCTCGGACGCGGGTTGGTTTAACGTGAGTCAACCTTTATTCAGTAGTAGGCCATACGTTTTGTAATATAGCTGAGCTTTATAGACAGCCGCGGCTGCTGGAAAGCGGGTGTTCACTGGTAGCGAAACTTGTTTTGATATATTTTTTTCTATAGTCGCACAATTCTGCTTTAGATCACCGCAGAATAAATCTAAACAACGTTAATGACAAAAAAAAATGAGTTGTCAAGACGGTTTCACCATTGAGTTTCGACCTGAAACAACGCAAGGATGGTTGACATTCATCATAGTAAAAACTAAATTTTATGTGTCACTAAATTACAGTTAAGACTTAATTGAGCCCCATAAGTAATGGGTTAGTGTGCTGATCATCATCTCATCTCATCCGAGGGTTTGTTCTGGGGTTTTTGCCACAGATCCCTTGGAGCATGGTGTCAGCTCTGCGTAGACAATTCCATTAAAATAACTTTCATCTGCATTGCCAGCTCTGCTTCTTATAGAATAACGCATTTTTGTGTATGTTTAAGGTATTACTTATTTTTGTAATACAGCCGGGTTCCTTGGCGGTCATAAAAATCAAAATGCTTCGGGTCAGAGATGAGGGTTGGAATGGAACCGATGTAGTTTTTATTTTTCTCTTTTATTCTTTACTAGCTGTCCCGGCGAACTTTGTACCGCTTGAAAGTTACATGGGGTGTTTTTGATTGAATATATTTTTTTCTTTTTAAGCCAACTTTTGGCCAAGACAATCACAACGAACCCAAAATCGTTCAAATCGGTTAAGCCGTTCTTGAGTTATAAAAGTCGGAAATAATACAACTTTCTATTATTAATATAAATAAAAGATAGGTAGAAGAAGATACTTATAGATAGAAGATACTGGACCGTATCATTGTGACCTCCTTACTGAAGAAAACGTATGAGTTTGAGTCTGAGTAATAACTGGGCATTATTGGGATTATCCCAGTTTTTGTTACGATGTTTACCTTCACCAAAAAGCGATTGGTACACAGCTCCGATATATCTGATAGCGACTGTACGTAAATATCAAATGATGTCACTCTTCCAAATTCCAAGAAATAGGTATAAACCTGCGGCGTTTGGATGTAAAATTTGCATAACACCTCCGTATCCACTCACCAAACTAGCCTTTATACGACATTTAGGTCTGAGCATTCAAGTGTATGTAAAATAATATACACTCGCGACAAACCTTTCTCGGAAAATGTTGCACCTCATCAGTATGTCACACCCTTAAGGATTTAAGCGGCTTGTAATCGTAAGTATATGCAAAAGGTTACGTTTTATTTACAGCTTTGTATAATAAATGTTTAGTTTGGTTTAGTTTATTTATTTCATAATAATAAATCACAGTATAAATTATTTTAACCTAATCTATACAGATTTTATATTATAATCGTCAAACGAATACGTAAACAACAAATAAATAATGACATTCGAATGTCACAAAAAAGCAATAATTTTAATAATAAAAAGATAATGTCAATATATCAAATTTAAAAAGTTCATTCCAGTGTTAATCAATATGAGATGTCAAATCAATATACTCGTTTACAGAATATGTATAATGGATTATCCAATAAAAAGTGTCTCAGTTGGCGTTCAAATGATTCGTCAGATGGTTCCGTTCGTAACCCTGCAGGCAGGCGTTCATAAGTTGGCCCAATGATTTGTGATGTTACGCAAAGAACCTAAATATAACATTGATTGCATAACGAGATAATATTGTTAAATATTAGATGATCTTTAACGATGTAAAATCAAAGAATAAAACCAGCATTACGCTAAGTTGAAACTTATTTAAGAACCATCGCCAACAATCGGAAACAAATCGACAAGAAACCCCAAATAAACTGAAACGTTCAATTTGTATGTACAAACAAGTGAACTATAAAACAAGCTGCCTCTCGCTCGCATCAATGCACCGTCTTCTTTTGTTGCTGTTAAACCCAAAAGTCAACACTCATCAATAACTAAACACTACACAGTATGTTCAGTGTCGCCTTCCAATAGAAAAGTGTGACTTTTATCATTTTTACATTCTAGTTTTTTTCTGCATTTGTCATTTTCTTTTAAATATAAATAATATAAATAAATAATGTTACAGGATATTTTTACACTAATTGCCTGAGTCCCACAACAACCCCAAGAAAGCTTGTGTTGTGGGTACTCATCAGCCAACGATGTAAACTAAACAGTCTAAACACCCGTGGGTCAGGAACAAATATCTATGCTCTTCACTAAATAAATATTATGCCATTACTAGGATTTGAACCCAGAACCATATTTTGTTTAAATTAAAAAAAGTTAAAAACCTCAATTTAATTTAAGTCATTGTTGTTAGAGGTGACAAAACTGTGTCATCAATTGGACATTCGCATGTTCAGCACTGGTACTTAATAGGACATTTGTAAAGGAAGTCGGATACGGGCCGAGTTTCCTAATGGCCGCAGACCCGGGTTTGTCTTTAAGCTATTCATAGACGCCATTATTAATTCTACAGACTGTTCTGTTTCGGGTTACGTCTTGGTCGTAGCTTCTATTTGTGCATACGTAAATTGACTATGAAATTGGAATTCGGTCTGAGGTAGTCTTTAGTTCTGCCCTTATAGAATTTTGGGAAACTTGATTTTAAATATGTGTAATAGGTATCATACATTGATTTATGTACAAAAACAAATGCGTTTTCATTGTTAGAGCGATATAACAGATTTTAGAACTGTAGATTTTCATAAAAAAGGAATTAATGTTGGAAAAGAAATTGAGGCGTAGGCACTATGAGAATATTTATTTTTCTCTAAAGTTTATGTAGTATTATCGTAAGATAACGCGACATGGATATATACTGTTCTCCCTTTTTCGTCGAAATGTTTCAGTTTGTTAGAGAGGAATGTATTTACTTAGTACTACTTTAGTAACTGAGTCAAACTAAATTTTACAAATGCCTAATATGAGGCTCCTTATGCAGAGCCCCAAATAAAAAGAGAAGACCAAAGAATGTTAAATAAATAAATTTGAAACCAACCCGCTTGATATTTGCTACTTTTGCAGTTTAGCAGTGAACTTGATGTACGCCTAAGGTGTCGTGTGCTCTCGGGCCCGCTAACTCGTAAGTTGTTATGACGAATTCTGTAAAAATCGAAGTAAAACCAACTTTCCTGCTGACATATAAGGTATATATTCGATTTGCTCTAGTAGAATTGTTAGCGTGTAAGGGAAATCTCAAAAAATGTTCTCAATTGAAACACGGAAGACAGTAGTTTTCGTTAAACTGTATTCAATAAGTACTGATCTAATATTTCGCTTTTGCGTTTAACATGTACGTCATGAGAGGTAGGGCACAGCGATGACCATCACGCTTGAATCTGGGGCAGCCCAACTGGGGAAGTACCTCCTCCTTACAGAAGACCACAGCCATAATAGCACTGCTACCTTTCAGGTATGCAGTGCTGTGTTCCTGATGGTGAGTACGGTTCCCAGAGCTTCAACCCAAAGGCCGGCAACGCACTTGTGACTCCTCTGGTGTAACGGGTGCCCATGGACGACAGTAATTGCTTACCATCAGGTAATCCGTCTGCTCGTTTGCCGCCTATGTCAGAAAAAAAAAAACGTCGACGTCAATATGTTTACATTTTTGCACCTTATTACAAAGGATTAAGGTGTAAAAGTGTAAAGATATATTTGACGTCGACTGTACAAAACATCAACAGGAGGTGTATTTGAGTACGAGTATCCTATGTTATGTAGTAACATGTAAGACAATCCCTAAACCTCCAAGAGGATTTACTTTTGATACAAATCTGATTAAGCCGGTACATGAAGCTGAATTCTCAGTTATTCAATTTTGATCTGTACATTGGTGGACCTTATTATATAAGGCATAAGGTCCACCTATGTACAGTTAGGAGTGTTGCTGTGTACCATGTGAATCAATTAATTTGTTAATTAGTGGTTCCTCCTAAAACTAATAGGTGTTATCATTAATGGTATTATTAGTGATGCCATGACAAAGAGAGAGTCACACAACACTGTAACATTGTGGTAAAAATTTAGCGTAGTTACATTAATTTAATTCTTGGGTTTTTACAATTGAATCCCTTACTATGATAACATTGATAACGCGCCTAATATAATGATACCTTCCTTTTGTAAGGATTAAATGTACGCCTTTGCCGTGAATATTCAATTTTGCTCCATTGTGACAAAATCTACTATTTTTTCGTCATCATCTCTGTTAAGAGGATACCAACCAACAAAAAGTAATCAGTAATCCAAGAAATAATTAAGAGTACATTCCACTTGGGAGACCAATTAATAATAAAAGCATACTGAGTCGAAACCAAAATAAATGAGAATGTGGTTACCGTGGCACCTGGTGCAAAGGCTAATTACGCACTTGAGTCGATAACGACGGATACAGCAGTGGAATACTCTCTTAAGAGGGCATGCTACATATAAACATATATTGTACTTAAGGCGTATAAAGAGTGTTTATTTAGTCCGATGAAAGCTAAAACATATTTTTTTGAAAATACAATTAGCCAAATTAGCCCAAACTGGGCCGGTCTGTATGTTGGAGCGCGCCGTGTCAGTTTTACAATTTTCACATTTAAAATGAGACCATTATACATATATTATTAATTTTAATTAAAGATAAGATATAGGTAAAGAACTTATTAATATGAAATTTACGTCAAAATTTGAATATAGAACCCCGATATGCGTGTACACACACGTTACTACGACATAAGTCAGGTGCTTTAGCTAAGTTTTTTACTTATACTACATGATCATATCATAATATTCTTAATACTTAAAAATTTAACAACCCTGTGCTTTCATGAAAATAAATAGTGGTGTTGGAAATATTTTAAGATATTTTTAACTCCACTTGCAAAAAATATTGACAAAGGGAAGTTTAATTATTTTTATTCAATTTTTTTGATATTTAATCTTATCAACCTTATTTAATTAGCATGCACCTATAGTTTACAAGGAAAGCGTATCCTACATCTAGTGGCGACTTAAGATGTAAACAAATACTATCGATAATAAATAAAATAATATCGGTAGTTTTGACGTTACCTTCATACCTGTCTGTCTGTCTTTACAAAAGTGTAATCTGTGCAAACAATAAAGTTGTCCTAACGTATTTATGTTTAGGTACATTACTTAGTTGGTAAAGTGAACAGTATAAACCAATTATTGACTCACGTAGAGTGCCTATTTACTAATTAGTAATTATGTATGTACTATGTTGTTTTACGTAGCTTCCTCATCTACTCCGGGCGGGCCCAAACATGTAAGCAAATTAAAACAAGTTTGGGCTGACACTGATGTATCCCCTTAATAATTACCAGTCTCAGTACAAATTTCTAGCAACACCTGCGATGAAATTAAACTATAATTACCGAAATGTTACTGAAATTCAGTTGTTTTATTAACAATTTCAATAAAATTAATGTAATATTAAATTTAATTAAATGCTACGAGCGATGTTGACATGATGGAACCACAGCTGAATCCTCATTAAGACGGAGAATTTAATTTCCTATCATTAACAGAGATGGTTCATGTGTAAACATCGCAGATGTAAATTACGCTTACGGCTTACCGTTTGCGTTTCTGATGCTATATTGTTGACTACAGGGGCCGTAGTAATCGAAACGAAAATAATCTATGGAAAATGTAAAGCGATTTCGTTAGATCTGCCAGTAACATGCGATTTTTTTTAATTTCCGTTTTCTATAAATGATTGTTATTTCGACTGCGGTTTCTGCTCTGAGCCCTGAGTGTCAGTTTTTAATGTAATATTACTTTACCATCGCGTTAGTGTTTCCCATATAAATAACATTATCACTTACGTGTTCGAGACTTTTTTTACGTCAAAAGAAACTTGCACTAGAGCCTCTGAAGCCGTTAAGTGTTAATTTAAGAATCTACATTTTCTACTTCTTCTGCTATAGAGAGAACACTTCAAAGAACTTAATTAATTTGAGTGTCAATCTATTAGCGGCATCTGCACATGCATGTCTTTCTCTATTTCGAATATCATTGGATCAGTCATTGGATCAGATTTTATGTCGATACTTTGAGACAAAATATATTGATAAATACATAGTGGTTCACGATACAGTTGTATTTTAAAACTTCCATTATCGAAATTGAACTGGCATTCAATTAACTTTCAGACAATATGCGAGATGAGGTAATTTCATTTCAGAGTGGGGCGTGACCATTGATGTGATACTACTACGTATACTCTGTGGATCCGTAGTCGTTATTCCAAGTTCTGTGATGCAGCAGTTATGTCAAGTTTAATTGAGAAGACCCAGGAACAAATATCTGTGCTCATCACACAAATTAATGCCCGGACTGGGATTCGAACCCAGGATCATCGGCTTCAAAGGCCACTTCCCACACTACCCACAACATTTTTGTTGAATTTTTGTTGCCCGGAGATTTGTCGTAAATATCGTAAATCAGAGTACAATACAATTAAAATCAGTTAAGACTTCGGTCTTTCTCGGGTATCATCGCTTAAATCCGGAGTCGGAAATGACACGATATACATTGCCGCGATTACTTTTAGGTAGTATTTAATTTGAAGTATCATAAACGCAATGTATAAGCACCTGCCAAGATGACATTATTAACCGGTAGACCTAGGAAATGTGTTATGCAGAAGTGACATGAATTTGAACATTCATTAATTAATGAAGCTATACTTGTATACAGTATATAAATATATATATACATACATGAGTCAATATTTTACTGTTTGGTGTAAGTAGGTACGATATTATGTCGCATTAATAATTGATAATAAAATAATCATGAAATTAAAATTAAAAAAACCGGCTTCAACCGTTTTTTATTCATATTTCGTAAACGGCTTGGCCGATTTTGGTAATATTTCATTTTCATATATTAAAATAAACAAAGCTAAGCTCAAAATTAAAAAAAAAATTTTTTTGGTTGATCTTGTTAGAAATGTCTACTTTTCGTAATTTTTCCTTGATCTGTACGTATATGAGGGTGCTTCGTGCCAAATTTCAAGTTTCTGAAATCACGGGAAGTACCCCGTAGGTTTTGCGAGTGTCGAAAAGTCTAAAATTTGCAGCATTAACGACTGTATAAATGTATGATATACGTCAAACTGTTTTTATTTGACACTAAGAAGGCGGACTGTCAAACTAGTCTAGTACTCGCTAGCATCTTTCTTATTTCAATATAAAGGTTGTGTTAGTTTTGAGCTACAAAGGAGGTTTCGTTGCCCATATCGTTCTTGTACCTACTGTATTCAATAAGACAACGAGTAATATATATAATTAAAGGTCAAATCTGTAAATTGATAACTCTATGTGATAGACGAGGGATTCACGACAATTACCGAGATTGGCCGAAGTCTTAACTGATTTTAATTGTACTGTACATCTAGATCTGAATATCTATATAGTTACGGACATCTCTCAGAACAAACATAGGTACCTAGCATTTCCCCGTTGTATCGCGATACTGATGCGTTGTAAATTTTTCTTCAGTTTTATTGTTTAGGTTGTTTCTATCAGTAGTAATCATTACAGATTTTTACTTAAAAAGGTTTTGAATGTATTTATTGCTTATTCATTTTGATACACAAGTGAAGCAACGCATATACACATTACCTTCCATTATATTTTTGCTTAAGCTTTACAATCCATGGACGTTACGAACTTCCATCAAGTACAAAAGAGATAAACATTTTAGTGAGTACGTACAGTACGAGTATGTAAAATGTGGGTACAAAATAGGTCGCATAATCATTGGCCATTAGAGCGTGCGTTACGCTGGATTGCCCTAATGTAGGCAACTCTTTGATGTAGGGTCCTACGCGAGGAACGCACCGGAATACGCTTGTTTCGCTTTCAACTGAATTCTTGAAAGATGTTGTCAATTCGGCAATTTTTGTGTAAGTCAGCATGTTTTTAGGGTTCCATATTCAACTAGGAATCGTCGTTCCACCGTGTTTGTCTGGCTCTGTGTATACTCAGGAACCGTTAGTCTTAGATACCTGTAATTTGCTATGAATGTGTAAATAAATCACGCGTACAAATTAGTTTCAGACCCGGGTATGTCCTTAAACTACGTCCAACAATCAGAGGTAGGGCACAGCGATTACCATCACGCTTGAGTCTGGAGCAGCGCAACTGGGGAAGTACCTCCTCCTTACAGAAGACCACAGCCATAATAGCACTGCTACCTTTCAGGTATGTAGTGTTGTGTTCCTGGTGGTGAGTAAGGTTCCCAGAGCTCCAACCCCCTTTAAAGGCCTTACCGTCGTCCATTTGCACCCGCAACACCAAAGGACACACAAGCGCGTTGCCTTTAAGGGGGGTTGGAGCTCTGGGAACCTTACTCACCATCAGGAACACAGCAATACATACCTGAAAGGTAGCAGTGCTGTGGTCTTCTGTAAGGAGGAGGTACTTCCCAGTTGGGCTGCCCCAGATTCAAGCTTGATGGTCATCGCTGTGCCCTACCTCTCATTGTAGGACGTAGTTTAAGAACATACCCGGGTCGTGTTAAATAATAAATAATATCCTGTAATATATATCCCAAAATATTTATAGAAGTAAAGTTTGCTGCGTAGAATACATATGTAACTAATTATACAACTCGCAAATAACTCACTGCATGAACATTCTTTTGACTGTAGTATCGATTCGATCCGCTGTCAAGTTAAATGTAAGCTGTACGGAGCCAATATTCTTCACGCCATATGGCGTTTTAGAGTTTACTAGAATATCAACTTTATACTCATTGCCATATAGTTGGATATAGAATCATGCGTTCTGTGAGATACAATGTTAGGGATATGCGCCAAATTCATTCGACCCATGTACGATTGTACGATTGGTGATGAAACCGTTTTGCCATGAAAGGGACAAAATTAATTGGTTTTTATTAAAAATTCTCGTATTTAGAATGACCGTACAATGAACGAACGCGAGTTAGGTAATTATCGACTTTATGACAACGGCGTTAGAGCTTTAACTGTGGGTCTCGTCTTTGTGGTTTTTGATGGTGAAACGATGCAGAACGATGTTTTGTGCCCTTTTGTGGCAGGATCCTTTTTCACCGCGTGTAATCAAGGGGCCTGGTTTTTCACTCTCTACGCCACTGACAGTAATTTTTTTTTCCAATTGCGCAGAGATGGCGAAAGTATTTTATCAGCGCCGAAATATTGCAGAATTATTTATTCAGTACAATACTACAAAATGAAAAGTAACTACTTCAGGCAGAACATAACATATATTTACTATTAAAATCTGCATATCCGATTTTCTAACGAGATACAACCTAATTATATGAGCATTTGCCCGATTATTTTTTTCAAGTTTTATAATTTATTTACCTACCTTATACTGCTATTGTCAACCCGCCTGCTAAGCGTGATGATTCAATAATAAAATACAGTATTAAGTAGTGTAAATAACTGCCCCATCCAGCTACACACCACAGTAAGTACTTGTCATCTTGAAATTTCTTCAAAGTTTATAAGTAGTATGTACCTAGTTATTTTTTGGAGTCCACAGTAAAACGAGAGTTTGAATTCTGAATAATAAAGTTTCAAAAGCACTTTTTAGGTATGTCTATTTATTTAAAAGTTTCACGCTATTTTAAAGTAATAGAGCGCAGAACAAAGGCATATTATAAATCTGAAGAAACTAGGGTTCCTATTCAAAGCGCGCAATATAATATAGCTGACAGCTTGAATAAAGCAAATTACATCGTTTATTATTTTAAATAAGATTAAATTTTCTTCCGCGGTGGAGTTCACTGAGAAAAAGCAATGAAAACGAGTCGTCGCGGCATGAAGTAATGTAATGACCGTTGTAGGAGGGTTCTTGTTTTCATTTTCTTATTTCACGGCAAGTCAACTCCTATATTACTTATATTTTATTTTGCAATCTTATAATCCAACCTGAAGTAGATAAGATTTATCTACAGTTGCAAGATCGTGTTTTTAGATTTCGTTCCCAGGATTTAGGTTTTTGGTAAAATATGGTACCGAGCCTTGATGAGGATATGTTATTATTACAGTCGCCATCAGATATATCTTAGGAGCTGTGGAGGTGGTCACTTATATCTGAACATTCAATTTATCGGCGTTGTTCTAAATCCACTGCTCCGATATTTCTGATGACAACTGTATCCATTGGTACAACCTAACTTTTCCGAGACTATGCCGATATAATATATACGAATGCTTATATGAAGCTTAGAAAATCCGGGAGACTTACGTACGACACTTGAACCATTACAAAAAGAAAATAAATTTAGGTATTCGCAAAAATTCCTGTGTGGCTTCCCCAGCCTCTGCCCATCTGCTCGTAGCACTTCTGATGTCATAGGAAATATCCTAAGGGCTTTGCTCACAAACTGTGACATCGCAAGCCTTAAGGATGCCAAAGATGCTTTTAAAATTGCTTGCCCGGATAAACAATTTTCAGACAACCCAAAATCACAAAGAAGCTGGCATAATGTATACTGTTTGTTATAATTTAATAATAATACCCTTATAAACAACTCCAGGTCCAAACTGTGCGAAGCTATTGGCGATCAGAGCCCGGGCAACTAGTTACTGGTTACATCCTTCGCCAAATACTGGTACATTATTGGATCCGACCTCCTTTAGAAGAAGAAGAAGAAATAGAAATTATTTATTCGAGACATACACAGTAGATACAGACATACAAAAATAACAGACGACAAATACATAATTAAAAAATGTATGTCACGAAATGGTCCCTACTCAGCATGAAGCTGGTGTGGTAACCAGCGCTGGTCTTCCGTAGGAACCATTTAAGTGAAATCACGATAGACAACAAGAACAATTAAGATACATTAACTAAATTAAATACTAATTAAAATAAAATTCTCAGACTTCATAAGTGTATGCGCGGCACGCGCTGCTAAAATAAAAAGAACTGCATTTTTTTGTATTGTTTCTGAACGCAACCACACTGACAAGTAACACTGAAAAGTGAGAACATAAATAAAAGAAACAAAATGGAAGAATAATTGGTCTGCGTCAAGCCGGCCCAAATATGACAACTACCTATTAACAATTATAAACAATCAGTTATATCATAGTTAACAAACAACGAATACATGAAGATACCACTTTTAACCAGCAAGAGTTATCTTACAAATATAAGATTACAAGAACAAGGCACATAAAAGTAACCAAACGAAAAATGAAAATATATCATACGAATATAAATATATACGGCAAGGCTTACAGGAAAGTATCTAGAGGTAAGTAAACGAGACGAATTAGGATAGTGCTGCAATGTTATCTGGACCCCAGCTGCACACAGACTATATACAACTAGTGTCCAGATAACATTCCTCGTTTATTTGGTGTTGAAATATATGCTTTTTAAGGTTAGCTCGAAAACTATGTATATTTTTCAGGTTCCTTAAGGGGGGTGGAATATTATTCCAGCATTTTGAAGCCGCATAACGGAAACCACCACGGAAAGCAGCCGATGCGTATCGAGGTGTTACCAGCTGCATTACACACCGCCGGCTTCCGAAAGACGCGTAAATTGTCAACTTCTCAAAAAGATACCTGGGGGTCTTGTGCTTGAGTACTCCAAAAAGCAGACATGCCATATGAAGCTTACGTCGGTGCTGCATTTTTAAGAGTTTGTGTTGGTTTAAGAATGGGGTGACATGAGCCCTCAACGGAATGCTGAAACAAAATCTGGCACAGGCATTTTGGACCCGTTGAATCAGTCTCTTTGTTTTAGCAAGGAGACGGGGTCCAATCACTGTATCCATATAATTAAGTTTCGACAAAACAAGAGACTCCACTAATCTAATGCGCAAGTTAATATTTATAAAATGTTTTAATTTGTATAATATCTTTAATTTATAAAAACAACTTTTGACTGTGTTTGCTATGTGCTTATCGAAACGTAGACTACTATCCATTAAAAGCCCCAAATTTCGTGCCTCATGCACACGCTCAATACATTTATCCATAAGCATGACATTAGTAGTAGGCCTGAGAGCAGTCAGCTGTTGTTGTGTGCCAAAAATTAGATATTTAGTCTTGTCCGGGTTGAGCAGAAGGCCGTTAGTTGTTGACCAAGAAGCTATATGTGAAAGATCCAGATTAAGTTTCTGTATTGCACTGTCTATCTCAGAGGGCTTACATGAGATATACACCTGCAAATCATCAGCATAGATATGGTACTTGCAATGAGTGATGTGGGACTGTATATCAGCTGAATATAAAATGAAGAGGATCGGAGCGATAATCGAACCTTGGGGCACGCCTCTGGTGAGATTAGTTTTCTCAGAAAACAGTGAGGTGCCATCATTAAGAGTAATCTTAACAGACTGACAACGGTTGTTAAGGTAACTGTAGAACCAGTTTCTTGTGCTACTATCAAAGCCATAGTAAATTAATTTTGATACAAGAAGATCTAAATTTATGCAATCAAATGCCCTGGAGAAATCTAAGAGTACTAACAGTGTACACATGCCTTTGTCTTGGGCGCACAGTATGTTGTCAGTTACATCAAGAAGGGCAGTCACTGTACTCCGTCCCTTTCGGAAGCCAGATTGCATTTCAGGTAAAATATTGAATTTTTCAAGATAATCAGTTAATTGTGAGCACACAGCCCTTTCAAGTAATTTAGAGAGACAAGGTAAAACACTAATTGGCCTCAGGTCTTTCAACTCTAAAGGGTTTGGAATTTTGGGCAATGGGTGCACAACTGCCATTTTCCAGATATCAGGAAAGGTAGAAGTAATTATTGAAGTGTTAATAACATTTAAAATAAAATCAATGGTATGTGGGAGAGTCATCAACAACATATTCAAATTAATTCCATCGCAGCCTTCTGCATTAGATTTTATACTCTTAATAATTTCAATCATCCTATCCTTACTGATGGGGCTTAAATGAAAAGTCGCGTCACTGTATCTGTGAAATTCAAAATAGGTCAGATGTGATAAGGAAATTTGAGTTGTACCAGGTAAGTTCAAGAAGTGATTATTTATTTTAGAAGGGTCATTAAAATTAGAATTAGAAGGCAGCTCATTATTTTTAGTAGGCAATAGGGTAGATTTAAGATTTTTCCATAACAACTTTGGCTGATTAATTTTATTATTTATATTTAGGTTGAAGTAAGCTGACTTCTCAAAATAAATTGCTTGATTAACTGTATATTTTAAGTCCTTATAATATTTCTTTTACTTCACTCCGATACAGATGATACTCTGAGGCAGCATTGTCACGAAGCCGCATCATAAGTTTGACTGTATCGGTGATCCAAGGATAGGAGCGAGTCCTAATAATACAAGACTTGACAGGTGCATGAAGGTCAAACAAGTTTGTTATAAGTTTATTAAAGGACTGCACCATATCATTGACATCTCCTATTTGACACAACAAGTCCCACCTCACACTACGCAAGTCCATATCTAGATTATCAACACATATATTTTTGATAGGCCTGAAGGTAACACAGAAGGGTTTTGGTTTATCAAGCTTGATATTAAATTCGCAAACCACTATACAATGACCATACAGCGTACCGACATGCTCGACAACAATACTTTTAGGTATTAAATCAGCGCACACTACGTCTATAAGCGTCTGACTAGTGTCCGTGAAGTGCGTAGGCTGAGAGACTAACTGTGATAACTGAAACGTAGTTAGAAAATTAGTTAGTTTCGTAGTCTTCAGGTCTGAATTATTAAATAAATTTATGTTAAAGTCTCCTAACAGAATTATATAATCGCAATCGGGCAAAGAGCTAATGGAGTCAGATAGGGCGTCAAAGAATAAATCAACGTCCATCCACGGAGGGCGATATGCTGTCCCGATTGCAAGCTTTTTTCCGTTGAGGGTCAAGGTCATCCACATTTGTTCAACTGCCTTATGAAGCGGAGCACACGGGTGAGGCCAGGTACGAACATTGACGCTGCGCTTAATAAAAAAACCTACACCTCCACCACGAGACCGTGAGCCCGGAGGTCTAGGTATGTGGCGCAGTCTATATCCTGGAAGTACCGGTGCCCTCCCTTCCTCCCCAGCTCGCAGCCACGTCTCGTTCACCGCTAACACATCGACCCCTTGCCGGGTGGCAGCCGCTACAAGGCTGTCATGTTTAGTGCCTAAGGAACCTGCGTTGAACAAACCTATTTTAAAAAGCTTAGGATTGAAAAGGGCAGTGAATGTACATACAGCAAAAAGTATATGTATAAAGTATATGTATATGTATGTAAGAAGAATAAATACGTACAAACATGATACTAATGAATAAAATATAATAAATTTGAGAGAATAACAGATAAAAATACGAGAAGATACAATTAAATATCAAAACTAAAAACTCCAGTGGATAACTCATATAACTATAAGCCCTGCCATACAAATAAAATAACATACACAAAAACATCAAACGGTGTTGGCACCAAAAATCCGTTCTAAATCGGAGTCTGAACGGATGCAGTACGCCTGCTTTCCGTCACCTTGCCGAACGTAGACCCTGCCTCTCCTAGTCCACGAGAACCGCCACAACAGCCTCCGGCACTCCTCACGGGCCCGGTGGAACAGCAGGCGGTTCGTGCGCGAGAGGCGCTCGTTGACATAGACGCGGCGCGGCGGGCCCGGTAGGCCGCAGTCCGCAGATGTAAAATTCCGGCGCACCCGGGCAGCTTGCAGCATGTCGTCCCGCAGCTGACGCCGCGCCAATCTGACGACAATGCGTCGCGGACGCCCTAATTCATCGCTGGCGCCGGCAGCCGTCCCGCTCCCCCCCGCTCCACCACCCCGCTCCACCAGTCCACCTCGTTCGGCAGAACCGACCCGCTCTGCAAACACGATGTCCCGAGACTCCAGGATGACCCCGAGTTTGGCGGCGAGGACAGTCACCGTGTGGACAACGTTTTCGCCCTTCACCTCTGGAACATGACCGATATCCAGGTCGGAGAGAAGGATGTCCTGGTCGCGGTCGTTGAGCTCCGACTGAAATCGCGCCACCGTCCGCTGCAGCTCACTAATTTCAATGCACGGGGGCCTAGTCTCCGTTTCTGCAGCCTTACTCTCGACCGTTTCAAGTCTACGCTCGATCCCATTCATGCGCTCCGTCAGAGATTTTAAGGAAGTCCGGATCTCGTCTCGAAACTCCCGCTGCTCGGTCATGTACATGTTAAGGTCGCGACGCAGCGCGCTGATCTCGGTATCCCCGTTGGCAGGTCCCGCAAGAGCGGCAGGCGTAGCGGCCCTCGTTGCACCTGGCATCCCACAGCTCTCACCACAGGCTCCTCTACTATTGGGGGTAAGGCTGGTCTCTGCTGCCCGCTTGGTGTCACATTCAGGGCAGACCCAGTCTTTGGAGACAGTCACGCCATCGGCCACATCGACACAGCTCCGATGAAATAAGCCGCGGCAGTAGGCGCAAGTGACGGCACCTTTCGGGGATAAGTAGCGACTGCAAGCCACACACTTGCCCATTATTTTATCGAACTATCGTGCAAGTTCCTACAAGATAGACTAGATGGCGCTAGTTTTAATAGAGTGTAAGTCTAAACTTTTTGTGCTTTAAAAATGTCCTGTTTCTTTTAGTTATTATTTTAGATGCTTTTTAGATGAATAGTCCGTAAACGTTGATTATATAATTAGAAAAATAAAAGATTAAAATAACACAAATACTAACTGTTTACTATTGTTTTTTACTTCTACCCGCCACACATAAAATGTCAATCCAATGACTTGGTTAAAACCTTATCAGGCGCACAACAACAAGCGTGCGGTAGGCTGCGAACACAAACACAACTCGCTGAAACACCAACGCACACAAAGATAACCGCTATTATAGGCAACTGGTCGTATTTAGATTTAATTGTAAGGGAATAGCGCGAGCGTACACAGTGTATGTTGTCTTCCGTGACGTCACTCCGGAGTTAGACTGGCGGTTTGCGCGTGTTGCGGTGTGTACGCCACATGCAGGCAATTTATCTACACATGCGTCACTTAATGACATAATTCATCGGCCTTTTGCCTCCAACAATATGTCTGCTCATCTTGAGCGGACTGGCATTATCAGGGATGATGGCAAGAGGCCTGATGGGGTGTCTTTGGTCCTTGGAGCTTGAGAATGATGCTGGTATGGGATGCTATCTGCGTACACACGCTAGCGCTAGCACCCAACTGACCAATGTAAAAGCAACCGGATCGGTAGAAAGCGCCGAAACTTTGGAACGCAATAAATATAAGAGCCTCGGCAACGAGCACTATTTTATACCGTTTGGTGTAAAAGCTTTAGGTCCATGGGGCCTAGTGCGCAAAAACTTTTTGCTGAAATCACAAAGCGTAACTGGTGACCGAAGAGTTGGCTGCTTCCTCGAACAACGTTGCGACACAAGGAAGAAATACCACCAGCATCCTTCGTACAGTGTCTCAAGGGCCCTTGTTTTTTACATTTAAGGTTATAAATTTTTACACTTGCTAAAATATAAAAAATTACCGACTTGAATGGGTCTACCGGATTCCCCCAAATATTGAATCAGGATTATATTCTAAAGCCTCTAATACATCTTTGTTTGAATTTATATGCCTACTTTATAGTTTATAAGTCGCTGTCACCACAACAAGCATGTGACATCTTCAGCTGCGGTTATTAAACGTACATTAACGATATCCAAACTCAAACAAAGCAAATTAATTAGCAATGAAACTATAAAGGGAGTCCAAATTTCCGTTATCATTATCGCCAAGGCTTTCGTTGCCAATTAACTATGAAAACACAAACATTCAACACAAATTTTGAGTATAAGCAACCGAGCTAATGTCTGCAATACGGTGGCCCGTGGTCTATTGATTTTCGAAATTAGTAACGTAGTTTACTTTCCCCATTGTACTTATACTTATAGAATATTGTATTAGGTATGAAAAATTCTATCATTCAAAATTCATTAATTTATTTCTATTACCTTAATCGATGTCGACTCGCATCTGAATTACTAATAGGTATAACTTACTATAGCGAAAGGGTAGAATATAAAATTAAAAATAAATTCTGAGTCGCTATCAATCAAATTCAAATTATTTCAAGATATCTGTCATAGAATTGAGTTGCAAGATTTCACATATTGCAGGTTAAATGAAAGCTTTTAAAATTAGATATCAGTTCCTTCACGTATTTATAGTATATAAGTAATTTGTAAAGTGCACACTCAGGAATAAAAATATGTACGTACATATATTACGTTCATTTGTCTGTAGAATTCACATAAAGAAATTATAACACAATGGAACATAAGACACATATAAATATAATTATTGCTTATTTCGCTAATAACATGCTGGTCGATAAGTAACCCGTTACACTCACGTATTTCTTTCATGTACAAACTTATAAATTTTACCGCCTAAAAATATATATACGTACGCATAGTGGTAAACATCGGATATTATTTTTCTTTCTCCAATATTGCGGCCCCCTATGTTCCCACAGCTTTAGCCATATGAGTTCGACCTATAGACCCCGGATAAATTGGTCGCCGGATCTAAGCCGTAACCGGTTTCACTCAGGCTTATCTATTCTTATCGTAAGAGCTCGTTCGTAAACCAGTAGTTACCTTAGCCTTTGTGCGGCTTTTGGACCGACCTGACCTGAAAATCTCAGAATAGAACTGCTTCGATTGAACAGTTAAAGTTTTTTATTTTCTATTCACAATTCGATTTACTTTGTGGCTTGAAAACGGCATCTTTATTGGTATGTTTCTAGCCAAATGAGCATTACAAACTCACTGCGAAATGTATTCAACGTTACAAGTCTTTAATTAATTTTGCTGAGCAAGGGGAGTTCAAAAATTAAAAATGATAGTTTTCTGAGTGCGTGGTAAACATACAATTTGAAATCAAAATCTTAAGACATTAATGTTTTTAGTGTCCCAAAATTTATACCATATTTTTTATTAGATACGAGTATATCCCAATATTTTTAGTTTCGTTACATTTTTAAAGAACTATTGTATGGTGGTAACGAGATATGTACGAAAGCTTTGGTACATTTTCTTCTCCTAGTAATTTCTTTAGTCGTCGTAATTGTGAGTAAGACTGGAAAAATTTAATTAACGTAACTGAAAACAAAAAGAACAGAGAATGTCGAAACACACGAAAATACAGCGATTGGAGGCACACACCAACTCAATTTATATAAACAGCCAAAATAATTAACATCTAAAAGAAGCAATAGCATTGTACTTAGTGCTATTATACCTACAAAAACGTTGCTAGAAAGCTTATACTCGTGGTACCAATTAGCATATTGCTACTTCTGCTAGTCGTTTTTCTGTAAGGTAGCTGCAAAATGTAATGCAGATGCTAACAATATGATGTTCGAAAACTCAGTTGAAAATTACATATGTAACGACTCGGTAGAAAAAATAAACATTTTAGTTTAATTATGTCCCCTGTGCCCTGTTTTGCAAAATTTTATGTCAGCTTTACGACGACCTATTGATACAAATTGGGGGCGTCAGAAACTGGACAGATAAATTGGTTAGTGATGTTGAGTAGTTAGTATTGTCTACAAGTACTTCCTAATTGACTTATTAACTGATGTTATAAATGTTTGATGTTACTTTTAAAACATTACAATAATTTTCAGTAAAGTAGTTTAGTAGGTAAATATAATAACTAGTATTTAAGGCGCGTAATAGATAACTTTGCAAAGGGTTTAGAATTGCCTACACTGCAGCCAAGTAGGTACCTAGTTACCTAATCTTTTCATACTCGAACATATCATTAGCGAAGAGTCACGCGGAGACCCTAGGATGCTATAATGACGTCGTTTAGGGTACAATTTTCTAGCGAAATCATCCGAGATAAACGAAGCCCTCGTCGCCTGAAGGCTACCCTGAAAAGGGTTCGTATCTTATATTCGTGATTTGTTGCGTTTGACAGTCACATCTGGCTATTACGCCAGTCAAAGACGACTTTTCATAACCTTGGCTTGGGACTGAATGTCCGTGATGTCCGTTGCCCTGTCACACATCCAAGAAACCTGTTTATCGGCCGGCGTTGCTGCCAGTCAAGTCCAAATCCTAAATCGCCGCAAATGTTACTCCTTATTAAAGAGGCGCTTGCAGTCGAGACTTTATTTTGTCTGATTTGAAGGTAATCCTGGCAAAGTTGATAGATTACTGGTAGACTTGGAATCATTCATAGGAAACCTTTCGACCCATTTGGGTGACGATACAAAAGAACCCAGAGCAGGCTCAAATTTGCAGCAACGTCAACATAGTCTTAATTTGGAAATTTCTCGAATCAACGACGGGAGTTGGTAATGATTAAAGTGTATCAGTTCCACAATTTGAAAGAATAAGCAAAGATAATGAACGTTGTTTTGATCAAATGCTACCATAAGATAATATTGACCAACTAGAAAAACTGGTTCTGGATCACGACCCAAAAATCATTCTGTATTTAACAATATGTCATACAAGGAATTGGCTGAAAAGCCAAATTACGTTAGCGCCGTTCATTTGCACATGGCCAAAATTAAGGTAGGGATTTGTGACGTGTTCTTTTATATAGACTTTGGACATAGACACGGTCTCTCTTAATGGGCGACAAAAACATTAAATTATGTTAACTATTGCCCACATGAGGGACAAAAACTAAGGAATAACACGTTTTGACCCAATCTATTATTGGTCTCATTTTGCATTATTATGTACCCACTTTTTGCATCATACTCTCTAACTGACGTAAACCCATATTTACAAACTGACGAGGGTATCATGCCATTTGCATAAGAATTCATTTAATAAGCACAATATAATAAATCCGTGGTCCGCTAGCAAAAACCTAATAACATGCACTATAACTCGCGGTAACAGTCGCGGCCCCGACGTATGTAGAAACGGCCCAAGGCATGAGCAATTGAACACGGCGAAAAGCGTCATGCACGGTTCTTTGACTATGGTCTCCTATAAACGCTATCAGCTGCGTACAGCGTCAGCGTCACAATGCTTGTTATTGAAATGTACTGTTGTGGTCTCTTTCACACGTCGACATTGGCTTATTGTTCAGGAACTTTGGCGCTGACCTCAGACGTGGCGTGTAGCATAAAATAGAAGACCAAAACCTATGGCATTGGTCTTCTATTTTATGCTATACGCTAATTACGTTTTCGGGTGACGCTGTAATGTTCGACGCTGTAAGAAGTCTCTGTACCCAATGCTGACTGACACTATTGTCAAATCGACAGCCACCCTGGGTTATAAAGAGTGTAAACCCTGGATTATTGATACAGATCTATTTATTTATTATTATGTAACTGGTGGTATATCAAGATTTCATACAACTTTTACGCCAAGCTATAATTTTAAATTACTTAACGTGACAAAATAAAAAATACTTTTGTACTTTTTTGCGTCATCTTCCATTATTTGTTGATCGCTTTTGCATACATATTCTGCATAATGCCTGTCAGTAATTAAGTCATTTGATTTCAAGTGGGTCTTTAAACTACATGATAGATGAGAAGCCTCTTAATTTTTCAAACAGTAGGTTGTTATGGCATGGTAATTGATCTTTCTCCCATTTACCCCTGGATACCAAGAACTCTAGTTACAAGATTGTTTGCGTAATTACCACTCTGAATCTGGAAAAATCTATTCGTAAACATCAACCGTTGTACGTTTCTTAAGAGATATTGTTTTATCCAAAAGGTCACGTGTACTAGGGAGACTAATTTATTAGTATTGCAGCAGATTTTCTTAATCAATTAATGAAATGTGTTGTACGTATATTCCGTATAATACTTAGGATAGTGTGATACAGCTGCTTACCTATTACATAAATTAAATAAATCATAGTTTTGTGGCACAGAATCTCTTTCAAAGTTAGTTGGAGCAGGTGGTGTTGGAAGGAACTTGGCTGTTTGCCATAATTAAGCTGCTTTGCTATAATAATAAGTTAAAGAGCCATTTATTTTATTAAAGCAACTAAACTGTCAAAATAATAAAAAAAGTTTCAAAGCAAAGCAAACCCAGTCTTTATAATAACAGCGCATTTATCCTGATTAAACAAAGGAACATTGCCAGTGTCATCTATGTGTGGATCTACAAGGTATCGATCAATAATAGTACCGTAGTATTTATTATATATATACCTATATATAGATTTAAATTTTATATCAAAATTCTCTAAGCATTACAAATGCTAGTTAATTATAACTGGGCTTTGTTTAAATTTCGTTACAATGTGACGCCTTCCAAATACTGCTGTATCCCACGCGATATTGGTTTTTCCAGTACAAAACAAAGACTGTAGCGTCTAATATTGATAATACATTTCGCAGTACTGACTTCTTATAATAATTATATCAAAATGTATCTCAAGTTTGTATCGTATCACTATCAGTACATAATATTACTAACAGAGCAGAACCGGTACATATTGGTGAACCGGTACTCTTGTATTTTACTGATTTTAGCAGAAAGGCCTAATATTTAGGGAGATATAATGAAAAATTTGACATTAAATGGAATGGATTCTTAAAAATGAGATCAGTAAAGGATGACTCACGTTACACCCTTCCTACACGTCGACCTCACGAGCCCGAGCCAACCGTTGACCAACCGGGGCGGCCCGGGCCTGACACTCGAATATTATCTAACATTAACACGAGCGACGTTCCATCCAGCCATTTCTGCGAGTAGACTATCATCACACGCCCGTCGATATCGCGTGGACATCACGTCGCCTTCCCATAATCGGGCCTAGTCTTTTAAGATACATAGCTGTAACGGCCGTCGCACGACCGGCCGGTACTCGGACCGACTGACCCGGGCGGCTCGGTGGTCACGTGATCAATTCCATACAAAAAGTCGTGACGGTGGCCTCGGCACGGACGCGGGCCGGTGTAACGTGAGTCAACCTTAAAACTGATCGGTCTGAAGCAGCTTAATATAACACTTATTTTTCATTCTTGAGTATTATCAAGGATATGTAGGGGACACGGAACGGCATGTAATTATTAGACAAAAATTCAACGACTTCAACGACGGGATATCACTACCCAACATAAAACCATTTATAACAATCAAATTTAAAAGATATAACAATGGTGGAATATAATATAGGAAATGGTTGGATAATCACTACATTTCCTATTTTAATCCTGATCCGTCTTTGAACACTGATTATTGACTCCATTGTGACGTCCGCTACCGCCTGAACCTCACGCCGGTGCGTAAGTCGTCTTACTTTTCCTGGTTTATGAGTGCTGCATAATTTAGAGATGCCACGCTTATTTCTTCGTGGGTTCGGGCTGAGCCGCTTACAAAAAGCGATTATGCGGAAAAACTGGCCCGAAATTGTTTGTGTCGTGTTGATGGCGCCTTATGTCTTAATTCAAGAAAAAGATGCAGCATGGAGAATCCTTTTCCATTTCAATGTAAAAATGCTAGTATTTTTACGTCTATATTAAATTTATTTCAATGTACAATTTTTTTTAATAACGTAGGAAAACATTTATGTAATATACAATGTTCTTTTTACTATTACTTTTAGTCTAAAAACTGCAGTTTCGTGATAACGTGTAGATCCGTATGAGTATATTTTCAGTGAATATCAGGACATCTAAGCTTTCTATTATTAATCTATGCGGCATTAAAAGTTAATACAAAATTCCGAGAAAATAAAATAATCCTAAGATAAGTCTAAGGATTTCATTATTGCTAAATGTAACACGTAATAATCCTGGGAAGAGCCATACCAAATCAGAATCTTTTGCCATAAAAATAATATATTTCTGCATGTAGACAGACATTCATAAAAATCATATAATTGAATTGAGTTCATATCAAATAATAACAAAAGTATGATTTAATAACATCGGGTTTATTGGTAGTTACGTAGATTGAGATAAAATGCCTTATTGTACGTGACTATCTGTTAATCCGACATCTTACATGCCAATCTAAGAATATCTTTTGGAATCTGAATAAATGAGTGAGTTTGGCTCGGCACATTATCCTCTCATTTCAATATTTTCCTGTCTACAAAATTATAAGATCTCATTTTGTTTCTCCCTTTGTCTTCTCAGATCTCATTCCACTTGGATTCGGTACTTCTCTTCAATCTTCGTTTGCGATTGTTATTGTTTTCTTCAGACCTCATAAGAGTGTCAGAAAAAGGTCTGGTATTAGTTTTTAATATTATAACTTCGCCAGCATTTTCGTCCATGTCACAGTCGACAAGTTTGGCACTCGCTTTGTGCCTTCTTTCAACTTCGACATGTGCCTAGGGCACGGCTACGTTAACTATGTAGTGCAGAGTGTGTAACTAGAACTGCCAGCATAGGGGTCATGTTATTTCTATAAGTTTGACTTTTCCGCAGTTTGTCGCACTAGTTTCCGACTTACCAACTCCAAAAACTTTAGCGCCAAAACGCTTTCCGTGCGCAACTGGTATACAAGTTGCGAATTTCAAAATGTTATTTGCTTACTTTTAAATAATTATTGGTGTGGAATTCCGAAGTATGGATGCCAATATATTTTAAGAGTTATTATCAGTTTGTCATTTATTAGAAAATTTTGAAGAAATTGCAAGTAGCACAACCAAATAACAAAACCATGAAGTGAATTGTCATCAGTATTAAAACAGGATTAAATTACAAATCCGGTTTCAACTGCCTGTAAGTGTAACACAATCAATCAGTATTATGTAAATGGTGAAATGTGATTGGATTATCCCCTGCAATCGGAAATTGAGATTTGTGAGATACCCGTGTCATAAAATGTCACTAAAATATTGACCTGATTCCATTGGACAAAATTGCGGATCTGGTCTAGATTAAACATAATAATTTAATTATTAATATTACGTCATCAAAAACAAATATTTCGTCATTTGGTCAGTAAGTTATCAAATGATAAAATATTGTACCAGATTGTGAAGAGAGGAAAATTAAGAGAAGAGGAGCAATCGGGGGCGAAGTTAGGAACGGTGATAATCTCCTTTGCACTTTTCTCTTCTGTCTATCTCTCTTTGGGGCCTGATGAGGTAAAACTAAATGGATTCTACACAATTAGCATAGCAGTAGAATATATTCCAAAATAATGCAAATGAGGCGAGAGTGGTGTTCCTACCAAAACTGAGATAAAAAAATACCAAGGAGCATAATCCTTCAGAAGTATCATTGTTTGTACATACTGTCGTGTTGTACGTCAAAAGCATAGAGCATTTATTAAAGAGGTTCAATACTACTACATCTCTCTCCTTATAAATGTTAAAATAAATTAAATAAAACATACATTAAGTAGATAAATAAAAAATACCAACATAACATAGAAATAGAGAAGTGATATTTATTCACTTCACATCATAGCATTTATTAAAGAGGTTCAATACTACTACATCTCTCTCCTTATAAATGTTAAAATAAATTAAATAAAACATACATTAAGTAGATAAATAAAAAATACCAACATAACATTACATCTCCCGTTCACAAAAGAAAATTAAAAAAATATTTTGAAATGGTAAAAAATACAATGCTATTCAAAGCTAAATCTTTGTGGCGGACGCACTTGTCTCCCACTCCTAGTGACGATACCACTACCACCTGCCTCGCGTTCACCCAGTGCAGGGGCTACATCGCGTGCACCCAGAGGTGACCCAGGAACGACAGTCAAATTAGGGCGTGTTGTTACATCGTCTGAGTCTGGAAGATTAAAATCTAGATCACTGTATCGTTGAGAGACTGGTGGAGTCGTCGAGGGAACTGAAGGAGACAAACATTTGTGCCGCTGTAAGATTTGAACCCGATTTCTCCGGTACGTTCGTCCGGTGTCCGTGGTGAGCCAGTACGAGCGTTCTCCTCGTGCAGCGCCGGCCACCCTGGCAGGCACCCAGACGTTATTGTCGCGCATACGAACAGGTTCATCTGGCTTGAGCTGGGGCAACTCTCTGGTACCACGATCATAATATTCTTTCACTTGTCTAGTTTTTTCCATACGTATTTGTTTAACTTTATCAGGATCCACAGTTTCGGGTCTCAAGCAGTCGTCTATACATGGAAGTCGTGTTCTGAGCCTTCGACCCATTAATAGTTGAGCTGGTGAATATTCCTCTCCAGATATTGGAGTGTTCCTAAAATTGAGCAATGCCAACTGCCAATCAGTGTGGTCCTCCTGAGCTTTAACAAATATTTTTTCACCGTCTGGACATTACGTTCCACCAGACCGTTAGAACGAGGATACAAAGGTGAACTTGTTACGTGTTCAAATCCATAGTGTACTGAAAATTTCTTAAATTCTTGCGCAGAAAATTGGGGTCCATTATCAGATACTAATTTCTGAGGTATTCCTAAACGCCCAAAAATTCTTTAGGTGAGTAATGGTGGTTCCGCTTGTGAGACTGTTTAAAGACGCCACTTCAAAATACTTGGAATAATAGTCTACAACAATTAAATAATGCTTTTGTTGGAATTCAAACAGATCAGCTGCGACCACTTGCCACGGCAACGTCGGTACCGGGTGTGGACATAACGGTTCCCGCGCCTGCGCCGCGCGGTGTCGCTGACAAGGCTCGCAGCGGTGCACTAACTGCTCGATATCAACTCCCATACCTGGCCACCACACTAACTCCTTAGCACGCCGTTTGCATTTCTCTATTCCCAAATGCCCTCGTGTATTAATGAAAGTATTTCTCTACGTAGTGTTTTAGGTATAATAATTTGGTAGTTACGAAATACAATTCCATCAATAACGTGTATCTCATTTTGAAAAGTCCAATATGGTCCCGTAGTATCATTGGCTTTATTTTTATTACTAGGCCAGCCATTTAAGTAATATTCCTTCAACTGCTGTAAGATTTCATCTCTATTTGTCTCGTCCTTAATTTTAGAAATCCTATCTTTCGAGACATTAAGATACTCCATCAAACTGTTTACATGTATAGTGACATCAGCATGTACGTCTTTATCCGAACCCATTTCTGAGGGAGCACGAGACAACGTATCTGCGAGGTATAACAGTTTTCCCGGCTTATAATGAATTTGAATAGCGTAACCGTGAAGTTTCATTAGCATGCGTTGTAGTCTTACAGGGGTGCTGCTCAGTGGCTTTTGAATATAGATTCCAAAGGCTTATGATCCGTCTCAACACTAACTTTTTTATGGCCGTAAATATATTGGTGAAAACGCGTGCACCCGAACACAATTGCCAGAAGCTCTTTCTCAATTTGTGCCCAACGCGACTCAGCTGGCGTAAGTGTTCGAGCAGCGTATGCCACAGGTCGCCCATCTTGCAGTAAAACCGCTCCAAGACCACGCGAACTCGCGTCAACTGAAACTACTACTTCTTCATCTGGTGAGTAGTACCTTAAGACTGGTGCAGAGCAAATTCTCTTTTTTAACTCATCAAATATTCTTTTCTGTTCAACATTCCACTCAAACACATAATCTTTTTTAAGCAAATCCCGGAGAGGAGCTGCTATGTTCGAATAATTGGGAATATAGCGCGACACGCCCAAAAACGCTCTAATTCTTTTCTACTCGAAGGTTCCGGCATGTCAATAATTGCTTTAACCCTTTTGGGTCCAGGCGTATTCCTTCAGCGCTAAATAGATGACCGAGATATTGAACTTCCTTGGTGTCGAAAACACATTTGGCTTTATTAAATTTGACACCATTTGCCTTGGCTTTATCAAAAACCTCTTGCAGTCTTGCGTCATGCTCACTTTTAGTACGACCAAAAACTATCAGATCATCAATATAGACAGCAACTCCTTCCTTCCTGAATATTTTAACCATTTCATTGTGAAATATTTCTGGCGCACAGTTAATTCCAAACGGCATCCTTAGGAAGCGATATCTACCAAAAGGAGTGGCAAAAGTGCAGAATTTTGAACTCGCGTCATCAAGCTTAAGCATCCAAAACCCTTTGCACGCATCAAGTTTAGAGAAGTATTTAGCACCATCCAGTTCACTTGCAACCTCATCCAACGTCGGCAGCTGGAAGTGACTTCTGCGCACGGCCTTGTTTAAATGCAAGGGATCAAGGCAAATTCGTAACTTCTTATCTGGCTTCTCCACAATGACTATCGGCGACACCCAATCCGTAGGACCTTCTTCGCGTTTTATAATGCCCAAATTTACCATTTCATCTAGTTCTTCTTTCAGACGAGGTTTCAAACACAACGGTACCCGCCTAGAAGCCGAAATAACAGGTGGTACTGTCTCGTCAATAGAAATCTTTATGACTGAAGGCAAGCAGCCAACACCCTCATATATGGAATCGTTATATGTTTCTAATTCATTAATTCGAGCAATAAGTTCTAACCCGGTGCATGCCTTCAGCCCCAATAAATTATTACATTTACAGTCTAGGACATAAACCTTTTGCAATGACGAACACTTTTGTATTTCATACTTGCCATGAAATATCCTACCACAGGTAAACGGTTTTGGCTTACTTCCTTTAACACCGTGTTAGTTTTATGTAAAATACTAGTATTGAAACCCGCCTGTGTAAAACACTTCAGTGATATGACAGAAACGGCAGCACCGCAATCTAATTTAAACCTTATCGACACATTGTTAATTAAAATGTTTTCATACCAAGATGTTTCACTGCAGTCCATCGCGTTAATTGTAATATTTTCAGGATAAACTCACCATCGTTCGCCGTACAGTCCTCACCGTTTATTACATCAGTCGCAATCTCTCTGAGTAGCTTCTCGCGGCAGGTTTTAGCAAAATGTCCAACACGCTCACACCTGTAACATCTAACATTATATGCTGGACATCTGTCATAGGCGGCGTGCCATCCGCCGCACTTCTCACACTCAGTGTCGCGCCGTAGGCCCCTCGGCCCGCAGACGTAGCACGTGCGAATCCTCCACGAGCTCCACGTCCTCGCGCTCCGCTGCTGCGCGCTCTTGCCCCGAAGCTGTAGCCTCTGCCGCTGGGTCCACCACGCCCGCGCTCTAGGTTCTTCTAATGCTGGCGCTATTTGCTCTGGTTTTCTACCCTGACAAGCTGCCGCTTGTTCGCTAGCTCGTTCTGCCGCTCGACAATATCCTACAGCCTGCTCCAAGTCCAAGGAAGACTTTGAAAGTAATCGTTCCGCATGTGAACATCTTTAAGACCTCTTATTATCTGCGTTAAAATTAAGCTATCCTTTAAGGTACCGAATTCGCAACTTTTACTTTTAATTTTCAGGTCACTCAAGTATTTATCAAAGGAATCATTTTGATAAGTTTCAAAGAACGAATGCCTTTCAAAATTAACGTTCCTCTTTGGATCGAAACGCTCTGTAAATACCTTTACCAGCTTATCGTAATCGGGATTGTCATCAAGTTCAAATTCTTGATATATTTCCCGACCGAATTTTCCTATGACATGAAGAAATATTGCACACTTTTCTCTCGGCCTGATGCAATCAAGAAAAAATCAAAAGCAGATTTCCATTCTTTCCAGTTGACAGCTATGTTCCCTTGTTCTTGTAAGGGTTCCGGTTGCTGTATTGCAGCATACACACTGTTAGTAGACGTACTACTTTTCGCCATTTTAAATTAATTAGTTATAATTCTCTCATTACATTGTATTCATAAATATTTTATTAATATTTAGATAATATTTTCACACCTGACACCATGTCGTGTTGTACGTCAAAAGCATAGAGCATTGAAGAGGTTCAATACTACTACACATACTGAAAGCGTTCAACAAACTTTCTAACAACACGTTTTGACACCTGTTGTTAGAAAGAGACTTCCGCTTGTATCACAAGTTAAAAGTGTTCTAAAAATAGGCCCCAGGCCTGCCTTCTGTCTACACTGTGGTAAAGATGAAATCAGTAAGCATTTATTAGTACAATAAGAACAATCCAGCAAATATGCAGGTACTGGAGGAAAGCAAACTAAGACATGTCAATCTTAAATATATTATGTTAGATTATAAATATTACACATAAAATATATTATTTATTTCTGTTCTGCAGGAAAACAGGAAGGTTTGAGAAGACAATCTAGGATACCTGTAGATCCGACTTCAAGAAACTGGGCTAAATGAATGCAATTGACAGCCAGACCTGACTACGGGTAAGGATCCTGAATATAAAGAAAAAAATATTTTTCTTACCTTCTAGTGACATTGATTTGAATCACATTTAGTTTAATGTCTTTACCAAAATGTATTAACTTTACAATGATGTAAAAACTTCTATCAACGTATTATGCCACAGATACATTACTACGGGTTGTCCCTTATATTCATATATTCATCTCACCCGCTCTAGTGAATTAAGGTTCGAAGTATTAATAAAATTCGCATTTGTTTAACAACGGTAAGCGATTTCGTAAACCCTCTTGTAACGATCACTGGCAAATACTGATCCATTCTATGTCAAGAAATCCACAAGATGCAAACTAAGTATAGTAAAGATTTAGGCAAATAGCGCAACTCGTAAATGTTTATTTGTTTCCCAAAAGCTTTATTATTATTCTTACTTTATTAAAGTACCCGCGACTCAGTCCCTTCAACATCAAAACAATGTATTTCCTTACAATGTTCCGTACACTTACGTCATTCTTTGGTTGAGGTATAAAATATACTTCGCGGACATAATGTCGTAAAGGCTTGTGGTTTTGAATAGAGTTACGTCGTCTCGTTGTAACTCGGATATTACACCTCTTCAGAACCTTATGTGATGCCATAAAACATCGTTACATTTACATTTAGTCGTCGTAACACGGGCAATTTAATCGTTGGTATAATAAAATTAATGGAAAATAAAGAAACCCTTGCATTTACTATTCGGGGCATTCGTGGCATGACAATAAATCACACGCTGTAGAGAAATGAAAAAATGTTAGTATTAAAGCATCGTTAGAGATGCCTCATATTTTGTCTCATATTAGGGTAATAGTGAATGTAACCAAAGACTAGTAAATAAAAAATACAGGCAGTAATCAGACATTATGTTGCTACACTTTATTTTGTGGATAGCCTGATCTTAAGCATAGATTATAAATAGGGACCAATTATTTTAAACCATAATATTAGATATGGTGAGTGAATTAAAAGTGCGCATTTCCGATGTGAAACCAATCAAGACTAGGTTTGACATTAGGTTTACCGATATGTAATCTGTATTGCACAATACATGATTATGTAAATGACGGACTTCATGCCTTAATACATTCTCTACTAGTCAATAAACGGGACAATCAATAAAATGAAATATTTTGTAGGTGTAGGTCTTACAAAATGAAATTATTCGTAAAAACGAAACGATAATGTAATAAGCGCTAAATGACCTAATAAAATACTAGCTTTTGCCTGCGACGTGTCTGCGTTAGATTAATTATTAATGATTTTATGTGCTTGTACATAGTAACACATATATACAGGTGGTTTGCATATAGCTACCAAAATCTGCGCGTGATAAAGATAAAGTAACATACCGACTCATTTGCCTTTACATCCCAGCTGCCATCGCTTTGCGTGCAATGTGCCCCGCCTACTGCGACTTAAGTTTAGCGATCCGGAGGGCTGTATCTATGTATTTTGAATTTCTTTATTGCAGTTAGAAAAGTCACTACAAGTCAACCTCTAGGCGGAACATTAATGTGTTTTATAGTATCCCCAACAACTTTTATTGTACACATTAAATATTATCTTGCTATAATAATTATTTACAATCGTGGCTTGTTGACATGCATGTCTTGGAATTGTATGGGAAGGCAGCAATATTTCTATAGCATGCCAGCAGCACCATTAATCGCAGACCCTGGCCTAAGTTTTTACTATGTACATGTCTTTGGTAAGAAACCTAATGGCTTATATGACAAAATACGAAGTAACAGGTTGGGAGGGCATCATATTTCACCAAGTTGATTTTAACACGCCTGTTATATTTAATAGGCTTATTATATAAGGAAGTTTTCAATTTGGTACACACAATTAGCGAAAGTTGTTAAGAAAAGTGAAATCAGTGTCAGTTTCGTGACGACAAATTAAGCATAAAATCTTTATGAAGATCGACTTTTTGCCTTGAATTATTCTGTAATATCGATTGAAGATTATAAAATGAACATCAGAAGTTTTTATCGAAATTTAATGCTTAATTATTGTCGTCACGAAACTGACGACCCGGATCCGGGTATGTCCTTAAACTACGTCCAACAATGGGCACAGCGAAGTACCATCACTGAATCTAGAGCAGCCCAACTGGGGAAGTACCTCCTCCTTACAGAAGACCACAGCCATAATAGCACTGCTACCTTTCAGGTATGTAGTGTTGTGTTCCTGATGGTGAATAAGGTTCCCAGAGCTCCAACACACTTATAGGTCGGCAACGCGCTTGTGACTCCCTTGGTGTTGCGAGTGCCCATGGTCTGCTCGTTTGCCACCTTTGTCATAAAAATAAAAAAAAACTGACATTTAACTTTGTTAAAAACTTTCACTAATTGGGTGCACTATTTTTTGATTCATGCCTTAATCCCGTCTCGCTTCTCGTATGAAATGATTTAAATTTTTTCTCATTATAGGGCTACTTAGGTCTAATTTCAATTCAGCATTCGTGATGTAATCCAAAGGACGTCCACTGCTGGACATGGAGCGGAGAAAAGCACTGAAATTTTGACCTAGATTTGGACCTGGATAAACACAAAGAGCCTTGGAAGAGTTACTGAAAACTTCATGCCACGCACATCAAAACTGTGGAATAGTTTGCCGTCAGCGGTTCCGAACCGATTCAACCTTATAAGGGTCTTTCAAGAAAAGAGCGTACTCCTATCTTAAAGGCCGGCAACGGGCTTGTGAAATTGTACTCTCTTCTTTTATGACAAAGGTGACAAATAAGCAGACGGATCTGCTGATGGTAAGCAATTACCGTCGCCCATGGGCACCGACAACGCCAGGGGACGGCGGTAATTGCTTACCATACCACGAGAGTACAATTTGGCGTAGCAAGATTTATGGGATCCCAAAAACGGCGTGCGCAATTTTTTTTGGTATATAGTAATTAAGGTTTATTAAATGTGCCTATTGTCAACATTAAATATTGAATAAAATTTTGAAAGACACTAAATCACAATAAATAACTTTAAGTGATGAACTGAATTATCAATAGAATTTTATTAGGACTTTCCATTTCAGTGCATTTAAATGAATAACACGTCGCCCACGCTTTCAAAACTAGATTAACGAAAAATATAGTTTTTAGGGTTCCGTAACCAAAGGGTAAAAAAGGACTAATTATATACGGGTATTACTAAGACTCCTTTGACATAGACAAAGGCTGGCAGTTAATGAACCGTGAAAGCTAAACCGTTGAAGTTATCACAGACGATTATATTTCTGTTGTTGCTATAACAATTACTGCAAAACTCGGAATTAAATGAATGTTTACCGGAGGTTCGCATGAAACAAACGCGGTTTTTTGCCACTCGATATTAATAACGGCATATAGTTAGTGTCTAGTTTTACGTTGGTCGTACGGAATCCTTCATGCACGAGTCCTATTGGCGGTTGGCCGGTTTTTAAAACGACTTTCTTCGGTGCTTATTTATTGAATTAGGTACTTTAAAAAAAAAGTATTTATGACAGACTTTAGAGTTCAAGGTTAAGATCATGTTCAATCATGTGGCAAAAGTCAAGTTGATTGAAAGTCAAAAGTTTTGCGTACGTTCAACTAATTTGATTTCTAGACCACTTCGAACCTTGTCACAGTGACGTTAATAAGAGATCTTTTGCGTCTTTCATATAGATTTTCACTGCGATAAGGAACGAAGTGGTCCATAAATCAAATTGGTTGACTGTACATACAATATGATTTTTCTTTTTTGTATCTTTTTTTCTCTTGACATAGTTGTCGTGGTTACCTCGTCAGGTGTTAGTGGTAACCTTCACAACACGCCACCACTCCTCTGTATTGGCCGTCCTCCTCGTACATTCATGCAGTGATGATGAGCCATTTACTGCCGCTTTTATCTGATCAGTCTCCTCATAGGTACCTCACAGGGTAGGGTAGGGCTCAATGTGTTAAGGCTTCTTAAATTTGAACACACTCTTTATGATCTCTTCGTATGTAATGGATATTTTGAATGCAATAGTAGATTATTTGACAAGGGCCTAAAGTAGGCCATAGTACCACGAGATGGTTATTTTCCCGAACGAAGTGAGGGAAAATTGTTCGAGGGGTAATATGGCGTTTAGACCCGAGTTATGCATACTAGTTTTCACTTCGATTGCGTGAAAATAAGATAAAATAATATTTCAACAATTAACAAATACAATTTTATTCACCCGCAATGAATTCTGAGTCAAAAATGTTTAATTTGGCAGTCTTTGTATTTTTTTCACTGCTTTGATACAGATAGGATATATACGCCGTGAATAAATAGCATAGACAACGTATAATTGGGGCTTCAAAGAGTTTGCCAACGATTTAAACTTTTTTTTAATGCTTGTGAAGTAGGAACTAAAAAGCACCTAATGCTTTGACAATGTGATTGCTTTTCCTCATTGGTCGATTTTAATATTGTGGTATTGTCTGATTGGTTGATACTTTATACAAAGTTTTTTTAATGATTTCACATTTTTAAATAGTCTTCGCACCAAAAAAGAATCTAGAGTTGCGATTAACTTCGATATCTGTCGTGATTGGTGGATTTAATACGATGAAGTGTTCTGGTTGGTCAATTTAAAACGTTTTGTATATCATAAATATGTATACATATTTTCCCAAGAGGCTAAATGTATTACTTTAGTCCGCCTTGGCAAGCATAATATGACACACTTTTAGAGCATGAGAAGTGAAAAATAAGATATTCGATTATTGCGTTGTTTTACTACATACATACATTTCAGCCATATGCAATCCACTGCTGGACCTAGGCCTCCCACAAATGTGACTTGTATCATCTTGGGGTTAGTTGCCATAGTCGCCACGCTTGGCAGGCGGGTTGGTGACAGCAGTAGCTGTAGATTGGGTCGCTGCTGCCCGTCCGTGGGAATTTTTCCTTTTGTCGCCTCTTACGCGGGAAGAGATGGGGTGGTGCTATTCTAGTCATCCGTCATCACACGGCAAACGTGTTTGACTACAATAAAATTGAATTACAACCGATTTAAATTAGTTTTTCGATTTCTCTAGAGCGATATAACTTTTTTTTGTTTTGGATAACATGGTGAGTTTTTACCAAATAATCATATTCGTATAAAAGTTTTATTATAATTCAGAAAAAAATGGAATGCGAAACGAAATTACAGCAACTAAAAATGGATGAATCCTTTGTTCGTGAAATTAAATTCGATGACAAGTTTGTCGGTAAAATTATTGGATACCCTTTACAATATATAACCACATTTTTATATACACATTCTAATTGTTCAAAATAATTATCGTATTTCGTATTCTGATGAGAAAGCCTAGGTACTGCAGTGCGTACCTGATTTTTTTGCACTACTTAGACCTAGGGTAGCTTCTTTCTGGGAAACTATGAGAGGCTCTAAGAACACGAGCTTTTAATGAAAATTCTCACAGTCATGTTTTAGGCTTTGACTTTCGGTGCATCAGAACTGGAACCCGAAATAATAATAGATTACTAAACGGCCTTAACGTATTATTAATCTATTTCTGTTCGCATTATTTGTAATTATTGTAATTTAAGCTAGTTTTAAACTTATATGAGTCGTTTGCCTGCAATATAAAATTTTAATTATGCAGAAACGTCTGCTAGCGAATATCTTTGATATTTAAATCGAAAGAAAAATAGAAAAAATTGACTTGCAGTGGGACTCGAACCCACAACCACTGGATCACTAGCCCAGTGCACTACCAATTGTGCTATACGAGTACCGCTTAGACTTGTCATTTTTTTTCCATTTATCCCTCGTCGTATACGTCATCATGGGTGACGTGTAGACACATCTACCGTCAGCGTATTAAACACTTAACGGCATCGAAATCTCAATTTTCATTGAAACTTCATCGATAACAATGTGCTACCCCTTTCTAAATTATTTTTTATAACGCAGAAACGTCAGCTAGCGAATATGTTCGATATTTAAATCGAAAGAAAAATATGTATTTTTTTAATTTTAATATTATTATTTTACTTATGACAAGTTTCACTTCAAAAACTCCAATTAATTACACGTTGAGTTGCTTAATTTCAGCTGTCCGGGTGTTTTTTGTTTACTGAGAAGGCTATGTAAATTATCCTCAAGAACTCAATTATGTAAATGAGTGCGTGACCGCCATAACATTTCGGAAAAAATGTTACTATAAAATAGTATCATTCCTGACACGGTGACAGTAAAACAAGGAAATTTGGAGAGTTTTCGTCAAAAAGATACTAAAAAGCTGTAAGTTCTTTTATAATTTTCCGTATCGACATTTTAATTTTTAAACATGTTTTTTTGTGTAACTAGCTAGTTTGCTTTAGGTAAACATAGTCGTGTACAACTTTGAATGTAAAGTATTTGATTGAGCTTTATATACTGGCTTGTTTATTCCCTCTCTCTGCAAAACGCTAGTGCTAGACCAAATAAAAATATATTCTGACCTTTACCTGTACTATAAAAACTTTTCTCATAAACTTTGCACAATTTTTTTTCACTAGTAAAAGAAGCCAAATTGAAGTAGCTAAAATATTTTTGAAGCAAATCTCAGAACGGACAAAAGTCTAATTTGTGATTTGCAGAGAAGATTTCAATTTGACGCAATTTGTGAATGACTTCTTTAGGGGTTAACCTTGACTGCTTTAGAAGTTATAAATGAAAATTATATACATATATATACATCGGCCAATGAACTTTTATCTTGTTGTTGTGTATTTCTACTAATATGCCTAGTAGATGGAGTTCAACTGCAGCAACAAATGTGTTTTGTGAATTTTAATGCAATGTTACTCATATAAACAGGTCTTAAAAACAGCTGTCAAGTGGCTCTTTACTGTAGCAATGATGATACGGTGAAGTTGGTTTACCAAAATTATCTATGCATTTCTCGCGGATACGACTAACTGACTCAGCTTTGTTTTTTCAGTTGCTAGGATATTCCAGCTGTGATTTGACACTTGCTGCAACCAACGTCGCGACGTCGAAACTCAAGGTAAAATATATTTTAATTCACGATAGACCCGTTTTTCTTTTAATGAACATGTATATATTTTTATACAAGATTGACCAGCGTTTGACTACAATCACAACTGATGGAAAGAAAACACGAAAACTTTAAATTTTCTAATCTATGTTCTGCTTGGAGTTTCTCGCGTGATCGAATAATAAATAAGGAAATCGCAGAAGAACTAAAGCCCGACATAGCTCAAAGAATTAAGTGACAATAGGCAGGGCGCAGTGCACGAAGCCTCTATGATAAATGGGGAAGAAAGGTTCTTAAGTGGCGGACACGTACCAGAAAATTTAGCGTTGGGTTGTCCCTAATAAGGTGGACGGACGATCTGGTCAAGGTTGCTAGAAATTGCTAGACCGTTACGGCTCGGCCACGATATTGCGCGAATTGCACGGAAAAAGTGTTATCTGTTCATTGCGTGTGATCCCAATTAACCGCAGTGTATTGCGCGTCTTGACCGCGCAACGAACAGACAAAACGCTTGCCGCGCCGCAAGTCGCGCATTGTCGTGGCCGGGCCGTTAGAGAGAATTGTGGAAATAAGTGGTAAAAATCTCTGTCCAGAAGTTGACATCGTTTGACTGACGATGACTGCTGATATAAATAATTTAATTATCATAGTGAAAACTATTATGGATGGAAAAAGGCTGCATTTATATCGTAAATTCCATTAAATTCGAGGTGGTCTATTACTTTTTCATATTTTTCATATGCATATATGTATATAAATCATTTCAGTCAGTAGCGGCAACCACAAAATATTTCTGTATTAAGGTACAAATCCGTAAAATCACAAATTAAAGACGAATTTAAATGTAAATTAACAGTTGACTACAAAATTAATATTCTGTTGATGAGACCAAATATAGCAGCATAATGCTGACTTCTATACTTCGTTTACCTTCCAACAAAATTACCAATGCCTTTTACGCATTATCGCCGAACTATGTTCGCTCCAAACATACCAGACGCAATGCATACATACATTTCAGCTGTATGCAGTCCACTGCTGGACATAAGCCTCCCACAAATATGACTTATATCATCTTGGGGGTAGTTGCTCACTTGCAGGCTGAACTTAAATAATGTGGTTAGTAGGGCTGAATGAAAAGGTTTTACCAACACACTTCCTAACTATCAGCCACGTAAGTCCACTGCCTAGCCGGACATAGGCCTCTCCCACAGACCACCACAGAGAGCGATCTCTGAGCGTGGGAGGTTCAATATCGTAATCGCCTAGCCAAGCAAGAGGCTTTTAGTTAATTATCTTTATTACAAACACACTTTGACTCCTATTTTTGACCATTTGCACTTTTATTTGACGCAATTGGTCCGATACAGACATTTGGTCCTCAGAAAAAACAAAAATCATTGACACCATTAAAAAAAAAATAAGTAGCCAACTGTAACAGTGCGTGTTAAAAGCATAGGAAAATAAGAATTAACGAAGTTTAGTTCATAAACTGCACTTCCGAGGCTATGGTTTCATTCCAGCCATCGCGTGTTCGGATAAAACAAATTACTAGCTCAACTATGAGCTAACGAGCTCGCGGTCAAGTTCAGGGCCTCTATTCTGTACTTTTTAATTTGCAAATCGTTTTTATTAAATATTGTCGCAATTCCAATGACATTACTCTTAAATTAACGCCACAGATGTTGGACATTCCATTTGCATGACGATAATATCGCCTGATACTGACAGTAATATGCCTACACACCAAGTTTACCTCTGCAAGTTTTTTTTTGTTTTCGAAGTACCTACAAATGTAATAGCAATCGTTAAATGTTGTCACATTATATTATGCGCATATTTCACCTACAACTAGGTTTTTGTTTAACAGGTGAGAGACTGGTGCGGGCTGAAATAGCACTGTGCTGACGACCAGAAAGTGAATCTCATCAGAAATTATAGCATATTGGATTGCTAAACTTAAGGGGCAGTGGGCGAGCCACATTGCACTTAGAACAGATGGTTATTGGGGAGGAAAGGTTCTTGAGTGGCGACCACATATCGGAAAGCGCAACGTTGGCAGACCCCCACAGGGTTGACTGACAACTTGGTAAAGGTTGGTAAAGGCGAAAGCGGTCACTAGGCTTTGTGGGAGGCCTATCGCCTTCCTTCTGATGATATGATGATGGAGATGATATGGATTGGTGAGGCCAGGTTAATAGTTAATTTCGTTGATTCAGTAAAACTTAAACCGACATTCTGTGCGTATTAGATACAATCGGCAGTTGAATCCAAAAGTTGTCATACTTAAATACTAGCTATGTGAGCTAGTGTTACCCGCGCTTTATTAGGGAAAAAACGTAGCCTATGTATTAGGGAGTTTTCAAAATTTGGTACACCCAATTAGCGAAAAATGTTAAAAAAAGTTAAATCACTGTCAGTTTCGTGACGACAATTAAGCGTTAAATCTTTATGAACATCGACTTTTTGCCCTTTATTATGTTGTAATATCGAGTGAAGTTTATAAAACGAACATCAAAACCAAGTTTTTATCGATATTTAATGCTTAATTGTCGTCACGAAACTGACCATTATTTAACTTTTCTTAACAACTTTCACTAATTGGGTGCACATTTTTTTGAAAACGCCCATTAACTCAGGGTGTCAGCTAACTCCATTCAATTTTTTTATTATAATCGCTCCAAACGTGTAGACGTGAAGAAGTAACAAACATACACACTCACAAACTTTCGCTTTTATAATAGTAGTGTAGATATATTAACGCATTAGCTGATAACGTCGACTGGCGGGGTAGTTGGCGACGCATAACTGTCGCACAGTTACTGCTGAACATGGGTCTCCTCCGTATACTGCTATAAGCAGCATGGGGGTCTAATGCCATAGTCGTCACGCTTGGCAGGCGGGTTGGCGATCGGAGTATACCCTCTAAGGGACGCCGCTGACCCGTCCTCCCGGTGGTGTTTGAAGGCAGTTTAGGGACAATATCCATAGTCCAGGGTATATAATAGATATATCTTCATATACATATATTATATCTATTTATACAACAGCAAAATGAAAGTGTCTAAAAATACACCATTCAGATTCAAAGGCCACTCGCCTTGTAATTATTTTACCTGCTTCTCTCTGACTTAAATTTTGCAGAAGATTCGCCCAAATGACTTTTTAGTATACCGTAAGAAGTTCCGAAAACGATGTAATGACAATATTTTTTTTTTACTTCCATTGATTTATTTATTTACACAATAAGCACTTATTGTTTCATTTGAGGTGTACATTAAAAAGTATTTTATTTTATAAGATTATTTAAGTTTATTATTTAGGTTTAAGGGTCCGCCGAAAATCAGCGTCGCTGCACTGCGTGCGCGACACATGCCCTTTTTGAAACAACATAAATATGTATTGTCAAATGTTTAGTTATAACTCCCTGTTATGTTGGTTCAAATAAATGTAATTTCTTTCTTTCTTTCTTTCTTTCATTAATTCACTTACAGCTAAACCTGGCGTGCGTTTTATGTGTTATTCTATTATACATTATATTAAAAACAATAATTATACATGACTCAGACTATACAATTGAATGGCATTGAAACAATGTCAATAACAAAAATACTATGACAAAGTTAACTATACTCGATGAAAGAGGACTATGTCTTATATTATAACAAAAAAAACGAAAATGTAGGAGTAGGAAATCTTTCTTTCTAGGGCGTTTGAGTTTACAAATATATTATGTATTTTAAGTCAGATTTCTGATTACACAAAATATGATTCTTTTAATATATCTTCACGGTTTGAATAAGACTTGTCAGACTAGTTTTCATCTTAAACGTTAACCTTAATAAGTAATAAGTTAATAGGTAAATACCTACTCCGTTTATTTGTGGCTGGTCAAAAATAAACAAAACCTTTATAAGATGCGAGCAAAACAACTATTTTCGCATCCGAATTTCGCAATGGAAAAGAACCGTCGCTTTCTAAACCGGACTCAAGCTTGACTGGTTCTTTAATTTCAATCCCGGCCTCTATTACGTGAGGGGTATTCGGACAATTTTTCACTCGCCAGCGCTCCCGACCTCCGGAGAGAACGAAGCGATGCCGAGAAACGACATTTTACCATTTAGATTTCCTCGGCACACGGCAGAAATGTATATACTACACTAACAATGTAACTGTAATTGTTTAAGATAATTAATAAATAATCCGGTTTTACCCACGACATGTTTTGGAGAGCATAGAAGTCCAGTTACAAGCACTAAGAGTGCTGAGCCGAGTCCGATAGAGAGGTCACGTGAGCGACTATATAAAATTGAGTGAAGCTGTTAATTGAATACTATAATTAGTATATTTTTGTTACCCGTGGTTATTACTGTAATACCTGTGCAAAATTGTACACTATAGTATTTCCCGTTATATATAGCTTATTAGGGAACCATTAAGTACTCTATTTAAAAAAATATAACTATAATCCAAAGAATTCATCCGGGTATTGGTATTATACTGTGACCAGAATCCGTCACAGCCCAGAAAGTCTACCATGGTTGAAATTTTATCGTCTATCGCGCTATCCTTCACTTTCGCACTCACATACTTGTTAGAGCGTGACAGATATTGTGACAAGTGATAAAAACCCGACCATATTAGGCTAGCAGGTAGCAGCATTGCTTTAGAGTGATGGAACACCAATTCGCCTGCCAAGCTAAGCGATTATGGCATTCAACCGTGAGAAGATCTGTGGGGAATGCCTACGATGTCCCGCAGAAGACGTTTGTGGCCGACATGTATTCGACGTGATTCTGGTGCTCAGCTAATGACATCGTTCCATAGACACCATTACACATAAGTCTTTGTATTTTCCGTGACAGGCAATTAATTAGGTGATTATATATCACTTTCGTTAATATCGATCCTTAAAATAAGTCTATAACTTAAATAACGACTTGGCAGCCCAAGACGGGTTCTCATAATTTATCTCCAAGATTCCCTTGAAGTGGTCTCCATATTCATGACTGTAACTGCGCCAGACTTAGCTAATTAAATTTACATTTGTCAAACGCTTCTTGCCATCGAGTCTGACGCTGGAGACGATCCAAAATCTTCCGCTCCAGTTGAGATGTCCACCTATTCATTCCTTGGTTCAATCAGGAAATTTTCGCTTTGTGAGAATTAGTTAGGTGCCTGGGAGAATCCAATTTTTGGTTTAATACTTTCTTAATAGCCAGGAGATAATATCGTATCATCAGTTTGGTTAGAGGAAATCTTGCCCATATTATATTAATATGACTGGTAGATGATTTAACATAGAAAAAACTTCTGATGTGAAAGAAAAGATTAGATTTTTCCTGAATTGATTAAATACTGTTGGGTGCAGTGTGGGGCCTGCTAAGAATACCACCTACCTGCGGGTATCGTAAGAGAAAACAAAAACTTAATCAACAACTTCAGTGATTGCCAACCTGCCTGTTAAGTGTGGCGACTAAGGCAACTCCACCCCCAAGACAATACAAGTCATATTTGGAAGACCTATGTCCAACAGTGAACTTATTCCAGCTGAAATGATGGTGATAAAACAAAAATCGTGAAGATTATAAAACTGTTCATGATTTCGAACAATTTTTACTTTAGGTTCAATTTTCTTAAATAAAATAAGAATTAAGCTGTTCCATAAAAAGGTCAAGTACATATAACGACACATACGTTGACGATAACGTATGAGAAAATTGTTTTTTTTTTTTTTTTACAATTTACTATGTTAATCCCATAGTAAAAGTTGTCGAAAATCATGAGCAGATGTCGGTTTGATAATCTTGTATCACGTTTTTTGTAATTCTCTGTAGGTATAACATTATAAGTTATAACAAATAAATCCTAATGCCAAATAGCGAGAATACGAGTAAATCAATGATGCCTGGTATGTCAGATTTTCCAAGAAAGCGCCAAAGGGATGCGGATGGCAAATGACTTAGATTTTGCTGTTTACCCTTTATGGGCATAAGGGTGACAATTACGCAAAACTGAACCCTATCACGTTGATATAAAGTTCAACTTATGGCGGGAAATATATTCCCTACGAGTTATAAAGGCTTAACAAAAGTAGCATGACGTCTAAGTATAGGTATGTGCGCAGATGGAGAAATAATTTCATTTTAATTTCGTTGGTAATTAAATTTTTCAACACCAGACTGTCAATTAAATTTCACCGTGCTGCGTCTCATATTGAAATTATAAGCGCATTATTTACATTGTAATACACTAACGTTACCTAATCCTCAATACAATGCACACAAATTGAAATATCCTATTACACATTCTACGCGGATATAGGTGTATAACTGTATACAGTCTGATAGCTGTATCTGGAGACGTGAGTGGAATTATCTACACACACACCTACATAAACAGTGAACAATAATGCTTATAAAGCATAATGGAAAATTTCACTACCTAATGTGCTTAAGGTGCCGCCTAATAAATAAATAATAAATAAATAAATATTTCTGGACAATCTTACACAAATCGACCAAGTCCTTCGGTAAGCTCAGTAAGACTTGTGTTGTAGGTACAAGACGACAATATATATTATAGATAGATACATATAAATACTTAAATACATAGAAAACACCCATGACTCAGGAACAAATATCTGTGCTCATCACACAAATAAATACCCTGATTGGGATTCGAACCCAGGACCATCGGCTTCATAGGCAGGGTCACTACCCACTAGGCCAGACCGGTCGTCTATATAATAGGCATTATTATATCGTAAGCAGACGATCAAATATTGGGTTTTAAAGCATTATTAATAGTATTTCTATATGTATTTGCCGTACACGGAACAATGGTGTTCCGGATATTTGGGAAGCGTACGCGGAGCCCGATCGAGCTAACGCGCAGAGGCCCTTTTGACAATTTAATGACATGTAAGGAGTAAACTAAGTGGATGTTGCCCCTGTCCGTGTCATGAGACGCACACAGAGACAGCACGCGCCATGTTGTAAGGACTATTGAGTTTTAATGGAATCTAAAATGTACTAGGCTATTGGGTGGAAAGGATGATGCTGATCTAAGCCCACGCGGCCAACGGACAAGAGGGAAACGATCTTAGGGTCCGTCGAAGCCGTGTAACAGCTACTGCTACGCTAACTCAGAGTTAAGCATTGTCAAATATATAGACTTAACCGGTGAACCTTGGGTTAATTGGCCAACCCAGAGGTACCTACCCAAGTGGGCCTAAGCCTTTATTCAAAAACGCTATACTGATATTTCTATTCACGTGTTTTAAAAACACTGCTCTAGAAATATTAGGATAATATAACATAAAATAAATAATTACAAGGAGTTTACTTGTAATAACTTCCTTGCCTACATTGTTTCCAGAGATAAACCTTTTTCCAAAATGGCTGCTTTTTGGCCTCAAAAAATATGGCATGCATATCTTCTCTGTGTCAGAGGTTGACAATTAAAAAAAAAATTACGTACTATCTCAATCGTAACCTTATCAAAAACTGAACTTTATTCAGCAATTAAAACGGGCTCAGCTTTGCGGATCGGGCCAATCTGGTCGGCCAACTTTTAATAACTCCGTTATGCCTCAGGTAAGGTGACAACTTTTAATTAAATCATGTAATACTTCCGACTTCCCTGTTTTAGGAATCCTTATCTGGGAGTTTAATGAGAAAGTAAAGACTTTATTGAATGTGTATTGTTAGTAAGCCTCTGACGCTCGCGTCCAAAGTGCACGTGGAGCTGACGATACTCAACTCTGGGGGCCGAGTTGTTATGTTAGTAGGCCACTGACGGCGGGCATGCCTCGCGTCCAAGGCGCACGTGGAGCTGACGATACTCAATTCTGGCGGCCGAGTTTTGAGCAACGAGTACTCACGATACTCAACTCTGGGGGCCAAGTTTTGAGCACCGAGTACTCACGATACTCAACTCTGGCGGCCGAGTTTTGAGCACCGAGTACTCACGATACTCAACTCTGGGGGCCGAGTTTTGAGCACCGAGTACTCACGATACTCAACTCTGGGGGCCGAGTTTTGAGCACCGAGTACTCACGATACTCAACTCTGGGGGCCGAGTTTTGAGCACCAAGTACTCACGATACTCAACTCTGGGGGCCGAGTTTTGAGCACCGAGTACTCACGATACTCAACTCTGGCGGCCGAGTTTTGAGCACCGAGTACTCACGATACTCAACTCTGGGGGCCGAGTTTTGAGCACCGAGTACTCACGATACTCAACCCTGGGGGCCGAGGTTTGAGCGCCGAGTGCTCGAATCATGACATTATAACCTCTGCCAGAAACGAAGGAATGCTATATTAGGAACATGAATGATAGAAATGAATAATCGTGGATATTGAAACTATACATTTCGTGGAAATATAATGGTAACTATTTTCTTTCTCAAAGTTTTTTTTTTTATTCGAGTGCACGACTCTCTAAAATCGCCCCTTTGTCCTGTTTTGATCACCTTAAATGACATTTTTGGTATTCTCATTATTTTAGATAATGTTGATTTTACATACATTTTTATATTTTTTATGTTTTGTTAAGAAATAAAGTTCTGTATATAATATGATTTACTAAAATTACATTAAAATGAGAGAAGTTACATATTTGAAAATAGATAATTTGAATCAGTAGATAAGTTAAAACACTATTTCGCTCATCATTCGTTAATATAGTGCGTCGTTTACTATTTACATTATTTGGTTGTCTATTGATCATCGACGTCTCATAATTTTCCCTCGTTTTATTAAAGAAATATATGTCAGTATTATAATTTGATTTACTAACGTTACATAAAAATGAGAGAAGTTATATCAGCTTTATCTAGTTTATATCACACCGACAACTAAAACAAATATTCACGATAGTACGAGTTAATTACAATATGCAGCAGAATTTTTTTCCAGAAAAGCAACAAAAGCTAACCTAAACTAACCTATATTTATCTTTATTTGATTAAATCCATGCAAAATTAAGTAAATATATCGCCCCTGCTCTAGTATCTACACTCATTTAAAAGCATACTACATTTTTTATAAAAACATATAAACTCTTATCTTCATTTCTTTCAGAATAACATTAAATATTATTTGTCACAGAAAATATGTCAGTGGCATTAGCCTTGTTTTCTTTTAGAAAACTTTTGTTGGCTTGGCAGAAAGTTTAGGCCCGTAGCATAACAATAAAAAAATAATATTGGTTCCGTAATAGTAATAAAGTTAAGTGTCCTAGCACAATACAAAACAAACAATAACTTATTTGCAGAAATAGGACAAAGTAAAATGGTATTGTAACATCTGGTGCCGGCTATACGCGGGTGTTCTAATAGGCAACAAAGAGCAGCAGCGTCAATCAAAATTCAATCAACAGCTCAGGTCGCCAACCCGCTTCTCAAGCGTGGTGACTATGGCAACTTCCTCCAGGCGTATGTCCAGCAGTGGCCGGCTGAAATATACCCACAACACATGCCTTCTTGAGGTTACCGTGGGTAATTTGTTCTGGAATTTTTATTATTAAATTTATTAAATGTATCACTTTTTCGACTGTATTGAACAGTACGCAGATATTTTGACATGTAGTAGATACATTGACGTGAAATATTAGCAATAATACAGATCAGGGTAACTAAGTGTTCCTGGGTACACTGTACTGCGCTAGAGATTGCTCCCTGAGGTCTTATCTAGATCTAAACTAATTTATCTAGATTAATTTTGAATTCAGCACAAACGTCAAATTAATTTAAATTCCGTAATGTCATAAAAACATGTCAAAAATAAAATCATAAAAAAAAACACTTTGCAAAATTATCAATTCACAATTACAATCAATATAACACAAACCAATATAACACAAACCAATATAACACAAAGCAAAATAAGTCAAATAACCAATATACAAACTCATTTAAATAACCTGTATATACCTAACCTATCTATAACGACCATACGAAATAATCTTTATTTGAAATAAAAGAGAACCATATTGTTTAGAATATGGTGGAGAAATTCGCTGCCATCTAGTGTGTCTCTGTAGCTTTTTTTTTTTTATGACATAAGGTGGCAAACGAGCAGAGGGATTGCCTGGTGGTAAGGATTACCGTCGCCCATGGGCACCCGCAACACCAGAGGAGTCACAAGCGCGTTGCCGACCTTTGAAGGGGGTTGGAGCTCTGGGAACCTTACTCACCATCAGGAACACAACACTACATACCTTTTCAGGTATGTAGTGCTATTATGGCTGTGGTCTTCTGTAAGGAGGAGGTACTTCCCCAGTTGGGCTTCTCCAGACTCGAGCGTGATGATACTTTGCTGCGCCCTACCTCTCATTGTTGGACGTAGTTTAAGGACATACCCGGGTCCAAAAAAGCTCGGTTGGTAGAGCGATACGCATGTATCCCAGAGTCGCGAGTTCTTGTTTCGCCCGAGGTTGGTAATTCTTCCATTTTTCCTTTATTTCTAAGAATTAGTTTTTGCCAATTTATTCTAGCTTTACCTATCTTTTTCCTTTCATTAATTTAGCTTAATAATTTATTTATATGTTTATTTTAAACGTATCTTATCTTATGTTATGGGGACCCTTTCGGATACACTTCGACCCATTGGGATCTTTTGTGTAGTTGTCCCCCGAATTGGTTTAATTTAATTGATTTCTCCTACTTGACTTAAAACGCAACAAATGAAGTGCCTGATCTTAATGAAAACAATTTAGCAAACCAAACGGTTTCAGAAATCTCGGGGCAGGAAAAGGCCCATCGAGCTGGCTCAATAACTAACACAATGAAACAGCCGTCACAAAGCAACCCTGAAAACTAATTTCCCGAGCGATATTTATGTTCTATACAAACAAACATAAATCAGTAACGTTATAGGAACAAAGTTGAAAAGTTAAGCGGATAGAAGAGTCTTTTACTTATATACAAACAAAAACATTTAAGCGTCGGTGAGGACTTTATAAGCATTTCGTTTGACTGCGAGTATTTGCTGAGTTAAAGCGCTTTTCTGTGCCAGTTTGTAATGTAAATGAAGTTCCTCTATTTTTGTATGTCTTTTCCGTACACGGAACAATGGTGTTCTGGACAGGGGAGGCGTATGCGGAGCCGGATCGAGCTAATGCGCAGAGACCCTTTCGACAATTTAATGATATTATGTAAGGGGTACACTAAGTGGATGTTGCTCCTGTCCGTGTCATGGGACGCGCACAGAGACAGCACCCGCCATGGTGTAAGGACTGATATGTTTTAACGCATTCACTGCCACCAACGCACATGTGCGTTCATTTCTATACATTTTTGGAGGGGGTGGCAGCGAATGTGTTAATGAAATCTAAAATGTACTAGACTAGGCTATTTGGTGGAATCAATGAACTAGCTACTGGGCTATCGGATTAAAAACCGGACCGCTGCCTAATAAAAACCATTATATTAAACAGAGTCAAATGAACACAATATTTAAGATAAGTTATTACATAACAGCATGCATTTATGGGTCTTATGAGAAGGTCACCCGAAAGGCTATGGAGAGGGTTATGCTAGGAGTGTATCTGCGCATTAGAAATGATGTTATTCGCAGCAGAACTAAACTAACCGATATAGCTTCCCGGATCGCTAATCTTATCCAGACACATTACACGTATATATACGATGGGCGTAAAGGTTCTCGAGTGGCGATCACAAACCGGGAGATGCAGCGTGGGGCAGATTCCCCACAAGGTGGACCAACGACGTGATAAAAATCGCGGGAATCGCGGTGGCGCAAAACCGGTTACTGTGGGTTTCTTTGGGGGAGGCCTATGTCCAGCAGTGGACGTCCTTCGGCTGATGATGATTGCCTTTGGGATGGGACTGCCATGTATTAACTGGCCGCTTTGGATTCAATAGAGCACACAGCTCGCGGACTCTTTGCCGATCCTGACTGACTTGGTGAGTGTAAGGTTATAGAGTCTTGAGCATAGTCGCAGGGTTGCAAGTTGGCTGTTTGTTTTACAGGATACATTTTGGAGTGTGCACAGGAATTGCATAATTTAATTCTGACATCTTCGTTCCACCACTGGACGTCCAGGCTAGGCGAGCAGTGAATATTCCATTAATTTGCACGAAGCGATTCGCATCTATCTTCCTTATGCGGACTGCTAAGGAATGAACTTCGTTTTTTTCAAAATTATTTTTTTATTATGCAGAAACGTCTGCTAGCGAATATCTTCGATATTTAAATCGAAAGAAAAATATAAAAATTACGATGACCAAGGATAAGATTGAAAAAATCGAGAGGTCTAAGCGGTACTCGGATAGCACAATTGGTGCACTGGGCTAGTGATCCAGTGGTTGTGGGTTCGAGTCCCGCTTCGAGTCAATTTTTTCTATTTTCTTTCGATTTAAATATCGAAGATATTCGCTTTTTTCATCTGTATTTCCGGAAAGATATTTTGGGTTTTTTCGAGGCAAGAATAGGCAGCCTGTTCAAGGCTGTTACTGAACTAGCATGCTACGCCCTCGACCTTTTCCTGTGAAAAAGTTATCAGATCCCAGAAAGAGCTAAAGCTCTTAAGCCGTCTGGACTACATGGCAATATAGTGACAATATCAAACTTAATACCCGTTGTAGGCCAGACGGTCAGGCGGACTAATTTACTGTAGGAAATTACGTCACAGTTCTTCAATGTACTGCCATGCAATAGATCTATAAAAGGGTTAACCATTTTTAGTCAATTCAGCCACCAAAGTTTAGTTAATTCAGCGATTAGGGACTTGTCTTTTGCTGGGATCTGATAACTATTTTACAACGAAAATGTTATTAGTTTGTGAGTCTTGGCCGCCATTTTACATGAATTGGTTTAGTAGGATACATCTTATTTACAAATGAGTGTTGTAAAATTACATACAAAGTGTCTGATTTTTAATAGTTCATAATTTTATGAGAGGTAGGGCACAGCGATGACCATGACGCTTGAATCTGGGGCAGCCCAACTGGGGAAGTACCTCCTCCTTACAGAAGACCACAGCCATAATAGCACTGCTACCTTTCAGGTATGTAGTGCTGTGTTCCTGATGGTGAGTAAGGTTCCCAGAGCTCCAACCCCCCTTAAAGGCTGGCAACGCGCTTGTGACTCATCTGGTGTTGCGGGTGCCTATGGGCGACGGTAATTGCTTACCACCAGGCAATCTGTCTGCTCGTTTGCCGCCTATGTCATAAAAAAAAAGTTGCGATGGTACACGTTAACACAAAATTCGGAGACATTAAATATCGAATATCATCGTATGACGAATATAAAGTGTTGAAAATGTCTTTCAAGACTTTGTCATCTTCAAGTTTTGGAACGTGATTAAATTAACTTATTTTTTGTACCAGAAGAATTAAGTGCCCGAATATCATCCCTAATGAACTTTGCCACAGAGTAAAATACCCAACTTTACCGCTACTGAGTTCAGGAAACTTTAGCAATCAGACTCAACTAATACGAGTAATACGAGTGTTACTTATATTTAATAGTAACAAGTGGATAAAAACGTTTCTGAAACGTTTACCTTGTATGATAATACAAATAATAAACTCCTTAGCTTTACACTATTTTTATTTCATCCATTAAATAAAATAAGTAATAAGTTCTACACTAGGCCCTAATATATTATTATTATTACGAGTATATGTCTTTTTTGTACACATGTAATTGTCGTTCGAGTCTAAACGAAATTTTATTATGTATTATTTAGGAAAAACATAATATTATGTTGATTTTAAACTTTACTTTATTTTGGACAGCAACATATTTATTAAATAAACAAGAACTCTAACATAAACAAAAATCGTAATAAACAATCAATATCACATTATTACACATGTATATACTCCAAGCCAAATGTCAAATTTTACGGAAATATAAAACATGGTGTTTGTTAAAAAAAAAAAATAAGTACTCGGCTAAATAACAACCTGATTTTTATTTAAAGCCAAACTACAATTCATTTAAACCACCTAAAGATACCTCACACTTTAGGGCTAAACAAAAAAAAAAAAAATCCTCGCACTTCAAATTTAAAGAAGGTACCATCCCATTTTTTCCATTTCTTATTTTACTACACTGCGTGATTAATTTACATATTCATACCTAATTACAGTTTTCTAGGAACAATCACTGAGCGTAGCCGGGACAGACAGAAGTCAACTATAAGAGTTCCTAGTTGACTACCGAATCCTAAAGGCACCGGGGACCAATTCAAATACGAATGACTACCCTAAAAATATATGCCCGTTTATTTCTCGGGACTGCCACAAATCATTCGCCATATTTATCTTCAACACCATTCGGATGCAATATCCACGCCACGGCCTTTCGAGCATCGTGTTTAAACACAAAATAGTCGTTAAGAGGGAAAAAACAGCCATAAAACATGGCTGCCGCACTAACGTCCCCAATCCATCATACTTGAATAGACTAGAAAGGGTCTACCGGGAAATTGCCACGTGTGTAGGTACTACTTTTTTAACTTCCGGTATTTCCATATTTTGGAAAGTATCAAAGTACAACAAAGCTGACTCGCCTATATTTTTATCTCATTTACGTCTATATCGTTTTATCGCGGCGCTTTTGATATAGGTTATTGAAGTTTGGGGTATTTAATGTCATCTCATTCAAGAATCTAATTTTGTATGCCAAACGTATACTACTAGGTTTTTAAATCGAAAGAAAGATAGAAAAATTTGACTCGCAGCGGGACTCGAACCCACAACCACTGGATCACTAGCCCAGTGCACTTCCAATTGTGCTATACGAGTACCGCTGAGACTTGTCGAATTTTTCTATCTATCCTCGTCGTATACGTCATCATGGGTGACGTGTAAACACATCTACCGCCAGCGTATTGAACACTAAACGGCATCGAAGTCTCAATTCATATTGAGAATTCATCGATAAAAATGTGCTACCCCTTTCTAAATTATTTTTTATTATGCAGAAACGTCTGCTAGCGAATATCTTCGATATTTAAATCGAAAGAAAAATAGAAAAATTTGACTCGCAGCGGGACTCGAACCCACAACCACTGGATCACTAGCCCAGTGCACTTCCAATTGTGCTATACGAGTACCGCTGAGACTTGTCGAATTTTTCTATCTATCCCTCGTCGTATACGTCATCATGGGTTTCTATTTTTCTTTCGATTTAAATATCGAAGATATTCGCTAGCAGACGTTTCTGCATAATAAAAAATAATTTAGAAAGGGGTAGCACATTGTTATCGATGAATTCTCAATATGAATTGAGACTTCGATGCCGTTTAGTGTTCAATACGCTGGCGGTAGATGTGTTTACACGTCACCCATGATGACGTATACGACGAGGGATAGATAGAAAAATTCGACAAGTGGTTGATCCAGTGGTTGTGGGTTCGAGTCCCGCTGCGAGTCAAATTTTTCTATTTTTCTTTCGATTTAAATATCGAAGATATTCGCTAGCAGACGTTTCTGCATAATAAAAATAATTGAGTATACTACTAGGTTCTACTATGTGAGTAGATAAAATTCAAACGGTAACAGCTACATACGTTTCAAGAGACAATTAAATCTTAGGCTTGAAAGCTGTCTTACAAGCAAACTGGAAAGATAAAAAATAGTTAAACCAAAAAAGCCTTATATATGTTAGTAAAAAATATTACAAGAACTAAAACCCCTCGCTGCTCGAAGGTAAAGGCATTCTTTAGTGATTTCCAAGCGGTGACTGAATATATATAGACGCAGCTCTCCATACAAAAATGCCTCCCAAAATTGACCCCAGGCACGCTGACACTGACAGCGATCCCCTCTTCGTAAATATGTCAGAGTAGGTTGGAGTTTATCCAATAGACGATTTCGCGCTATTAAAAAAAAGTTGTGATTGGTTAATAAAAGTTTTAAGCGTCAAACCTCATGCGCGGCGTTACAATATTATGGCGTTGTCAAACTTACAGGGATGATACTAACCGAGATGGAACCAATTTATATATAAGTATTATTCTGACACAATTCTGCTATTAAGATTACTTTTGTCCATACTTTATAAGAAGGTATAGTGATGACGTATTGGAGAACACTCCCACAAATCTTTCTCCAGTAAGTACCACGGGATAATGTGGCTCTCGAATATCGGAGGTGAATTTTCGTAAGTTTTTGGGTGACTAAGTCCCGTTTATCGTTATACTCAAAAGTTGAAACATTATACAGTATGTGTAGTGCATATGTATTTTGGAATAATCGTAATAGTGTGAGTACAGTCAAGGACTTTAATTTCCAACGTAGGTGGGCTAGGTTCAATATCCTATAGCAAACTGTCACCATAAGAGCAAGCTAGAATAAGAGGTTACTTTGACATATAGCACGCATTGTTTTGTTTACTAGGCAACAGATTAACAACATCGACGTGGAGTACTTAACTTTGGGACGTCAAGACACTTTGCCAACAATAGACGACTACCAAGTCTATATTCATATTTTTCGTTCTTGCAATATTCAAACGATAGTGACATAAATAACGAAATTTCGCTCATCCACGTTCGCAGTAGACAGAGTCGTAAAGAACTCGCGAAGAACTCGAAGAAGCTGACACGCTTTCAGAATTAGAAAAGAAAATGGTAACTTTTCACAAAGAGGTTAATTGTAATATGCAATGACAGATAATAAGTATTGCAATCCTATTACTGATATACAATTTTCGACCTTAAGGCATCGCGACTGTCTAATGACATTTCAATGATTTCCCATTTGGGCAGGAAATTAAATTCCGTGAAAAATATAATTTATAACAAATCCTTTATGACGAAAAGTTTACATTTATAGAGTAGGTATTTGCTTTCTTTTAATAAAAGCAAGTTAAGGAATTGCTCGTTACTGTATTATAAAATGAATAGTTTACTTACTAGTAGAAATGTTTCATAATATCATCCCCATTCTGTCACTCAGTATCATAAAGGCCTAAGTCATTATGAAACTAGTATAGAGTTACGACATTTGTTTCAGCGTATTAGTCTATACATAATATTGTTACTTTAAATAATTGTTTATCATCTTCAGGGTAAAACTTACACAATCCAATGGATCCCATCGATTTCTTGTATTTTTGTGGTGTTGTTTAAGTACCATTTTACCGCAGAAGAAGGCATTTTATATGGTTTTTTAATTTAACAATTTTATATTAGCTGACATCTTATGTCATAGAAAGCTTCTGTACTACTAAAGCTGTCAATCTCCGCCGCGGCTCAGTCGATCGCTCGTGGCACACTAGACGTGGGGTCATTTTGAGCTCGAGTCAGGTTTCTATAGTATTACTAGTTCGTTGTTTCCAAGTATCTCTAATCGTTTGCGTTAAACCAAAGATATTACCGTCTAGAAAACTATGTCTCCACGTCGCGTATAAAAACAGTGTAAGTATTTTTTACGGATAATTCGCAAACCTCGATTTCCTTGAGTCGCCGATATTGTTTTTAGCTGCACGATCAAAGACATCCATCTTCGTCACTTTATCTTTTCCTCATAATTTATCAGATCGAACGTCACATAGTTCCAGGCAATAGGTCAATAGTAGAATTATCTCTGAATCAGTGTCTTCTATACTATAGAAGTATCAGCAAAAATAAAACATAAAAATCAACGAAGCAGTCATGTCTAAGTACCCGATTAGGGCAATCTGCTAAGGCCAAGGGATCCCTGAGTCACCAGGGACGAAGGGTCTTCATTATGCTGCTTTGTAAGAAACGGGTTAACAGCTATGAGGCGCAAGTGTTAAGAGGTTAGTAGTATTATTGGGATTGTATACCATTGGCTTAGTACGCGTTGTTGGACCCTGTTGTAACCATTAAACAATCCAAAAATTGTCGTTATCACCCCTAAAACATACGCTGAAAACCAACAGGACGCCCTCTTTGCCTTTGATAGTGACGTTAGCGTCTGTTTATTTCAGTTGGGACGTCAGAACCGCAAGAGGAATAAAATGTTGCGTAATTGCTTTGTTTTAATATCGGCTATATACGAGTGTATGGCTTTATAAATACAACCTTATAAAAATGGTGGTACATGCGATTCATGGGAGGATGCAAACCCCGTCGATGCAAACAATGAGATGATACAAAGCATGTAGAAACGTGGGCATTATACTTATGAAACAATTATCTGAATAACTACAACACATCAGTGGTGAACGTCTTATCGTTGATATGATGCTGATGGTGAAACACATCTAGCCATTAGTAGCCCTGAAAGAATTTGCAATAACCAAATGTGGAAAAGTTTTAAAAGTAGTATTTTCTTATAAATTGCACTCTCACGCAAATTATGTTTCGGTTTTTGTTGCGGCGAAATTTACACGTAATACAATTTGTTCGAGAGAGAATAATGAGAGCAAGGATCCACATAAATATTTATATTTATTATTAGTCTTGAAAACAAAAATAAGCGCGAGAGTATTTAGTTCTGTTACCACTTTATACTTAAATCAGTTGAATCACCTAATGTAAAAATATGGAGTCCCGTGGCAAGGAAATACATAAGGATAACAACTATCCTGAAATCCAATGCAAACCAAGCGCCGTGTAAAAATGGATAACTGAATAAAATGAAAATAAAATACTCAAGTTTAACGAACTAAACCAGAAATAGCTTATCGCTCGTCGTTTCAAACCCCCGGGGCGGCAATTGTTGTTGGGCTCTTTTTTGGAACTTTTCCCCTTAACTTTGCATTTTTATTGTTTCAAATTAGGTACGTGTTAGTAGGTTTTTTTCTTATTAAATAACCTTTTGCTTCAAAGCACATTTTAATTTAAAAAACTGGAAGAAATAAAAATATGACATAATGAATTGCTAGTTTTATCTACGGTGTGGAATGAGACACAAAGTGAAGTTGAATTAGGTTATGTTATATGAAATTTAAAACTAGCATTAAATTAATAAAAATAACATTTTTTTTTCTTCTCTTGTATACTCGACGTGTAAAAGTGCCCTTGTGGCCTACTTACTGAATAAAAAAAAATATTCTAGCGACATGACTTAATAAAATCCTTTTAATTTATCCAGTAAATTATTCTGTATTAAGTTAAAGTTTGTGCTTAATAACAATGTTAGTGTTCCATGGGGTCCCAGTGCGCACAAACTTTTCGCAGAAATCACGAAGCATCTGGTTGACGTAACAGTTGATCGAAGAGCTGGCGGCTTCCTCGTACAACGTATCATCCTTGGTACAATTCATCGAGGCCCTTTTTACATTTAATGTAGTAAATAGTTATGTATTATTCTTAATATTGTAATTATTGCTAATAAAGATTTTGATGTTAGTAGGTTTTATAAAATGATAAATACTAGCAATTAATTATGTCATATTTTTTATTTCTTCCATAAAGTTGTCCATAATTATACAACGCGGCAATGCGTCTAGCATTATGGGCACTTTTGCATCAGAAATGAATTAATTTAGGTATGTATGCTATTTTTCTTTTATTTTGCCTCTTTTGTTTTTATAATATTTTTATAAATAAAAAATATCAAATTTATTATAACACTTCATAAATAAATTAAGTGATAAATACCTACGAGTAGATCTCTCATCTAAAGAAAGAATATTAAAAAGTTAAAAATAAAAGAAAGTTGCTTTGCAGTCTTAGGTGTGAAAGGGTTATATCTAATCCCTTTATATATCATATTCGCTCATCGCGCCAGACATGTAGTATTTCCGAACCTAATTAGAAGTAAGTAACATTCAACATTTCATTGCAAGTTTAAGAAAAAGCTATAACGCACGCAACACATTATGACACCGGTCAAGAATTGTTAGTTCCCATAGCAATTCCGACCAAACCCGCGGTATTTTTTGGCGGTCCAACTCGGAGTTAAACTCGGCTTCGCAGAAGAGCTTTCATTAACCAACTGCGTAGATTTCCCAGTGGACGTCATTCCAATTATCTGTCAGAATATTTGTCCGAACAAATCGGATGTTTTGTTTAGCCCTGCGAGACAGTGCCCGATTATGTTCAACCCCTATTCACTTTGATATTCTGTGTGTAGTCATGTCAAACAGTTTCAAATATTGTGACGAGGATTCGTGTCCTCCGGCGGGTGTCATAAGAGGCGACAAGGGGACAAACTGATGGGCAGCAGCGTCAACAGCTACTGTGGTCCCCAACCCGCCTGTTAAGCCTGAAGACTAGTTATCGGGTAAACTTTGTCTTGGCTCGTGGTAAGAGGTACAGTCGCAAGTTTTCAATGGATCAATATTGTTGGCCAAATGCATCAAAAGTGAAGCGAAAAAAGTGCAATATCATATGAAATGAAGCCCATAAATATTGACAATTAGCCTGCCTGTAAGGCTGACGTCCTGGGTTTAAATCCCAGTAAGGGCATTTATTTGTGTAATGAGCAGTAGGTATCTGTTCTTGAGTCATAGTTATTTTCTATGTATTTAATTATAATTCATATATTATATAAATAGTTAGCTAAGTGACACAATACAAGCCTTCTTGAGCATGGGGATTCAGTCAATTTGTGTATGGAGATCCTGGATTTTATATTCTGTATTCATTTATTATTTTTAATTATTAAAAATATGAAAGTACTATATTGCTACTTTTCTAAGAGCGATATGGAAATTATTTAAAACCTCTTTTATAGTGGCAAGTTTACTATCAAAAGACCCAAACTATTTTTCCAAAGCATCTGACAAATTGTAAATTGTTTTTGCAAAACAGCGTTTCATTTTATCTCGCTTCATTTTAAATACGAACCTAAAACAGCCCGCTTACAAGATGGAAATTTCCACCAAATTCTAGAACAATTTTCATCATCGTTCTGCTGATACCTAAGCTTGCATTCCCTGCACAACGTTAACAATGCGGCCAAAAATGTTAACTGATGAATGAAACTCAAAGGGTGATATTTGTAAAAACTGGTAAATTTAAGTTTGTCGCGAAGGCTTTATGGATGTCCAAGATCTGTTATCCTGGAATGAACATTGGTACTTATTTCACTATAAAACATTAAAAACTATAAAGGATTAGAGTAAAAAGTAAAGAGAATGTGACACTATGCTTTAAAAATGCGGTTTCGATTACAAATTTGAAGGTTTCGTATGAAAAATGTAACAAAAAATAAATCTTAGTTAAAACCTGTGTGTATGAACCCATCTTTTTAAATTTACATATATACATACATTTTAGCCGTATGCAGTCCACTGGTGGACATAGGCCTCCCACAAATATGACTTGCATCATCTTGGGGGTAGTTGCCATAGTCGCCACGCTTGGCAGGCGTGTTGGCGACTGCAGTAGCTGTAGATTGGGTTTCGAGGGACGCTGCTGCCCGTTCGTAGGATTTTACGATTTTACCCTTTGTCGCCTTCTACTTACGATACCCGCGGGAGGAGATGGGGTGGGGTTTAATTTACCTTCACTTAAATTGAGAAACCTCAAATACTTTAATTTTATTTCAGTTTATCATCATTTTTTTTATGACATAAGGTGGCAAACGAGCAGACGGATTGCCTGATGGTAAGCAATTACCGTCGCCCATGGGCACCCGCAACCCCAGGGGAGTCACAAGCGCGTTGCCGACCTTTAAGGGGGGTTGGAGCTCTGAGAACCTTTCATATCAGCTGAAGGGCTTGCTTACATAGGCCTCCCCCAAATCGACCCACAATCATCGGTTTTGCGCTACCCACATTCAGTGCATTCTCGCGATCTTTTCAGGGGCCTGTTTCTCGAACACATGTAAATTATAATACAAGCGGAAGACTCTTTCTAACAACAGGTGTCAAAAAGTGAATTTCGCTTGTATTACTCGTACAAGTATTTTTTTATTATGCAGAAACGTCTGCTAGCGAATATCTTCGATATTTAAATCGAAAGAAAAATAGAAAAATTTGACTCGCGGCGGGACTCGAACCCACACCCACGGGATCACTAGCCCAGTGCACTACCAATTGTGTTACACGAGTACCGCTTAGATTTGGGATTTGCGCATCATGGGTGACGTGTAAACACATCTACCGCCAGCGTATTAAACACTTAACGGCATCGAAGTTTCAATTTTCATTGAGAATTCATCGATAGTAACTTTGCTACCCCTTTTCAAATTATTCTTTATAATAAAAAACTAATAAAAGTCAAATTTTTCCATTTTTCTTTCGATTTAAATTTCGATTTAAATATCGAAGTTACAAGTATACGAGAAATAGACCTCAGGTCGTTGGTCCATCTTGTGGGCAACGTGGGCAGACCCCACTCATAAAATAAAGTTAAGATATTAGTAGGTTAGGGGACAGTCCTCACTGAGACATACCTAAGCGTTAGGGATGATAATACGTGCAGCGAATTTTCTATTTAAGCATGAAGAATTATGGTTTTTTACTAGCATGCAGAACACGTACCTGTAGGCAGCTCTAATATTAATAATAATAATAAAATTTTCAGCTGAACATATTTCTATAGTACAAATAAAATAAAAAGTGTAGTACTGGAGACTTCTCTAATTATGAATCTTATGAATTTAGTTAGTTGTGCGAGGAAGCCGCCAGGTCTTAAGATCATTTCGAAAAATTGTGTTAAAGTTTGATATCCTCTTGAATCAAACAGGTTGCTTACAAAATTCTACTATTGTATCATACCACAATTTCCAATAGGTACGGAAAGTTTATCCAATTTCACGTTAGATGTCGCTAGGGTTGAAATAGATCGCGTTTCATTGCATTATAATTCGAATGCGTTCCATTCGTTAGAAATCGAATTTTCAAATTTCATTTTTTTTTTATTCGTGATAAACTAAATTTAAATTACAAAAATGTAACATAAAAACAATCGCAAATGAAATGGCAAACGTTTGTCTTTCATAGTTAGTTAAATTATACACCCTACTTACATGACATAAGCACTGAACCCCAATTTCAAATATTGGTTCTCTTGACATCGGCTGAAGCACTTATCTATTGGCCGGGCGTGCCTAAGCGTCAAAGGCTAGGCGAACTACGTGTCCCATTCTAACATGAATATCGTCGTGTATAACCTTCCTTTTCTTATGCGCATTGAAGATGAGTCTATATGTGCTGTGATTTTTTTCTGCGGTCAATAACCTTTAATTGCTTATTATAATTTATTTAAATAATACATAATTATGTCGTTATTTGGGTGAATTTGAAAAAAAAACCTAGTTAAGGTGAGTTAAGAGCTTTTACGTACGACAATTAAGCCATTGATTTTTAAGTTACCTGCATGGAACTGTTGGTTTTTGGTATAAATATATACAAGGTCAGGAATGATTTCATCCGCAGTAGAACTAAGGTTACCGATATAGCCCTCCGGATCGCCAAACTTAACTGGCAGTGGGCGGGGCACATTGCGCGCAGTACAGATGACCGTTGGGGCGGAAAGGTTCTGGAGTGGTGACCACGAACTGGAAGACGCAGCGTAGGTAGGCCTCCCACAAGGTGGACAGACGACCTAGTTAGAGTCGAGGGATACCGCTGGATGTGGAAGGCGCAGGATCGGTCTTCTTGGGTCGTTCTGGGGGAGGCCTATGTCCAGCAGTGGACGTCTTTCGGCTGACATGATGATGATGATGATGATATACAAGGGGTATGGATTAAGTACAGTCAAGTGCAAAAATTCGTTCACTGCCAAAGTTTCAAAAATATGTACCGAGCAACTCTATTGTACAGTAAATAAGGTTGTAGGACGTATTTATGAAAGGTTTCTTTTGGTACGTATTTTTGCACTTGACTGTACAATAAATACAATACAGTTAACACCATTTACTGTCGTAACACAAATGAAATGATTAATTTTAAAATAATTGCTGGGCCTTAATTAGGTACAATATTTTTGCAATTCACCCATTTGATACTCTATCCTTGTAAGCTACGTTGTCGACAAGGTGTTGGCTCTGTGTTCAAATCTTGATAAGTATAGTCATGTACAGTAGTGTGGTCCAAAAAATTTTTTTTTTAATGTTGCATCTCCACAAGGATCTTTTGACCGCAACTCTGACTCATAAAAATCACATACACCAATTTTCATTTTAATCAAACATTATTTAGAGGTCGCGCAAAATTGTTCACTTTCCCTATAGTAAAATCTATGAAACTAATTTAAGCAAAGAAAAAATGTCATCTGGGGACATTTTAATGGTTTAATTTCATTTATTTCTAAATAGATATAACAACATAAATATCAAACCAGCATTTTTATAATTTTAGGATACATTAATTTTTTTGCTATTGTATGAGATATCATTTTTTAGAGTCATGTTTCGCAACCAGTAAATTACTAGCAACTGAGTTAAGATTTTGCACATACACTTCCACTTGCTAATAGAAAAAAGGAGCCTTGTGGAGATAACATTAAAAACATTTTTTTTTTACTTTTTACAAATATGGACCACCCTAATGTACAGAGATTGTTGAGCCACTGAGTATAAGTGGCATTAATTCCCTGTCCATGACTGAACATTAATATTGTTTGTATTTATCCATTTACAACGCTGGTGGCCTAGCGGTAAGAGCGTGCGACTTCCAATCCGGAGGTCGCAAAACCCCGGCTCGTACCAATGAGTTTTTCCTAACTTATGTACGAAATATCATTTGGTATTTACCAGTCCCTTATCGGTGAAGGAAAACATCGTGAGGAAACCGGATGAATTCCTATAAGGCCTAGTTTACCATCTGGGTGGCAGTGGCTTTCGTAAAACTGCCTACGCCAAATCCTGGGATAAGTTGCCAAGCAGACCCCAGGCTACCATGAACTGTGGCAAATGCCGGGACTACGTGGGTTATCCATACAAAAAAAACCTTACTCAGATTTAATCATAATGATTTATTTATCAAAGCGATATTATCAATGCCGTATATAGAATCACAATAATCAGAACTTGACAAGTTTTTATACTACAACATTTTTTTTTATTGTTACAGTGATAGTAATTTTTTTTTTTTTTTTATGACATAGGTGGCAAACGAGCAGACGAATTGCCTGGTGGTAAGCAATTACCGTCGCCCATGGGCACCCGTAACACCAGGGGAGTCACAAGCGCGTTGCCGGCCTTTAAGGGGGGTTGGAGCTCTGGGAACCTTACTTACCATCAGGAACACAACACTACATACCTGAAAGGTGGCAGTGCTATTATGGCTGTGGTCTTCTGTAAGGAGGAGGTACTTCCCCAGTTGGGCTGCCCCAGATTCAAGCGTGATGGTACTTCGCTGTGCCCTACCTCTCATTGTTGGACGTAGTTTAAGGACATACCCGGGTCCAAAAATATATGTTGACGTAGAGCTTTTTGACAGTTAGACAGTCAGCATAACTTCTAACGCCATCTTTTGGGCACTTTATCTTTTATCTTAATAGTAGTTTATGTATCCGTGCATAATGAAGGGCCTAATTATGTATAGTTGCATACACTATTTTATCTACACACATATCATAAGTGTTTTAAGATGGGTTCAGGAACCGTAGGGACATAACCTGCATTATTACTAGTGTTACTTGAAACATTAAAAAGTCAACGAACAAAACAAATGACAGCTTGGAATGGCGGCGTTGCGTATTTCGTATCTCAGTCAAATATTTTTTTAAACCATAGACAAGCGAATGAAATAACTATTCGAATTGGCGTTTCATATCAATGACTGTTTTAATATCCATAGATACTAGAATAGAAAACCCACTTGAATTTGACAGCTGTTCCAAATTTAAACTCATAACCTATTGATTTCAGTAGGTAATGTTGATATTACATCTCCTTTCATTTCTGATGGTTGGTAATGCTGGTCATTGCCTACGGTTTCTGGATGCATTTTAGAGCACTTATGATATGTACGTAGACAAAGATTTAAGTATAACAGTAACTAGTACAATATAAAATAACCACCATCAAGCCCCCTCGAGTTCTCAAAGGTCGAAAGATAAAGTGTCTTATAATATATCTGAAGTATCGGATCGGCGTGAAGGGCCATCAGCCCAGGGACCAAGTCGTTAAGGCCTTAAGGAGACCCTCGGGCGAAGATTCCGTGCAGACTGGGTTTCCTTTTTATATAGTATTTGAAAATATTCAAACAATTGAACAGACAAATCAATTCCTGTTGCTTCGTTAATGGACTTCGACTTTTTTAAAGAAAAAAAAATGTTGATAATAATTAATATCCAATCGCGATGGGCTGTTCTAAAGGTATGCCCACGCGCATGATCATATCTACTGCAAAGGTAGACTTAAAAGTAACATATGCTGCTATAGATGGCTGCAAGTCAATTTTACGTTGCCCAAATTCTGTTAACAAGGCCGAATCCGCCTCGGAAATATACATAATTACAAGTAATGATTTCAACTTTCACGGTTTTACACATTATTACAAGTAAACGGGATTTACATGCAGCCGTTAAATACCAAATAAAATTACCGATATCGTTAGTGTAGTGTGTCGACCGAGTGACATCCCTAGTGCGCAAACGTTCAAGTTGATAAACAATATCAAGTGCGGGTAGTTCGAAAAACTCGCGCGGCTAGATGTTGATGCCAACTTTAGCCAGTTTCAATCCGAGTTCACGAGGACAGTGTCGTTTTCGAAAAACTTTAGATAATTTCAAGTTAATATAAGTTAATTTCTAATTAATTATTTGCTGTTAATATAAGTACTTAATTATTTGCCGTGTGATACTGGCTGACTAGAATAGCACCACCCCATCTCCTCGCACGGGTGTCGTAAGAGACGACAAAGGGAAAAATCCTACGGACGGGCAGCAGCGTCCGTCAAAATCCAATGTACAGCTACTACGGTCGCCAACCTGCCTGCCAAGTGTGGCGACTATGGCAACTACCCCCATGATGATACAAATCATATTTGTGGGAGGCCTATGTCCAGCAGTGCACTGCATACGGCTGAAATGTATAAGTAATTATAAAAAGAATTAACTTATTCAACTAAGTCATCGTCGCAGGTGGACCTAGTAATTTTCTTAAGGTCATCTAATTCGATTTTTCAACTTATTGTTACTTATACAGGAATTAGAATAAGAGTTGGATTGAGCAGATAAGATTTAAAAAATAGATTCATAAGTAAAAGCTTTAATGTACAATACTTGTCTAAGTTAAATGGATAAATAAGTGCTATCTATTGACATTATAAAGTGGATCTCTCACAGATTTAATTATGCATTTACTAAGTGTGAAATCAATCGCTATAATGCATTAAACCAATTTATTAAGACAGCAATTATCAAATGAGACTTTAACGTGAGATCGAAAAGAAGGACTAAAATAATTATTTAAAAAAATGTTTTATTCGATACTGCTTACTCTTAATAATTTTGCATTTTTTTTTCTATACAATGTGTAATATTTCTAAGCGTTTAAGGTCAAACATTATATCGCAGGTTTGCACCATTTCTATTCTCACGGGTACCAGAGATTACCCGTAACATGTCGCCTAGTGCGATATAAATAAAAGCGAGTTATTCCGTGATATTCAAACAGAACAGTGGAATTATTAAAGCAACAAAGTAGGCATATACCTTTTTAAATATAGGTAGCATAAGTAAGAATTGTTTACTCTCTGTCTGTACAACTTGTATACATAAGTAATATAAATTAAGATTGTCGAAACTAGTTTCCTAGCACAGGACACAGTGTCTTAATTATTTTGTAACGCTGTATTAGTAAATAAACTTTTTTTCATTTTCATTTTTTTTCATTATAACTTCCAACCGTTGTCATTTTAACATTTCCCAGCTATTAACTATCTACAGTGTGTAAATCTTATACGGGCGAATCTCTTAACGGAGGGTACAATAAGACATAAGAAATACATTTAGATAACTTTTACTTAGAAGTACAATAAAAAAATTATGCATATAAAAAAATCGGCCTGCAATGTAATGCAACACACTCGAGTTAAACACTCGTTGACAGTTCGTTTCAAAAGCTCATACATTACTGCAGTACATTACTGCTCAGAAATTTTACAAAAAATAATTACGTAGTGTAATTGAAGAAAAACCTTTTTGTTAATAATTATACTAGTAAATCCTATGTCTGGTTTAATTCTTCGCCCGTATTAGACTTACACACAGTATACTTCTAATGAAAAGTTAGTAGGTATGTATAAACAAGTGATAAACTGCCAACTGCAACACACTCAACCTGTTTATTCCTCAGCTACCTAATTAGTACGACAATGGGCTTTTACCACAACAAAGCGGACCCCTAATATTTTAATGAGACGCTTATACAGTACATTTGAGTGTTGTTCTTTGATTCCTCACCGTATTCGGAGGGTTTCGCCAATTAATAAAATAATCATTGAATTTCAGCATCTGATCCCTGTACCTACTTGATGACATCATAATAAATTTATATTAAAGGAGAATTCTTAACGTAGTTATAATGGCGGGGTCTTAAGTACATACTTGAGACGTTTTTGAAAATGTTATTATGTTACATAATTTAGGCAAACGTTTGAAGGAATTAATTCAACTAAAAGGAATAAAAAAAAATAAAAAAAGAACATATTACAAGACATTCTTACACAAATTGACTGAGCCCCACGGTAAGCACAATAAGGCTTGCGTTGTGGGTGCTCGCTGCTCAGCTGATCGAATATTGCTCAACAGCAAACCTGTCGTCAAATTAGGAAATATCGTGTGTGTAGTGTCACTTACATTTGTCATATAAAGGAATAAGATGCAAATTAATCGAAGTTCAAAGGTTCGAGCATCTTTATCTTTTACTCCAATTTAGGCGTCATTAGAGTGACAAAGACAATTGTTCGATTTACGAATATCGATTTTCGCAGTAGCGCTCGTGTATTGCAGTCAAGCATCATGTAATGAAGAACTGGTCTCAAACGCTTTTCGTTACATTTTCACCGACACCCGGCAGTCGGAGGCGGAGGCCGCCTCATGCCTTTTTGTAAACCATACACTGGCATGCTTTAATCAAACTTGGGAGGGAGGGAGTCACAAACGCGTTGCCGGCCTTTAAGGGGGTTGGAGCTCTGGGAATCTTACTCACCATCAGGAACACAATACTACATGCCTGAAAGGTAGCAGTGTTATTATGGCTGTGCTGTGTTTCTGTATGGAGGAGGTACTTCCCCAGTTGGGCTTCTCCAGATTCAAGCGTGATGGTACTTCACCCTCTCATTGTTGGACGTAGTTTAAGGACATACCTGGGTCCAATATTTATTAAAAATCAAAACGATCAGCTATTATTAAGGTGTGAAGTGTGAACTGTATTCATTTCATTATGAATTCACTCCGTATTCATCAGTTTTGTTGATTTAATATAATTAGAAGCTCAAAAAAACGTTTGATCTTGTTTGTTGGTGTTTCAGTAAAATTGATTTTATGATCGTTGTGAAATAATTATTTTTCAAATAGAATGCTATAAGGAAATGCTTATATTTGCTCAGTATCTGTTTAGGGAAGTAATTCACAACTCTGACAGAAGTATCCTTTGTATAAGTAAAACAATTTGTAACTGGGATTATAATACCTAAACCCCAGATTTTACTCAACAACACAGCGACTTAGTAACTTAGTAGAAACGTAGGAATAAATGATTAACTCTAACTAGTAGGTAGTTGTTAATTATAGAAAAAGGTTAATTATAGATTATGGAACATACAGAGATATAAAAAGTAAGTTAAGAATTTTGAAACTTTACAGAGATCGTATAAATTTAATTCATAAACGAAACAGCAATATAAATATAATAAATACAACTTACTAATTTGAACAAAATAATATCGAATAAAGGCCTCCGCGGCATCGTGCCTAAAAGGCTGGCCAGCATTCCCTCGCTAAATGTCAATGCTAATACTCTGCTAGAGAAAGCTGCCAGCCCTCTGGTCTCCTCTGGTATGTATTATTTTTTCTTTAATTTCTTTTAATAAGAAGCAGCACTTGGCCTCATGGTCCCATAGTCTCAACCCCGAATTCCAAAAAGTTTGGGGCCGATACCCTGAAATTTACAAACCTTTCTGCATTCGGCTGCCACCGCCGCCGCACTATGCCTGAAAGAGGTTCTTAGTAGGTGGCACGGTGCTAGTGAGTCCAGTACTACTCACATCTTCCAAGAACTAGGGTCATACCGTCCGGCCTCTTGCCCTGGCTTGATGGATGGCTTGACCGGCGCTCAATCGGCAAGAAAAACCGTGGTGTCTAGGTTTATCAACAAAGGTGCCACAAGGGCACTTGTGTCACCTGGGTACAAACCTTCACGCCGAGCCGTCAGGCTTGGACCCGGGTATGTCCTTAAACTACGTCCAACAATGAGAGGTAGGGCACAGCGATGATCATCACGCTTGAATCTGGGGCAGCCCAATTGGGGAAGTACCTCCTCCTTACAGAAAACCACAGCCATGATGGCACTGCTACCTTTCAGGTATGTAGTGTTGTGTTCCTGGTGATGAGTAAGGTTCCCAGAGCTCCAACCCCCCTTAAAGGCCAGCAACGCGCTTGTGACTCCCCTGGTGTTACAGGTGCCCAAGGGCGACGGTAATTGCTTACCACCAGGCAATCCGTCTGCTCGTTTGCCGCCTATGTCATAAAAAAAACATAGGCGCGTTTTGTGAGCCAGGCGTAGCGGGGCGCGACGCTGCCGTCCGAACGCGTGCCTTATTTCGTTACATTAGTCACGCTGCGATGCCGCCTCGCTCACAAAACGCGCCTATAGTATGCCCAAGCCTTTATACTTAATATTTGATTATAATATTTAATATCAGCATTCACGGATTTCCCTCCTATATATTATAATATATACTATATTAATATATCTATTAACTACTCTCCACAAGAAACACGATTGTTGTTTTAATGTCTGTAATCTTTAAAACGAAATTCGCAATATTAATCAAAATCAACATTTAAATATCCAGTTTACATTAAAATATGCTCACACTCTCCATTAATGTATACATTTATTTATAAATAACACATTTCTTTTTACATTTCTATTGCTTCATTGCTTCTTCTACTTACTACTCTAACAAACATTAAACCAATGAAAATTCCTATAAGAGTACACACACAAGATCGTAACGCGATCCTACGTCTTGAACTACAATAGAATATCTTAAATACCATACCCTTGTTTTATACTGATATGCTTAGTAATACGATGACTTTTACTTAGCCCCAACACCAACTGGTCTTGAACATAAACTATTTAACACGATTAAGTTTCGCAGAACCCCTAAACTATTCAAGTTGTTTACCTAAAAAGGACGATGAGGTTTGACGCGAGTTGAAACATTCCAAATGTTGTCGCCTCTTTGTTATCTAAACGTCTAGGTAAGACGATAAATAAAGCCACTTAACAGTATGTCTATACCCACACACAGTAGTAGGTTACAGTCGTAATAATTACAGCGAAAATTTGTAAAGAAACATTTATTCGAGGCATATACAACATAACATTACAAACTTAGAACTAGATAACTAAAGATGGCTGCCACTACGAAACGGTCCCGACTCAGCATGGTGCTAACTTGGGGCCAGCGCTGGTCTTCCGTTGGGGCCACCTGTGTGTGAAGACTATGTGGCATATATAGAAACCTTTACCTGACAGCGAGCGGTACGAAACCAAATTCAACAATTTTTCAAAGAGAATGATGCCAGTCTTATTTTTTGTTCCTTTTTTAATTTGTAAATATCTGTCTCAGAGTTTGAGTTTCACCCGATGCAGTCTTATTTTGTTCATTAAAATAGATGAAAAATCTTTATTTTTCAATGTAGGCACATTACAACGCACTCCTGGGGCCTATTTCTCGAACACTTATAACTTGTAATACAAAAAGAATATGTCACTTTTTGACACCTGTTGTTAGAAAGAGACTTCCGCTTGTATTACAGGTTACAAGTGTTCGAGAAGTAGGCCCCTGAAAGTCAAAAATCTATCATTGGTTCTAACCCTACATCTCTGACCCGAAAAGGTTGTTTCTGGCAAGAAACTCGGCGGGACTTATTTTTTTAAATACAAGTAGATCTGGTACATAATTATGCATAGTTCAAAAGAAAACTTTGAACTTTACCTGAACTCTGTCGTCAATATGATTATTTAGACCACCAGATGGCAGTACGTACAATCGATGAATTAAATACTAGGCGGCTTAGTTTCTGGTTTGGGCCATACATGTTTGTCTCTGTCAAATAGTACTCTACTCTATAAGTAATACCCAATCAATGATGGGACAAAGACATCAATGATGTTTTAAAGTTATTTTTAAGTGCTGAGAAGGGTAATTTTAAGGCATCATCAGGTAACTTTGCTATATAAATAAATACCTTTCTAAGTATTAAGGTATAATTAGCAGTTGCTGCTTAATAAAAGCTTAATTAAGTTTTACGATAGAAAGAATGTGACATAATACACTATTCGTAACTGTACGAGTAGCAAGAAATACCATTTTCTTAGAAGTAGTACGTGACATCCGTTATTGGGCACGTATCGGATACCCGTACAGCATCAGGCCAGCAATTTGTTCGGAGCTGAGCAGCGGTCGCTCACGTCGTCTGATAATATCTAAAAATGGAAGTCGTGGAGTCACGTTCTTGAGATTTGAAGTTCCATACCACAGCTCTCACAAAGCTGAGAGGCACTAAAATATTTGTTCGATTTTTAACTTCCTTTTTCATCTGCGTACATCTAACAAGCACGGCCTGATACAAAATGATCTTTGGTTAATATTAAATTATAAAAATGATTATTATAAAAGAGTATTTAGTATTAATATGCTATAAAGATATCAATCACAGTAAGCATTGCACAATAAGATAGTCAAAAACAAATAAAATAAATCATTTAAAAAATATTTTCTTAAAGCATCACCATTATTTCCCTACAATTATGCCACGGTGTCATTTATGTAGTTTTGTTTGCTATAAGAGTTTAGAAATAAGTTTATGCTACATAAAATAATCTAATAATATAAACTCACGTGTAATTATATCGCTCTACGCGACATGTTTGGCAGTGAGCGATACACCCTCAACGCGAGCGATGTGTCCTGACTCGGGTTGAAAATGACTTACCAGAAACATGTCAGCTAGTGCGATATAATTACACGTGAGTGTATCCGTTTTTATTTTATACAAGGCTGACCAGCGTTTGACCTCAATCGCACCTGATGGTAAGTGACGACGAGTAACTAAGTAGGTAGTAGTAACATGGCTCACAACAGTTTTAATTATGTCCGATGCATGTAGCTATGTCGTTTTTGATAACATCTCTACAATTGTAAACAACATAATAAAATAAGAAACACAGTATTTTTAAAATTCGAAGTATTTCCGAGTTCGAACTACGTATTTTCTTGAAGACAACTCGATCTTTTTATGTAATCCGAGTTCCAGTCGGTCCAATGTTTCATGTTTGTTACTGTTATTACATCTATTGAACTAGGGATGGCCGACGTTCTATTTTTAGATATTAGGTATTTCTGTTCCCGATACAGGAAGCAAAAACATTAAAATATAAAATGCATCAGCAGTGGACGTCTTTGGCTGAATTAGTTGTAGATTTGGCAAAATGATTCTATTAAAAATAAAATAGTAATAAGTTTGATTTCGTCAGTACAGTACTTTCAGGTTAATGAACCCATAAGAGTTGTAGGTAAATAATATGACATCAGTAAAATGCTTGACTGATTTTAGATCCCATTTATTTACTTGAATAAATTGTAACAGTATATATATTTGTTCAAAAAGAGCTGATAAAACTCTAATAAATATCTTTTTTAATAAGCGTTCATCAAAAAATTTGGTTGATACAGGACAATTGCGGGGTCTTGTAACAAGAAAACAAGGCATAACATGGAATCCATAGCTAAGGTAAATGTTAATTATGAAATCTTAAAAAATAATAATTATTTAAAAAAAATCTTTTTGCATACGATTTAGTTACCCTTGTGACATCGTGTCGCTTCTTATATGCTGTATCTAAAAAGGCATAGAATGGCCATGATTAAGATCAATTTTAATCGAACAATAAGAAAAACAATGCATGTTCTTTTGATCAAATACTACCATATAATAATATGAACCAGTTACTGAGGTATAACAATTGGTTCTGGATCAAGACTCACAAACCACCCTATATATAATGCGCACTTATGTAGGATCATACAAGTATTTTTTTGGTGCAATAAACATGTATTATTAAACTGTCTTTTCTGTTACGATTAAAATTTACAATTTGATTGTAGTATATAACATTAAATTTTAACTATTGTTATCAAATAAAAGTAAGTGACTTAAAACGCAAAATATAATGCAAAATAATAAAGGTATTATTTTGCATTATATTTTGCGGTAAGGTATAAATACTTATTGAATATACCTAACCTCTTATATATTTTTTTACAAGAATAAGAGATCTGTCACAAAATAAATCGTATTTTTCCTTTATTCAATGATGAAATTGACAACAAAGACCGCGTTAAACAAGAATGATGAATTAGTTCACATAAATAGAATCCGATTTAGCTACTTCCTACGCAGGGCTATTTTATCCTACCCCTAGAGTGTTACAATTTTTGGAAATCCTGAGGCGTGTAATAATGGCAGCCCCCGCTCGTCGCCTACTGTATGAGTATAAAAACCGAAACCCACGCTGCCGAAAACTTCTGGATCTCCTGCCACCAGCTAATTCAGTGGACAGCCGTTAGGCTAACCCGATGCCCGCTGGATATGCGCCCAGCCGCGGGAGCTCGTACCGCTACCCTATGACAGAGTCCTTAACCACAAAAGGCTAGAGCCAACAATCAATAACAATAAGTAGGACACTGAAAAGGAATAAAGAGAAAAAAAACGAATATCAGGCTTATAAAGCTATGACACCATTATTGTCATTACGAACAACGATAGAAGCAGTCATGGGCTCATTAAGCCGATATACTTGTAAGACGTAAATAAATTTATATTCTGTTCATTACATGTAATTAAATTACTTTTTAAAGAAATTTTATTGATGCAACGAATTGTTTGCCAGATACCGGATACCGAATAGTCGGTGGAGTCATCGGCCGGATATCCGGGGATATCCGGCCAGAAATTTTACCTACAATGAAGTTTCGAACGCGCGCGTGCGTGTACTATACAAATTGCAATTTATTTTTCTCTGTAGGCACTCATAGAAAGTACGTTAAACCTATGCATTGCTTATGCAAATGAAAATTCAAATTATTTATTCAAAATATAAAATTTAGAATGAATGACCAATAGATTAAATCGCGGGCATTGATCATAGTAGCTGAAAGATTAAGCTGATATTAATACTTCAAGTTTGTTAACTTTTTACCCTTCGTTGACCGTTGTGTAAGTTTTTAACTATCCGATATCCGGCCAATACTAGGCTGATACCGAATATTGCCCGGAAAAGTAATTATAATCATTTATCAATCCACGTCTGGTAATATTTACTATATAAACAATTAAAGATACAGGTTTCAGTTAACTATTTTTTCCGCATCACTACCTTAGTCCATATCACATAGCGTTTCTTCGGAATAATACCTTAGCTGGTATTTCTGACGACTTCGCAAAAATCGGTAGCCATAGCAGCTTATAAAATCAGCGGAGAGCGGGTGAGTTGGATTCACCAACAAACTCCTTGTTTGTTTCGAGTCACGCGTTGGAAGCGCAATTGATACCAAATATAAAAAAAACTCATTTACATTTCTTTTGATACTTGCAGTTTTCAAACTGAATCCACTATTTCCAACAATCGCTGAACGTTGGAAATGGATTCCAACATGACCCTATAAAATATTTTTCTGTGTATATACAAATGTTGATCGAGATTAAATTATAGGTACCTATCACATTTTAACGGGAACAAATGGAGCATGATCTTTCTAACAAACTGTATGTGGTTATTTTACCATTTTCATTTTCTGAAAGAAAATACATTGGTCGGTAGTATGTTTTATTCTTTTAATATAGGTCTTACCGTCACAGGCGCAAACCATTATACATCGCAAACCGTAAAGTTCGCTCACTTACAAATATTGCAATCTTTTGTCGCTTCTAACTAAGAAACTAGGTATATTTCGAAATATAATGTCGAAAGCAGGTTCAATTTTTAACAACTTTTACTTTGCCGGGGGCTGATACAATAAAGGTAGCTCGGAACTTCGGAAATCTTTCTTCCAATTCGCTTTTCCAAAGTTCACTTCAAAACTGTTGATTACGTCAGTATTCCAAATAGAAAAATGTGCAAGTTTCGTACTTGTTGTTTAGGACTTGAGCTGTTTTACGTTAGACCTGCAGCATTTAAGTCTAGGCCATGTTAAGCTACCGATACTAGCATGAAGCCGTTATGTGTTTAACCTTAATCATGTCAAAGTTGACCTCGTTGGGTCGGTTTAACAAATTGTTACATTTTACATCAAGATTGGCGAAAACATGAAACCTGCTTGTTCTAGCACGCGAACCAATATGCTGGGAATTTCACGACGTCAAAACGAAACTGGTAGGTGTAGGTTTTAGCACAGTCATATTGATAAAATAGCTAAATGCGACTGCATGTTGGTGTACGGGCAGCGTTTGGAAAGCTACGACACATCTTTACTCCCAATATTCTGCAGTGACCCAAGATAAAAGTCTTTGACCACTGTTTGTTGCCGGTTTGAACTGAAACGTGGTCACTTACTATTGGCTTCATATGAATGCTTAAAGTCATCCAAAGGGCAATGAAAAGGGCTACGCTGGGAGTACCTCCTCGATCGTATCACAAATTATGTCATTCGCAGCTGAAACAAAGCACCGATATAGCCCTCCGGATCACTAAACACACGAGAAGTGACAGTAGAAGCAGGTCATGCATTCAGAACCGATGGTAAAGGTCTCGAGTAGCGACGAGATACTGGAAGGCGCAGGGGCAGACCCCCTCCCCACAAAGTGGACCGACGACCTGATAAAGATCATTGAAATACACTCGTCATCGTGGGTCGCTTTGGGGGAGGCCTATGTCCAGCAGTGGACGTCTTTCGGCTAATATGATGAATGCCCCAATTAATCTAAGCTGACAAATTCGCTAAGGTATAAATTTATGTAAGTATCACACAGAGTAAGTTCCATGTTGTACCTGATAGCCGGAGAGCTGGCCCTGGGAAGTAGTATACATTTTTGAGACCTGCGGTACTTTTTAGCTAGTGCATTATTCTTATCATAAGTTCTGGATGTTTAGATGCTATTTATAGGTGAAGTTTTAGGTCACAAAATAATTAAGATTGAAATTGAGATCTTATTAAAATCAACTCGGTAACTTCGCTACGATACAGTAAACAGCACGAGATGACATAAACTTACCCAAAACTAAACTTTGGTAAAATGTTATATTTAATTTCATACTTAAAATTAAATACGTACCTACTTATTTATTATTTCATAACTTCTAGACCCCAAAATTTTAGGTTTTATTAGATCGTAGAAACATTATGTAATAATGTTTATGGTTATTTTATAAAAACAATTGGTAGACAAATATATCAAAACAAAACATACCGAGCCTAGGTTTTTACTCGGTTCAAGCCTTTATTTTACTATTCTGTACTTTATGACTTGGCACGGGCCTACGGAATCCATTCCGATAAAAAAAGGTTGACACCATGGAATAAAAACATCATAAAACAAAGACATCGTCGGGTGAATACATAAGAAGATATCCTATTTATATCAAGAATGCTAATCAGTTATTCTGTTTAGAAAAAACTTTACTTATACCGGGTATGGTCTGTAGAAGCAATAACTTCAGGGATCGCTTGTACACCTCGAACGTAGCCACATTTGCTCTACAACTTTAAAAAACTTAATAGTAGTCTCAATCAACAGTATCTATTTGACAATTACTGTCAGCCTACAAACTTCATAGTTTTCACAATACATTGCTGCCTTGGAAAATCTATTTTTATTAATATTTAGTGAACTATAAGTTATTTTCAAAAGCCATAGAACAAATGTTGCTACGTTAGTGGTGTTCAAAACGATGCCTAAAGTTATTGCTTCTATTACAGGCCACATCCGATACATTGAATATAGTTACATAGAAAACGGGGCTCAACTATTTTAGTTACATTTTAATATTTATTTAAACTAGTTGTGTAAATTGTAGACGTTACAATACGTCCTGTAATTTACTTCGGGAAAATGCATTTTGCATCCAGTATCCTGGCACTGAGACAGGTATGAGAGAATTTCAGGATGTTGAACTAAGTACCTTCTAAACCCGACTATTACTTTCGGCGCTCTCAGTGGAGCGCCGCAGGATTGCTTTGAGCATTCATTGGCTGGGGGCCCACAGCAAATAGCGAGTCGCACAGATCTTATTCAGAAGCCCTACTGCCAAAATCGAAATTCGTAAATTTCGAACCATTTTCACTGTCACTCTAATTACACCTTAATTGTAGTTCACGACCCGCTGGTGTTTCAGTCTGGGTCATGATATGACTTTGAAAAGTTAGAAAAACGCCGTAAGGTCCTATTGCGTGTTCCAATTGCTATTGCGTTGTACAAACAGAATTATAACTGATAATATGAGAATTTTAAAATCATAATACCGCCCCGCCACTAGTCTGAATATACCAGCTCGAACCTTTAGAATCTAGCGTACCGGATAGATTCACTCTGAAAACGGCCGGGCATAGCTGAGTTCCTTGCTGGAGTCTTCTCAGCGGGCTAGTTAGCGAAACAGCGACAAAACTTCCATTAGCTCGATACCGAGTTCGAGATCGGTTTCGACCGAATCCGAGATGTGTGTAATTACACACATCTCGGATTCGGTCGAAACGGTCTCAACCGATCTCGCTGGAAGCGTAAACTCAGGAATATTCCAGTAGTATAAAGTCTGGTGCGAAAGGTTCCTGGATTTTCCCCAGACTACCTTTACCCATAACATTTTTCTCTAACATTCCCAACGGTTTATAGCATCTAAGTCCGGTCTTTTAATTTGCTTGCCTGTTGTGGACATCTTGTCGATACAGACTATAATCTAACCATGGAGTCTCTATTCAAGGAATATATTTTTTTTATATTTTTTTTCGATAATTCATTGTTCAACCGCACACATTGCTGTGACACATTGTTTTTCGTGGCAAGATAGACTACCCATCCATCCATCCATCACCGAAATACTTAGGGAAAGTCGCAGTCTATCCTGCCGCGGGATACTGTCGCATCAATTATATGTTAGACCTACAGCTTTTGGCTCATTTAAGATCATGCTTTTCGTGTTATAACATCAAGTTAATGTCAAATAGACATTGTAATTTACCTAACTCAAACACAAAACTTCAGAGACTTTAGTCATTATGTAATAGGTAAGACTGCGTATGTAGTTTTGGCAATTTATATTACGTTTATCGTATCGTAGCTGTCACTCATATTTTATATGACCTCAACAATCTTTGTGGCACTATTAGAAAATTTGTTTATATATAAAAACAAATAAATAATGTATAATTTGGTATTAATCGCATCATTACATTAATACCCTGCTTTTACTTGCCGTTCACGTCAAAAACAGTGCTACGACGCAGCGTAGGTGTTAAGTGTAGCACTTTATACTTAGCGTTTTCGCGTCACTGTTTGCTACGCGGTACGCTAGCCCAGCAGCGTTGTCCCGCTTTGTAGAGGAAAGGTGCTACGGAACATAAACTCGGCTAGTGGGCTCCTAGCGAATGTTTAGGTGTTTGTAGAAATTATGTGCTCCTTTCTTTTGGAATCAACTATTCTGATATTTAGCTTTGAATAATGTTACTACAGGCCAAACGCATAACTGATTCTATTTCTGAGTTTCCGGTAAGTCAAATGTATAGCGAGTCAGTTATCATATTTCACGTCACTTGTCAATTGTCAGCCCCCCCTTACAGCTCCCATACCTCAAGAACATACTCGTACTCAGTTAAACTGTTTTTTAATTAAATATTTTTTTTGGTGATTTTTGCCTTAGGAAGGAAATTTTAATCATTTGTGCTTCTATTTATTTTTTTATAGAAATCATGAAATTATTGATTATTAGGAACGTTCCCAGCAAAATTACAAAAAATATTAGATATCTTTTACATCATTCCTGATACGTCGGGCGTGGCCTTTAAGAAGAGCAATGACTTTAGGCATCATTTCTACTCAACCTGCGTAGCAACAGGTTGTTCTACGACTTTTGAAAAAAAAAACATTTAGTTTACTAAAAATCAATATAAAATCAGTGAAAAATCTGTTGTAGTATATGTAGTTTGGAGGCTGAAGGTAAATGTCAACTAGATTACTGCTGTTCATTGAAAATACTATTCATTTTGTTCGAAAAAATCCCAAGTAATAAATTACACAATTATTTAAATCGTAGAACAAATGTTACTACGTTCGTGGTGAACAAGCGATGCGAAAGTTATTGCTTCTATTACGGCCACACTCGGTATAATCAATACAACGAATAAAAAATGAACAAAATTATTTTCAAGATTCTGTTTTAAACGAAAGTTTACTGAAATAGCGAGTCTTAATCAATCATTTAAATAAAAAAAAAGTTTATCGGACAATGGACATGCTCTCTTGGGAGCCACCAACTTTTACAGAAAAGGAAAATTGTGTCTTAAAATTATACCAATTATCGAACTTGATTTCATTTTTTATTAAATTATTTATAAATGCGATTTATAAAAATCTAATTGCAGTTTTTGTCTAAAATTAAATAACTCAAGAGTTTATGCACTTATTATAGTAATAAGGGCGTATGTGGGGTTGAGTAGGGGGTCTCGGGTTCGAATCGAGACTAGGGTATTTATTTGTGTGTTTATAACCACCGGTCACTGTGGGCCGCTTTAGAGGAAGCCTATGGGCTGAGGCCAGCAGTCGACGTTCTTCGGCTGATATGATGATGACGATGGTCACAAAATTAGTAGTGATTGGCGGCCATCTGAAGTCATTTTCTTTTCTATAAAGCGTCAGTGTAAACGGAAATAATGCATGAAAAAGATCACGTGGCTTACATTCCGTATTTCATTCCGATACATTTTTTAAATTTGGAATCGCGTTTTCCAAACATGATTGCCATTCCATTAACGGCTTCTTATCTGTACAGTCGAGTTGCCAGTCTTACACCTTTCAATAGTGAACCTACTCTTTTGTGGAATGTGGCGAGTTAAAGAATGTTCTTGTACGTAACAAAAGATTTTCCTTAACGAAATACGATACTGATTACCAGTGGTGGCGGGTCAACTTATTTATTAGGCGGAGCGGAGCTATAGTAATAAGGGCGTAAGTAGTTTGAGGTAAGGCTTTGAAATATTTTAAGCGTTGGTAATAACACTGTTAAACCGTGGGACAGGTAGGAAGGAAAAGCCGGCGGGATTCAACTTGTATGTTTACGCTCTTGTTACGTCCATTTTTTTACGTCCCGTTTCTAAGAAGTAATAATAACAAAATGAGTAATCTCTATATATCCAAACCGTGTTTTTAATTACATCAACCTTATTTAGTTCAACTGACATTCTTTAAGAAATTAGTATTTTAACTCTTTGACATATTTAAATAATAAATTTAATCATTGAAGCAATACCAAAGGCCCGTACCCATATAGTGTTATTTACTAAAGACTGCTCAAACAAAACTTCCATGAATCAAGTTGACTGAATGGAAAAAATATTAAATGAGTAGCACTTTAATGCTTTATACTCGTAAAGCCTAGGCCTTCTTTAATTATATATATTACATGGTGCTTATAGAACTTATATTGACGGGAATGTTTTAACCTTCAGTCAAATGTGATAGCTTAACAAAACTTCTAAACCGGTTGTCACTATGCAATGTTAAACAATCAATCTGAGCATAAACATTCACGTTACAATGACTCAACGGAAAAAAGAGGAGGTTCTCATGTATATATATGTATTGAGTTAAGTTCATACTAAGTGAGTTATTTTTCTAATAATTGAAAGCGTAACAAACATTCCCAGCTGTTCCACTTTTTTCCTTGTACGGCCTGTCAAAGTTCTATAAACTGTATGACTACATTATAATCTTAACAGTAGTATGCTAAACAAAACCTAATCGGGCCTTACTGACCGTTTTTACAATCCTTGCGCTAACAAACTGGATTCTAAATTCAAAACTTCAGCTCACTTCAGCTTCAGTAGCCCGCGAGCACTCGTGGTGGACGCACGCACGATGCCTCCGTGATGATTCGTACGCTGATTCTTATATACGTCGCGTCGTTGGTTCACAGTGAATACAAAGGTGATATTGTGAAACATGTGCGTCATTCTAGCAGGACCCTCATAAGGCATGGCCGGTCTAGGACCCATTTGACCAGGCATCGGGCCAGGGAGCTGGTCGCCCAGGACATCGAGGCTGAGAAAAGCAGTGAGCTAGGTACTAGATAAGTTTAAAAAAATATCGTGAATTATAATTTAAGTGATAAGTTTTTAGTTAAAGTTTTATAACTTTTTTTAGAAAATTGTATGTCATAATTACAGTTGATAAAATCTTTTAAGTCCAAATATTTTGATAGGAATTTGAAACTGTTGCACATGTCAGGAAAATATTTAACACTGAAACAATGCCAATATCAGATAGGTCAATTCTACTAATAAAAGTAAAATTTCGTATTTTTGAACTTTGGATTTCCGAAAAAAAAAATTGAGTATTACAGATATCTAAACAGTTTTTAAATACCATGGCAGATTATCACGTCATTAGCGACGTAACATTACGAGTATATTAATATTCATATTATATTACTTAATAAAATATCGCCATCAATACTACATAAATTTAAAAATAAATAATACTGTTTTCAATTTAGTTACTAACATCACGCATTTAAAAATAGTAGATCCAGCCAAAATTATTTCATGTCAAAATGACGGAAAATACTTACAAGCTCATAACGTTTTCGCTGTAAAAAGTTATCGGACACAAGAAAAGCCTGACCCTTACTTTACTGACCCTTGGAGTAAAAAATATGGCTTGGTCGTTTTATCTATCTATTGCATGTCATAACATTATTGTAGACCGGTGACCTAATTTTTTACCTGCAATAAGTCCTTCAGTTCTATTGTACATCAGCAATTAACATTATTGCCACGACATACAAATTGTAGTCCTAACAGCGTGACGGACACTTCACTAGTTAAATGTTACTTAAAATATGATAAGTTTCTGTCAAAAATGACATTTTTGGTACATGCTTTTAAATTCAATTCAAATTTTATTCGTAAAACATAGGTACAATAATAAGGTCTTAGAAATAAATTACGAATCACTATGTTCGACATTCCACATTTTCATTCCACACTTTCACCAGTCGGCATTCGACATTTTTTGAAAATTACACATTATCAAAATCAACTTAAGAAACTATGCAGTTAATAATTTATTACTGACAGCTTTTATTACCGACTGATCTTTTTTCGCAATTATGATACTAACAACCCTAAACACCACGGGTTTATCTTATCTTGTGTATTTTAGGAGTTGGTGTGTCTACCTTCTGGCTCCAACATCAGATCAGTGGTACCATAAATTGCATTGTCACCGAATTTACCTAAAAAACACACTCATGTGCTATTCAGTTCAATCAGTTAAAGATATGTGCTTCAAAATTGAGTTGCAAAATTTCAGCTAAACATTCTTAGGCACATACCCATTTTCATACTTGCAAGTTAAATAAAATTTTGTAATAATTTTAGTACTAGAAAACACGAAATTCAGCTAAATTATCAACATGTTGCATTAACACAGTTATCGTAACATTTCGTTAGTTGAACTGGCGATATACGATAATCTCTTATAATGATTAGCTGATATAACTATAACATTTGTCAAAACTTTTGTGAGACGTTATATATAACATTTTGTGAAAAAATTCGGCTTCACTCACGTTTATTTGGACACTAGCGCGACATGTTTTGGAGACCTATGATCTCGTGAGTAACTAAATAAACGTGAATGAATCCGTAAATTGTTCATAAAATATCGATAACATGTTTATTAAAAAAAATACTACAGGACATCTTTACACAAATTGACTGAGCCCCACGGTAAGCTCAAAAAGGCTTGTGGGTAGATATCTAACGATATAATTAAATAATATACAAATACTTAAATACATAGAAATACCCATGACTTAGGAACAGTTACGACTATTTGCGCTCATCACAAATAAATAGCCTTACTGGGACTTGAAACCATGACCGTCAGCTTCATAGGCAGGCACTATTTTCCTAGACCAAACGTTCATATTGCAACTAAATAAAAATAAACTATTGTATAAAAAAAAATATTAGCGTAGGTTTTAAGTAGCAAAGTATCCAATTTTTCTTAGAATAGAATAGAATAAACTTTATTGGCAAACTGTGTACAAAAGAAGACAATTTTGTACCCTCTTATTCTTGTTCTCTCCCTCTTATTCTAATTCTTGTACCCTAAAATCGATTATTGACCCTAAAACCGATGAAATAGTTCCTAAGAACATATTTTTGTGTTTTAAATTTTCAGATTTCCCTATACTGACCGTTATAAATGGGACACCCCATATACTCTACTATAAAGCGGAAAGATTTGTTTGTTTGTACTGAACATGCTCAGAAACTACTGAACAGTTTGAAGATAAGGGATATATAATTTTGTCTTCGGTTGCCGTGATAATTACTCATGAAATGGACTGTCATCGTGTCCACCCGATGACCACGAACGCTGTTAAAGGGTTCGAAACGTCGGGATGAAGTTTAAATTAGTATACGCGATTTAATCCGTTTTAGTTGTTTTATTTCATAAGGGATGTAATTATTAAAGTTTTTGTCAAATACCTAATACCTATATACTTATATCCGTCCCAATTTTTGTAACATTATATCGCTTGTCGTAAAGTTCGTATATGGAACCATCTTCATGTGGAAAGTCGTACAAAATTACTCACAACTGTCAAAGCTCTCATCGGGGATTACTGTTTCTCTCTTTATTTTCTTTTCATATATTTCTTCATTTATCTCTAGTTATTTGTTTACCTGCTTGGTTGTTATTTCAATGTTTTATGTTGACACAGTTTTTTTTTCCATCTCACGTTGTATTCTTCGATATTGTAATACCGTCTGGAAGGGATTGCTTATTAATGATAACGCAGGCTGTTGTTTGCCTATTTTTTAGTGTGCCATTTATATTCTACCGTGTATTAAACTTAGATATGAACGAAATATAATATTATATGTTCATTCATTACATTAATATTGCGCTAGAAATAGGTATATTTCTATGGGGGTCTAATGCCCTAATTGCCACGCTTGACAGGCGGGTTGGCGTAAAATGACGCTGCTCTTCGTCCTCCGACGGATTACCGTCGCATTTTAGGGATAATACCCGGGCCACATTATTCATGTTATAGTAACAAAACTTTTTTGTTAATTAAATATTGAATCACAAGTAAATAATGGTATAACTCATATTAAGACTGTATATAAACAGAAATTTCCAAAATATGGAATCAAAACATTTTATCAGTTACACTTTCGTTTTTTCTCTGAAGAAGTAGCTTGAAACTTTGACGTAACTTAATTTGCGAATACGAAACTTTATTTATATTTCGAAAGATAAACTGTGCTGAAATTAATAAGTTTCTGCCATAAATATAATTTTTGATACAATACAAGCGTTTTGCTGACTGTGGGTTTTTTTTTGTGGGCTCATCGAAAGGATTTCAGCAAGTCTAAACACCACGGGTGTATGTTGTATATTTTACGAGTTGCTATAGCTACCTTTTAGCTCCAGTATCAGATTAAATCTGTAGTACAGTCAGCAGCAAAAGTGGCTCTAAGCGTTTGAGGTGTTGAAAATGAGGTCAACACATCTCTATTGTCAAGAGAATAAGAGCGCGTGTAGGTCATTTTGAACACTTCAAACGCTTAGCCACTTTTGCTGCTGACTGTACCATAATATTGCATTGTCACCGAATACACGTAAGTGTGTTAAATAGCTCAAAGGTAAAAAAAATCCGCTTCAAAATTGATTTGCAAGTTTTCACCTAAACATAGTAAAGTTACATACTTATATTGAAAGTTAAATAAAATATTGTAAAAAGAGAGTTTCACAGCATTTACCGACTCTCAACTTCTCATACTCAACTTTTCAAAAACAGCCAAGTTAAGGAAATTATTAAATATAAATAGATGTTGCATTCATATAGTAACATAGTGACTTTATTTCGGAAAAAACAAATTATGATAATGTCTATAGGTATTTTGTTTTTAAATGACGTTATAAATGTCATTACGTGTGCTAAATTTCATCTCAATCAGTCGAGAATAATTGCTTTAAAATTCAGCTGCAAAATTTGACCTGAACACGTTGTAAGTGAAGTAAAAGCTTGTAAAAACCTTTGAAATAGTTACAACAAATTTACATTTACATACTGACCTATAGGAGGTTTAAACAGTTCTACATAGAAAGTATAAATATCAAACAATTAACGTAAGGTCAAGCGGCAAACCGGAAGATACAATTTATTTATGATGGCAGTATAATTGTACTAACAGCATGGTTAATTTACTCTCCCGGTATATATATATTTAGGTATTTTTTCCAACGAAATGTGTTAAAAACATATAAAAATAATTTATCAAACTTTGATTCTAATAAAAAGGCACAACCCATCATATATATATTTAAGACAACTCCTAGAAAAACAATAATTAAAATTAAGAATAAAATGCAATTAACACTAATGTAAATCTAACAAAAGACCCCTGCGGCATGGTACCGAAGACGCTGGCAGTATTCCCTGAATCTGAATCGTGAGGCTCATACGCTGAGCAAGGTAGCTGCCAGCTTTTCGCTGTGGCATCTCTGAGTTTCTTTGAAAAGTCCTTAAAGAGAGCATTCGGTCTTACAAATAAATATCGATGAGTCAAAAGGAAATTCAAACCCACCATTACTTCGATAATAATGCTATACTCGGAAACTATATCATTTTATCAAATGAACTAGTAATTGATGGACATCACGGACAAAATAAATATTAAATACGATCAAATTACAGAGGATGTCTGCCATTTAGACAGTTATTGGACAGGCAAATTGTCCAAGGTTGACTGTTTAATCATTACCAAAATTCAATGGCAGGTCTGGCCTAGTTGCACCTAGTGACACTACCTATGAAGCCGACGGTCGTGGGTTCAAATCCCGGTAAGAACATTTATTTGTGTAGCGAGCACATATTTACATATATTTGTTCTTGAGAAATGGGTGTTTTGTATTGATTTAAGTATAATATGTATATTATATATATCGTTGGCTGGGTACCCACAACACAAGCCTTCTAGAGCTCAGCTTCTAAGGCTTGCTGGTTTCCATAAGGACGTCCTGTAATATTTTTTTATTTTTTATTAGTTAAAATTTGTTGCTTGATTCTAAACAAAATATCATCATCATCATTTCAGCTGAAGGCGAAGGAAGAAGCTCTGGATAAGCCTCTCCCAATTATGACTTACATAATCTTGGCAGGTCGGGTAGTAGCTGTGGATTGGATGTTGATGACTGCCCATCCGTCAGTTTTTTTCCGTTTGTCGCCCTTTTACGATACCCGCAGTAGATGGAGGTCTGAACAAATATTGAACTTATATATTTTAATTTAAAGACATAATTTAGTACATAAAAAAATAAAAAATTCTGTCTTATAATTAAATATCCTTACACGAATTGACTGAGTCCCATTGAAGGCTCTAGAAGGCTTCTGTTGTCATGGGTGTTTTATATGTATTCAAGTATTTGTATACATATTATATTTATCGTCGGCTGAGTATCTACTCACAACACAAGTCTTCTTAAGCTTACCGTGGAGCTCAGTCAATTTGTGTAAGAATGTTCTGTATTTTTTTAAATAGTATTAACATGTATAACAAATGACTATTCTATCACATCGAGGCGAGAAAATAAGTTGACTCAATGAAATGGATTAAACGCCCACTTAAATCAACGTAATGGAATTAACTAATTATACTAATTTCCTTTTACATCAAATGTCTTTCTAAAGAGTCTTGTCGCCAACTTAAATTTTCTTATCTTTATTCTGTATAAGTATAATATTTCAAAAGCTATCTTTTACTTAGTAAATGAAAACCATAATTTAATAATTTAAAGTAATATTTAACACGAGCAGGTTTTAGACGGATGTTATTTTAAATAATTTTCTGAGATATCTTTGGTGCTCGACTCCAATTTCTGGGTCGTCAGTTCTTAGGCTGAGGGTTCTCGGTCCGTATAAACGCGTTACGGCCCGGCCATGACATTACACGAATTGCGGCGCGGCAAGCGTTTTATATGTTCATTGCGTGTGATCCCAACTAACCTCAGTGCATTGCGCGTCTTGACCGCGCAGCGAACAGTCAAAACGCTTGCCGCGCCGCAAGTCGCGCATTGTCGTGGCCGGGCCGTTACGGGACAGCAATTCGAAACCACGTTTTGTATAGGGCAAAAAATGCTCGAGCCAAAAATGTGCGTCCAACATCAGAGACCCTTGGGTTTGAATTGTTGGAATGTGGATTGTTGGTATGGATTGATAAAGCGTTAGCCAACAGTTTACAACCCAGCTATTGGATCCCCCAAAAATATCATATATGACAAAGTCCGTATAGGTGCGACTACGTGCGAAACGAGGAGGAGCGTGTTAGCTTAACCGCAAGCAAACGGCCAGAATAAAAAACAACATGAAATGAACTTTTATACAAAAGATTTGTTCGACGATTCGTTCGTCAATTAGGGGCTTGAGCAATGCGGGGTCGCGCAATGTTGGTTTTTTTTTACTGACCAGCGTTTGACTCGTCCTGATGCTGGTTCAGTGATAGCCTATTCACTCTTACCTTACTATTCAAGAATGTGCGGCCAATAATCCGTGTCACCTGAATGGACGCCAATTGTTGAGTCGTAATTTTTTGTGCTCCATGTTCTCGATCCGTACAAACGTATTACGGGGCAGCAATCCAAAGCCACGTTTTTTACATGACAACAATGCTCTACTCATCAATCTGCGTACAAAAAAGTAGTCGCATTGCTGGGTTGTCAATTACGGGGTGGTTGCGTATTACCCGGACTCATATTTTTCTCATTACTTACAGATAATTAGAGAAGATAAACACTAATATTGCTCGCTTATATAACAAATAACTATTTGACGTTTAGTAAATAGTAGCTGATTTGACTTCGCGGAAAGTAAACTAGTAATTGTAACACATGACTCCTCTTTATTTCTTCCTCGGTATTGTTTATAGTATAAAATTAATTTACAGCTTGCGATTGGGGTATAACTTTGCAAGTAATTTAATGTTTGGCGTGTCTCTTCTAACAATTCTAACATAAAAGAAACAACTATTATAAATATATACGAAACACTTAACCATCTTTAACTTCTCTCGGGTTTCCGATGAAAATAAATCTCAACGAAAGTAGGTACTTAATATTTTTTTGAGTTCCTTTAGTAGGTACTGAACTAATGAACTGGCTGTGGAAAAATAATATCCTGCTATCGTCAGAATGTTGCAAGTTTAAGAAACAACTACAACACGACAACTTTTGGAAACTCCCTTAACTAATTTTAGAGCGGATTTATTGACGAATAAGAAACTTTTCAGTTGTGAACCGGAATTACACGTCTAAGTTTTAGTAAAGATGCAGCTATAGTAAAGTTCTTAATGACAGAACTATAACCACTGTCTCGTTCAAACCACAATTTATGTTTATTATAAAACCCTCACGAGTATCATTCTCGCGTATGCCAATAAAATTAGCAGAATCGAACAGAACGTGTTAAATCCCACTCGTTATAATTTTGAAAATGAACCACAGAAAATAAATTAACGATATCGTGTTAAAATTATAAGTGTTTTATAGACATTATCCGATATCCAACAGATCAGTGATAAGCTGATAAGCCAATATTTTAACTGGCCAGATTGGATACATCGATACTATTTGTATATCAAAATAAGTTTCTGTCAAATATAACATTTTTGGTACAAGTTTTTATTGGATTGTACTTTTTTGAAGACTCATCTCTGTCTCATACTTGTCGACAGGATTCTAACGAGCCTAAACACCACGGGTTTATCTTATGTGTTTTAGGAGTTGCAATGGTTACCTTTTGGCTCGAGCATCAGATCATTGCATTGTCACCGAACTTACAAAAGACCCATTTGCGTCATCCAGGGCTAACTTACCTCATGTTAACTGGCTAAGAGAAAAATGCGAAAGTGGGCCTTATCTGGGATGGTCAATATCAGCTCTATCGGTTAAAGATATCTGCTTTGAAATTGAGTAGCAAGATTTCACCCGAACATACATAGGTAGGTACTTACTTACTTACATTGCAAGTTAAATAAACTCTTGTAACTAATAGGTGTGAGAAATACTAGAGTTTTATAAATATGAGTTATTTTAATGTGATAGCAGAAATCGGCTTCTTAAACCACCTACCTGCCTACCTACCCACCACCCACCTACCTGGGCTGTATAAACTTTATACTTGATTATACTTTAGATAGTTTCTAAGGGGCTTTAAATTGATGGAAACAGCTCAGAACAGCAAAGAGGGGCAGAATTTGAAGGAGGCAGTAGGCCTCCACGCGATCGAGAAAGGCTAAGAAGAAAAAGAAAATACTTAAAATATATAGGTATATTTAAACTTTCGTAAGACAGTAAAATAATTAACGATTAACATGGTTCTACTTACATTTATTTAGTCACTCGCGAGACATGTTTCGGAGAACATAGGCCTCCATTTTCAAGCACTAAGAGTGCTGAGTCTCCGTTCGATTCACCGACGACGAGCCGGCGACGCGATCGGCGAACCGAACGGACACTCAGCACTCTTGAAATGCAAGCCTATGTTCTCCGAAACATGTCGCGAGAGTGACTAAATAAACGTGAGTAGAACCGAGTTAATCGATATTTACTTAAAATATTCTTCATAGAAGTAGACATTAATAATAAAACTCTCATGATACTTGAACGACGGTTGTGAATCATTATAAACGACGACTTCCACAAAATCTAATACAAATTTGAGAAAACTTGTAGCCCGATTAAAAATACGTTTAAAATTTCCAACTTCATATATAATTGCATAGTTCGTGAGTCATGGATGTACCTGAAACAGGCGAATTCGTGACAACTTGCACTTTATTACCATTTTGACGTACTCGCTAGTTCAACAAGAATTTATGAGATAAGTGCATGTTGCAGTTCAACTTTCCGAACCGGTGGCCGAATTTCTGAATGTCATTCAAAACTTTACCCTAACTATGTCTGTTTAAAGTCTCATTTGAATCAACGAAAAAAAGTTGGAGAAGACGCTTCGAAATATACTTTGTTATACATATATATGTTATTTGAAGGAAGAACGGCTAGTTTAAAAAAAAAAGGAACTTTACTAGTGCTATTCATAAGTATACTTTAGCGCTACTTAAATAAGGTGCATGATTCAACTACAAAGGTCGAAGTCGTTTGGAAATGTATTTGCTTATTTATACCCAGTAGGACGGATACTCTGTTCTACAAAACTAAAATACATCTAGAAGTAGAAAAGGAAAAGACTTCGTTTTCTACATTAATATGGAAGCGGCTACGGGTGGTTGTTGACTCAAACATTTATTTAAACCAATGTTTTATTAGTTTTACCATTATTTCTCCTATAGAAATGATTTAACAACTGCTATATTAAAAGGTAAAGATTTGAATCATCATTTTTATGTTTCTTGCGTTGTCCCGGCATTTTGCCACGACTCATGGGAGCCTGGGGTTCGCTTGGGATCTAATCCCTGGATTTGGCGTAGGCACTAGTTTTATGAAAGAACTTGCCTTTGGAATTTCCTCACTAGTCCAGTTTCCTCACAATGTTTTCATTGACCGAAAAGCGACGTGAAGGTAGACGATATTTCGAACAAAAGGGTCGAAAAACTCATTGGTGCGAGCCGGGGTTTAGACCTGCGACCTCCGGATTGCATGTCGCACGCTCTTGCCGCTAGGCCACCATCGCTCAATTGAATGTCTTTAATTTGTTATATTAAATAAAATAATTACTACAGTTTATCATGTAAATAAATTTAATAAATTATACATTAATCTGAATGAGTAAAAGCAAGTTTTTCTAATAACTTGAATAATTAAAAAATTAACGCTAAATGTTTTTATCCTAATTAACACGTATCAACTATACTTAAATGCATACACAAGAAAAGTTTTCAATTGCCACTGGGCTACGATTTTTCTTTGTAATTAAACAAATCCTCATTGTTAAATATATATACATACATACTTCCTTTTCGGGCTTAGTCATTGTTCACGTGATTATCTTTTTAGGATTTTCCTAGTGGTCCTTGTTGGAAATTTGACTTTGACAACTGTTTACCGAATTCCAGAAATTGACAGATTATCTTTTGCAGTTATTATTAAGGATCTTTTGTATACGTTTTATTACGGCTCAAAAAAAAATCAAATAGCCATTTGTCACTGCCATTAAAATAATTGAAAGACATGTTCATTGTTATGCGCCATGCGTAGCAAAATCCCTGTATTTTGTAAGGTAAAAGCGTAATATATTTCTGTACGCCGTCGCCACGCGCGACTCTAGGGCGTAATTTCGTTTGGGTGGGTGCTCCATATTTTTGAAGTCTCAGGTTCAAAGACGGATGCGAAATCAAATTACGAAAGACACTTAAGGATGGTGTATTTTTGAGCACGAATAATCTGTGCTTTTTGTGAATTTAAAAAACATTTTCGACGGTTCTTTTAAGTAGAGTGACAAATGGAACCATCCTATTTTGCCTCTACTTGGCTGCTTTGATTTATATAAAAATCACGGATGGTGTGACTATAGGTAGAAAAATATTCATTAATTTGTTTTGAGAAAAAACAAAAAACATTTCTAGCATCTCTACAGCAGAGAAAGTCCTAAATAGTGATGGTACGAGTATATATATTACACTGCAAAATCTATTTCAGACTGTAAAAAATAACTACAATTGTGGTCCGAACCCTTGAGGCGGGAGTCGTCTAGTACCTATAACTATTTTATGTATAGCATTGTCGAGTGTTTTGTAGGGTTAGGTTGATCTGTGTGGGATTTTCCCAAAATATTTATATAACCCAGTAACAATTATAAATATTGCAATGCACTATGTGGCTTCAATTATTGATCTTAAGGCCCTGTTATTGTATCTAACAACTATTTGCCCATGGGCGACGCTCATAATTGATAACGCGATCATAATTGCTTACCATCAGGCAATCTATCTGCTCGTTTGCCACCTTTGTCATTGAAATAATAAAAGATGTATTCACAAAGATAGTTACTGTAAGGCCTCTGTGACACATAAGGTGTTAGGTTAGAGGTAAGCGGACATTAAATCCTAAAATCTATGTCCAACTATAATGCCAGATGTAATAATGAATAGCTTTATGTTTTCTAATTATTAATATTTCATAATGTTGATGGTTTTTTGGATAATATCAATGGATTGGATTCCTCGTGAGAATTTGTATGACTGCACCAAAAAGTCAGTGATAGCTAAAAATGCCCAAAACTAACTATGCTTTTTTCTTAAAAAAATATGTTAAAATGTTGTTTCGTCCAAAATGCGAAATAAATAATAATGCAACCAATTTTAGAACAAAGCGTGATGTCACACTTTGACACTTACAGCAAACACAGATTTGCACGTTACACACATAGAGAACACGAACTGTCAAGTGAATAGATGCGTTTTGTTATAATATAATATTATATCGAGATAGATGATAGATAGATGGATACTTTATTCAATTTTTTTACAATGTTGTTACATAGGTCCCTGCAAAACCGTATATAATATAACAGATATTCGAACTAATTCGTCTAAATCAGGATCAAACGAATCAAATCAAAGCCTATAGAGCATATTGTAAGGTAATTTTATATTAGTCTTAATTACTAAAGCGTTTTAATTTTTTTTGTTTTAATTTTTTTGCCAAACATTAAAGAGAATTCTTATTAGAAAATAATACCCACTTACCATTTTATTAGAAAACTTTATGTGTTGCTTGGAATAATTTGCATTTTTTGATTTCAAACGACCATTTATTTTAATCTTCTGATTTTTTCATGAAACTAATAACTCTATTATTAAATTTGTATAATTTTAATGTTCAGTCGACGTCAAAGATCTTTGACAACAAAAAGTGTAAACATATCTATATGTTTACACTTTTTCACCGTAATCCTTTGTAATAAGGTGCAAAAGTGTAAACATATTTTTGACGCCGACTGTACACACATTTAAAATAAATAATCAACAATCAATTTTATTGACAAGTTAATTTCAATAACACACTTCATTCCGATAGTCGATACCTACCACAGAAACAGCTACTACCTAATTAAATGAAATGTAAGTTCAAGGAGTATTTACTTAATTCAAAATAGATTTTAAGGTATAAAATTAAACAAACTACCAACGTAATGATTACTTATTTCAGTAAACTACGCAGACTACGCATTACTGTTTACTGGCTAGTAAAAATGATGCTATTATGGTTATTAAGAGCGTTTTTTCAGCGCGTATACGCTCGTTTCTGGCATACGCACATACACGCGCGCTACGTTAATTCGAACACGCGTGTATGCACTTATTCCTGCGTGTCTGCTTGAAACATGAAATGGAACGGTTACTCGCTCGCGCTTATGCGAGCTTATATGCGCATCAATGCCCGAAGAAAACAAATCCGCACCTGTGCGCGCGTGCATTCGCTTTAAAAAAACGAGCTCATACGCGCGTTTGCCGTGTGATGCCGGCTGACTAGAATAGCACCACCCCATCTCCTCTCGCGGGTGTCGTAAGAGGTGACAAAGGGAAAAATCCTACGGACGGGCAGCAGCGTCCGTCGAAACCCAATCTACAGCTACTGCGGTCGCCAACCCGCCTGCCAAGCGTGGCGACTATGGCAACTACTCCCAAGATGATACCAGTCATATTTGTGGGAGGCCTATGTCCAGAAGTGGACTGCATACGGCTGAAATGTACGCGCGTATAGAACGCTAGTTTGAAACCGGTCTAACAATATGAAACAACTAATTAGTTTTGACGTAAGTGTTCTACTGTACTCTTTGGAAACACTAACTACGTATGCCAATGAAGAACGGAGACTCAATGCTTTCCAAATGCGCTGCCTTAGATCTATACTGGGTGTTACCTGGAGAGATCATATGAGTAATCAGATTGTGTTATCAAAAACTCATAGATCGTCGTGTAAATAAACCCGTGTCGTCCACTTCTGTACCAATGACAAGACCATCAATATTTAGTTCTCAGGAACTAGTCGATATAATTTTAATTTATGGCGAAACTGGGCAGTGGGCAGGAGTGATTTCCGGATCCCAGACGCAGGACCCTCGCCTCACCCTTATTAGTGCATTACAGTAAGTTCATGAAACTATTCCTATTACACGAAGAGTCAAAGTATCATAAGAAAATGTTAGACATGTTCCTATTCAGAGGCTCTAGCGTAAGTTTCTTTTGACGTAAAAAAACGTTTACGAACGCGTAAGTGATAATGTTATTTATATGGGAAACGCAAACGCGTTTGTAACGTAAAGTTACGTTAAAAACTTACACTCATGGCTCAGAGAGAAGAGAGCATATTGCATAATTTTGCTGCGAAAACTAGTACAAGATCAGCAGCACGGCAATTTGCTATGAACCGCAGTACGGTTAACAATTTTTTTTAAAAAGACTTACAACATCCGTAAGTTTACTACCTCAGACGGGATTATCGTATTTTTTTTTTTTTAATACAAACTTACGAAACTCAATGTTGACTTTGTAGCTTGCCAAAGAGTGTTTTGGGCTAGAATTCCACTCCAAGTTTTGTAGGGTGCGAGAACCCTGCTCTATATTCCTCTTAGGCTTTCTGGTATGTCTTTTACGTAATCTGCTTTGAGCTTCCGGTCTAATCACAAAACTGTGTCAGTAGCACGTGACATATCAATTCTAGAATGTCCTTCAGCCTCTACAAATCGAGTATCAGAGGCATTCCATTCCGATACGTCGATTGAACGAACAAAGGGTTTCGATCGCTTCTGCGACAATTAAGGCCTCAGTTTCTGCTGGTGCGAGATAGACTGAACAAGAGCGTCGATGTTTATTACAAGAAAGGGGACGGACCGAGGTTATAACTGAATCAATTAGGAAATATATCTATCGCCTAAAGTATACTTTGTGGAGTACGTAGAAAATTTTTCGTGATTCGCATCAACGTGGATCCGGATTTGATACATGATATATTTATATTTTGCAGGAAGATACATATGCATCGATTTACCTTTTTGCTTCTGATTGAGGCTTATAAAAAAACTGGGTATCTTGTATTGTCCCTAAACTGTGACCAAAAATCACTAGAGGATGGACAGCAGTACCTCTTTAGAGTGGAACATACTGCGATCGCCAACCTGCGTGCCAAACGTGGCGATTACGGCATTAAACCCACCATGCTCAAGTGGTGATCATAGGGGAAGGTCTATGTCCAACAGTGGAGTTCCATGTACTGTAGAATATTGAATCAAAAAATTAAGGCAGTTTAACTGCATACATTAATTAAACCCGATTCTGAGCTTAAAATATGCTACATTCAGTTAAAAAAATCAGTTTATCTTTTTCAACGGAAAGAAAGAGAAACACTGCGTACGTAAACAAAGTACAAAATCGATAAAAAAATTGCACTTTGTAAAAAATAAAACGAAAATATTGTCAGTATTAATTAATTCGTATTCTTGTCTTAACACATGACGTGACTCAATAAAAAATACGCAACTTTACTTTCAGACCTACATATAGAAATGAATATAATGAAAACTGTTGTATTGTGACTTTGTGAGCCATAGTACTTAAATAGTAACAAACAGGTAAACTCACGTGTTCAAGTTCACCCATTTTCAAGCCGAGTCGGGACATACCGTGGGGGGGCGAGGTTGCTTCCCCGTAACATGTCGAGTAGTGCGATATAATTACACGTGAGTTTATCCTTTTGTAACTAAATAAGTATATAGAAATTATTTTCTATCGAGCCTATTTTGCCATGTAAGGTATAAAGCGAAAAAGTTCATGGAAATTTAATCAATTAAGTACCATATTTTTTTCTAGGTTCACGTAACCTTATAGTTTAGGTTAAAAAAATTAAGTGACATCAATTTGAAGATCATGGCATTTAATACAACCTTAACAAGGGAACAAAGACGTTTTTATAAATGGCGCAAAAACTGCATTGTAATACGATATTGTTGTGAAACTTTTATTAGTTATGTTATAAAGCGATGTGAACACAGGCACATGGCTCGGGTTTACTCGGCACGATATAACTTGAGTCCTTAATTGTGTTTTGCCCTCACATGTTCGCAGATCGAAAAGCCGAAGAGGTGGCCCCGGAAAATTGTTACCAATTACGAGAGCAACGCACCTAGACCATTTGCATTTTTATTCTAATTGTTATCGTGCTTCAAACTGCTGTTGTTTGAGTAAATATGCCATTTTTAAGTAGGATGCTGACACCAATGTTGAACACTTTAAGTTGACAGGCACGAATGATGGACACTTAGTTCGTAATTCAAAAACCATGACGTTTGAAATAAGCATAATGTTCATCCATTACTGGCGCCTTGACTCTATGGGAGTTCTAAAGTTATTGGTTCAGTATTTATTACTTAATATATTAATATATAATTGCAGAAGTTTTTATTGGAAAACACGTAGGGCCAAGTGATGTATAATGAATTTTGTTCTAATTGAAAATACTTACACGCTATTGATATAATAGTAACACAATGTAAAATTACAATTGTTAATTTATTTTTAGTCTTTTTTCTACAAAAATAATTGTAAAAGTGCCAAATAAGAACAAAGCATAAATTAACGAATGTAGGTGTGATATACGTTTATGATGACGCGGGTTAGTACTTATTTTCTATTTTTCTCTTAACTCTTTACTGCATACAAAGCCAAAATATCAATGGTTTTAAAAAAATGTCACGCGGGAAATATACTGTTTACCATTTTCCGGAACTAGCTCTTAGTCTAGAATGTCTTGTATATTGCATAAGATAGATAGTATAAGAGGAATTCACGCCGTAAAGCCTCGCTTTAGATTCAGACTTAGTCGTGTTGGAGATGAATTCTCTTGCATATTAACACACTACAGGATGATTCGTGAGACGTGAGCACGACTGAGCCCACAGTCACAGTAAATGATACCTACTATATCGGTAAGAATCGCACTTAAGTAAAAAGATCCGCACCTTTTTACTTTTTTTGCACTTTTTGTTAAGAAACAATAAGTTGCTCAGATATTATGGTCATCCTAAAACAACTAGTGAACGTCAATCCTCTTATTGTTATGGCAGATCTTCGATTATAAAGAAAGTAATTTGTCAAAAGTAGGTAAATAGACTGATGAGTTGATGAAATCTAACTTAGCGGGAGCATTCATATTTATTGTAGGGTGACAGTATGCAATTTGTAAATAATTTAAAACATATTGCTTAACTCTTAAAATAAAATAAGATTATTTTCACTAAGACTGTTACGAACGGTAGCTTATTAATCTGAATTCGTGGGGTTGGTCCTGCTCACGTCTCCTGAATCACCCTGTATATTGTGACAGTAATGGTGACAGGTGTAAATGTAAAACGATATGATGCAATCTAACAATATAGTATTTTAAATTATAGGTAGTTTTATAGTAGGTAGTCACCTGCCTATGAAGCTGACGGTCTTGGGCAAATCCCAGTACATGCATTTACTTATGTGTGTATTTTAGGTATTTATTTGTTTATGACATGAGTTATGAGTGTATAAGTATTTGTTTACTATATATGTATAACATCGTTGGCTGAGTACTCAATACCCAAGCCTTCTTAAACTTGCCGCTGGGATCAGTCAATTTGTGTGAGGATGTCCTATAAAATTATGTATTTATTTATTGTAATAGTTTTTGACGTCGTTTTCTTTAAATAATAGACACTTTCGTTAACAGTAGGACGTCAAACGCCGTCAAGTCTAAAACCACTCCACCTATTGGCGGATTTGATTTAAGGTAGAAAATATTGATCTATGTATAATAGTCATGCATATGTCCTTTTAAGTAATGAGTTTCCTCTGTTCTTTCGTAGCAAAAGGTTATGGGATAATCCTTGGACACAACCACATCCATCATTAAAATCGATTGTAACAAACAAAATAAATGGTTAACAAATAACCAAAAACATAAAGTCGAACCGAGAACGTTGTTTTTTGAAGTGGGTGGATAAAATAAATAATTTTGCAAGGAAATTGTCTCCCTCATTCCCCTAAGGCGGCCGAGTTACGACAAATTGGCAATCGGAAATCAAAGCCTAATGAGTATGACAACCAGGAAATCAGTTATTATTTACGGGTACATACGAGTATGTATATTTTGTGCTGCCTTATAACTAACCTACGTCATTTGACCGACTTCAGCGTGGGAGGTGTCATTTTGCTGGAGGTGTGGGACTGACATAGGGTGTATTAAATATGAAACGAAATGTTATGTGGGCGTAAAACAAAATGCCTGGAAAACTAGTATAGTTAGACTGTGAGAGTAAAAGTGCAAATAGACTATTTTACATCGGTGATGATCATCATCATATCAACTGAAGGACATACACTGCAGGACATAGGCATCCCCCAAAGTGACACAAAACGCATCCAGTGGATTCCCGTGATCTTTACTAGGTTACCTTGTGGGGGTTCCGGTACGTGGATGTAACTAGAGAACCTATACGCCCCAACGGCTATCGGTTCTGCGTGCAATGTGTCCCGCCCACTGACATATAAGTTTAGCGGTTACTACGGATCTAATTTTTATTAAAAAGTGCCTACATCGAGAAACAAGTTGAAACAGCGCACGCACGGCCGTTGAATTCACCGGATATTCGGTATCCGCTATCCGGCAAAACTACTATTTATCGCATCTCCATTACCTATAAATTAGTTTAAAAAAATATGTTTCGGATTACGCCATGGCAAAAGAGTCTTACATACTTTTTTAACATTAAATGAATCCATAATTTCACATTTACAATCGTAAAAGATAATAAAAAATAAGTTAATTACTTAGCCATTCATTTTCTTAATTGTACAAAGAATATCAAAACAACTTTTTCTATTACTTGTAGGAAAATATTTAAAAAATAGATTATAACATGACGCATCCATCTCTGTCAAGAAAGATACTCTTGTATGATTGAATACTAAATGCGTGACGATATTGAAAATTTGTTGCTATGACTACCATAATATTCCAGACAAAATGTTCTGTATACACCCCGTCGTATAGACAGTTAAAATAATTAACTATTGTAAAATACTTGTCATGTGCAAAAGAAGTGCCTCGGGCTGAAATCGAACAAAAGTCATTTGCATCGGGGCGCACGAACCCAAACCCCCCGATATTACGTACCTATTAAGTAATTTAATTTGTTTCCCAGTTATATTAACCTCGTGTACCGCTTATGCATAAGAACTTAATGAATTCGATTCATAAAAATAAAATCTAGTAACTGGAATGATGGCCACCTACTCGTAGTTCTATTTCGCATATCTATATTATCCGAAAAGTTTTTGTCATGACAGCCTTGGCATAAGGGAGTTTTCAAAATTTGGTACACCCAATTAGCGAAAGTTGTTAAAAAAAGTTACAACAATTAAGCATGAAAACTTTATGAAGATCGACTTTTTGCCTTTAATTAGGTTGTAATATTGATTGAAGTTTATAAAACGAACATCAAAACCATGTTTTTATGGAAATTTAATGCTTAATTGTCGTCACGAAACTGCAAGTGATTTAACCTTTCTTAACATTCACTAATTGGGTGCACTATATATTGAAAACTCCCATAATCGATTTTCGCAGAATCCTAATGTAGCAGAAACATTATTTGGCTTGATTGTCAATTTTCAGAATATTACTATGTTCGAAAATATATTGTTGTGAGGCCTACTGATGTACTGCTAGGATAAGGTGGGTAAGGATAGGTTAGCACAAAGCCCATTATGACTATATAAATTATATAGGAGATAACAAATTTAATATTGTGTCCCTTGTGAGTTTACAATTACCGCCTTTTGTACTGTATTTTATTATACTATGCATTAATGTTTTTTTATAAACAAATTATAATTTTTTATTTAACTTGCAATTGAAGTATGTTCGTGTAAAATCATGCAAATCAATTTTGAAGCAGATATCTTTAACCAATTGAGCTGAGATTTAGTAGTATGTAAGTACGACGACAATGCAGTATTATACTATTACTGATGTGATCTGATGCTAAAGCTAGAAGGTAGCCATAACAATATTAAACCCGTCGTGTTTAGTTAACTCGTTAGAAGTATTTGTAAGTACTTGATACGTAGATAGATAGAAAATAGAAGCTTGTACCAAAAGTGTCATTTTTGTCAGAAATTTAGTATAACACTAGCCTGTTCTAGAAACACACTGAAAACATTTTAGCTAAGAAGCAACTTCCGCTTGTGAATGAATCCATGAAATTAGTTATTATAAAACCATGCTGAGTAGCCGCCGGCCGAGGGAGCCGTGGGAGGGTCGCCATAGCGAGAAATTTCTTAATGCGATAAAAATCTCTAATTTTCTCGCCTCGACTGCGGTAACAGGCGGGCCTAAAGCACACATAATTTGGTAAGCTGTCAAAAGTACGAAGTTGTTTATCGATAACGCGTCAGCACGCTACGATTAATATCTCTCATAGAATCAATATCGTGCACGTGCGTTTAAATCGGCTGAGGTACCCCAAGTCATCCTGAAATTTTTGGTTGAAGTTAGGTTAGGTTAAGTAAATATTTTCTTACTAGACAAACTTTTTTTTTTTTTTTTGACATAGGCGGCAAACGAGCAGACGGATTGCCTGATGGTAAGCAATTACCGTCGCCAATGGGCACCCGCAACACCAGGGGAGTCACAAGCGCGTTGCCGGCCTTTAAGGGGGGTTGGAGCTCTGAGCTTATTTGCATTAGGGCTCGTATAACCTTGAATTAAATCCGATCATTAGATGACATCTGACATATACCTATAAGTAATGCGAAAGCCTTACGTGTTAAGATACCTAATCGCTCTAGGAGTAAAAAAAAAAGTGCCACTTTAACTTTTAAAGATTTTATTTATTTATCAAACGAACAAATTAAAAACACAAGGAAACTTAAATAAAATAAAATACTAAAACTATAAATAACTAAAAACTAAACCTAAAAAACCACAAGTCCTAAAAATATAAAATAAAATAATGAAATCCTAATAAAGACTGAAGTAATATTATTTATAATATACGGAATTCTACGCTGAATATGATCCCATATGCTCGTGGGCGGTTTTTTAAGAGATTTATGACTTTTAATAATCAGGAGAATACACTGTGTCTGGAATATACATTGTGATTTCCACCAACTACAGATATTAAAATTACGCAGTTACTGAAACTGTTTGTCAAAATAGTTTACGGATAGGGTGCCTTTGTTAGAATCATTATTTACTTCCATTCATAATTTAATCGGTAGTAGGGTCGGTGAGATAACCTCTATCCCGCCCGTTCATCAGGGTGATTTCGAGGCCAACGGGATTACGGTTTAGCAAGAAAACAAGGCATGACAACGAATTCATAAGTGAAGCTAATTAAGTATTTATCACTAAATTATAAATGTTTATCAGATGGTAAGTCGTAAAAAGTATTTTTCGCATACAATTTGGTCCTCCGACACAATGTGACGTCTCCTCGCTTTCCATGAGATCATGTTACCGAATCATGATCCAACCGTAGTTTAAGATCAAATCAAATCAAATCAAAGAGAAAAAATCAATGAATGCTTTTATGGACGTATAAAATCATAAGAATGTCCAGTTACATACAGTTAAAGATTTATAAATACTTCTTCTGGTTTGCGACCCAGACACATCCTGTAAGAATTCTGCTTTCACTGATAAAAAACAACCAGAATATTAGAAAAAATAGAAAACCAACTAAGCCACAAAATTTTATACATGTAGTAATAGTAACATTCATTTGTAGTTTGGTTAGGGAGTTACTCATTTAGGGACGTTTAGGGTATAAACAGAAATAAGCACACTGTCTCTTTCTCATTCTTTATTTAAGGAGATCCAACAGTAAAAATAGAAACATAAATAGAAGTACAGAACTGATTACAGGAATTCATTACAAGTGTCACTTTATATATATATATATTCATACACACGCACATATATATATAGGTGTGATTCTGTTGTATCTGCGGTATAATGGCATAGCCACACTTAACGATTACATTCTGTATACATCGAAGAATCAACCAATTTCATACGTGCTCTATTTTTCTCATAAATAAAATATTTTATGTTTCCATACATTGCTGTCAGTTGCCCGTGATTTCTGCAAATATTTACTTTCTATTTGTGTTTCGAGGATTTTTTAATCAACGAACGGAGTTTTCCATTCACTTGCATAAAAACATAATGGTTTCATGCAGATTAATAATGTACATTTTTTTTTTATGACATAGGCGGCAAACGAGCAGACAGATTGCCTGGTGGTAAGCAATTACCGTCGCCCATGGGCACCCGTAACACCAGAGGAGTCACAAGCGCGTTGCCGGCCTTTAAGGGGGGTTGGAGCTCTGGGTACCTTACTCACCATCAGGAACACAACACTGCATACCTGAAAGGTAGCAGTGCTATTATGGCTGTGGTCTTCAGTAAGGAGGAGGTACTTCCCCAGTTGGGCTGCCCCAGATTCAAGCGTGATGGTCATCGCTGTGCCCTACCTCTCATTGTTGGACGTAGTTTAAGGACATACCCGGGTCCAAACCCGGGTACATTGTATAAGGTAAAAATAGAGTCATCGGCAGTAATATCCTACGATATCAAGACCGCAAAAATATCTGACAACACAGGATGAGGCACACAGTAGCATACGGTATGGCAGATATTTTTGCGATCTTGATAGCATAAGATCGTTAGTCATTTTGAGATTAATAAAGTATCTTTAAACCAAAGTGGCTTTAAAGATGTGGGTTCAAATCTGGCCTCGGTCGCCGGAGGTCTTCGTCACTTTTTCTTAACTATATTTCATTTATTTTAAATTTAACATAATATATTATTGCCGGCGACCAGTGTACAACATGCGAATGCCCAATGTATGACACCCTTTCACCTCTATTAACAATTACTTAAAATTGAAATTGACAGCCATTGGACGCTGTCGGACACCGGGACGTTCACGTTTACAAATATAATTGCAATAAGGTACATGCGAGATACAGTCAAGGGCATAAATATATATATACATTTTTTTACTTTGAATGTAAAGGGTATTTGACGTCAGTTTGGAGTTTATTTTTATTGTATTATCAAGCTAAGATCCCTCATCATCATCATCATATCAGTCGAAGGATATCCACTGATGGACTTAGGCCTCCAAAGTGACCCATGTTGACCGATTTTGCCATCTTTCCCATCGTCGGTCCACCTTGTTGTTGGTCTGCCCACGCTTACCTACGTGGTCACCACTCTCCGTTTTACGTGCAATATGCCCCACGTCCAGTGGTGCCACTTCAGTTTAGCGATCCGGAGAGCTATATAGGTAACTCGTTCTGCTGCGAATAACATCATTTCTGTTGCGATCGCTCGGAGAGACTCCAATAGTTCTCTCCGTTGCCCTTTGGTTGACGTTGAGCCTTCTTATGAGATCCCTAAACTTATATAACTAATATATCATACGTCAGTGTTGTTGACAGGTGCTATCATTTCGCCGACTGCGTCCGACGTCGCCCACCCATCCTTCAAACGTCCGTCATTTACTGTGATTGATATAAGTCGGCTGAACTTGTTAGAGGCGAGTAGTTTGTAATTTGTCTATAGATCGCGAAGAAACGCTTAAATTAAATTGATTTCAAAAATACATAATTATTTCGCGACTGTCGAGTAATCTTCTATGACCAAAAAATGCCAAGAAGGTAAGAACAAAAAAAAATGCTTACCATTTGGTCACCCAACAGAATGTGAAGTTTTGAAGAAAAAAAAACAATAACATTACAGTAACTACTTAACTACTCTAGGTTTAATCTGAAAAAGCCCTTGTGGTATTGTATCAGGGGTGCAGGTGGCATTTTCTTGTTGTATCGCAATGCTGATACGATGTGCGAGGAAGCCGCCAGCTCTTCGCACCAGTTACGTCAACCAGACGCTTCGCGATTTCTGCAAAAAGTGCGTGCGCGCTGAGACCGCATCGACCTAGCGTTTCAACGTCTACGTAATATATTAATATTAGTATCCATTGTGTATTTTACTTTTTGTATTAATTATAAATAGTTAACTGGCTTATTACAAATTTACATAACTAAATTCAATTGGCACCAGGAACTAATTAAACTATTGTCGCACCATTAACAATTAGTGTGCAGGGCAGCCATTGAACCGAAAACAAACACAAAGCCTACCTAGATCCCAGTACAAAGGATCCTACTTTAGCTTTGAGGTTGCGTCCACTTGGTCAGGACTAATTACGATTTCCAATCATCCCTATGCCACATGCTCGTCAAACATGAACCGACAGGGAGCTTATGACTACAGCAGTCTTAGAATTGGGCTCTGACTTAAAAGAGAGCCGACATAATTTATAGAATTTTGAAGATTTCGGTAAAAACTTGGTCACACTTGGTTGGTTTCACTAGGTGCCAGTAGAATGGCTGTTACGAGTATAACGCACAATGTATAGTTTATCGATTCAGCGAGGCCCGGCTGCCAGAATCCTTGGGCCCATAGCGGAGGATCCGAATATTGTGTTTATAGTTTGTTTTGGCAATGAAAATAGATTTGTACCCTTCGGAGGTACGATGCCGATAAAAACTGGCACATTAATTGATGTCAAAGTTATAGCGACAGTTTACATCTAAGAATAATTAGAGATTACCAATTTACTTAGTTACAAACGAATAAACTCACGTGTAATTATATCACACTAGGCGACATATTTCGGGTAAGCTCTGGTACCCATTTTCAAGCCGAGTCAGGACACACCGCTCGCGCAAACGGAGTATCGCTCACTGCTGCTGTCCGATGCCTTGCACGGCGTTCCGCACGCCGCGCCCGCTGAGAAATTGCTTACCCGAAACCTGTCACCTAGTGCGATATAATTACGCGTGAGTTTATCCGTTTGTAACTAAGTAGTAGTAACATGGCTCACAACAGTTGTAATTACATTAATTACCAAGTTATAATTTCAAAAAATGTTTTAGCTCCCTTGAAAAGTAGTCGTTTGTCTCTTACAACATTTATTATCCAATGTTCATATCAAACATTCGCACCCATTCACATAAGCTTCTTAAGATTTTGTTGACAGAAAATATTTATCATAGATTTTATGATTTGAGGAATTTCTATTGTAAACATACCAGGAGATAGTTTTTTGAACTTATAAAGCTAGATGTACACTTTCAACTTAAACGCTAAGATTTATATCATAAGTGGACTTCTGTGTCAAGCTCTAACGCTTCAAATCCCGAAATTCCGTATCGCAATGCCAATGACGGTACCAGGACTCCATAATCCATAACTTGATAATAAAGGAATCATTCGTGATCAATACTATCCGGGATCTCATAACATCTTATTGGCGGACACATGGCGGCAAAACTTTATTTATTGCAATTTGTACTTAATCCCGAATACTGATATTAGTTCTGTATAAGTATATTTACTCGGTATATTTACTTAGTACTTCGCTGGCTCGGATTAACTTGGAAACAACTACAATGGGTCGTAATAAGTAGGCAATATTTGCGTCTTTTGTAAGGTTTTGTATATTATTGTCTTCATATTCAAAGTAGGTTTTTATATTAGTGGAATGAATATTATTACTAGTAATTTTACTGTAAATGTAATAATTATAATAATTTTGCAATCCCTAAGTGGTTTGATCAGCAAGTAGGAACAAATATAATAATTTTGTTGAATTACTGAATTATTTATGCAGAAGAAATTTTATTAAATATTTACATGGACTTTTGACACCTTAGGAACCTACCGCACTTTTAATAATATAAAAAAAAAATATATAGTAGGTGGTAGGTAGATAATTAAAACACAAGTATCTCGTAGGATACATAGTTTAATACTGACCAAGTGTACGGCCGCCACACTAACACTCACGTACAGTGCACACATGCGTATACAGCAGTCATATACGGCTGTCGTACTTACAAGCTTTATTTACGCTACATGTACCTAAGTACGTTCTTGTTACTCAATTCTAAAATAACTATCTTTTACCCATTGAGTGAAATTTAGCACATTTATGTAAGTTCGATGATAATGCAATATTATGGTACCACTGATCTGATTTGATGCTGGAGCCATATCGACTCCTAAAACACACAAAATAAACCCGTGGTGCTTAGGCTCGTTAGAATCCTCGCGATCCTACTCTGTTGATGATTGTGCAAATAGTCAGCAAATCATGTACCAAAAATGTAATTTTTGACAGAAAATTAATTAAAACAAAGGTAACAAACTTCAAATTCAATATTAGCGGTGGAATTTCTTGTTCGAGCCCGAAAAAGAAGCTTGTCCTATGTAAGAATTTGGAATAAAGCGGCAAACAAACTCTTTTTCACTTGTTCCGTTCAATTGCTTCATAAAAATCCTTTTGCCGTAAATTTCCTTTTATGAAAACTTCCGCGCCGTCCTCATAAGGTCCAAAGGTTTTCAGATAAAATACTTTATTATGAACAACACGTACTCGTAAAGTATAGAAAGTATTTTATGAGTTTCAAATGACCTCGTACCGTATGGAAGGATATTTTTAAGTATTTTCAGAAGAATTTCGTGGGGTTCTCGATACAGTAGAAACTTCGTGAAATAGAATTTTATGTGTACATTTACCATTTACAAGTTATACATACAATTTAATCCATATGCTATTCATAGGCGGTTAAGAAGTGAGGTGATCTGAATTGGTGCGTCGCGTACACACGGATGCATTGATACAAAAATAATATATCGTTCTAAAATTGATACTATATTGGTATCAATGTATACTTCTAAATACCTGAATAGTTATTTCTTTATACTTTTTCATAAGAAAATACAGTCCGTGCAAAAGAACTGGTACATATTATACAAAATAGTGTTTTCCTTGGTTAAAATTTCATGCGAAAAGGTGCAGCAGCAGGTTAGCTCTGCTGCTGTATTGTATGTATTGTTTGTTTTTCTTGGTTACAATTTTTTTCATGCGAAAAGGTGCAGGAGCAGAGCTAACCGGCTGATTATGTGTCTCCTGTTAGGATACAGAACTTATTGATAAGATGCATTTACGTAAAATTTAAAAAGCATTTTTAGGGTTTGATAGCATCAGCATATACATTTTCAAAAGATGCAGCTTCATTACTAACTAACTGGTAATGATAAGTAGAAAAGCTTTGCGCGATGGAGAATTTAGAATTTACGCTATAGCGACATTTACAGCTACCGCTAAGTAATTCTAAAAGTAACATAAAAATATTCTTTCCAAAGCTCTGTACATTCTTTTAATAATAAGATAAGAAATAAATATCACATTTAAAAATGCTCAAAGTGAGACGCAGTTAACTACTACCATCGCTGTAAAGTGGTGTTATAGTGAACTAACTATTCTGTATAAACGTGTTATTGTACTTCCAATTAATACAAAAAAAAAGTTTAGTTTATACGCTAAAACATTCATGGCTTTGTTTGTATTTACCTACCTGTCCATAATTTCCAAGATTATTAAAAAGAGAAAACAATATTAAATGGGGTAAGTATAAGTAGGAAAGCCTGCTGTGAACGTGTGTACTAGGCGTATGCAGAGCATGGTTGCTCAAGGGTCATAAATTTTAGCAGTAAAACGTCCCTTCTCACAAGGCTTTAATATAAAGTTTGCGGTTCTTTATACGATACCCGATCCAGCTAAAAGTAAAGGTCACTTTTTGTACTAGGTCAGCCAAATAACTAACGTGAAAGAAATATCATTAAGGTAATGGCACCAATGTTGAACACTTTTAGCTGACAGGCACCAATGATAGACACTTAGTTCTTATTTCAAAAATCATAAAGTTATAAATTGAATATGTCCTAACAAATGCACAACACTTAACTACTTTGAAATAAGCACTAATATTCATGATTGGTTCATGGTCCATTACTGGTGCCGTCACCTTATATCTCTTTCGTTCTTTAACACTTAATAAAGAGAAGCGTAAACATTAACACGGTTCTACTCACGTTTATTTAGTCACTCGCGCGACATGTTTCGGAGAACATAGGCCTCTATTTTCAAGCACTAAGAGTGCTGAGTGTCCGTTCGGTTCGCCGATCGCGTCGCCGGCCCGTCGCGCTCAAACGTGAGTTGAACCATGTTAATGTTTAATTTATATGTCTCACGAAAGTTTAAACGTAAACTTTCAGTTAAATCAGGTATAGGTTGTTGAATGTGTATTCATAAAAGTTGCAATATGACGTCAAATTACTAAAGCCTGCCTGCCTAATAAATGCTTGAAAATATTTTATAGAAGAGCTCTATTGAGGACTACCTGCGGAATAAATATGGCCTTCATATTTAAGGCATTATCGGTACTTGGTCGTAATATTTTTTTTCCCAAGAATTACGCGCTGCGCAGTCTTGTGTCTTCTGCACATCTCTCCATCTTATAGGTACAAATAAACCCATTCCTGAAGTAAGGTCAATGTTTTGTTGGAACTAGAAGACATTAACTTGACTTTTTGACGACCGGTCTGGCCTAATGGGTAGTGACCCTGCTTATGAAATCGATGGTTCCGGGTTTGAATCCCAGTCAGGGCATTTATTTGTGTAATGAGCATAGATATTTGTTCCTGAGTCATGGGTGTTTTCTATGTATTTAAGTGTTTATATTTTATATTTTTATTTTATTCTAACATGGAAAACCAACAGCATAATACGTTAATTTAATCTAGAGTCGAATTAAAGAGCCAATTACAGGTTTTCACTTACAGAAACAATCTAAATAAATAATTTAGCCCAATTAAGTATACAAGTCCCTGCATCTAACTATTTATATGTATCTAACTATTATTTATATCGTCGTCTAGTACCTACAACACAAGCCTTACTACCGTAGGACTAGGTCGATTTGTGTAAGATTGTCCCTAAATATTGATTATTTATTATTAACTTACATATTTCTTGGAAATACAGGAAAGCAACAGCAGCCATCTGTCGAGTCTCTGTATCTCTGTTGGTATAGCAATATGCATGTATCCCGGAGTCACGAGTTTGAGTCTCGCCAGAAGCAGTTGATTTTTCAATTTTTCTGAACATATTCATTACTTACATAATTATGTGCCTATATTAAATAACTACATTTAAAAAATGAAACGGGATTCAAAACAAGGAACTCCAACTTTGTAAACTGGGTGACCCAGGTAAGGAGGTAGGTCGAGGAAAGCGTAATAACCATTAACTTAATTGAAATAATTATTATTTATTCCATGCAGCTGATTGCTAAATTGTAGTCAACACCAGGCTTTCTCAACCGGAAGCACTCGAATATTGTTTCCGTATTCGAGTTTCTAAAGTGTCTTCACAGTTACTTGACAAATTTTGTTAAGGAAATTCGTGCCCGAAACCTCTTCAACACATTGGGTTTGTTTAAATCCTCGTCGTTGGCAACAAAGATTACCATTAATAGAATCTGCAAATATTATGGAACATTCTCGTTGACTTAAGACCTTAAACATCGTCAATATAAGATGGATAATATAAAACAATGTGGTCAGCTTGTTATCAGTCATCAGACAGTATAACATTTTCTTCTATTAGTACGCTAACGAAACTGCTTGTAATGAAGCTAAAGATGGCCGAAAAAAAAGTTGTCTGGTCATGTTTAGAAACGACAACAGAATACATTCTAACAGGTTTTAGAACTTTTGTCTATGTATTTGTTTATATGTTTGTTTGTTTATTTGTTTGCACATGGCGTGAAAATGGCTTAACGGATTTTGATGGAAACTTAAATAATCTGCCGAGAAAACACCGGCCAGGTAAATTTTAACCACATTCAAACCCAAAAGGAAATAATTTTATTACTTCCAGCTGCGCCAGTTCCGTGAAGAGTGATTATGAGTATTATGTGTATAGTTTGGATATTATGTTTGTTTTTTGATTACATATTTCTACCTGAATTTTATCTTTTGTTCAACATGTACTTAATACTTTTACAGTCTTTATAAGTTTTGGAGTCTAGTGTTGAATTTTTTGTTTTAAAATTCGTTTACTATAAAGTTCAAATCTGTTGTAAGCGCTGGTTATTTGTATGCGCACGTAAATGAAACCTCAACCATGGGCCTACCATGAACATCGAAATTAAAAAATTTCGAGCTTCTTTCTCTTTTACTCCAATTAAGCTGTCATTTAAGTGACAAAAACAATCAATCGAAATTTACGAATATTGATAATCACGGTAGCGCTCTAGGTTCCTCTTGTAATAAGAAAATTAATTTATCAAGAAAAGAAAGTCAAGTAAACAGATATAAATTTGCGTTTTATAGAATTGTTTTATGAGCTGGTAGTCTGAAGAAGTAATAGTCTAAAAAAGCTGAATGTTGTAAAGGTTGGCATGGGCTCACTAAGAAGGACGCCCAGGAGATCGGAGCAAACCAGAGAAAGACAAGCTGGAAAAAGAAGCCTGGCAAACGATGAGATTTAAGAAAATAAGCAGTAGTTGTCTGTTGTACCGTTGGTGAAATAATGTTGTTTTGAAAATATTTTCCGGGCAATTTTATTTATCAATGATGTGGGCCAATATAATTTGACATCACATAAAGTTGGTAAAACTTTAGTTCTTTCGACAGTAAGCTAAGAGACTTTGACACTTTTGACAGTGATGTATCAGCCGTATTTTTCGGGCATGAATTATCAATCTGAGAATTTTTATCTCTTATCGCAGCAATTATGTAAGAAACCGATATTTCTTGATAAAAGCTATTTATTTTTTAATTCGGGCATATTACAATGCAATGGTCAAAATCAAAGATAAATCTACTACCGGTTTTACCTACACCTCTGATCCGAGAAGATTGTTATCGGCAAGAAACTCGGCGGGACTTTTTCAAAACAGTGCTACATCAAATAAAGTACATAATTACGCGTAGTCCCACAAGTAGAGATGGGACGTTACCGGTAAGTTACCAATTTTAGTAGGGGGAATGTTACCATTTGAGAACATTCCCCATAGTAACTTTGGTAACTTACCAGTAGCGTCCCATCTCTACCCACAAGACACGTATAAAACAGACACAACTTGATCAAATACAAGATATAATCTGGATAAACAATTACCGCCTATCAATAAACAATTAGGAATGGTAGAATTTAATAAAGCACCAACATAACTTATAGTTGCAATTAAAACCCCATTCCGGGCTGTGGCACACCAAAAAGTAATTAATCAGCTACGCTAACCAAATCTTGTATACAATGGATCTATTCAAAACAGTCGTAAGTGCCTTTGTAAGCCAGTTTTACTTTGGATCTTGTTCCACGAAGACATGATGTATATTTAAATGAGTTTGTCGATAGATAAAAGTCGTAATGGGTAGAGAGACAGTTTTCAACGTTGTCCCGTTATGGAATTTATCTTTTTGATTTGGTTTGTCGAGTTGTTACTTCTACGTACTCGTATATTTCATAAAATCTGTTATAATTTTAATGATATGTAATTTATAATAATATATAATATGTTCCTGAGTCATGGGTGTTTTCTATGTATTTAAGTATTTATATGTATCTATTTATTATATACTAGGGCGGATCACTCAATGTATGAAAACATTTTTTTTTAAGGTTTTCGAAAACGATGGGTGCGATTTTGATGCCTCTTGTGGAGGAAATTCTTGTAAAAATAATTAAAAAAATATCAAGTATTGGTAAGTGCCTCCACAAAGAGATTGAAAGTAATGAAAAGTTCATTTAAATAAGGTGTTTTGGAACCTAACTATTTAGTACTATATGGATCATGTATATTATTGGATATTGTTATTATTTACTTTTTTTTAGTTTTAAATAAAACCTGTTGTATTATTATAAATATCGATGAGGGTCCATAGCAAAAACAACAAGTTCTGATTTGCGTATTAGTACGCGTTGTTATCATTGCGAGATACGTTTGTCATTACAAGTTTACAAGACCAACAATATCTGTATAATATATGTCAAGCGATGGATAAGGGGTCCTGCGACGAAAAATTATCAAAGAAAAATCCGGGCAAAATTGTTCACTCACGATGGCTTACTACGGCTAATCGTATACTGAGATTGTATATTGCAACTGAAAATTCATCTGAAAATTTACAAACATTGGTGAAGTTTATTTTAATAGTATATGCTCCCATGTGGTTTACCATAAAAACTAAACCATCATGTATTTACGGTGCCAACCATTTATTTAAGACCATCCTGATATCACGCTACTTACCAGATCCCCTTAAATCCATCATTGATCCTGTAATCCAGAGAAATGGATTTTTTGGCCATCCCGAAAATATTATTTTAGCAATGCTGGCTGATGATCGCCAAAATATTAAAATATTGGCTCTAAGAACATTTAAATTGGCCAAATTTAATTTTTTGGCCCAATATTATATTGATATGGTTCCAATTCAAGATATATCAACCCCGCCGATGCTAAAATTTCTTGATGAGAATGGAATAAACAAGTTGCTGAATAATCCAGAGATGATAGAAGAGGTTATGATATCCAAGATAAATAAAATTCCATGCCACACTCAAGCCGTCGAAAGATGCGTGAAAATTGTAACCGAAGCGTCGGCCTCAGTATGTAGTCCAATAAAATGAGATGGGTACATAAGAAATCGCTTGAAAAGTCGAAAAATTATGCCCCAGTTCGAGAGCAAAAAAGACTTTAAATTGGTATAATTTTGTTTATTTTTCGCAATATTTCACTTTTTCCAAAACTATTATAAAAGTTTTCAAAGTTGAAATCTGTCATAATTGAACATTGTATCTTTTTGTAAAATATAAATAAATAAAACCATTTTTTTGGGCTTCTAATTTTTTATTTCATTCATAGCTTCTGGTGTGAAAAATCGTTAGTTATTTATTTTTCGTAGGCATTGTGGAGGCACTTCTCATTATTATTATTTTTTTTTAATATTTTTTACGTCATTTGCATCCTATAGAGCACCAAATCCGCACCCATCCTTAAAGGATTTCTTAAGTTTAGAAAAATGATCCGCCCTATTATATACTAGCTTTTGCCCGCGGCTTCGCGCGCGTTAGAAAGTAGCCTTTGTCACTCTCCAATCTCTCCATCCTTTCAAGTAACTCCACTTAAAAAATCACGTCAGTTCATCGCTCCGTTTTGTAGTGAAGCCGGAAAAACAAACAGACAGACAGGCAGACAGACAGACAGACACACTTTCGCATTTATAATTTAGCTTTTACATACCTGCGGCTTCACTCGAGTTAATTCGGGGTAACACGGTTCCCCTTTCCTGATGTAGAAATCGCAACAGATTATTATTTTAATACGCTTCTGTAGACGATATTATATGTCTTACCATTTGGGGATAGAATGTAAAGATTTTGGGCATTGGATACACGCGAACATGCTACATACAATTGTCCATGGTCGAAGCACGGCTTTTCTAAGTTCACCCCAGCCACCTTTAATGTTTGTCCTTGCGCTTTGTTGATAGTCATTGCGAAACTAAGTTTAAGAGGAAATTGTAGTCTTTTAAATTGGAACGGGAGATCTGTAGGAATTATTGGGATTCGTGGGATCATCACATTTTCACCCTTTCCTACACCGGTTAAGATAGTGGCGCTAATGATATTGCGGCCAAGTTGTCTGACACGAAGTCTCGTTCCATTACATAATCCAATACAAATGGTAAGACATATAATATCGTCTACAGAAGCGTATTAAAATAATAATCTGTTGCGATTTCTACATCAGGAAAGGGGAACCGTGTTACCCGGAATTAACTCGAGTGAAGCCGCAGGTAAAAGCTAAATTGTAAATGCGAAAGTGTGTCTGTCTGTCTGTTTGTTTGTCCGGCTTCACTACAAAACGGAGCGATTAACTGACGTAATTTTTTAAGTGGAGGTACTTGAAAGGATGGAGAGTGACAAAGGCTACTATCTAACGCGAGCGAAGCCGCAGGCATAAGCAGTTGAATCAAGAATATCAAGAATATAAGTGTAGGTATACTACTGTTAATCAATCGTCAAATTCAAGTAACAGAGTGTAGGTACCGTATGAACTGTATAGCGAAGCGCGAGCCAATCCCCCCACTTAAGTACAAATCGAGAGCACACAACGTTAGCATGTTTCATAACCCTATCAGAGCCATCTATTGGGATCCATGAGAAACACTTATTTATATTTCCAATGTTTTTTTTCTCAAAACCTGATTGATTTATGGTTAAATAAATGTAATGTTGATATTTTAAAACTAAATAGTTAGCGCGAGAGACACTTCCAAAGTGGAAATAAGAGTCCCCCCTCCCCTTTGCGGAAAGCTCCTTACAAACTTCCACCCCCCATTTTAGGAAAGTGGGCTGTTACAAAGGGACAAAAAGTTGCCTATGTCACTCTCCATCCCTTCATCTACCTCCAGTTTAAAAATCACGTCAATTCGTCGCCTCGTTAGACGGTGAAAGACGGATAAACAAACACACAGACAGACACACTTTCACATTTATAATATTAGTATGGATATCGTCGTCTAGTACCTGCAACACAAGCCTTATTGAGCTTACCGTGGGACTAGGTCGATTCGAAGTATGTCCGAAATATTTATTATTTATAATAATATTTATATATCATAATTTTAGTTTTTGCATGTTATAGAACTAAATAACATTTTTCGTTGAGATAACAAAAGTTAAATTATCCCTAATGTTAGTCCCTCTTAACTTAGTTTTTAAACATAATTTGATATGTATCCTATATAAATCGCCGTCTCGTTGTCTGAAATACGAGTCTTATTGAGTTTACTGGACACAAGGTCGATTAGTCTTAGATCATCCTATAATACCTTTAAGTAGGTACTTACTTAATTAATCACAAAATAATGCTTGAGTTGAATTGTTAATCGTATTTTTGCTTTGTTTTTACTTCAGACTTCTGCTTTTGTATTTATCATCAGGAAAGAAGCTAATTCAGAAATATATTTTTTACAGAAAAGTAATCATAATATGATAAGACCGAATCAAAACAATACAACAAGGAAAATTAAAACGACTAAAAATAAATTCAGGAAAACATTTCACGAGGATTACGGAAACATTACCATTTTGTTTATATAAAATTTTTTTAGAAACGGGAATATTCGTATACCCATACATAAGTTAAAAGTACAGGGTAATCCGTTTAACTAAGTAAGTCAAGTAAGGCAAGTACGTTTTGAAGCTTCTGGTCTTTTCATCGACATTTGTGGTCCAGGTCAAAACGAAAAACTAAATTAGTATATAGTGGACTTGCTGAGTTGAAATAGGTGTGAAAAAAAGCCTTTTTTTACAAATGTCATATTTTCTACAGTTCGCGTTTCAAATAGTACATTTCGATACTAGTGAAATTTTTTTTTTTTTTCGATTAGGGTGAAAGTTGGAGCCCGAGTGAAATGAGGGTGACAATCGCCCGAGTCTTAGAAAAGTTTTTACACGTGTATCGAACCCAATTTTTCATAACAAGTGCCTTAAAAAGTGAAGCGTGCGAAAAGTGCACTTTTTACGCACTTGTTAGGAAATCTGTTTCTTATTGTGAAGCAATTAAAATAATGGTATTTTGGTGCGCTGATTCATACGCTACTTTTAATGCTGACTGTATCCGACATCCTAGTGAAATACTAATCGGAATCATACTAATATAGCGCAACGTCATTTTTGCTTTAATAGCATGAAAATAATGTGATGCACTGCTCACAAGTCATGTTCTTCGACACAGTTTTTACTTTTTAATCTTGTTTCTCGACATTATGTAATTGTACTTACCCGAGTATTGTACTTAAATCAGAAACCTCTGGAGGACGGGTAGGAGTGTCCCTTTAGAACGCGGATCATACTGGGATCACCAACCTGCCCGCCAAGCGTGTCGATTATACAGGCTGTAGCTGATCCTTTGTTGAAAGGCTTGTATTCAGCAGTTGATATGTGTGGCTAATACGTGGATAGGTTTTGATATTATATCTACATTTAAACTTCCATTACTTCAGACTATGTCATTGGCTTCTATCTATCAGCTACTAGCCTAATCGTCCACTGATGGGCATAAAATTAAAATAAATAAATATAACAGGACATTCTTACACAAATTAAATGAGCTTCACGGTAAGCTCAAGAAGGCTTGTGTTGTGGGTACTATAATATACAAATGAGCATTCCTCAAAAAGTTTGTACATTTTGGATCACGTCTTCGATTTTGATTAAAAGTGGTAGACTGATAGAGCAAATGATGCTTAACAAGATCTACCATATTTCCCAAAATGTCTCATAAAGTTTGTATGGAACTTTTCTTTTTTGTTACCAAATTTCTATTAACTTTCGCTAATAAAAAGGAAAGTACAGTACAAACTTTATGGGACATTTTGGTAAATATGGTAGATCTTGCTAAGCATCATTTACTTTATCAGTCTACCGGTTTTAATCAAAATCGAAGGCGTGATCCAAATGTACAAACTTTTTGAGAAAAGCTCAAATACTCGTATATTTATACATATAACCCCTATTCCTGAGTCATAGGGGTTATATGTAAAAATATACGAGTACACAAATTTAATCTGTGCGATCACACAAATAAATGCCCTTGCTGGGATTTAGATTCCTGACCATCGGCTTCATAGGCACTACCTACTAGGTCAAACCTGTATCAAATTACTTATATGCTTCCCCAATAGACAGCCCACATAAATCAATCTCACCGACTCCTAGCTTTGTAGACACTGCCCTGTCCATTACGTAGTTGCCACTCAAGGACTTTTCTGTCCCAAAAGCTATTGAAGTATCGACTCTCTGAGCTACGTAGCCTGCCCATTGCCACTTAAATACTGCGATGTCAGCTTAGTGTTGTTATAATAATTATTGCCTTTACGTGTTTCATTTTGAAAGTCCTTTAACATTTGTATAAGAATACGTTATCACGTTATAATAGTAATAATAGAGAGTTAGCTCATTAGTTATACGTGTACGTACGCATCAAGTCGCTACTTATTCAACAAATTATCGTGCTCATCAAATATACTCTCCCAACTTAACATATCACACGCCAAGCATTATCTATGTACCGATCTGGTTATTATAGTCTGTATTAGTGATGTGCACAGCCATAGAAATATGAAGAGTTTTGTTATTAATAATACAAAAATAACTATAAAAAAATGGATATGTATTTTAAAGTGTTGATGATAAATTATTATAATTAGAGTGTAGGATACAGTTCAGATAAGAAAGCATACCAAACGTCATGTTAATTTAATTCTAAGCAGTCATATTTGGACTTGTAGGTAATTTTATCTATATATTTTTTATGGTATTTAATTACTGTAATTGTTTGATATGTTTTCTTAAAGAATTACGCATGTATGTTTCAGTTTTTTTTGTATACTGTTTTGAAAAAATAAGTCCCGCCGAGTTTCTTGCTGGTCATAAAAGTCAAAATACTTCTCGGGTCAGAGGTGTAGGGTTAGAACCGGTGTAGTTTTTATTTTTCTCTTTTACTTTTGTATACTCGACGTGTAAAAGTGCCCTTGTGGCCTACTTACTGAATAAACGTTTGAGTTGAATATTCTTGTATCTCTTTAAAGTAGTTTACGATTTGCGAGTATATTTGTACGTTCTGTACCCTTGTCAGTTCATACAGGAATATTATTGTTCTAAGTCGTGTACCAAGGTCGTGTCAACTGTCTATGACCTCCAAGATGTTGTTTCTGTGTAATAACAGAAAGTAATTTGGTTTCATAAAGAAATAAAATATATAGAGCTAATTATAATTTTACGAATTATTAGTGCACGCAATATACAGGATATCTTTGTTTCGATTTACAGTTTCTTCCTCTTGTTATAAAACAATTAATCTATTTTTTCTTTTGTCAGCTCCTAAATAATATAAAAAAACTAACAATTATCTGTTATTACTATTTTTTAGTTTACTGTATTATGGTTGACATGGGACTTTGATGATATTATGAGAACAGTGGTAAGAGCACTGGGTGATGTACTAATATCAATAATTTTAGTTCAATTACTATACACATACAGTATATCAAATCACTTTCGGCCTCATCTCAAAACTCAATGTCGCTCAACGACCTATGTAGGTACCACCAAAGCATACAGCTCCTATTATAGCTATGCGCGGAGTTTCTCTACGTGATCGACTCAGAAATGAGGAGTTCCGTAGGCGAACTAAAGTCACCGACATAGCCCACCGGGTTAGCAAGCTGAAGTGGCAATGGGCAGGCCACATTGCACGCAGAGAAGATGGCAGATGGGGTCAAAAAGTGCTCGAGTGGAGACCACGGACTAGCAAGCGCAGTGTAGGACGTCCACCCACAAGATGTACAGATGACCTCATTAAGGTCGCCGGAAGACACTGGATGGAGGTCTCTTCCAGCCGGTACATGTGGAGGTCCAAGGGGGAGGCCTATGTCAGCAGTAGACGTTTTATGGCTGAAATTATGATATCATATCAGCCGACGGACGTCCACTGCTGGACATAGGCCTCCCCCAAAGCCACCTACAACGATCGGCTTTTGTCCCGGCTTTTGGTGGATTCCTACGATTGCAACCTGGTTGTGTTGATCTACTTTGTGAGGAGTCTGACCACGCAGCGCCTTCTGGTACGTGGTCTACTGGAGAACTTTTACACCTCAACGGCCATCGGATGTGAAATGTTCCTCACCCACTGCCACTTAAGTTTAGCGATGAGTACCTTTACCATGAGTTGTGACATTGACGTTGTCGATAACGAGTATCAAGTTTACTACCTGGGCATCTCGCTTGTACTATTAGTGCGAACAAGATGCACAGATAGTAAACTTTATACTCGTTATCGAAAACGTCAATGTCACAACTCATGGTAAGGGTACTGATCGCTAAACTTAAGTGGCAGTGGGCGGGTAAGCATGGTAAGGGTACCGAAAGGCTCTATCGGTTACTTTGGGTCTGCTGTGTATGACAAGATTCCCAGCATAGCCCTCTTCATTGCCCTTTTCTCCATAAACGGATAAGAAAAACGGAGTCACATATAGACATAATTGTATTTGCTACATCACTAGTTTGCATACATTGTTGATCCTAGGATAATTATAATCAGTGTAAGCTATCGAGCATAATATTATTCCATTTTAAATGTATGGACTAATTAGGTTGAACAGAGTCTTAGAATTAATAACAATGCTGCCATACATTAAACACTAATTTGGTAGTAAACTAAGTAGAAAACTATACAGGGTGTCGCATTAAAAACGGTCAGTATGGGGAAATCTGGAACTATAAGACATACAAAGATTTGTTCTTAGGAACTATGTCATCGATTTTAGGGACAACAAAAACTGCATAAATGGTTTTAAAAAAAATTGGGTTAATTTTTGAAATCGACCACAATTGTTAAAAATAAAAATAAAAGATATTGAATTACAATGCATTTTATTCATTTGAGATATTATGATTCATGGTAACTTTTGCTGCCTATAACCAACACAATCCATATCCAATCGAAAATAATTGAAAGATTTATTTTCCAAAACAACCTGGTTCTATTCTCGAACAGAGTACAAGTTTTTTTTTTAAATCTATGTTTGCAGTTTTTTTTTTCCCTAAAATCGATGACAGGATTCCTAAGAACAAATCTTTGTATGTCTGATAGTTCCTGATTTCCCCATACTGACCGATCTGAATGAGACAGCCTGTATACCTGTCGAGAACAAACAACAACCGTCGAGCACTACAACAGACGAGACTACTGCTTTTAAGTTTTATGAATTGGATGATGGCATATTTTTGATGGGTTTTGTTTTTGTTAATCTCGGGAATGTCAATGAATCAAGATAATGGTATCTTGATACAGCTAGCTGTGTAATCAAATCAGTAGTGGTATTTTAGGACTTCGCTCAGTCGTGTTATGCAAGCGTTATCGTAGATTAGATGTGTCCACTAGTTACGCTAGGTGTCCGGTCCGCACCGCGTCTCCAATTGCCGGAGAGGATAAATCAAATTATCCTATTGAACTGGATCTAATACACATAACATGCGATGTTTAGTTTGATAAAAGGGTGGAATAATAGTAGAATTTGTAAACAAACAGAATGTTATATGAATGAGGGTTCCGCGATCAGGTTTTTCACTAGATGGCAGAACCATGTTTCATTTTTTTTAATGGATTATGACAGATACCTCTCTACATGGTGCTGCCATCTAGTGAAAATGGCGATGAGCAAACCTTCATTGTGTTACTAAGAAAATGTGTACAATTAAGGGCAAGGATTGCGCCTCGGTCACAGTGAGTGCCAAAATATGTATGTTTTTTGAACACATCGATGACGTCCTCCTTTTGTATACGAGTAGAATATTAATCCAATCATAATCATCATCATTTCAGCCATAAGACGTCCACTGCTGAACATAGGCCTCCCCTTTGAACCCCCACATGTAGTTGGAAGTGACCTACATCCAGCGTCTTCCGGCGACCTTATTTAGATCGTCTGTCCATCCGTTTGTCATGTAAATCCATACATCACGAAAAAATATGTACTTATGCACTTTATTATTTAAAGCCTAAGAGCACTGTCAACGTATCTTTATGTCCTCAAATGTCTGTAACGAGACTATTCTTAATATTAAGACGAACATAAGTACTTATAAGTACCGCTGGCTTAGCGGTAAGATAAGCAACTTTCAAAGTGAAGGTCGCAGTCAATCGAACTGCCGCTCAAACCACTAACTCTCTCAAAGTTATGTACGAAATATTATTTCTGTTTACTGCCGGGGATAAACATTGTGATAAAACTAAACCTAACTTAAACTGAGCCTATCAGTTTTTCGTCTAGTTTAGAATGTTAGATGGAACAGTTGCATCGTTGAAATTTCACGCCAATCTTGAATAAGAATTAAGAAGGAGGAGGTTTTCTGTGGCCTTGGTAAGCCACCGGGACAAATGTTACAAAAGATGACCAAGTTTGTATATTTTTTGGAAAAACAACTGTGTGAACACCCTTCGTGTCAGAAACATACCCGCCATCCACATTACTTTAGGCTCATTAATATCGAGATATTAATGTGAGGAAGCGAGTTCCTCACAGGCAGTTACATTTTCTGTCATCACTTATTACATGAACGATGCTTTTTCGAAATGGTTTAGTAGTGGGGCGAGCTAATGGACACGTTTCAAGTACTTGTGCGGTCCTGTTTATGTTTGAGGAAAATGTTTCGTAAAACTCGTAATTAATGTGGATGTTTCGTTGTAAGTTACTCAAAGGTTTCCCGTTTACATGTTACACGGGATTGTTTTATATTGTTTTTATGTTGTACTTCAAAAAGGTGCCCTGAGTGTAAGTTTTTAACGTAACTTTACTTCACGAACGCGTTTGCGTTTCTCATATAAATAACATTATCACTTACGCATTAGTAAACGTTTTTATACTTCAGAAGTAAATTACACTAGAGCCTCTGAGCTAATAAGAGGTAAAGATTAAAAGAAATGATTACCTTTACGTAATCTCACTACTCAAGTATCATTTGGTTCTATATTTAATTCGTAGGTAGCTTGTTTTCACGCAGTATTAAAGACATTCTGGTATATAAATATAAATAAATAAATAATTATTTCGGACAATCTTACACAAATCGACCTAGTCCCACGGTAAGCTCAATAAGGCTTGTGTTGCAGGTACTAGACGACGATATATATAATAAATAGATACATATAAATATTTAAATACATAGAAGACACCCATGACTCAGGAACAAATATCTGTGCTCATCACACAAATAAATGCCCTGACTGGGAATCGAACCCAGGACCTTCGGCTTCATAGGCAGGGTCACTACCCACTAGGCCAGACCGGTCGTCAAATATAAAAATATGGTATAAAGGTCTATTCTAATTAAGAACAACTGCAGAATCGAAGAAATTGAATTTTACGTTACCAATGTGGCGCTTAAAAACGGTGTCTTGGTTGTTACGAATCGCTAATGGCTTACAACGGTAAGCATTATTTGGCTGCACGAAAGCATAAGCCCCTAAACAGTTATTTAGCATACTGTATCTAGTTTTCTGTACTGTTCTGTCCTGCCAGTCATAAAAGCTATAAAAAGCGATTAGAAAATTCATTTCTGCATATTATGAAGGTATGATTGTACAATTCTCACTCATTCCTCATACCGCTGCAAAATTTAAGCACTGCAAATACGCCAACATTCGGCCAGCTTTTGACATTGGTGAGCTATGGTGTGCAGATGCAGAGACCAAAAAGAAAAATGGGAAATAGGGCGCCTTTTATGAAATATGGGCTGCAACCTTCATGCCGGTTCCTATCTGGCGCAGCAAATGGAATATTTGGACCAGTCAATGATCAATTCGGAGCAGAGTCATGGTCAGGTAGGCGATGTGATGTTGGATCATAGAATGATGTTTCCTTGTAATAAGTATTTGAAATTGAACATTCAGTTCTCATTTGTAGTTTTCTAATATCCTTACAACTCTTATCTGTACATGATTGGCCAATATGCTTTTAGCCAAAGTGTAATAGTTTTCTCAAAGATATATTTTTACAAAATACTTTGAAACTTATTAGATACCAAAAATGTTCGGTCCAAGTTTTCGGAGCATTACGTTCACGCTATCAGTCCCATGTCAAGAAAAGGTTATGACAACCATGATTGATTTATTACAGAAAGTGTTTTTCTTGAATTCTGATAACTATGTAATGAATACTTTTTTAGGTTATGATTTCTTTTAGTTATTACATTTTTTGTTAATGGATATCTGAATTCGACGTTTCGAACCCTTTAGCAGCGTTCGTGGTCATCGGGTGGACCACCCGTCGGGATGAAGTTTAAATCAGTATACGCGATTTAATCCGTTTTAGTTGTTTTATTTCATGAGTAATTATCGCGGCAACCGAAGACAATATTATATTATATAATAATTAAAATAACAGAAATGGCAGCAAAATTAAACACAGATACGAACACATATACAAATAAATTATAATCTACTTTCTTTTGTCTACTCTTTCAATTTTAAAATATTGTGTTAACGACATCCTTGTATAAATTTATCGCGGGGGGAGTACTTATTTATGAAACAGGGTTCTTTATGAAAACTTTTTTAAATTATGTTCTTGAATAACTTTGGATCTTATCTTATCGTCGCTTTGCCTTTTCTTTAATTATTAATTTTCTAAAGTAGCAGTTTAATGTTCAGTAAGTAATTCATTACGTTTGGTAAGCAGACAATTTTCAAGAGGCAATAACTCCCATGACGAAAGAGTCTAAGTGTTTTATTCTGTTTTATGCCAATTTAGTTTTTTTATTCTTTAAGATACTTTATAACTGTTATAAGTGGTCTCTTAGACGTTTCTGGTTGTTATTACTTGCGTTTATTTTATACTTTTATAGTAGTTCAAGTTTGACAAAAAAATCATATTTATTCTGTTTGTAATGTATCATTTGTATTTACAAAGAATACAAAATGATTTTATTGACATTCGTTTTTTCGAACGCAGCGTTTTTTCGCAAACACATGAATATAGAAACGTCCCCGCTGATTAAAATTGACAGCTTAATTTTCTTGACAACCTACGTGTTCTTTCTGTGAATGCAATTTGAACGGATTTGATCAATCTACCATTCAGACTAACGTTGGTTTATGTTTTACCTTTTCCCTGTTCCATGAGAAATATTTCATTTTTGACGCACGAACACACGGTCTTAGTTTGACAACTCCATCGATTCATAATCAGATGTGATCAGAGTTGGACAAAACTTTGATTGGATTTGAGGGATTCAGGTGTTTGCTACCATGTGAGTCATACTGATTTTCGAGCCACCTTTGAATTAAAATATACCGGATACTATATTTCACATTTAATCTAATAGTTGCTTGAATTATATGAAATTTAAAACAATAACTTTAATAAATGTGTAGTTGTACTAATTTATTTAGTTTAGATCACGTGTGATTTAAAGATCCATATAAATCTAGCTACTAAATGGCTCGTTTAAGATGATGTAGTACAGTCAGCATCAGATATACCTGAGCGGTCAGGGTTCCCAAAAAAACATACACACTTCAATCGTCAGAAAAATATGAACATTTAAGTTGTCATTTTCACGTAAGCTTTTAGTGCGTCACATACATCTTAACTTTTGAGTTGCTCTTTAATACATACACCTTTATTAAATCACAATTACATTAACGTTTAGAACGTCAGTGGTAACTAAGCAGTCAAATACGTACGTCAGCAGCCAGGGTGCCACAAGTTGCTAAGCAGTTGTTATTTCAAAGGTAACTAAGCATAAACATCTTATATGATGACTTTTAATATTGCTGCAAGCGTATGTCATAAGTAATACTTATTTAGGTCTATTTAAGAAGGCATTTCAATTTGAGTATGTAACACCTTCTCCTCCAAAGAAGTATTTTGTCGTCAAGGGTCAATTTTGAGACTCCAAATATGTCCCTAAGTTCTGCGTCATAATCATCGTCCTAGCATTTTTGCCTGAACGGGCTCGGAGTCCACTTAACAACATAATCCACAACGTAGAAAAAACTATTAATGTTAAAACAAAAATCTGATATGAACAAGGACGCGTTTGTTCATATCAAATTTTCCTACTAATATTATAAACACGAAAATTTGAAAAAATGTATCGATGTAGGTACATGTTACTCTTTCACGCAAAAACTACTGAATGGATAGCGACGAAACTTTACAAAATTATAGCTTATACAGAATAAATAGACTATTATTTATAAAGATAAATATTATAATTGCCTCTGAACGGCAAATGCAGCCATAAGTAAGTATATTATGTATTTCTAATATGGCACTTGAATTTGAGTATGTAACACCTCTTTTGTTAAAAATATATTTTATCAGTAAGTGGCTAGCTAGAGAATGTACCTATTTGAAATCGATAGGTTTATATTTTACTTGTCAATGTCCCCGTCTTCTGTCGTATACCGTTATATTATAACCATGCTCCGAATAGACGAAGAAACCAAAAAGAAGATTATTGATTTGAAGAACGCTGGTCTGGGTGTTACCGATATTTCGGATGAAATAGGTGTATCTGTAAGTAAAGTTTTAACTAATTCAGCTCACATTGCTAAATATCTTTAACTTGATACAATGAATGGTGTACATTTTATTATTCTCTTTCAGAGGAATACTGTTTACCTCTGGCTGGAAAGGTGGCAATACGAAGGAAATTTGAATTGCCATGTTACTACAGGCCGCCCCCGAAGTACTAACGTCAACCAAGACAGGCTCATTGTGGAAAGGGCACGAGCAGATAGATTCGTGAATAAGACGCAGATCGCTGCTCAAATACAAACATCCAACAGCACAGTAAGGCGAAGACTGAATTAGAGCGGTCTGAAGCATAGGATGCCAGCTAAGAAGCCAGTTTTAACACAAAGGCACAAAGAACTCCGGTTAGCATTCGCGGCACGATACCTCAACTACGACTTCAGCAAGGTATGTTTCATGGATGAGAAAGTATTTTGCTCCTCTGATAACGGAAGAGTCAGTTTATGGAGAGTGGACAACTCAAGATGCCACGAGCGGAACATATTACTAAACGAGCGAAGCGGTCGTATTACTAATGCATATTGGGGGTGGATGTCCAAAAATAGTCTCGGGGAGCTAGTTGAAATTTCAGGTAGAATGAACTCAATGCAATATAAAAGCATCCTAGAGGATTCGTTTTTGCCGACAGCTCAGGTGGTGTATCCCGGTGAACATATCACATTCATTCAGGACAATAGTTCGATTCACAATTCCAATTTAGTCCAAAACTGGATTGATGGTCTACAACGGAGAGGAGTATGTACGTTGATAAAATTACCACCCAAGAGTCCGGATCTAAACCCTATCGAGAATTTGTGGGGAAAAATGGTACAACAATAGGATACGTCGCAAGCGAGAACACGGGAGAACTTAAAGAGACACGTATACAATATATGGGAATCTTTCAGGGGCAAAAACCTCTGTGAAAATTTAGTGAGTTCTATGCGACAACGTTTACAGAACGTTCTCAATGCTGAAGGTGGATATACGCGATATTGAGATAGTAATTATATTTTTTGTTTTTCGTATATAGGTCAAGGAGCAAAGTTTATTTTTAAATAATGTTATTTGTTAAATAAAACTAGCTTATAAAAAATATTGTTTAATTTGTTGTTAAAATATTTTAACATTTTTGGTGCCATTGACTGGATATGAAGTCAGAACACTTCGTGCCCCGTCATTTGACAAGACAAAGTTGACAGTTGTTTGTGTAATTTGTTGCTTGTCGTGGGTGACACGCTTTTCCTTGTTTGACTTGGCGGCGAAGAGGCCTTTTAAAGTTTTTTACTAAAACTCAAATCTAATAGTTAGGATAAACATAATTTTCATGGTTTTCAAAAGATTTTGGACCTAATGTAATATGAATTATATGTCATCCCTCTAATTTTTGAACTCCCGTTCAATTCAAAAATTAATTTTTGAACTCCCGTTCAATTCAAAAATTAATTTTTGAACTCCCGTTCAAAAATTAGTGACAATAATTTTACAGATTTTCAGAACGATTATTTCAAGCAAAGAGAAGAGAAGTTGCAAGGACACATTTTATAAAATAAATAAGACGTAAAAAAACATAAAAAGATTGCATAAGTACTGGGTCTCGAACCCGCATTCTCGTGCACTATTTCATGTCGGCTGTACCACAGAGCCAATCGTACTATACGACAATTGACGAAATACTGTGTTAGTAATATACTTAACTTGACAACATGACACTCGTTTATTTTCAATTCAATGGGAGCTCTACATATGATCGGAGAAAAATCTTAACACCGCGAAGTAGCCGTGAGGACAGCGACATCTCGCAGGGAAAAATTAAGTAATTAGAACTGTAAAACATTCAACATAAGTTATCATTACCTAGTTATCACTTATTACCTTATTAGTAAGTTTATTGAAAGGCATCTGTCAAGCGATTAAAGAGAAAAACGTGAGATGGATGTATGCGATGACAAGGCTGTACTGCTTTCGATGATTGTCAAAACGCTTACCTAAAATTAGTATGGCAACTTTTCATTAAATATTCAACCATATTTATATGCTATAAACGTCCGTTTTCCCATGTTGTTCAGATATATTTGACGCATTGACTGCTGAGATACTACTGGTTTTTTGACAGCTTCGGTAATAATGACTATTTGAAAGTATAGAAATAATTGAATAGCGACTGTTAAGATATTTCTGACTCGTTAAGTGCTCACGTATAAATACAGCCATGACAGTTAACCATTTTTTGATGGTTTAAATGTTGACCTCTCTTTGAGCACCTGGAGCGTATAGCGACTTTTGATGCTGACTGTACATGTATGCCAGTGGCTAAGAATGTTATGACAGAATCACCAGGTGCCTAATGATTCCATCTTTTACCATTTTTTAATGTACATGTGTGGCTGTAAGTCAGTGTATCTGTTACACCAAAATCGATGCCATTTTTGTAATTAGCGTCCCAAAAAATCATGGAAACTACACCTGTATTGATACTTTGAGATTTCAACCCCATAGCACCCCCAACAGGCGGGAGATGGTATTGTTCATGTCCAAACGTTTTATTTTGAAATCGTCATTATTTTCGTAATTAGCGATCGGGTCGCTAATTATAATATAGAAGAAACAGCACCAATGTTGATTTCGGACTTTGTCATCACACTTCCTCCCTATGCAAACTTTGCCCCCCTTACGGGGTGAATATTGAAAAATCCTTTGACCCCTAGACCTTATAAGAAACCTACGTCTCAAATCTGTATTCTCTAGAACCAGCGATTTGGGCTGTGCGTTGATATGTCTGTCAGTCAGTCAGTTTATTCTTTTATATAGATACATTCAGTGACTATTACTTACTCAAAAATTGTCGCTGGGGCTTAATTATGCTATATGTACATTAAGAAATGGTAAAAGATGGAATCATTAGGCACCTGGTGATTCTGCCATAATATTCTTAGCTACTGGCATACATGTACTACATCATTTTAAACGAGCCATTTAGCAGCTAGATTTATATGGATCTTTAAATCACATGCCGCCATTAAAGTTATGGGATTCGCTTTGGTATGAGCTTATATGAGCAGCTTATGGCAACCATGATGCTAATATATGTTATGAAATTTATGAAAAACGACATATTTGTTACAGAAATTTATTAAATACGCAGTTAGTAATAAAATATGTTCATTTTACAGCAACTGTGGGGTTTTAACTATCTATGATCTAATATATGTATAAGATGCAATAAAAATAGTAGAGATCCATTTAGGTATCATGATCTGATAAGGAAAGTTAAAAAGTTTTCGCTTTTTTTTGTAGAGTTGAAGTACTTGGGCAAACCGCCCATAGAAACAAAAAAATTAAGTTTTTCTTAATTAGAACCCGATACCGAATACGCTCTTAAACGGATCACCACTATTTAATGTTTGTTGTGTATCAATGGTCTGCTCTTTGCTTTTCATCTTACCTGAGTTTTTATTCACATGAAGGTATAGAAACGGAAACATGTGGGTCGCCATAATACAATGTTTACAAATATATTTATTTCATTTTTTTCCCTATATTTCTGATATTCGAGTAAGTAAGGGAAACATGGCCTAAAATGACACAAAAGGGAAGGCCTACTGTGAAGAGGTTCAGAAAGTCTTTAAAAAAGAAGACAAATAGATATATGTAATCATGTTTGAAACTCAAAACAAAATTAATTGTATACAAGGGTAACTCACGTGGTATACCTAAGTCAAATATATCTCTTTATCTTTCTATACTATATATACTGTCTAGTGTATTTGTTTAAATTTATCATTTCTTCTAACTACAATTCATAAAATTATAATGATATTTATTATATTTGTTTTATGTGAGATATCACGGCAATTAGTTATTATGACAAAGTTGAACTCCGTATAGTGTGACCTTGGGTAATTTATTATTTAGTTTTTAAACATGTTGTTAGAAATCCAAAGGCCAATTTTTTTATTTTACCTACTTGAAATTTTGATTAGAATTTTAAACATATCCAAGAAATAAAAAGTACCTTCTTATCTTCGTCTTATTTTTTTCTATAATCTTGAAAAATGTCTTCTAACAAGAAAGTTAGCAAAATATATTCCTGTTTTAAATTAGGTAGGGAATTTTGTGAAAACATTTTTGATAAGAAAAGATCTACGATAATCACTGCGCAAATTAATGTTAATGCTGAAAAATATAATACAAGGCTGTTGGATTCTTCCGACTTTAAATTAAGACAGAAATGGTGCGACATAAAGTTAATATTTCAATGACATAATTAACTGAATGTATAGGTAATATGTAATAAAATGTATGTAATCAGTGCGAAGGTAATTTTATTTAACAATTATTATTACTTTTAATTTCTGTCAGGTTGAAATTTATAACAAATTTGTTAATAATTACATTAATAATTGATATAATAATGGAAAGTATCACCATATCGAGCAAGATCATAACTTATGGCTTTACGATCATCGTCTTGACCAACTGAACTATTGGCGTTTATTCGACTCTCGGCAATCACAATGGAATATATATATTTTCTATAGATAATTTTCCGTTATGAATTAGAATTACGACTGCCATTCAAACTTTTACAATCATTGTTAAGGGGAGATTGCTGTCTATCATTATTAAGATTAATAAAACCAGAATTCTATAATCACCGCATTCACAGAATCGGAAATAAATTGAAACGGTTTTTTCCACCAAAAATATTTCAAAAGAACTAAGCCGAGACACATTAACTTGGAAGTGACATCAAGATACAATAGAGATGGCTTTAAAAACTATTAGTATACTATTATCATCTCCTTAGATCCATCATCGTGCCATTAACAATATCTTTGACGTTTCTCGAAGTTTGGAATAATCAATTATTCAGCGGCTTTGTTGTTCCGATATAATTCAGTGAAGCATTGTAATGTTCGGCCGGCGTGTAATATTCAAGGCTTAATACTTAGTCACCCTGAAAAGGGTGGAAAGGTTTTTGTACGGTCTGGGTTGTGATCCTCGGATGAAAATGCTTGGTGTTGTACTTGAGGTTTTAAGCCAAAGTGTGAAGTCGGACAAAAGTGCGGATGATTTTTTTATTGCAAGAAAAGGTCTTTGCTGAAGATTGTATTTTCTATTTACATTTTAGATGATCGACTGTGTCGACTCAATATTCGACAATAGGTATAGATTAGTAAAATTAGTAATTTTATGTCTGTATGCTCTTTTACACTACGCAATGGATCAGATTTTCTGCAAAAGATAATTAAAGAGAAAACATATTTTATTGCTAGTTATGATTTTTTTTTTATGACATCGAGCGGCGGCAAACGAGCAGACGGATTGCCTGGTGGTAAGCAATTACCGTCGCCCATGGGCACCCGTAACACCAGGGGAGTCACAAGCGCGTTGCCGGCCTTTAAGGGTGGTTGGAGCTCTGGGAACCTTACTCACCATCAGGAACACAACACTACATACCTGAAAGGTAGCAGTGCTATTATGGCTGTGGTCTTCTGTAAGGAGGAGGTACTTCCCCAGTTGGGCTGCCCCAGATTCAAGCTTGATGGTCATCGCTGTGCCCTACCTCTCATCATGATTTTGTCAAATAAGGTCCAGGCGTTTTATACTGAAAGAATAGATAAAAATAATACTTTTTCTCATAAATAATCGCGGAGGATATTGTTTAAAAAGGTATTATAATTTCTTATAGCTATGTATTTTAAAAATCCGAATGTCTAACTTAAACTTGTCAGTATCCTTAAAGAAGCAGCCATCATTGTTTAAAGAAAACTATTTATTCGCCAAACTAGAATAAATAAAAACCTTTCAGAAACCTCTTCAATAAAGCTATTTACCTTATTGCTAGTAGCGTAATAAGTCTGGGAAGGAGCTTGAGTAGGTACATCGTGTTGGCCTTGAAGGCATCTTAACTGCCTAATCTAGGAAACTAGCTCGCTTATTAAATCTAAAAACCAGACTTTAAAATAAATATAGCCAAGAAAATAACCAACCTTGTTTACATGTGGTTGGGGATTTTTTAGACTAATGCTTATACTTATTGATTATTTTTCCAGTTAAATAATTTTATATACAAGAATTACAATAAAGGCTTATAAAAATATTATATAAAACATAAAATAAAATTACAAATAAAAAATATTCCTTAAATCGCTGCTAACGGGCAAATAAAACGGTCAGTAGTTAAATATTTCTCCATAAATCGCTATATTTAACTGCATGTAACATTTGACAATATATTTCATTTTACGAGATCTAATTTAATGTATACATTATTTGTTGAACGCTAGTAATTATTATTACAATTTTTTTTTAAGAAAAACATGAAGGATATGAGGTTTGACCTACAAATTATTTTTACAAACTTTTTTAAGAAAAACGTGGAGTATATGAGGTTTGACCTACAAATTACCGTGTTTGAACTTGCTTTCAGTCCAGGCCAACTTTCTTAGTAGAACAGTTTGTGAGCCTCGTATGTCAATAATTATTTATTTTATGCGTAGATTAAGTAGGTACCTATACTATTATATATATGCTGCATTGTATTCTGTAGAAACTGGTGTAAATAAAAAAAGTACATTATAATATAAGGCTTATATAAGCCATAAACATAGACCGTCTCTCTTATGGACTCTTACACTCTACAATGTCTTATTTACTTATTTAAGTTTTTGTTTTTAAATTGTCATGATTAACGGTATAAATTTAGTTCATAATTAACTTCTTTTGAGATGTTTCCCTCTCCATTCCAATTATTAAGAGCCTTTTGCTTGCGTATATTACTTTACACGAGTAATAATGTACCTTATGTATAATACTTAAATCGTTGTATAATATATATTCTTTTTTTTTTGTAGAATAACAATGCAAATTGCACCCTTATGAATATATTTTTTAAATATAATTCGAAAATGAAAAAAATAAAATTAAATGAAAATGTTTTAGTTGAGTGAAAACCGGTGTTACCGGGTTACTTCTTGTTAAGTATGCAATACTTGTGTTAGGAAGCCCCGCTCCTCCATAGTAAGATGTTTTTATTTATTACAGAAATAATAATTTTAAAAAATTCGCTCAAGTCACATACACTGCCACATTAGTGTGTGTTTTGTGCGTTTGCGTGTGTGTATGAGTGGTTGTGTGCGTGTGTTGTTAGAAGTGCATGATTCGCACTAGCTTATTATGTATATATACACTTATTTATGATTTAAAACCTCACAAAACATTACATGACTGGACATTAGTTTTTACTTAATTTAAATTCTAATCTATCTAGAGTATTCTAGATAGAATTTGAAAAAAGCCCTTAAGGCATTGTACCCAGGATGCTAGCGACATTTTCTCCTTGTATAGCAATGCTGATAGGTTGTGCGAAGAAGCCACCAGTTTTTGGTTATCAATTAAATCAGACGCGTTGCGGTTTATGTAAAAAGATTTAGCGCGCTTGGACTTTAGATTTTATATTATTTGACAACTATTTTGCAAAATGTTCCTAAAAACTCCCAACTTGTTTATGTGTTATATGGAATTCATTCTTATTATATAAAACATGGTATTCCTCCTTATAATATAATAGTAATATTTAGGTTATACGTCGGTCGTCCCATAACGTATCATCTAATTCTGATCTGAGTTCGTACAGCTTTTATAAAATATGTTTGTTTACTTCACAGACTCGGAAGCGCCATCTGCCGGGAGTTCGAATAACGAGGCATTGTTCCCTGTCGTTTAGAGAAAAAGGAACATTGAGCCAATTTCCTCTTTTGTCTCGAACTGTGATGATGTTTTTCGTTTTGCCATTACACGATCGTGTAAAGGTATGTTTCCGTTGATTGGTATACTAGCTACAAAACAAAAAGGTAGACATTGCTCTCTCACAGTTTTTTATCGTACACAAGTGTTCAAAAAATTGTGCACCCAATTAGTGAAAGTTGCTAAGAAAAGTTAAATCACTGTCAGTTTCGTGACGTCAATAAAATCAAGCATTAAATTTCGATAAAAACTTGGTTCTGACGTTCATTTTATAAACTTCAATTGGTATTATAGAATAATTAAAGTCAGAAGTCGATCTTCATAAATATTTCATGCTTGATTTTCGTCACGAAACTGACAGTGATTTAACTTTTCTTAACAGCTTTCGCTAATTAAGTGTACCAATTTTTGGAAACTTCCGTACGTAGGTACGTATAGTTATTTATCAACAGCAGACATAAAGTTAGGTGATGAATTTCTCGATCGACGAGTTAAACTTAAACGTATTAGATACAGTAAGCAACATAAGTTGTTAAGCGGCACTTTTGCTGCTTACCGTACGTAAAAAGGTCGTGACAGAAACAAATGATAGCTAATAATCCACTGATTTATTGACATAGGCATCATGGTGGGCGCAGTTACACACACATACAACGTACGGTAATCTAAGATCTGAACTAATAAGGATGTGAGGCGTGGACAAAGTCATTTGTATGTCACTCAAATGATAGGCCGCGGATGGCTGAGAAAAATACTGGCTTTTCCTCGCGACTTCGTTTGATGAGTTTTATATTTTGTTTTATTTTTATGACATAGGCGGCAAACGAGCAGACGGATTGCCTGGTGGTAAGCAATTACCGTCCCCATGGGCACCCGCAACACCAGGGGAGTCACAAGCGCGTTGCCGGTATTTAAGGGGGGTTGGAGCTCTGGGAACCCTACTCACCATCAGGAACACAACACTACATACATGAAAGGTGGCAGTGCTATTATGGCTGTGGTCTTCTGTAAGGAGGAGGTACTTCCCAGTTGGGCTGCCCCAGATACAAGCGTGATGGTCAACGCTGTGCCCTACCTCTCATTGTTGGACGTAGTTTAAGGACATACCGGATCCAAAAATAAAATCAAATCAATTTTTGTTGTCTTTTACAGTAATAACGCATTATGATAAATATAAAATTAAAATTGTCACTACGCTTAGTATTTATTCCGGTTAGTACGACGAAATATAACCGGATTCTACTGATCAAAGTACATGTCGTCATGTTCCTAAATCGACGTCGACAGATTGCAAAGAACGGTAATTATATTAATTAAACTGGTTTTAATTATAATTACTGTCACTCCATTTGCAGCTCCATTGACGTCATGGGCCTTTCACGAATGAATGGGAATAATGAAATTGTGGAAAATAGAATAAACTTCTCGGCAGTGGGTTCAGCGGATTAAGTAGGTGGGGCCACGAAAATTGTAAGTTAATAATATACCCTTTACATTTCCTTTAGTAAAAATATGTTTTTAAAGAAAAAAACGAAAGGGTCTCTGCGCGTTGGGTCGAGCTGGCTCCGCGTACGCTGCCTAAATGTCTAGAACACCAGTGTACGGAAGAGACATACGAAATAAAACAACTCAAAACGGATTGCAATACGTACCTTCTTTTTCGTCAGACTCTTGGCCGTCACCTCGGTGACCTGCCACGCACTATAGTGCCTTGTATACGTCATAGTCCGTCGCCTGGTTAACATTGACGCGTACTATAGTGGCTTATATACATCATAGTCCGTCGCCTCGTTGACATTGCCGCGTACTATAGTGGCTTATATACATCATAGTCCGTCGTCTCGTTGACATTGCCGCGCACTATGGTGCCTTCTATCGTATACATCATAGTTTGTCGCCTCGTTGACATTGCCGCGCACTATAGTGCCTTCTATACATCATAGTCATAGTCATGTGCATAGTCACTACATCTCGATTGTTCGAACATTTTGCTGTGTTCGTAGGGTAGACAATGGGTCGACTAGTCGACGGGATATACTTTGACTATTAAGACTGGACTTGATCGATCCATCGCATCGGTGACTTGCTGCGCGCTGTAGTACTATACATCATACTCATAGTCACTAAAAGTCGATTATTCGAACATTTTGCAGCGTCCGTACGTCTAGGGGCCAACTGACTTGTCGGCGGAATATAATTTTTGATATTCTACTGATCTCAAAATAATACGTTTTTGCTTATTTGGTTTTATTAATAATTATCGCGTCAATCTATGATCATTTTAATAACATATGATTTAATAGACGTTGATTATATAATTTGTACATATTTGCCATATAAGGAACATTTTAGCAGATTTGGATGGTGTACATGTGGATGTGTAAGCAATAATAGTGTTTATGTAATGGCACATGTACCTATATATCGATTACCAGAAACTCTAAAACACATAATATCTTACAAAACCCTGTTCAATGCCCAGCATGCACTAGCTGGAAATCGTACGGGTGAAGATACATTAAAATTTTAAGAAAGTAAAAAAAACAAACTGAGTGATTGATAGCAACTAAATTTAAATTTAAATAGATTTTGTACGTCTTAGTAGATTTTTCGGTATACGCTTGTGAAGTATCTACTTAAGCCCACTCACTTTGAAAAGCGATATTAATAAACGATACTCTTTTAAAATGTGGGCACTAAGCGGCCTCATTTTTAAAAGTGTTGAAACATTTTAAAAGTTTTCTTTAATGTCAGTTATGGAGTTAAATAACTCTTACTCTGAAAGTAATAAGATGTTGATAACTTGTTAACTTATTCCAATTTGAAGTAGGACTGCGAATATTATGTACTTTGTTGTTTAAAAATAAATCAAAAATAATTGTGATCGTTTCAACTGACATGTTATAATTATATCGTCGCCAAATCTTAAAATGTTCTATTTAAAGCAATCTCTAATATTTCGCAGATTGGGTTAGATTAGACAATAATCAATGAAATTATCGGAATTTGTTTAGTATGACAATTCTACGATCTGCGGCGCCACCGCGAACAACGATATTCGTAAACTTCGGACGATTGTCTCTGTCACTCTCATGACACCTTAATTGGAGTAAAAGAGAAGAATGCCCGAAATATACTTTCTGCGGTTGTAAATATACTTTTTCCGGCGTTCTGTTTTTTTAATCTTGCCGTCCTATTGTCCTATTGTCCTGTTGGTTCTTCTTAACATAAATAAAAAAAATACGTATATACGAACTTCGATGTTCGCGATAACGCTCCTGACCACGACATATGTACAAACGTACTCGAAATAACCAAATGGCATTTAGGTTCTCGTATAATCAAGGTCATAATTACCCATATTTTTTTTTCATATTATGCTAATTGCGTCTTACCTAAGGACATTGCAAAGTTGAGATAAAAACTATGTTTTAGCATTATGTTCCGCTAAGTTACATTGTATATGATTATGCCCCCTAATGAGTATTCGACATGTAAAATGTGAGTCATTAACAAAAAAAATGTATGTAATTACTTACTACTTACCGATTCGTTAACTTTATTGCTAACTTTATATAGAAGTCTGTTTGAAATTTTATTTAACACAAATATATATTTCAATTTATTTTAAATCATTAGTACGTTTCCTGGCCCTACATCTTAATATTTGGAATAGGTACATATATATACAAATTCTGTTTCGATCGAGATGAGACTGTATAATTTTGTTACTCAACGGCGTCAAAGGATCTTACGGAACCAATTAATTTGTAAGATTTCTATTCTACTTAACCTCGCCGGCTTTTGCCCTTGGCTCCCTTAGTAGTTGATTTTAATATGGATTAGGTGGATTGGGCGCCATAGCCTTATTGTCTGCTTATATAAGGCCTTATCTCAATGTTTGGTATGATACAGGCTTATTTTGCTGTCTGAAGTAATACGTTCGTTACATTATACATCAGTTATTGCTACATCGGCGGAAAACAGAGGCAAGTCCCGACTAACGTTTATTTCGTTCTATAATAGTAGAAATCCAACTTGATGGAAAGCGTCATTCATCAATCTTACACGTGTCATTAGCTTTGCTATCTTAGGTACCTTTAGAAACCACTATTAGTGTTTGAAGAACCCCATTACTTCCTTCAGGACATTATTACAAATAAACGGGACTTAACTGCGTATGTTAACTTTAAAAATAATATTTAAAAACCTAGGAGGAATAATGACTGGAGGACGCATCCGCAAACGCCAGTAAGGGACAAAGATTTTCTGGCTTTTGTAGCCCAAAATGTAACAATTGACTATACTTTTGCTTTACAGGACATTCTTTACAACAAAAATATTAGTTTATTCTGTATTAATTACCGCAACTTTGGTTGAAAACCCAAGAAAACTCAAATTTTATTTGTTTGTTCCCCTCCAAATTTGACAGTTTTGAAGGGTCCAGTTTGGAGGGGACCAAAAATGTGTGAGGCTATGACAAGAATGGACGAAAATAGCGCCGTCTGTGCCATACCTTTGGAAAGTTACATAAGACCATCTCTTTCGATCTTGGTATTATTATAAGCACGCTCCGTCTAGTTAAATGGTATGTCTATGGTAAAAACCGTGAAAGTTTAAATCAGTATTTTCCTCCATGTCATTCGATGAAAGGAAGGGAACATTCCATAGCCAAAGAATTCGCAAGAGAAGGAGCGTTATTACAGCTTCATTTATCTTTTGTTTCCGAACTGAATCTTTTGTTGATCAAATTTAGAACGTCTATTTCTGCGAAACCATTTTCAAACCTAGACTTGTTACTCGCGTAAACTAGATTTGATTATACATAATGTATCAATACTAGAGACAAAACATTAAATCCCTATAAATGTGAGTATAAAATAAGGTTTTGTTATATATATTATAGAAATAAAAGCTCTTATTATTTTTTTCCTCCAGATAATAATAAATCAATTTTAATTGTGTAGCATCTTTTATTCATTATTTACAGTCTAAAGATCAAAAGACAAGTCAAGGTTAAGATCAAAACGAAACGTCAGTTCATGAAATTTTGTCAATGAAAATGGTAAGTCAACATTGTTTGTTAATTATGTTATTAAAAAAAGAAATTTAAATTGACGCGACATCTAAAATATTGATGTCGTACTAATGGGCTGATACTTCTGCTAAATTATCTACTATTAAAATAATAGGTTGCACTTAATGAAATGCCTTTATAGATGTGTTGATAGTTTTATGGAGTAGTGATTTTTTGTTATGGCCATAAATTTCACATGATGATATGGGAAGTGTTAACCGACTAAGAAAAGTTACAACTTGTCAATTGTAAAAAAAATATGAATGAAAAGATAATCAGATCTAGATCTAGTCTAGTGTAAGTTTGTATTAACGTAAAAAAACGTTTACGAACGCGTAAGTGATAATGTTATTTATATAGGAAGCTCAAACGCGTTTGAGACGTAAAGTTACGTTAAAAACTTACACTCAGGGCTCGGTAAACAGTAATTTAAAGTGCGAAATAATATAAAATTCGATATAGACATTAACGGTTTCAATGCTTTGTCTTTTGTATTGACACATACTGTATGTGTACTTATAGTTTCCTAATTAATGTCTCGTCAACATCGGTTAACACTTGTTCGAAGTTCTGTTTGATATGGCCGCAATCTTAGCCGTCAGCCCGAGTCACGGGTTCAACAAAGGGTCATGTGTACAAAGAAGCTTAGCTAACTTGTAGGAGGCTTACTGCTCGGCTTTGGGGAGCAAATATCTAGTAACTTAACTGAATTCACAATACCGATGGATTATGGTTTGTTTGTTACAATGAGATATATTTACCGAATTAGGTAGGTACAGTCAGCCTCATATAGTTGACTCTGTGTGTTTATATTTGACTACTTGATTTGACAAAAAATCAATAATCAACAAATGTTTTTTTTTTTTTATCTTAACGTACTCGTAGTATTTCCACCTCTTTCAAAGGGTGATATATTTTTTAATATATGCTATTCAACTACAAGACACAATTTTGATGAAGTTAAATCAATAATTCCGAATTTAATGAAATCATTTTCTCATTTATAATATTATTAGCAGTAAAGTAGTTACAATATTAAGAGTACTTAACTATTTACTACACAGAAATGTATAAATGGCACTTGAGGCAATGCACCAAGGATGCTGGCGGTATTTCCTCGTTGTATCGCAAATTTAATTATTATTATTTTATTTTGTTGATATCAACAATGATGACCAGAAAGATCGTTTCCAAAATAGGAAAGGTACCTGGTTATAAAGGGTAGGTTACGTAGATACGTGTGGTAGCAAAATAAAAAAAACAATTTTCCAAGCTTTTACTTAACTTTTGCTGAAACTGACTAATAAATATGTAAATATGTTCTGGTGAAATTTGGAACCAGATATCATTAAACGATTGAGCTGAAATTTTTCACACTCATTGTCGACGAGGTTTTTATACTTTTGATGTTGTCTCTGGTTTTGTAGTCTGTATATTTTGTTATTCTATTGTTTTACACAGTTGTCATTATATTTTTGCTGGACACAGTCGGCCTTTTAGTTTTCAGCCCATTTTCTTTTCTACTAAGCTATCGAATTCCCTACACTCATGTAAGTTTGGTGAGAAAATATTATAGTACTACTTAACTCATCAGACGCTGGAATCAAAACGTAGCCATAGCAACTCCTTAAATACACAAGGTATAGTCAGCAGCAGAAGTGGCTAAGCGGTTGAGGTGTTCAAAATGACGTCAACATAATATCTCTATTGTCAAGAGGATAAGAGCGGATGTAGGTCATTTTGAACACTTTACCCGCTCAGCCAATTTTGCTGCTGACTGTACTAACGTTTTAACAAAAATATTTTCCACGACTATTTCGCTGACATATAAACAACAAAAGTCACATAAAAGATCTAGTAACAATAAAACCTTCTTTTAAGCCGATTTCATATGTGTTAACAGCAAGAAAAGTTCTAAAATACATGTATGTAGGTAATAACGTAACAACGAATAAATATTTAGGATTTCATGTAGCAATATGTTTAGGTTTGCTCGTTATTTAAGAGTTTTGAATCTACACTAATATTATAAAGGCGAAAGTTTGTGAGTGTAAACGTCTCACGTCTAAACGGCTGGAGTGATATTAATAAAATCTGGTATGGAGTTAGCTGACACCCTGGATTAACACATAGGCTACGTTTTTTCCCTAATAAACCTGTAGTAATTTAGGCATATAAAGATTTCGGTGGAGGCCTGTGGAGCAGCAGTGGACGTTCTTCGGCTGATACGATGATGATGAATATAACAAACAATTAAAATGGTAATTCTTCTGATTTGTATCTGTGTCTGAACTCCGAACAACTATATATATGAAAAGTTACGCAGTGAAATCTGGCCCGAAATAGTTTTCTAATGGCCATAGCTCGGACAAGTCATCGCAGAAACAGATATGAGACCATCACGCTTGAATCTGGAGCAGCCCAACTGGGGAAGTACCTCCTCCTTACAGAAGACCACAGCCATAATAGCACTGCTACCTTTCAGGTATGTAGTGTTGTGTTCCTGATGGTTAGTAAGGTTCCCAGAGCTCCAACCCCCCTTAAAGGCCGGCAACGCGCTTGTGACTCCCCTGGTGTTGCGGGTGCCCATGGGCGACGGTAATTGCTGACCATCAGGCAATTCGTCTGCTCGTTTGCCACCTATGTCATAAAAAATAAAATAGAACAAGACTCTATGGAGTCGAAACCTATAATTATTTTTATCTAAAGTGGATATCGTAAATACATTTGACCTTTTTAGTCCCATGTCTGTCATGGATTTGTCAAAGGGGCATGCTTGAAACAGTTTTTTGGTGACAATTAATACAATTATTTGCTTAATTATGGTTATTTCTAAATATTTTAAATATGGCCCAAATAAATACAATGCAACCATATGCATTAAAAATAATGTTAATGGAAATACCTGCACACACGTATGGAGATTTTGGGTTGCAGTAATGTCATCGAAAAATATAATTAAATAATATTGTACATAATGCGATTCTATACATCTTGTTCTATTGGCGTGTTGCAATTGTATTGCGATGACTTATCCGAGCACTGCTAATGGCGGTAGCTGCTGAAGTGCAGTGAGGGAGAAATACGTGTTTATATTATTTATACAGAAAAAATCTTATGTAACATCAACCGACACGTAATTGAATCTTGATGTGACATAACTTCGTAATAGGTTGATTCACAAAAGCTGGCGCCAGATTTGTACTGTCAACGTTATGTATTTCACAGATATTACGCGCTAGCTCTTCTGAATTTACCTAACTGACGAAAAAGAGTAGAAGCAATAATAAAAGGAATTCAATTGCTTACCATTATCTTTAACTTATATTTTAACTGAAATTGTTGAAATAAAATGTACCACCATATACTACCGTTCAAGGCGGTGTGACGCGCAATTGCAAATGACTTATAATTATTTCAGATACCCTACGTGTGTTGCGCGCGTAATTTATATTATGGAACCTCGTCGCAACAGCAGAAGTATTCGAATATATTACTTATTTAATGTATAGGTATTAAATAAATTAAATATAAAAACCTGTGCTGAAAGTAACATTCTGTACTATTTAGGTCTATAAGGTCACAACGCGCACAATTTTTTTTGCATAAATCGCGAAGCGCCTGGTTGATGTAAACATTGACCGAAGAGCTGGCAGCTTCCTCGCACAACGTATAAGTATTGCGATACAGCGAGGAAATGCCGCCAGCATCCTTGACCCTGATAAGTATTTGAAAAAGGATTGGGTTCTGCATTAAACATTTTTTTATAAAGTGAATATTTTCTGAAATAAAATGTATCCCCCTCCCCCTAACTTATGTACCGCAAGTCGAAAAAATATGAAAAGAATCATGAAAGTACAGGTACATAAAGTCTTTCAATGAAGACTAAGAGTTTCTCCAACAATGCCTGTAGAATTCTTGAATAATGCTCGAGTGTGAAAGATTACGCCCAGCTTTATAGAATCATCTCCGCCCACTCCCACATACAAACATCCTTGACCCGAAAATTGCCGAAACGGTTAGGCTGTAATACCCACCCCGTGCTTATCTGCTCTATGGTCTATGGTATACATATGAGGTGGCAACTTAGTTGTCAATTCTTGGATGTTTGCGGTATGTATGTACGTCTGATTGAGACATTCAAATTCGTATTGGGTGTAGTGCAAGTTACGTTTACCTTGCTATGAGCAAACATGTGCAATTTGATTTCTAGGCGACTTCGTACGGTAAGAGACTTTAATTCTTGAGCTATTTAGGGTTCACTTTACATTAGGCATTTCATAGAATAAGTTTTAAATAAAAGATTATGCCTTAAACCGTAAGTGGCTCAGCAATTAACATACTTACGTTAAATTTTCGAAGTGTGTTTCGAAGTGACTGTATATTTTCTTAGTGAAAATCTGCATCAAAACCGCTATAGCTCACATCAATGTCACATAAGTGATGCAAATCAATATCGAACAGCTCACTTCAAATTCAGACACCTTAACTCAAAAAACATTTATAATTAAGATTAGTAGTTAAGATAATGTATACCAGGAAGGATAAAATAGAAAACTTTGATAAGTCCAAGTGGTACTCGTATAGCACAATTGGTAGTGCACTGGGCTAGTGATCGAGTGGTTGTGTCTTCGAGTCCCGCTGCTAGTCATTTTTTTTCTATTTTTCTTTCGATTAATTATATTTATTATTTATTTATTAGAAAAAAAAAACGAATAAATTATTTATTAGAAAACATTTTTTAAATCTTTTTTTTATTAATAACAAAAAAGCAAGTTGCAATTGCAAGTTGTTTGTGGTGTAAGAAAAACATATTTTGTATCATGTAAAAAATTACACCCTGCATTAGGTACTAACTTTTATCCGCAACCTTTGATTACCACTGGTTTCGGATATTATATTTTTTCTCGAATCTGACTCATGCTTTTTTAGATTAAATATGATAAAAAAGATAACAGATGATTTCAATTTTCATGCTCAGAAACTGTAACATTGTTTATGTGGAGAGGACAGGAAGTAATTCTTTCTCGCCCCAGGGCATCTTATTTTCTTATTAAGATATACACATACATTCTTGTTTTACACAATTACCTACAAGGTTTTAGTTAAAAAAAGCACTGGTGGCGTAGTGGAAAGAACATGCGACTTGCGATCGAAAGGTCGAGGGTTCAAACCACGTATCGTACCAATGAGTTTATCTGAATTCATGTAGGTATTAAATATCATTTGATATTTACCAGTCGGTTTTAAGTGAAGGAAAACTTTGTGAGTAGCCGGATTAATCCCAATAAGGCCTAGTCTTTGGGTTGGAAGGTCAGATGGCAGTGAAGTTCGTAAAACTGCCAATTCCTAGGACATTTGCCAAACGGACCCCAAGCTCCTATGAGGTGTGGGAAAATTATTATTCTTTTTCTTTATTGGAAAAAGAAGACTCAGACTAAAAACATTTACAGGCAAGATTTCTAAGTGTATAGACTATTAAGTTCTAAGAAAATTCCCACTATGAGTTTTGACGTTTTAGGCTAGCATTGCAGAACCAAATTAACTTATATTATACTTAAACTAAATTCATACCCAGCGTGCTACACGCTCGACCTTGATAAATAATACATAATAATGACCATGATGATGATTAGGACGAATGAATTTAAGGACAATAACAACAAGGCTGTCAAGCAAACACCGGGATGCGGGTTTGCCTACTTTCGTGGCTACTTTTTGTTAATGAGTGTACATTACGTACACGTTTTCCCATGAACTAGCTATCCCGGCGAACTTTGTACCACCTGAAAATCTATAAACGGGCTGTTTTTTTTTTCTTAAGCATATTATTAAATTTTTGGCCAAGACAATCACAACGAAACAAATTCGTCCAAATCAGTTCAACAGTTCTCGAGTTATAAAAGCAGGAACTAACACAACTTTGTTTTATTAATATAGATAGATGTTTCACACATTAAGTAACAAAAAACAAAGTCGAATACTATTCAAAGAGATTCCGCTCATGACCGATTCTTTATTGGATCCCGGCATCTGGCAGCTGGAGCAGCAACTGTGTTCGGACAACGTTCTGAGTGCAAACTGTCGTCTGAGGCGAGTAAAGGTCTTTAATGAACCGGTAACTTTGAGTGCCAAGAACATCTATATGTGTCGTCGTGTTTCGTGCCTAGAATGGCACTGGTACCTAAAACATTACAATACATACATATTTTCTGTTATACGTTTGATTTGAATATATCTAAGTTTACAGCGCTGGTGGCCTAACGATAAGAGCGTGCGATTTGCAATCCGGAGGTCGCAAGTTCAAACCCCGGCTCGTATCAATGAGTTTTTCGGAACTTATGTACGAAATATTATTGGATGTTTACCAGTCCGTTTTCGGTGAAGGAAAACATCATGAGGAAACCGGATTAATCCTAATAAGGCCTAGTTTATCGTCAGGAAGAAGATGGCAGTCGCTTTCGTAACACTAGTGCCTTCGCCAAATCCTGGGATTAGCCAAGCGGGCCTCAGGCTCCCTAGGAACCCAGATGGCAAATGCCGGGACAATACGACGAAGATGATGATGATCGAAAAGTGTATCTATAATTATGACAAATATATCTTTATTATAAAAACATGCCTTATAATGGTTGAAATATTTTTAGACATGTGTTGTTCTCCTTTCCTATAATCACAACAGCTACACAACTATAGCTATAGTCACTGACCTCACTTCAATCTGATCTTTTCTCGCTTGATTAGATCAGGATACCCTGGTTCCCCAGAGCTTTTTACTCTCGTACATTCACTGAGAACACACGCCAGCAAAATTACTCGCGATAAATAACCGTAGCTATCAATTCACAGCCTCCCGCTAGTAATGAAAGTCGCGATTGCTCTATTTGTTGTCCTCATAAACAAAATCCTCCTTTATGGGGGGGATTGCAAAAGATTTTACACACCCGACCCAACGACAGCTGAATCCTCTTTACGCGAAAGACGTCTTTACAAGAATCACCATTTGTATGGTTGGAGCAGAATTTTCACATTTTAATAAAGACGAGATTTCTGTGGAGATTTCGTTCCGAGCAGGTAGTGATGAAACGATGTCGTTATTTTGATTAAACGGGTTTGTTATCAGTTGTGTATTATTATTTAGCCACGCGTTTTTTTTTAAATAAAAGTTTTTATTTTATTTTTTATTAACAGGCTTAGATTACGGTAACGCCTTAAGCGTTAAAGGCAAGGGACACGGATCGGGTAGGTTTTATTGTTTCTTTTTTCTTTTACTTCTTTTTCGTACTATTTAAGCCATATTTTTTTAAAGACACAAAAATTATGTTAAAATCAAGGGTTTGATGCTTAGTAGGTACTCTTAATGTTTAAAAAAAAGAGACAAAATGTTGCGCCAGTGACTAAATAAACACAAGTAAATACGTTATGTTTAGAAAACATTTATAATAAAAGGCATTCATATCTAATAAGAAATTTTCTTTTTTTACAAACAATGACGACAGCTTCTTATTGAAATCAAATCGAAAAATTGGTTATGCAAATTAATGATGAATTTAATTTGAAAGTACGTTGGACGCTTAAATTGAATTTCTTTGACGTTTACAAAAGTTACAACGAATCGTTTGTTTACGTCAAGATTAATTGATGTGTTAAATTAATTATTGTTCTTAGTTATAATTTTGTAATTACAAGGGCATGATAGATTACTATGTTTATTACGAAAGGCTGACATAGTTCCATAAACAATAGAATTGCTAAGAAAGCGAATATAATCGCTTTAGAAGTACTACGGTCGATAACCAAATAAATAATGGATAATCTAACCTAATTCTAAAGTAAGCTTGGTAAAACTTATAATATAGGTACAATCAGCAGCAGAAGTTGCTAAGCCGTCCAGGTATTAACAATTATCTTGACACGCTTTTATTCTCTTCACAATATAATCGTGTCAAGGTCATTTTGACCACCACGCCCGCTTAGACACTTGAATAACGATAAATAATAAATAAATTAGATAGATACATGTTAATAATAAAACATAGATAACCCAGGAAAAGATTTCTTAATGAACACACAAAAAAATTTACAGGTTTGAATTCATGACGTTTTGATTTATAGGCAGAGTATTACCTATCGATTAGGGTAAAAGGCCACCAAATCGTAAATAATGTAGATTTTTTTTTTGTTACAGAAAGCATCGACAAATCTGGGGAAGACCCGATCGTATCCGCCCTCAGACCGTACGGCGCGGACAGCGATGACGGCTCCATCAAAGACTCCAACCAGTTCCAAAAGTTCTTCGGAAACTACTCTTCCAGCCCCAACACTAAACCAACAGACGTATCCCTATTAGAACATTTGTTAAATCTAGAGCATAGCTATGACAATGAAACCCAAAAAATTGACCCCGAAAATATAAACACATCAACCAATGAAACTGTAGATGCAGTAAATATCACTATATCTAGGCCTGTACATGAAGACGTTGTTACTAGATTCCTAAGGTTAATAGAAACCCAGCATTTGTTGGGAGAGAATTGTACAGCGGGGACTGATTTGAATTTAGGCGAAGGTGTTGTAGATAGATATGCTCAAGAAAGATTTAGGATAGAAGCCGATGTGGCTGTGAATAGAGCGAACATGCTAACCAGATTATGGAAATATGCTGGTCCGGCAGTAATGCACAATGAATACTTACTGCATGCCAGCGTTTTTTCTATGGTGGAGTTTGATGATGATATATTTGCTGCTGGGAACTGCTATGATCAATTTCAGTATAAAGATTACCAGCTATTTTGTCCCTTCGCGTATCGATTGCCGGAAGGGCCAATATTGGCTAAAGACTTGGCCGTGGAGTACAAATATTTGAAGAACACGTCAGAGTGGTTCTACATCGCTCGTAAAAATGCTGAGCGCGTGATACATAACTACAACCAGTTTCGCAGAGGTGAGTGAAGCTTTTGTTTTATTACGAATTAAATGAAATATATATTGAACGACAGGTTAGGCCTACCTATGAAATCGACGGCCCTCGGTTCAAATCCCAGTAAGTGCTTATATTTCTGTGATGAGCACAAATAATTATCCCTGAGTGACGGATGCTGTTTATGTATTTATGTATTTGTATATTATACTAAAATATATGTTGTGTGGTTTTTGGTGTGGGGCTTAGTCAATTTGTGTAAGGTTGTCCTGTAATAGTTAATTATTCATTAAGCTTATCTAGGGGCCGCATTAAATCACATAACAGTTGAGACAATGTTGATGTTGAAAACCACCATATTAATTGTTCAAACAAAAAAAATATGATAGTTATGGACATCCCAACTGAATCCATACCTATAATACTATTTAATATTGAATGCTACACTCAAATTTTCAAATCTGTTTCGACGCTTGGTCATGCTTAAACAAATAACTTGATGATGAATATATTGGCGGTGATTGAACCTGCAGTGACAAGCATACCATAAATATACAATCATAGAAATCAATAAGTTGAAAATCAATAAGTTGTTTGAAGTTATCAGCAATCAATATTGAATTTTACTTTTAACTTTCAGTACGCTTCTGTTACTTCAACGGTAGGTACTTAACAAATATGTTGCCTTTGGAAATATTTTTTGTTGAGAACAATATCATATGTTATTTCCAATAGAACCCTGGTGGCCTAGCGTGTGACTTGCAATCTGAAGGTCGCACGTTTATATCCCGGCTCATAACTAATGTACGAAATACCGCTTCGCGTCGCATTTCAGTAAAGGAAAACATCACGAAGAGACCGGACTAATCTAAATAATGCCTAGTTTACCCTCGGGGATGGAAAGTCAGATGGCAGTCGCTTTCGTTAAGCTAGTGCCCACGCTAATTCTTCGTATTTGTTGCTAAGCGGATCCCATGCTCCCAGGAAAAAATGCCGGGACAACGTGAGAAAGATGTTATTTGTAAATAATTTATGTTATACACATATATCTTATTTCTTTTTAGTTTAGTTTAGGAACTTTTTTAGTTTAGGAAAATACCGAATTTGGGAAATGGTAACATAATACAAGAGAACAAATTATTTTACATAAATAAATTATTTAAAGCAATGAAATTTTTACAATATTTGTGTTAACGTTTTTAAACATAAATAAAAAAATATTTAAATCATAAAATAAAACAACTAAAACGGATTAAATCGCGTATACTAATTTAAACTTCATCCCGACGTTTCGAACCCTTTAGCAGCGTTCGTGGCCATTGGGTGGACTGAGGAAAAATATTAATTTACCTCCATCCTCAAAAAAAATTTACAAAATGCAAACCTACCCACATATAAATTATTAAACAATTTTGGGGGCATACACATGATAATTACACACGCCAGAGGGGCTTATTACATTTTAAAGTCCAAAATAAATTTTATAAACTACAAAATACAATGTCCACGAACGCTGCTAAAAGGTTCGAAACGTCGGGATGAAGTTTAAATAAGTATACGCGATTTAATCCGTTTTAGTTGTTTTATTTCATGAGTAATTATCGCGGCAACCGAAGACAATATTATTTAAATCATAAAGCAACAAAAATCTGTCCTGTGGTGGTGTGTAATCAAAATCTAATATAACAAAGTAGGTAAGTACTTATACTTAAAAGACTTTTATTTAATCAGCATCTAACAAGTTCTCACATCAACAAATTATTATAACATGACAAATCAACGCTCGTTTTGGTGCTGATAACCTAGTCTAGTCTGAAAACGGGACAATCGGCGTTCCGCGTGGTCCCCTTGTGGGACGCATGCTCTAGGGCCATAACGGGACGTCCCATATAACGGGACGGTTGGCAACCCTACTCCAGACAGTCGGTGGCAAGTTCAATGTATCAAATACATTTTTCTAAAAGGCGGCCACCCACGCTGTCACAATTACGTAGGTAGTCACTATAATTTTCGCACCTGTTAAGAATTTACAAAAAAATATACACGTGCTTGAAAAACTAATATAGAAACGAAATTGTTATTAAAGCAAATATATATTTTACCTCTTTTGAAGACGCATTCTTGTAGAATTAAAATGTCTAGTAGACTTCTAAGCACCGTAGTTATTCTATGATAAAGAAACTTTATTATTAAGTATTTTAACGAAAAAAATTATAAAAGAGAAATTGTAGTATAAAAAACAAGACTGGGAAATTATAATAAATGGATTAATTTACGATGGAACATGTCGCTAGTTGAGGAAATAGGATATAAATATTTCGGGACAATCTTACACAAATCGACCTAGTATTACGGTAAGCTCAGTTAGGCTTGTATTAGGTACTAGACGACGATATATATGATACAAAGATTTATATATTATAAATACTTAAATACATAGAAAACACCCATAACTCAGGAACAAATATCTGTGCACATCACACAAATAAATGTCCTGACTAGGATTCCAACCCAATACAATCGGCGTCATAGGCAGGGTTACTAGGCTAGACCGGTCGTCAAACATAATATTATGTCCATTAAAATAACACTACAATTTATTTTGTAGTTTATTTATGTTACTGCTACATAATTAAAGAATACAGTGCTTTATCTACAGTCTACACGCATATTTTAAGCTCTCAATAGTGATTTCTTTTATCGCATACGAAAAGTCAAATGGAATGGCGGTGGTTAAAACTTTTCCTAACAAAGCATTTTTTTCAAGAAAAACCAGTGTCCGGCCCAATTTCCATATCTAAATAAGTACCGTTACCGTGAGTTGTGACATTGAAGTTTTCGATAACGAGTATTGAGTTTACTATCTGTGCATCTCGCTTGTACTATTTTAGTGCGAACGAGATGCACAGATAGTTAACTCGATACTCGTTATCGAAAACTTCAAAGTCACAACTCATGGTGAGGGTACTGAATAGTAAGTAATGTATGAAATTTGTAAAAGTTGTTTTCCATTGATAAACAATTTTTAATGAAATGTCATGTTGTCGGATATCAGAATTGAGCTCAAATCAAATTCCTTTGTTTTTCACAGACGTTCGTAATTTGAATGTCACAAACAACCGAAATTTGATGTAATTATGAAGCTACAAATAACTTTTAATAGATTAGTAATTTGTTCAAATATTCAGTTCATCGTGTAATATTTATAGATTTTTTTATGTTACATATTAACATATATGTTGGAGAGTTTATGACATTTCTTTCTTTATTTATTCAAACTTTATTCCACAAAAAAGTACAGAAGGCGGTCTTAATGCCATAAGCCATACCTTCCACTAGTTGACCATTAGGCCAAAAAGAAATGTTTTAAAATGGGTATGGGTAAGAATTAGTATTTCACTCTTAATCTATCATTAAATTCACAGTTATCAAACCCTTTATGGGTTTGATAACTTCTTAAAAGATTAGAAGAACTTAAGAATAGCTGTGGTTTCTGTAAGAAGGAAGTACTTCCCCAGTTGGGCTTCACCAGACTCAAGCGGGATGGTACTTTGCTGTGCCCTAGCTCTCATTGTTGGACGTAGTTTAAGGACATACCCGGGTATTCTAGGAAGTAAGCTGTCAGTATCTCTAACAAACTCACTGTGATTTCACATGACTGTTAGTGATGCTGCTCGGCTTATTAACTTGTATATTGATTTGAATTGTAGAAATGTATGCATAGCTAAAAAATACCAGTATCTTAGTACAGTCGCCATCAGATATATCGGAGCTGTGGAGGTGGTCACAAATATCTGAACAACACCTGTATTGTTAAGGCGATAAAGTGAATGTTCAGATATTTGTGACCACCTCCACGGCTCCGATATATCTGATGGCGACTGTACGACAGGTTTGGCCTATTAGTGACCCTGTTTATGAAGCCGATGGTCCTGGGTTAAAATCGCAGCAAAGGTGTTTATTTGTGTGATGAGCACAGATAAATATTCCTGAGTCATAGGTGTCTATATAGTATTTCAGTATTTGTAAATTTTTGTAAGAATCTTCTGTAATATTTAATGTGTAATACTAATATATGTACACCTTCTCTCGACGAGAGGGTTTATTAAAAGCGAATATGTGCCTACATTACCTACATAATTATGATAATTGATTCTACTAATCTAAGTGCCAACATGTTCATGCAGTAGAAATGAAAATTCACGATTTACAAATACACATTTGAAATTAGCAAGTCTTAAATACGTTCTGTCATGAAAATGCGTAGAATACAAGAGATGATCAAATTAATGCTAATTTCTTTGTGAAACACTATAATTTCCATTGTTGCTCGATAAGTTTTAAAATTAGATTTAAAAAAATCGTTACGACGTTTGACTTTTTAATTTAAATCTTTTCAAGAACAAAGCTGTAGCTACCGAGAGATTATAGACATCGCAAAATAAAAATCGGTGAAGAAAATCAGGTTTGTTAGTAACAAGTACATAAAAAATCTTTGTATCTCTAACTTTTTTGTCATAGTACATACTAGTGTAAATAGTATCTTTGTTCGAAACCACAGCCTGATAAAATAATAATAAATATTCCATACATATAACAAACACACTGATGAACCAGCCACGCAGTGGTGTGACAACGAAAGTTCACTGCAGCTATGACAACTCGTCCAAATGTGGATTGTATTGGATGTAAGATGATACAAACCACATTTTTTCTATAACCAGCAGTGGACGTGTTCCGACTGAAATCATGATGATGATGACTTTTATGCGGTACGAAGTTCGCGGGTTCAGCTAGATCACTGTTAAATCTCGCAGTAGTTCAGTTGTTCCGCGAAGATATCGCTTGCAATAGTGCCGAAATATAGGTAATTCCTCAAATAGTTGGTTCCAGTCAGTACCTACGGTTAAACATATTAAAGATTCTGACTGTACATGGTTCTACCAACAGTACCAACTATCCCATTTTAAGTAATACTGATCTTTTATTAGTTATGATATTTTTTTGTTTTGATTTAAAGTGTTGTCATATTTTCTAGAAAATTACTAACAGATATTAATATAATGTTATGTGTTCCGACTCAAATAATGATGATGATGACTTTTAGGCGGTACGAAGTTCGCGGACTCAGCTAGAGTTCAATAAAAAAAGAAACTTACCTTTCTACCGTTACCTTACCTGTAGGGTCTATATAGCTTAAAAGCTTAACCTCTACATATTGCGTGTTTAAGAGGGTCCGCAAAGTTTGGAAAAAGGTCGCTACCTATAAGTTTATACTTAAAGGCCTTTACTAATATATACAGCGTGGAAAAATATCTATGTACCCTGGAAGGGAACTACAAAAATCTTTTGATACTTAGCTGTTTGACGTACATTCACTAAATATAAATTTAGTACGCAGGAGCTACCTTAAAACACACTGTAATTTTGGTTTAAAAAAAATAGTAAAAATATGCTAAAATCTAAGGTTCTTGGGTCGAATAAGCTACAAACATCGTCAAGCGCTGACAGCCACGACGGATCGAAACCGATGGAGAAACATGACGGTAACTTGTGGAGGACCCGGGTAATGTTCCTAAACTGCTACCAGACATTACTACTATATTGCGATCGCCAACCCGCCTACCAAGCGTGGCGATTATGCCGTTACACCCCCCATGAGGCCTGTACAGTGTAGTGTAGTAAACCAAAGGTCACGATTCATAGTAATGAAGGACCGACAAAGAAAAAGAAGTTCCCTTCTGGCCTCATATTATTTCACACTGTATATCGGCGGATAGCTGGTATAGCTATAACTAACTAAGATTTTTTTATAAACTGATTGTAATTAATAAACTTCTTGGTGAAATCCCGAAGCGCCTGGTTGATGTAACTAGTGACCGAAGAGCTGGCGGTTTCCTCGCACAATATATCATCATTGCGATACAACGAGGAAATGCCAGCATCCTTGGTACAAGGCCCCAAAGATCCTTTATTAGATTTAATAACTAGTTATGTCGTCGTATTTTATTGAATGTAATTTATTGTGAATAAATATTTATAATATATGATTATAAAATAACCTGCCACCCAGTCCACCCGATGACCACGAACTGCCAAAGGGTTCGAAACGTCGTCGTCGTCGTCGTCTACGAAATCGAAAGTATACGCGATTTAATGCATTTTAGTTGTTTTATTTCATAAAAAAATAACTTTTTAAATATAATTATATTTACTATCAAAAGATATATAGGTACTCATATAAGCACAAGCATGGAAACACGTGCGCGGAAAAGTAATTAGCGCACGGCGTGAATGTTTACGCGTCAAAACGTCGTGCCTACGAGAATACGCATGAATGCTGTCGTTGAAAAATAAAATAACAAAACAATATTAAATTATTGTTTATCATATATTTTTGCACGTGACTTCTTTGATTCCCTACACAAACTTCCAACTCGGTGATTCTGGAATAAAAAATCAAACAAAAAAAACAAAAACTTATTTCATAAAAACATCGTTATCAAAGTGTCTTTAAAAACTATGAATCTACTTCCTGTATAGGTGAACCCTGTGCTTCAGGATAAGCAGCGCTCCTCCCCTTATATGGTTAGATGTTTACATATGATTTCAAAACAGATATAATTTACACTAGCTAGGTACTATATGAAAGAAGAGTTTTCCTTAACTTAATCGAAACTTATAAATTACTATTTTTTTTATGACAAAGGTGGCAAACGAGCAGACAGATTGCCTGATGGTAAGCAATTACCGTCGCCCATGGGCGCTCGTAACACCAGGGGAGTCACAAGCGCGTTGCCGACCTTTAAGGGGGGTTGGAGCTCTTGGAACCTTACTCACGATCAGGAAGACAACACTACATACCTGAAAGGCTATTATGGCTGTGGTCTTCTGTAAGGAGGAGGTACTTCCCCAGTTGGGCTGCCCCAGATTCAAGCGTGATGGTACTTCGCTGTGCCCTACCTCTCATTGTTGGACGTAGTTTAAAGACATGCCCGGGTCCAAAATATATATAGTTAGATGTTTACATATGATTTCAAGATAAATATAATTTACACTAGCTAGGTACTATATGAAAGAAGAGTTTTCCTTAACTTAATCGAAACTTATAAATTAAAATAAAATTATAAAAAATCTTTTAATGATAGTGAATATATTCAAAACTCGTCAATGTAAAATAAACTTCGAGTTTTTTCTCGGATTCTATTAGGTAGTAAGTATCACGAATGATATAAGATCTGGATAGCCAATTTCCATACAACATATCGTTCCCGCATTGCTGACTAAGGTACTAATGCCATCTAGTGTTTCACAGCCGCAATACATCTCAGTTGTATAAGATTTGTTTTGTAGCAAACGCCCGAAAAGTCACACACTATACTCAATAGATGGCGCTTTATGCACTTAGTACCAAAATTATACGATTAGCCAGCAATTAGGAAGAACGCGGTTTTGCATACTATAAATAACTATATTTGACGACCGGTCTGGCTCAGTGGGTAGTGACCCTGCCTATGAAGCCAATGTTCCTGGGTTCAAATCCCAGTCAGAGCATTTATTTTTGTGGTGAGCATAGATATGTGTTCCTGAGTCATGGGTGTTATCTATATATTTAAGTATTTATACATATATCTATCTGTTATATATATCATCGTCTAGTACCTATAACACAAGCTAAGACTTGTGTAAGATTGTCCTGAAACATTTATTTATTTCATAATGTTCCTACAACGTCTTTATAACATTAAATAATACATTTTCAATATTTTCCAATGAAAATGTTTCTAAGAGGTGATTCACAAATAAACAACTTTAATATCCTTATTTCACAACAACTTTCATCGAACCTATAATATGAATCACATGAATGTTTGTTTATTTTCATCACATTTGCTCGTAAAAGGTGTTTTTGCGTTTCGTAATTCGTAAAAGGAATACGAAACATTTTTATCAATTTCAAGCAAAACATTTCATAGTTGGTACGAAAAGTGAATAGTGGATATATGCCTATGAAGCGGACGGTGATGGGTTCAAATCTCAGTTATGGCTTTTATTTATGTGATGAGTACAGATTTTTGTTCCTGAGTCATAGGTGTTTTCTATTTATTTAAGTATATAGTTTATATTGTCTGAGTGCCCACAACATAAGCCTTCTTAAGCTCACTGTGAGATAGTCAATTAGTGTAAGGATATCCTTTAATATATATATATTTTTTTAATACAAGACTGACCAGCGTGTCAACGAGGTCGAAGGTGTATTATGTATTTATTTATTTAATTTATTATGCGGATGGATGTATGTACGACTTTATAACTATAAGTTAAAACAAGATAACAACTATATTTATTTTGACAAGTCCCCGATATTTTGTCACTGTTGCAAGCGCTATCTCTGCGGAATAACTGACCACACACGGTACCGATACCTACCCTCTTTCTGATGAACTTTGTTTGCGGAATACCAATAGTAACATTCAATGTACATGGTAAATATATCATTTTCAGCTACATTATGTATCCAAACGATCATGTTAACTGAAAATCTTATATATGACAAGTATCATAGAAATAACGGACTGACAATGTCCATACAAAATTACAAAGTCGCATTCTTACAACTTTCTGGCTATTTGTCTGTTTTTGGTAGGTACTACGGTAGCACAACGCCATCTATAGGCTCATGTTGAGTTGTTTTAATAACCAGATAAGTCCATAGAACTGAGATCTACTGCTGTATAATGCGATAGATGGCGCTAGTGCGTTTGCCAGAATGAGGGAACGCAATTTGTATAGACCATTATTTCTATGATCCTTGATTTATAGCCACTTTTTTTTTAATGACATAGACGGCAAACGAGCAGACGGATTGCCTGGTGTTAAGCAATTACCGTCGCCCATGGGCACTCGCAACACCAGGGGAGTCACAAGCGCGTTGCCGGCCTTTAAGGGGGGTTGGAGCTCTGGGAACCTTACTCACCATCAGGAACACAACACTACATACCTGAAAGGTGGCAGTGCTATTATGGCTGTGGTCTTCTGTAAGGAGGAGGTACTTCCCCAGTTGGGCTGCCCCAGATTCAAGCGTGATGGTCAACGCTGTGCCCTACCTCTCATTGTTGGACGTAGTTTAAGGACATACCCGGATCCAAAACCACTTTTTGATTATGGAAAACATTTATACACGGAGCTCCCAAACAGGCCTATTTTATCCCTCTATCCCTTCTATCCCTTAAGGTTGGAATTATTTACAAACTCTTGTTTAGGTTGCTGAGCAGATTAAGTCTCAATTGAGTCGCAACGAGAAACGGCCGGGACCAGCTATAGGAAGATAATAATGTTCAATAATTGTTCACTGTAGTTCTGCGCACGGAATCCGATGGGATATTTTTTTTTAGTTTATTATACCTATCTTGTAAAACGTACCTTCCAGTTATATCCTTGGGTCCGTGAAGTTCTTCCATTTTAAACAGCTGACGGTATGATGATTCGGATTTTGAATGAAGCAGCCAGTTTAATTATGTCGTCCATACTTGTCGAGAAACTCAGTGGCTCAATCCATAGTTCAAACCCGTAACCTACAGACGGATTATTGTACATCTTACCGCTCGGCGAGCGCTTTTTGGTCCATATACGAGTTTCTTTCTTACTAAAATAAAAGAAAACCCGTAAGTTCCTACGATCCGGGTCCTACACAAAATCCATGTACATATCAAAAAATACCTTACCTCTTGTGTATAAGGTACCTTTTTGTGTAAACTCATGTATAGTTACATATTTGATGTCTAACTCTGAAGAGGCCTATTGAGCATCGGAAACCAATTGAACAAGCTCAAAGATTAACTATAGGGGTTTCATTAAACAGAAGTATCGTCCTACAAAGTTTTAGACTACTTTTAATCAAGAACTTAATTACAATTTTCTAGGTCAATTTATTAAACTGCGCAGTCTATGAGACATAAACCTTGAAGGAAGAAAATAGGTACTACAGAGTAAATTACCTAAAAAATATCTAGTTTACATGTTCGCTGCGAAGTTAGGTCGATCGACCCTTGTACAAGTATGGTTAGCTGGTATATTAACTGCCGCAGCGATTGTGTTAAGGTGAGTAAAGAACCTGCAAATAGTCTGAAGATAATAATTTAGTTTGTGACGATTATTAAAGAGTTGTTATTTAGGTTACAAGTTGAAGATTAAGTACAGTAAATAAAATACATTACACGTAGTTAACATCTTTAACTAGCTAAAATAAGACTAAATATGTGACCATACTTATATTGACGGGAGGAGGTTTTTGTCAAATTGTGAGCTCAATTATGGTCTCAAAATATTCATTCACTTATTTAAAAAAAAAATCAATCAAATAAAAAAGAAAACACGTTATGTATTTATGTCCCCAGCTACTTCGTTAGCTACCAAGGGTATTGAAGAAGTCATCTCCTGGTATTACAATAATAACGAATTTGAGCAAACAGGGTCCTTCACATTAGAATTATTATGTACTGCGGGCGATATAGTAGTAAGAGGGTAGGTAGCTACGGTGTGTGTTGGATCACTGTATAAATCTCGCAGTATTTCAGTTATTTCGTGAAGATATCACTTGAAATAGTGCCAAAATACAGGAAATTTGTCAAATTAAATATAAGTACAGTCAACGTCATGTACTTAGTTCCAGCTAGTACGGTTAAACATATCCGTACAGATGGTTTAAAGACTCTGACTGTTCATGGTTCTACCAACAGTACCAACTGTCCCATTTTAAGTATTACTGATCTTCTTATTTATAATTATGTTTTTTTTTTTGTTTTGATTGAAAGTGTTGTCATATTTTATAGAAAATTACTGACAGATATTAATATAATGTTATATGTAGATAGAAAATGGGCGCGCTACGTTCTAGTCACGTTCCGTTCAATGTCGATCAGGCGTGGGGTGACCACGTGATGTTTTTAATTTGGAATAATTCCGGAATTGGCATTGTTAAGGAAAACTCTATTTTACATGCCGTTGTGATACAAGTACAAGATATACGAGGGTACATAACAAAAATCTAGTGCATTAGCCTTCTTGCTGCTATTACATTTAAAAGAAAAACTGTTTTAACATTGTGTATAACCTTGTTTAACAATTTTTCTGATGAAATTAAATTAGAATATAAATCTTTTAAAATTAAGTTGTCAAACTGGCTGCAAGAAAATTATTTTCAAACAATAGCATTTAGATAGAATAGAAATTGTAAATATTATAATTATTTAGTAAGTAATCGATGCTCTTCGTAGCACATTGCATGTAGACTATAATAACTACGTGGAATCTGTTTTAGGTTTAAGAACAATAACTGCATCGTGTTGATGCAAATAAAACAAAATGTTTTTTCTATTTTATTTTTTATTATTGAATTATTTATGAAGCTTTGGGTATCCTGGCCGTTACAATATGCGACTTTTAATAATTTCATTCATACCTCTCACTTTTTCGTACATGATGTACGAAAATTATTTGCTGATTTAAATGTCGTGAGGAAACCATACATTAATCTTTTCATCCATTTGGGTTGCAAGCAGGTAGTTACAAAAATTAATTGAAGTCCTACATGGACTTGACAGCGTTGTCTCCCTACAGAACCTATTTCCACCAATTATCTAGCTGTCCGGTGCCTAGTCTATTTCCTTTATGAGCCCATTCTTCGAGCTCTATGCCCTTCAGATAGACAGTCTATCAAAGTACTCTGAAAGAAATGGAAAAGAAATAATAAATAAATATGTCTCTCAAAGAAAATTGAGATAAATGGAAGGGAATACGAGAATAACGGTCTGTGCTATTCTATAAAAATAATATATAGGCAGAAATCTTAACTAAAAGACCAATACCATGTTTATTTAGTTGTGTAAAGCTTTAATATATAGCTTACGTCAATTTTTGAAGATAATAAAAAATGTAACGGGACTAAATTGATTGAACCCCACTGTTAGCTCAAGAAGGCTTATGTTGTAGGTAACGATATACCTATTCAGGGCATCCCACTGGAACGGAACTTTTTACTGAAAGAAGACATTATTTAAATTTTGATAACAATTCAAATTATATATGATAGCATCGTAGATTTTTAAATAATTACATGGTTAAAATAACAATGGAATCCGCTACAAGAGAAAAAAAATCACTGTAACTTTATCATACCGATCAAAAGGCTTTATTTTTGCCAAATAACATAGTATCAGAAATAAAAGGAAAATGAAAGCATCAAAAGAGTGCGGTCTAATATTCAACATAATGCGACTTTAAGCATTTGATTAATTTTGAACTAAAAATGTTAAAATGTATGGCGTCCCTCCGTTGGTTTTTATCCGTGTTTAAACATCCAACGATATGTTTTTTAAACCAAGCAGCACCATATAGGTGTCGATTAGCACGTTGATCTATGTTTAAGCTTCTTGGCGTCATTGTCGCGATCTTTGTCAACATTGCGACATTTTTGTGATGTATGTCAATATTGAAACTTTGTTGCGATCTTTGTCAACATTGCAACATTGCTGTGATGTATGTCAATATTGAAACTTTGTTGCGATCTTTGTCAACATTGCTACTATGTTACGAAATATGTCAACGTTGTAACTTTGTTGTGATTTTTGTCAACATTGCAACTTTGTGTGCATTTTCGTCAATCCTTGTCAATATTGCTAGTTTTTGTGATCTTAGTCATTCCCTGCTCTGCCACCATTCCGCGTCACACTCGCACAATCGTGCATAGGTGCCGTCTCGTTTCTACTAAAATCTACTACAATACACACATATTTTTTTTAGATGTTTGTTTTTTACATTTTATATATTCAAACTTTGTCCAAATTTCATTCCACATACGTTACTAAAACACCGAAGACCTATTTAAACCTAAAAAAGGTACTATTGCATTTCGAACCGATGTCGGAATTCATTCCTTATAACTTATAATTAACAACTAGTGACCGACACAAGCCTAAAGACAGTGACAGTTTTCAGTAAATAGTGTAGGTACCCAATTAGCTTAAGTTGTTAAGAAAACCTTAACCTAACTAATGTCAGCTTCGTGACGGTTATTAAGCTTTACATTTCAATATATACATGGTTTAGTGCTCGTTTTATAAACTATTTCCATACAGATTTCATGCTTAATTATCGTCACAAAGCTGACATATTAACATTTCTCAACAACTCACCGTAATCGGGTACTCTATTTTCTGAAAATTTTCATAAACTGTACTTGAACTTAAGGTTGAAAGGTATCTCAACACATTAATTCCGACAGGATTCAACACGTACGCGTACAACGACTCAGCTCACACCGAGCGCGTGGCGGACGAGATCCTCTCAGTGAACTATGAGGACGGCAAGTGGTCCAAACCGTACTACGACTGCGGCGGCGGCAACATCTGGATGTTGACATACACAGTGCCTTTCTTTGGATACAACAACGGGACTTATTTTTTCAAGTAAGTGTTTGTTACTTTTTTCGTAGTCTTTCTTAAATTATTTTATGTAAGCCTCGTTCTTTTCATGTAACTATATGTAAACTTATGAATTAAACCAATATAATAGTAAACACGATTATATCGCTTATATTGAACTTTGCAAATTTATAAACATAATATATACTAGCCTCTGCCTGCGACTTTTCTGTACAATTTTAGTACTTTTAGTAACGAATTTTACACAATGTCTTTATAAATTTTAGCCTATGTGTTATTCTGATGTATGAGCCACATTATTGTAAAATTCGCTTTAAATATAAACTTTCGCGTTAATAATAGTATTATTGGGGTATTTGCTTTTCATACATATTTAATAAATAAAAATTAGTATAAATTAGCTCTTAGTCTTCCAATCTTTGTGTTTACTACTATGAGTATTACATTGAATAAGCAACATTAAGATGACATGTAATAAATAAAGACGTTCACTTGTCTGAAAATCTCAAGATTAGGAAGAGATAAAATATCAGTCGCTTAGTAAAATTAACTCTAGTTGACATACAAAAATTTTCCGTTAAAGTTAATTGTAATACAAAAACTCGGTGTATAACTCTAACATTGTATGAGTTTACGAAGTAAAAATACAAAAGACAAAGTGGCTTAAATATACAGTAAGTAAAGAATTTTCAGTAAATCGTCTCCTAACTTTGCCCCATTACTTTTAGTTCCACATTGTCTGCAGTTTTTCGATCGAACAAGAAGAAGAATCAAAGTTTTACTTTAAAAATGGGTAGGCTATTGAGGCAATTCTGTCTGTAGTGGATTTTTATACGAACAATAGAATCAGATAAGGTATTCATTCGTAAATCAAAGATGTATGTGTTTAAAGAAAAAACAGGGTTAAATCAATATAATATAAATAAATATAAAATAAAATAACTAGAATTAACTTAAAACTAAAGATAACTAACTACAGGTATATACAGATAGGAGGACAAATAAAAAATGGGAGAAAAGGAAGGGTGTCCAGAACGTCTACCATGGTTGACATTTTATCGTCTATCACGCTACACGGCTATCACGTGACAGTTATTGTGACAAGTGATAAAAACCCGACCATATTAGGCTAGCAGTATTCACGCGCTGAATAACCCGCATCCCGCGTTGCATCCACAAGGCGCTTAGCTACCTTCCTAAAAGTTATATGAGCTGGTGGTCCTCATGGCTAAAAAGCTTTTTAAGATATAAATGTTTACGGTAATGCCTTTAGCGAAATTTCCTATTTACTTACTGCCCTTCCATAAAGTAAAGCCATACATGTGACACTATAAATACAGTATGTCAACTTACTAAAACATTTATTTTTGTTATAGCAAGTTGACAATATTATGAAAATCCTATCGGCTTTTCAAATTTATAATTAAAATAAGGAAAAATCAATGTACTCGTATAATTCCATAACATCCTGTATTATTTGTTTAAAATCAAGAAACGTCACACTGAAAATCAAACTTGTCATTGGATTGCTAAGCGAGCTTTTCTGTTAGAATAATGAGGAAAAATTAATGACAATAAAGTGACATAAGTGAAAATTAAAGTACATAAATGACATAGATTGCTGCTATTAACATGATAAATTAAAAACAATTTAAATACTCCTTTTTTATTTTACAAGATCGTAAAACCTGTGTCAAACAGTAGTTATTCCAAAGAAAGGTATTGAGCATGGATTTGCGTTTATCTGTCACGACGTTATAATTTTTCTACAATGATGAATTATTAAATAATACACAAATACTAAAAAAAAATATGGTACAACACTAAACACGACGTGAGCATCAACTGGTTTAAAGAAGTTTACCTACTGTAGGCATTTATTCTGGTTGCTTACACAGCAATTTATTTTTGTCGTTTATTTCCAATAGGAAAAGGAAATCTTGGCTATCCATCCATCACTATCCACCATTTTGAAAAGCGATCCCTCTGCAGAGCAAGAGACTTTTCGCATAAAAGTCTCCCACATTAAGGAGCTACTTTGAATAGGGCAAAGAATCGGATACTATTTTTATGCCCCATAATGCGTCTCTTTTCCATTCGTCATTTGGAAAATTGATTTAGTTGACAATATACCCTGAACCCAAAAAAAAAATCTGCATTTTTTATTATTGCTGCTAAATTATCCATCAGAATTTAATCATAAGGCATCATATTGCACTGAAACTTAAAGTACAAAAGGCAGAATTAATGCCTAAAGGCAATCTCTATCGGTCAATCATTTGATTGGAGACAATTGTACCCGGTGAATTAAAAAAAAGGTAAATAAAGAAGTAACAAAAACAACGAGACATCCAAATAAAGTACTCGTATTAATTTCACATGTAGAGATAATTTAATACATTACTTATGTATATAAACATATTTATAACAATAAAAAAAACATAATAAGTACGCCGTTGTTTATTTTCCATGATAATTTAAAACTTCATCATGTTTTTCTGTAAAAATAAAAAAAAAACACAAGAAAATGTTCAAAGTCAGACACTCGGGCTCCGCAATAGCAAACACTCACCTGCCAATGGTTGGCGGCTGGCACAGACACAAATTAACCTAATTAGTTTGGATGCTATTCCCAGAGATAAGCCAGTTAAAGCAAGTTCAAGTATTGTTCGGTCCGTTCTGAACAAAGTGAGGCCGACAAGCCGAAAATCTCATCTGATATCAAAAATGTTACTTTAAAGAAAAATTATGTAATTAAAATTAGACAACCTTATTTTTTTATGAATTCTTTTGGGTTTGAAACCTTAACCAGTTTTGGTTGATTATTCGGGCGTTTGAACCGTTCTTAGTACTCTGTCTCCTCCCTGAAATGATCACATAGTTTGGTGTTATTTTTAGTTTACTGGTAGACAGTTGGGCTGGCTAAAAGACAACCAAAACCTACTTAATATTATGCAGGCTACAGAAACCTGGACAGGGTAATAAGAACGGTTCAAATGCCCGAATAATCACCCTTTAATCATACGAGTAGATTCCAAATACCTCTATATACGGTATACATTTTTGTTATTTATTTTAAATAAAGTATAGTTCAAATAACTCAACACATTACCACGAACATGTTTAGTAAATTGCAGGAATGGTTTAAAAAGGTAGACACAATTTCCATTGATTGTTAATTATGATATTTTTTTTCGGACAATAATTGTTACACAGAATTCTTCTTGACACTTATATTTTTTTTCTTATACTGGTTACCAGAGGTCTAATTCCACATACGCTTAGCGAGCGATAGGAACATATTGTGCTTTGTTAGACACGGTCGAGAAGGCATATCCTGGACTACCTAGATTGCTGTAATAAGAGCTAACTTGCTCTGGCAATTTAAGAGTGGCTTAAGGCGGTTTTTGTAATTTATGTTTCGGGTTTTTTGAGCAATTCTGAAGGTTGTGAAAGTAATGTTTTTCATACCAAATATTCTTTTATTTCTGTTTTTATTTTCTAACTACGTTTATTACTTAGAATTGTGGGAACATAATTCTGATTCAGAAATTGCCCGTTCCTTTATAAGTATGTATTTGTATAGTTGGTGCTACGACCAGAACTCGCAGTATTCATACGCGTAAAGATTCCATCAAAATGGCTGCCGTTATAGTAAAGTTCTGCATGGCACTTTAACCCGTGGTACGCAATGTATGCAACAATATCCCCGACACATCCAAATTTGAACGGCGATTTAGATAAAACATCTTAAAGAACATTTTAATCTAACGACCACAAGGTTCTTTAAGGCAGCCGACTTTGATATACCTATTTTAGTTTCACATAGTGGTCAAAATTAAAACTACGTTATTTTTTCGTCAGGACCTCGATGACTTCCAAACTTTGATGTAGTTTATTAGGGCCCCTCAAACAGTTCTTCTTCAGCTATATTTGATGGAAGCAGAGAGTCATAACATATAAAGATATCCAATAACATAACCCAAATGGCAATACCATGTTATGTACCTATTACTGGGCCTATATACGCTTCAAAAACATTTTTATCACTTCCCCATCTCAAAACGATACGATTATTGCACCCCAAGATACTGGCTCGGGTGGGACGTTAATCGCCGCGGTAAATGGCACACAATTTGACGATAAGCGTTGAGTGGGTTATATTATATCGTATGTATAAATTGCCAACTTTACCTGCTTGAAGAGAATCTGTGGATTTGTCATCCCTTTCTTTACTCCTAAACATTGACGACAACTATGAAGAAGATGGCAATACTAACGATCTTCCTCAAGCAGGTAAAGGAGACGCTTTATACATAGGTTATAATATTCTTGGTAGCTACAACATTTTCTAGGGTTGTCACACTAGCAAAAGTAACGGGAGGAATTTAACAGCCTACAAAACGATTACTTCTGATTTGAGACGTGCAGATGGTTTTGGGAAGAGAGGGATAATTGCGAACATGGGATAATTGGGAGCATATTATACTTTGTAAAAATACGAATTGTCAGATTTGTCGGGTAAGACTGGCCAGTGTTTAAATGACTTTCTTTCGAAATGCTTAGGTGTATTCCTCTGCCATACCGAAAATATTTATGCATACACGTTAAATATAATAATATTAACTGTGTACCCCTAAATTAAGTATGGTTTAATAAGCTAAATAATTAAACGAAACCATACTGAACTAAATCTAAAAATATTACTTAAACTGACAATGAAAGAAAAACTAAATTAACTAGATTAAAACTAAAATAAATTAAATATAAGCCTCACATTACATTTATTACACGGGCGTTTGGGTTCCGGCTCAGCCCTCAAGAGTCCGTATCACCATTGTTTCATTTACGGAAAAGATATTAAAAAAGAATAAATAAATTAAGTTTGCACAATTAAATAGATGTATATTATCGGTATATAATTGATAATCCGCTTGGAACATCCATCATGGATCATTGGCAGCGTTCCAGTTGTGTCAAAAACATTGTATTCCTTTTTTATCTTTTTTGTGGATTACATTTAACTGCTTTTGTGTATTATAATTTATGTTTCTGTCACCCAATAAAATATAAGGTGTCTATATGCGGTTAAGAGTGCATTAAAAAAATTGAGATTATATAATCTTAATTTTAGTCATTACCACAGGCAAACGAAATTTTGTTTTTCAAATTTACGCTAGAAAGAGTAGGTATAATTCAATACTAAAAATTGCACCCATTGTATAAAAAGTAAGGGCATGTGATGCGGAGGGATGAAAGACATCTGACAAGAAAAGTATTACGAATGAAAGTGGACAGGAGTAAGTGAAAATGAAAACCGAAGAAAAGATGAATGAACTGTCTGAATGATGATATGAAGCGAATGCAATTGGATGATAAGATGACTGGCGATAGAATAGTATGGGAGATAAAAGACATGTTGCGCCGACATCAAGTGAATGTAAGAAGGGCTAGAGGGTGATGATGAGTATAATTCAATATTTATTTATGATATCATTGGTTTTAAACATGATTAAAACTAATTGGACTTAATTGCATAAAATACCTACGACGTTATAATATAAGAGCCTAGGCAGAGAGTACCATTTTGTTCCGTTTGGCGTAAAGTCGATGGGTTCCCAGCGCGCATAAAGTTTTTGCAGAAATCGCGAAGCGTCTGGTTGATATAACTGGCCGAAGAGCTGGCGGCTTTCTCGCACAACGCATCAGCATTCCGATACAACGAAAAAAATGCCGCCAGCATCCTTGGAACAATGTCCCAAGGGCCTTTTTTAGATTGAATAACTAGTTAAGTACTTATACCGGGTGTTTCCTGTAATAGGAGCAATAATTTTAGGGAACCCTTCTACACCAAGAACCTAGCCACATTTGTCCTACAACTTAAAAAAAATGTGTAATTTATTAGTTGTGATATTTTCGAACAAACTAAATAGTATTTCTAATGAACAGCATCCAATCATCTAGTTGACATTTACTGACAGCCTACAAACTTCATAGTTTTCGCAATACATTGCTTATTTAAAAAATCTCTTTTTATTAATATTTAGTTAACTATAAGTTATTTTCAAAAGTCGTAGAACAAATATTGATACGTTTGTGGTGTAGAAACGATGCCTAAAGTTATTGCTCTTGTTACAGGAAACACCCGATATTTTAATGAATGTAATTACTGTAAATAAAGATTTATTAAATGCCTACGACGTTCCGATAACGACATTGTCCTCGTAGTCTCGGATTAGTACTCCTACAACCTTCATCCGCAAGACTGGGTTGTAATAAAAAGAATATAATTATATATTTCATTATTTTAACTACTTTATCTTGCTGTATAGGTCAATTTTATCTCCCAAGTGGCTTTTTTGTTATACTTTATTGAAGTTCGTAACTTTCCCTCAAATTAACAGTCCACAAAAGGCTACGTGAATAGCAAGAACGGGAAGCGGAGGTTATTTTAAACCTATTATGTCAAGAATAAAAGACGTTGCAAATAAATCTTAAACTTTACGCCGGTGTGAAATTGTTTCTTACGGAATTTCGTAAGCTGGCTTTTATGTGATTTGATTAATATATTTGAAGTAAATACATGACTTATATAGGCAAATGATATACCTACTTAAATTCAAGCTAGTGACCTCATTGTTAGATGTCCCAGTTTTTAGATAAATCAGGTGTGCTTATAAATAACTAAATATTACTGGACGTTTTTGCACATTACTGAGCCCCACGGTTAGCTCAAGGAGGCCTGTGTTATGGGTATTCAACCAACGATAAATATTTTAAATAACGATAAACGATAAACCTTTGCCTATCACCTATGGGTTTCCTTTACTTCAACAAATCTAAGTTAACCTATTCATAGGTAGGTAGTATCAGCAACTATTAAAGTAGCTGATACTTCCAGTTTTGGAAAACGAAATGCTTAATTATGACAATTGAAAGAATGCAACCCGAAGAGATCCCTTTTGTTACACGATGTATACATAGCTCGTTAGTTAACATACCGTTGGTTGACATCGGTACGAAAAATTTATAAACATACTCTCTAGTTGGAATAAACAAAATTGATCAATCGTAACAACGTATATAAAATCCGCTCCATAGGCTTGCATTGTTAGGTTAGGTTAGGTTAGTACAACAACGTTGGACCATAGATAGGAAATTCTATGGACCAACATTGTTAATTGGACAATAGTTTCCGTACTCTATTAACTCAAAAAACCGGCTTGTTCCAATTTCGTACGCGTTCCAATAAACCGGTGTTTACGTTATTTCCGACACAACAGTATTTATTTGTCTTTTATTTTAGAATCGGTTGTACTCAACAATTCGACTCACAATATGAATAACCTACTCGTAACTGCTTGCTTCCGAATAATTAGGCGTTCTATCTCGCAGTCCACCCCATAAGTCCAAGCGAATCAACTAAAACTCCCCTGCAAAACTCATCCGATAGTGTATCATACTGCAAGAGAACATGGTATATATTATTGAGGTTTTGAATGTTATACGGATATAATTAGCATAACTATCCGTTGTGGTTAGGTATTTACATAATCTTTCGGAATGGACCGGGACTTGTGGGTGCGGGGCAAAACATACGATAGCCAAGGAAAGCGGATAATGGATGGTTTGCGTTGATTTAGAGCAGTGTTCAGTTTCACTTGGTGACAGATATTGGCGAAAATGTTGAGTACATTAGTGTCCAGGGGTGAAGGACCATATTACTGGCTGAGTCTGAGCGTTGTGAGTTTTTTAACATACGTGCTTAGGAGTTTATCTTTATAAGAATTACAACGGCTGATGTATGGTACAACGTGTTTTTATTTTATTTCCATCAACAGTATTATTTCGCTCAAAAAGAGTTGATTTACTTATGAAACTAATATTTTACAGGCCTAATGCATAACTTTATCGGTTCCTGAGGTATGGAAGCGTTACGAGAAGTGTGTGTTTACGGAACGTCAAATGTCAATCGTGTATAGCGATATGTCACGTCACTTGTCACCTCTCCCGTATTTTCAATATCTCAGAAACATACTCAGTGATGCGTTACACCTGTAAAATATTAGCTAAATATGAATTTAAAAAAATCAAATAAAAACACGTCTCACATCAGCCGTCAGCACCAAAGTTTCGCTCCCTAGGCTGTAGTCATCCATTATATACGTCAATTATAGAGATTTTCGTAACTTAGGTATCCTGAAAAGCGTTTTCAAGAAGCCGTGTCTCAATATTATGTTCACAAAATTCTGCTGGTTCGAGATAACGACAGAATTTCTAAAGTGCAATTAAAAGCTTTGCTTAAACCGTTGTTTGTTAGAAATTTTATCCTCTTAGAAAATGTGCGAGATTCACGGAATACTTGGTGGTATTCTGTCGGAAACCAGTCTACTTAGGTTTGCCGTTTCCTACAATATGGCGCGGTTCCAAGTAGGGACGTCTACAATGTGTTAGACACCGAAACCGGATAACAAATTATATGTGCTGGTTCTTGCGTCACTTGCGCTTACATTAATTTGAATGTACATAGCATCGGTGTTTCAATGACATGGTACGCATAGTATGGTTTCGCCTTGGACTAGGTTTTAAAATAAGCTAGCATATTTTTAACACTTTTTTTAAACATGATTAACGACCTATTTACTACCACAGTGGAACTACATGGGGGACATTAGTCGTCGGGAGGTTAATTTAATGTTTCCAATATTCTACAAAATGCAATCCATTTTTGTTCCAAATATATATACATATTTTTGTAGAAATATACGTTATATGACCTAAGTAAAAAAGGGTGGTTTTACGCTTGCGTAATGGATGGCGTGATAAATAACACATTTATTTGTAACATTCGTTAAGTATTGTTTATGTATATTACATGTAACCTTACATTCAATTTTTCTTTTTGTTCGGAAGCTCCTAGCTTTATCACTGCCACATAAAAATAAACGACTTTCGGTTTCGGCCAATCACATTACCGCCCTCACTACTAAAACGCTCACAAAACTATCCTGGCAATTGAACGGACTTGTTTTATTTCAATCGCTGGCTGGTGCTATAATTTTTGCACGTACTCGGGATTGTTTTGTAAGTAAGCAAGCAATGGAGAGCTCCGCAATTTGTGGTTAGATCTCGGCTTAATAAATTGGCGACGTGTAGAGAATGATAAGTGAAGATGGTTTGGGTTCCTAGGAAATAGAAATGGTAGGAACTGTTTGTGTTAAATTAGGGTTTTGTAATATTTTCTTGAGAAATATCTTTATTAGGTTTGCCTTTTTTGAGATTAAAAAAGCGTTAAATATATAACAAATATCCCTTGGGCAAATTGATGCTCGTGTTTAGATAAAAAAAAAATAACGGGCTTATATACAACCTAGTCGGAAGTGACACTGCTTACGAAGCAAGGAGGTCCCGGCTACAAACTCGTTCAGTCCATTTACTTGTGTTTATCACGAATACTTGTTAGGTTTTAAAACGTATGTATATTGAAGTATATATTTACCCAAGTAACAAAAGGTTCTATAACTAAGGCATTTTATCACCAAACAGTGATATAGTACGACTATAATGGTAACCATTGTGGCTGCTTGTACTATAAAAGTTTTTAACACAGTGTTTTGGCTCTATAAAATTAAAGAGCATTTAAGTTCTATAATTTAGCTCTTAGAACGCTTATAGGAAGAAACAAAAGAATCCTTAAAGTGCTGCACTGTAATAGATATGCAAAAAGCGATTATGGTACTATTTAATACTATAGACAACTTTACTGACGCTTTTATGTAACTATTTTGCACTAATAATGCGTCAGAATATACAGTTATAGTACTAGTACTGTAGCAGTATCGTAAACACTATTAATGGATCAATCTGCACTATAAAAGGACTTTGCACGTCCATTACGTAACGTGTTTGCGTTTTAGAAGCTCTCTTGACGTCGCTATGAAGCTAGAATTCTGTAAAAGTCATGAAAGATTTTCTATAGTGCTATATAGTACCATAAAAGTTATCTGGTACGTTGCTAAATTACTTAAATTCTAAATAGCTAAATATCTTCTATAAGTGTGTTTATGTTACTGCTACGAGACTAAAGCGTGACATGACAGCGCTAAAGATTACAACTAATGGACTAATTAGATCTATACTAGCTTTTCAGTATCAAGTATATCACTAGTATTTTACAAATGTTTTTTATCGTCAATACAAAATGGAAATACTGGTCTAGCGGGTCCAGAAAATATAGCGTATGGTTCCGCACAAAATATTTGTTTTGCACCACAGCCGGGCTGTAGCAATGATTTTCCGTCTTGTCAAGCCAGTAATGCAGATGAAGAATATGCGAGTGAAAATACTTTAATTCAAAGTTCTCAACATCAGAATGTTCAGATGAAGAGAACACTAAAAACGAGCAGTTACGCAGTGACTTACGAAAATGGTGCGTTACTTATAATATACCTCATCTAGCAATTAAAAGTTTGTCAGAAATAATAAATAAGCGCATTCGTAATGTGTTATTAAGATCCAAGGACACTTTTGAAAACTGATGTTAACATAAATATCAAATCAGTACCTGGTGGATATTACTGGAAGGTCCAATCGGTTTGTTCACACCAAGAAAACAATTTGTCCGTGTGAAGTGTGAACGAATCAATGTATACATAAGCGCTAAATGGACAAAATCTCGTATACAGTATACGAGAAAATTTACGCTGTGTGAACGTAGACAACCGGATAGAGCTACAGTCATCAAATTTTATATTTTTTTATATTTCACTTCATGTTTGAGAAAAACACTATACCTACCTACAAGCCTCGGCGGCAACGTGGGGTGTATTTGCCCAGTGTGTATTTATTGCAACTCCATTCAAAGAAATATATTTTGTATACACTATTTTATATTTGAACAACGGAACCCTAATCCGTTAAATATGGCTGCTGTTTTCTGTCATAATAGCACATTAACAGCACGACTGGAGCCTATATGTACTATAGCAGCCCCAGTTGGAACAATTCCATATTTTATTAATTAAAATTCAATTAAAACATGAAAATTATGAAAGCGCATTGTCAAATTTGAAATCAGGATAATGATTTTATCGATACAATTATTTTCCCATGTATAATCTACTGCCATGTAACGGTCCACGAATGTTTTTAGTACGTCCTTATTGTTACCTAAATACAAATGTCACTTTAAGAAACAATGGCAAATGAACTTCCCGTATTTAATATTTTAGGCACGTCACGCAAAATGCGCACGAGAAAGTGTGCTACAAAAGATCACTGGAATCGTTTATGGTGCAAAATAGCACCATAAACATGTTTTCGTTACTATTATAGTTGCAAATTGCGACATAAACGTTACAGACAGCACTATTTTAGTACTAAAAAGCGTTTCTCGTCACTTTTACATTTCAACCATAGAGCTGATTAATCATCGTGAGAGCTTTTATGTAATGCTTATAGTATAAATCAGTGATAAAACTAGGGCCTATTCGGGGTTTTGTAACCGTTTACAAAACCATTATAGTGCTAATCATGAACACTAATTAGCACGCTCCAAAACGTTCTCAGGACTTTTATAGAACCAAATTTTGTTACTTGGGTAATATACGAGCTAATGATGATGATGACGATGATGATAGTAAAATCGTAGATTCAAAATCGAATCAAATTTAAAATTTTGTATGTACGCAGGGTACGGTGTCTGACTAGTCTATGCTGCTATATCAAAGTATCAGCCTGCCTCTATCGCCTCCCAGCACATATTGCTAAGGCTTTTACCGAAACAAGCCGCATAACCATTGTAACTCACTCTGTACATATATTTTCCATTTATTTGCCACGTTATGATGTCACAACTGCGGCAGGCATAGAACCCTGTAAGGCCGGTTGCACATCGAACGCATTCAAATAAATAATATTACATGACATAAAACCAAGAACAAATCAAATTATTTATTTTTTAAGAAATATTTTGATTTGCTTTGATTTTTAAGTAGTAATACTACTATATAAATTAAAAGTTGAAATAGATAACATATACTTAAGAAACAACGACGACGACCTCCGGTGTTCGAGACGGGATTACATGACATATTTATACAAATTGAATTTAATCTAAAGGTACACTGCTTAGTATATCTTCGCGGTCTTTTTGTGACAAAAGCTAAGTCATTTTTCATTGTTAAGTAAGTAATCCTACCAAATTAAGTTAGTTGATTTAAAAATATAAAACTTCTTTTCAACTTTGTTCAAATATTAGAGTACAAACTCAATCGGTTGTATCATTATTACAGTACTCAATCGGGTGTATCATATTACTGAAATATGGTGTATAAATCCGCGTTATGTATCTCAGTTCACGAGCCAAAGGGCGTACTTAAGAGTTTAAAAAATCTTAAAACCACATTTGGATATGAGCGTTCCATGTACATCTATCGGCAAATTAAGCACACTTTTTTTATCATCATCATCATCATCATCTCAGCCATAAGACGTCCACTGCTGAACATAGGCCTCCCCCTTGGATCTCCACAAGTACCGGTTGGAAGCAACCTGCATCCAGCGTCTTCCGGCGACTTTAATGAGGTCGTCTGCCCATCTTGTGGGTGGACGTCCTACGCTGCGCTTGCTAGTCCGTGGTCTCCACTCGAGCACTTTTCGTCCCCATCTTCCATCTTCTCTGCGTGCAATGTGGCCTGCCCATTGCCACTTCAGCTTGATAACCCGGTGGGCTATGTCGGTGACTTTAGTTCGCCTACGGATCTCCTCATTTCTGAGTCGATCTCGTAGTGAAACTCCGAGCATAGCTCTCTCCATAGCTCGTTGAGCGACTTTGAGCCTTGAGATGAGGCCGATAGTGAAAGACCACGTTTCGGAGCCGTAAGTTATCACTGGTAACACACATTGGTTAAAGACTTTCGTCTTGAGGCACTGAGGTATGTCGGACGAAAAGACATTACGTAGTTTCCCGAACGCTGCCCAACCGAGTTGGATTCGGCGGTTTACCTCTTTCTCGAAGTTGGACCTACCTAATTGGACTACTTGTCCTAGGTAGATATACGAGTCAACAACTTCGAGTACCGAGTTCCCAACAAAGACTGGGGTGGGCACAACATTGGCATTTGACATTATTTTCGTCTTGTCCATGTTCATTTTCAAGCCCACCCGTTGTGAAACTCGGTTGAGGTCATCGAGCATCATGCTGAGTTCCTCCATCGACTTTGCCATGACTACGATATCGTCGGCAAATCGAAGGTGAGTGATGTATTCGCCGTTGATGTTGATGCCACGCCCTTGCCATTCCAGGAGCTTGAAGGCGTCTTCCATTACGGCAGTAAACAGTTTTGGAGAGATCACGTCTCCCTGCCTTACGCCTCTTCGCAATGGAATCGCCTTCGTGCTCTGCTCCTGTACTCGGACTGACATGGTGGCGTTACTATACAAACACTTCAACACTTCGATGTACCGATAGTCAATATGGCATCGCTGAAAAGACTCAAGCACCGCCCATGTTTCCACCGAATACCGGCTTTCTCATAGTCCACAAACGCTAGGCATAATGGTAAGTTATACTCTTCGGTCTTCTGTATAACTTGCCGCAGCGTATGGATGTGGTCTATGGTACTATAGCCTTTTCGGAAACCGGCTTGTTCGGGAGGCTGGAAGTCATCGAGTCTGTGTTCGAGACGATTCGTGATAACCCTTGAAAACAGCTTATAGACATGGCTCAGAAGCGTGATGGGTCTGTAGTTCTTCAATAGGCTATTGTCACCTTTTTTGAAGAACAGCACCACCTCGCCTCTGTTCCATGTTTCAGGCGTTTTGCCCTCGGACAAAACGGAGCTAAAGAGCTTCTGGAGGATTTTAAGTACCGGTATTCCACCCGCTCTCAGAAGCTCTGAAGTGATTCCGTCTTCGCCCGGCGCCTTGTTGTTCATAAGCTGTTTTAGGGCCATCCTAATCTCGTACAGACTGATGTCCGGGATATCTTCGGTATAATGTCGGGACAGCTTGGCTCTTGGATCTCCTACCAAGCTGTCAACGGGCTTTGCGACCGAAGTGTATAACTGTCCATAGAACCTCTCAATCTCGCCTAAAACCTCTGCTTTGGTCGACGCTATGCTGCCATCTTTCCGTTTCAGCTTTGTCAGCTGGCTTTGCCCAATAGACTTATCCTTTACGAACACTTTGGAGCCTTGGTTTCGCTCAATAGTCTCTTTAATACGGTTAGTATTAAAGAGACGCAGATCATGTCGCAAGGACTTAGATATACGTCTATTGAGCTGCCTAAATGACTCCGCGTCATCGGGAGACTGCAGCTGTAGAGAGCGTCGTTCAGCCATGAGGTTTAAGGTTCGCTCGGTTAGTTTCTGAGGTCTATCCTTACGGCGGGGTCTAAAAACTTAGACCCTACTGTGTGGACAGTTTCCACTAGCCCGTTGTTGATCTCGTCCACTGAAGCTAAGTTCTCTAGGCAGGCAAAGCGATTACAGAGCTCAAGTTGAAAGCTCTCGGGGTTTTGAATATGGGCTCGAGTAGGTCGGAGGGTAGACTTCATCAGGCTGGACCTTTCAAGTCTAACATTGATATTCAGTGACGCTCTTACGATTCGGTGATCACTACCGGTCTTCACCTTGTTGATCACAGAGACATCACTGAATATCCGTCTCCTGTCGGTCATGATGAAGTCTATCTCATTTCTCGTGGAACCGTCCGGACTCATCCATGTCCATTTCCTGTGAGGCGGCTTCTGGAAGAAAGAGTTCATCATGAAGAGTTCCTCTCTCTCCAGAAAGTCGGCCAGCCTCTGGCCCCTAGGGTTCCGCTGCCCATACCCAAATTGCCCCACTCTCAGCTCATCACCGCTTCTCCTGCCCAGCTTAGCGTTGAAGTCCCCCATAACAACAGTGAAGTAGGTTTTCGAAGTATGTATGGCCCTACTTACGTCCTCATACATAGCATCCACTTCCTCATTGGAGTGTGACGAGGTCGGTGCGTATACCTGAATGACCTTCAGCGAATATCTTTTGGATATTCTGAGTATTAGGTATACCACCCTGCTCGACACACTGTCGATGGCTATTATGTTGTTTACGAGGGACTTGTGAACGAGAAACCCGACACCACCTTGGGACTGTTGGTCGCCCTCCCGGTGGTAGAGCAAGTTACCAGACTTCAGGATTATGGTGTCCTCCCCCTCTCTACGGACTTCAGATAACCCTACAATGTCCCAGTGTAACCTGCTCAGTTCCTCTTCCAGCTCGCAGATCTTTTCGTCAGTCCTCATAGTGCGTATGTTGTGTGTTACCAGGGCCAGTGGTCGTCGGGGTGGGTAGCCGGATCTCTTCCGGAGATTCTTAGCACCCCTGACCCCGCGAATGCTCTGACCGCTACCACAATAGCCAGAGCACCGGAGGTCGCCGGAACCTCGGGGCCGTGGCTTTTTTTGACTTTTCATTGGGGGGGGTTTGCCATACGCGCCACGCTTGGCAGGCGGGTTGGCGCGCGCAGTTTTTTTATTTAATTGGTATTTTATTTTAGGAGATGCTGCTGCCCATCTCCCGGTGTATTCCCTTAGCAGGCTCTTACTGCAACCACGGGAAGATATGGTGGGGGACAATTCTAAGGCCGGTCACCCCACGGCCATAGAATTGTCCCCCAGTTTTTTTATAGTGTGTGATAATTATTAACTGCGTGAACCGATTTTCCTGTTATTACATTATTTGAAAGCACGTCATTGGATTGAGATTTGGTAGAAGTTACAGGTACAATAAACACCTGCTTATACGGTTAGATTACAAACGTAGTTCAGAAATAATTTTCTACTTTTTTTTAAAAAACTATTTAACATAATATATCAGGTTCAAAACCATGTTTTTTTTTTAAGTCTACTTTAGCGATTTTATTCATATTTTAAAACTTATAACTACAATTAAAAAGTTAGATAGAGGGGGGAGCACATTTTTTTTACTTCTGGAGCTATTATTACCGAAAACATTTAGGTAGATTATCTAAAAATGATTTCAGTAAACCCCTATTCATTTTTAAATACCTATCCAAAAATATATTACATGTTAGGGTTCAAATGAAAAAAATCACTCCCACTTTTACGTATCGGAGAGGTAACCTAATAAAACATTTTGTTCCATTTTTTATTTTTCAACTTTGTCGGCGTGATTGACATACATTAGAATCAAATTTCAGCTTTCTCGCTGCGAGATAGACTACTCGTCCTTTTCAAATCTCTCTCGCTCCTCTTTTGCTAGCTCTCTCGACCTGTCTATCAGGTACCGGGAGATATCCTTAAGAGTATTAGTATAAAAGTTGAAATAGATAACATATACTTAAGACAAAACTACGAGGACCTCCGGTGTTCGAGACGGGATTCGAACCCGCATCTCCAGCTATCGCGGCTGACGCCTTAACCAATTCGGCCACCCGTACACAGCGGAACCCGTCGAAATTAATCAAGTATATACTATATTACTACTTAAAAATCAAAGCAAATCATAATATTTCATAAGAGATTAGTATAGTTTTTGTTATCCAATGTACGACCAGCTTTACATTTGTCTGGTACAACGCCGTCGCCACCACACACTTAATGGAATTGATAACATTTCTAACGTCATTTTTGTTTCGCGCCTGTTTTTGTCTGGTCGAAATGGTTTTTGTTGCGAAAACGTGTGAAAAGCCTTTATATTAAAGAAAAAAGAACCGAAAATGTCCATTTTGTTGGGTCAATTACTCATGAACTCTGTCTGTATACGTTTTTTGTTCCTTTGAAGTTTGTCATGGTCAATGTGAGTCCATTTACTTATTATTTTTTGTGCAAATACTAAACTTTGGAGAGGCGTAAAACGTCAAGGCAGCTTTTAAGTGTTTATATTGAGTTACCTGATGGCGAGTAATTCTGTCGGTTTAGGTCAGGAACGTTGTACGAAAATCCAATTATTTATGAACGGAAGGTTAACGTACTGCTAGACACGTTTAGCATCATCGGCTCTTTGCAGTCCTCTGGACATGTAGGCCTCTCCGTTACTTTTAATTGCGAATGACATATATGTCAATCGAACATGTAACAATATGAAATCTTCCGCGGGTGTCGTAAGAGGCGACAAATAAATAAAAAAAACCAACGAATGGGCAGTGGACATCGAAACCCAATCTACATCGATCCAAGCGCCAACCTGCCTGCCATGCGTGGAGACTATAGTCACTTACCCCCCAAGATGATACAAGTCATATTTGCAGGAGACTATGTCCAGTAGTGGGCGACTTACGACTAAAATGATGATGATGACATGTATAGGGACACGCGGCCCTGTCAGTTTCTAGGCGCCGATTGAGCGTGGAGTACTCGACTCGTGATATTTTAAACCCTGTCAGAAACAAAGAAATGGGATTCTAGATACATGAATACAGAAATTAATAATCGCGGGTATCGAAACTGTACATTTCGTACAAAAATAATGTTGACAAAGTTTTGTGTACAAATATATTCGTCCTCAAAGTTTTTGTAATTCGAGTACCTCAAAAATCGGCCTCGTCGTCCGTTTACCTTATTGCTGTTTTTATGTTAAACTAGCTTGTGCCCGCGACTTCGCACGCGCAGGAAGAACCCCCTCTTTGACCTCTTTGGCCATGATTTTCAAAAAACGCTGAAATTACTTTTCTTGCATTTAAATAAGGAGTGTTTACACATAATTTCAAGTCTCTAGCTTTCAATTTTACACTTACCCCATACACACTTTTAACCCCTTTTTTACCCCCTTAATGGTAGAATTTCCAAAAATCCCTTCTTAGTAGGTGCTTACGGTATATAAACTACCTATTGTAAAAAAATCAGCCATCTAGGTCAAGCGGTTTGGGCTGTGCGTTGATCAGTCAGTCAGTCAGGACATTCACATTTATATAGATTACAGTCAGCAACGTTTTAAACTACTAGAAGTGATCTGTACACAGCTACCCAAATAGATATAGGTCGCGGGAATCGTTTACAACGTCCAAGTGAATGGATGAATGATTTACACAATCCATCTCCCTCCAGATGCTGTCCGTTCACGAATGGATGGAACACAGGAAGGATTAGATCTCTCGGTATCGGATTGATCACGGATTATCTACGTATTAGGTGGCGTATTATCACTAAATCCTAATCACCACACTGAGTAGAAACTACCGGAGTTTGTATTATAAACTTGTGCTTTTTTTTTAGTACGCCGTTAAACACGTTATTAAATACAATTGTAAAGGCAAATAGCAAGACAAATAATATTACTAAAATTAAACTAATTCATTAAATCTAAAAATAAAACTGTGGTAAACAAAACCAAATTGAAGTTTAATGTAATATGTATAAACCTACATTCGTATGCTGCGATCCAATACACGCATAGCTGTCGTTGGTCAAAAAACCGCCGTGCTCAAGTGAAACTGGGCCAGTCACGTCTGTCACATACATCTGGTTGGTGGGCATGTGTAGCCAAGCCACCAAGTGGATGCCGCAAGAGAGGCGGGGAAGGGCCAGACCTCAACAGATATGGCGGAAAGATCTAGACGCTTTCTTAGCACTTGTCCGGAATCATATTTATATTTTTCTGTCGAGCACCAGCTTACCATCTTAGACAACTTAACGCCTTGCATAAATTTATATATAAATTTTGTTTAAAACAACTTTTATTTAATTTAAACTTAACCTTTTTACTCAAATACTTAGGGTCCAGAAGTCAAATTAAATTTGTCTTTTTCTCGCTTGCTTTGATGCAGTTTGTACTATATAGGTAACTTTTAAATAATCATTAAGTCTATAAATATGTGCTTGAAGTGCCCCCAGTTTAGTTTAAAAGAAACATCCAAGCAAGAAAGTTATGGTGATGATGTCCTATTTTGTAATTACTTTTTCTGTAGGTGGTATACGACAATATACATAGACGATACAAATATTCGGAAACCTATATGTCAAGTAAAGCGGAGTCTATAGAAAGTAATCCATGGCGTATCAAAGCGGAAAAGGTCCGAATATCTTTGAACGCGACACAATTGTCGGATCAGAATGTGTTTAGAAAGAGGTCTATACCTGTAACGGTGACTTTTAGCTTTGATCCGTATTAGAAAACCTTTCATGTGTAAATAGTTAATCTTTTTACTGTGTATATCTTTCCCGCACAAGCAAATGTCGTGTGTTGAAGCGTGAGTGATAAGGTGTACATACTACGTCCACTGCAGGTCATAGGCCTCTCCATAGACTGCGGGAAGCAGCATGGGGTGTTGAATCCCGTAGTGACCACGCTTGGCAGGCGGATTGGCAATCACAGTATGTCCCACGACTCTAAAGAACGCTGCTCCAATAGTCCAAAAATACCTATCAAGTAATAAAGAAAACAATTATTTTTTGCTTTTTAGTACATATTTGAAGTCGGGTTTATTTTTTGTTAAAAGTTAATTTATATTATTTGAGTAAGGCTCCCAGAGCTCCACTCTCCCCCCCATAAAAGGTGCTTTTTTTATGAAATAGGCGGCAAACGAGCAGGCGGATTGCCTGGTGGTAAGCAATTACCGTCACCCATGGGTACCCATGCACCAGGTGAGTCAAAAGCGCGTAAGGGGGTTGGAGCTCTGGGAACCTTACTCACCGTCAGGAACACAACACTACATACCTGAAAGGTAGCAGTGCTATTATGGCTGTAGTCTTCTGTAAGGAAGTCTCCAGTTGGGCTGCCGTGTGCGTGATAGTCATCACTGGGCCCTACATCTCATTGTTGGACGTAGTTTAAGGACCTACCCGAGTCCGGATCCTGCTGCGCTTGTAACCTCTCAGGTGTTGCAGGTGTCCATGAGCTGCGGCAATTGCTTATCATCAGGCGATTCGCATGCTGGTTTGACTCCTACAAAAAAAAAATGAGTCTACATGCCCACTTTTCACTATATTACAATATAATCTAGCGGTGACGATATCATTCGAATGGTAGAATTCAATGAATAGTACTAACTAGAACTGACGCAATTTTGAAAACCATATCATTACAGTAGTCCAATACGTAATGTAGGGTATTAGTGCGAACCCCAAATGTGGCTATTATTGTAATGATATTAAACTGTGTAGATAGATAGAGAAAACGAAGTATTGTTATGCTTTGTCAATTCAAATGGTTGATTTTGATATTTATTATCATCCGATCACATGGTATTTGTGTTTGTGCATTGATAATCCCTTTTGTTATCAGTGAATAACGGTATGACAATAGTTGTTTGTTATACAAGGGAGCAAGGATGTCGGATGAGCATGGCCTGGCCAATGTCGTGCTACGCATTCATCATTTTTGCACTACATGTACCTTCATAATTTAGATACTTATTTGTATCTCTCTTCCGTACACGGAACAATGGTGTTCCGGACATTTGGGAGGCGTACGCGGAGCCAGATCGAGCCAACGCGCATAGTCCTTTTCGACAATTTAATGAAATGTAAGCGGTACACTAAGCGGATGTTGCCCCTGTCCGATTATTATTAAAACATAAATATATGATAAAAACATATTAATAAAGATACTAACTAAAAAACTAGATACCCACTATTATTAATGTCTATCATTCATGTTAAAATTTATGTAAAGGGCAGACCCCATGACACGGCAAAAGATCGCGAAATTCCACTGAATGCGGGTGGCCCAAAACCGGTCACTGTGGGACACTATGGGGGAGGCCTCTAACCAGCAATGGACGTCCTTCGGCTGATATTATTATTATTTTTTTTTTATGACAAAGGTGGCAAACGAGCAGACGGATTACCTGATGGTAAGCAATTACTGTCGCCCATGGGCACTCGCAACGCCAAGGGAGTCACAAGCGCGTTGCCGGCCTATAAGTGGGTTGGAGCTCTGAATGAACTCCTGAACTGGGAACCTTATTCACCATCAGGAACACAACACTACATACCTGAAAGGTAGCAGTGCTATTATGGCTGTGGTCTTCTGTAAGGAGGAGGTACTTCCCCAGATGGGCTTCTCCAGATTCAAGCGTGATGGTACTTCGCTGTGCCCTACCTCTCATTGTTGGACATACCCGGGCCCAAAAAGGGGTTATGATCATTTATGTCTTTGATACCATTTCTTAATTTGTGACAGAGTTTAAAATGTCACGAGACGAGTACTCGACAGTCGAAAATTAATATTCGCACAAAATTGGCACATGAAAGAATACATTTTGTTACCGACTCAACGCTACTTATTTGTAAAAATTGTGCAATAAATGGAAATTATATGGATACCTTTTTTATAAATAATGTCAATGTTTTATCAATATTAAAAATACTTAGATGAGAAATACTTGTATAAAGAATATTATTTCAATGACTTTGTTAAATAAATTACATGTTTATATACCTACCTAACTACAACATGTTCAACACAACAACAATATTGAATGTTATTTTACAAATATCAATATTAATATTCTATATATTAATATTTTAATATTTACAGTGATTAAACAACTCGCGGGACAATAAAAAACCAAGATCAAAATGACAAAGAGCTCTTCTTCTTATACCTCTAGGCCCTAGGGAGTTACTTTGTCAAGAAAATTTTCTTTTGCAAATTCTAAGAAATACGGGGATAATATGGCGTGCCAACATTATTGCTGAAGTAAAAATGAATGAACTCCACTTTGTATTCCCTTGAGCAACTACGAGTAAAATTGTAGTAGGTACACAAAAAAAAACTTAAATACTTATCCGCTCTGGGTGTTTTTACTAACCGTTTCAAGTTCAAGTGTTGTTCGAATTCCGAAATAAAATTGTTTCTTCCGACTTATAATCATGACTATATTGTGCTGCTTTCATTTGATGCTTTGCACTATCTGTCACTTTCGCACCCACATACTTGTTGGAGCGTGACAAATGATTTAAAAAAACTGGCCATATTAGGCTAGATTCATACAATCTTCCTCGCGTTGTCCCGGCATTTTGCCATGGCTCATGGACTCTAGGGTGGACTCGGCAACTAATCTCAGGATTTGGCGACGAACACTAGTTTTACGAAAGCGACTGCCATCTGACCTTCCAAATCAGAGGGTATACTGGGCGTTATTGGCATTAGTCTGGTTTTCTCATTGTCTTGGTCAAAAATCTACTTCAAGTTGTATCTTGTATTTTCGTCTATTTATTACGATCAGAAGTGTGAACACTTTGCGTAAAAATGACCAAACTTTTAAATCACTCACAATTACATATAGGAATACAACGATATGTAAAATCCACCTTATTGTATTAACAGAGGAGAAAAATACACAAACCTGAACAAAATGGCTTATTGTGGTCGAATGCTATTGAAATTTTTAGCCTTTTATAAAAAAGTTATGAGCGCCATGCAAAATTTAGAGTTTTACACAATAATTTGTATGTGTGTTTGTTACAGAGGAACGAGTGGGATTGACATAGATCTCCGACGAGTGGACATAGATCAGTGCCCTTTGAAGCCAGGCTCGGTTCAGCTGAACATCTTTGCCGGAACTGACAAATGCAAGAAGAAGACTACTGAGGTATGAAAAATCTTGATTTAAAAGAAAGTTGTGTTAATTCCGGCTTTTATAACTCGATAAGGCTGAATCGATTTGAACGATTTTGGATTCGTTGTGATCGGCTTGGCCAAAAGTTTAATTTAAGCTTATAAAGAAAAAAAAAACAATCAATCAAAAATGCCCCATATCTGATAAGATAATGATGAAAAAACTGTCGAATGAAAATTGACACATGTCGCAAATTTCAGTTGACTTGTCACAAAACCCTAAAAGTTCTAGTAAACTACAGTGAAAAATTCTCTCTGATCTACCTCCGAGCGTCACACAATGGACAGAATAAGGGCTCAAAGTGACATTCCACAGGGAGTTGAGTTATTTGTCAGTGCTCAGGGCGTAAGCAAACAATAACGAGGAAATATGCTAAAAGTTTCCCGGGAGGCACATTTTCGTTCACTCAATCGATTTCGGGCTTTGACGTGTAAGTAACATAATGTTGTGTTCTTTCATGTACAATTTAGTTCCCCGAATATTATTCTTGAAATAACTTACTTACCTTGACGTTCAGGCCATTATTTCACCACACTGACAATTTTCACGATTCGCGACATATGTAAATTTGGTTACATTGACCGCTTACCATCGGGTGGTAATGTCTGCTAGTTTGCCACGATATATTTTTGTTTATGTAAAGGAAACATGTCGAATGCAACGAAAATGCATAAAACAAAAGGGTGTATATGCACGTATATGCTCAGTCTATTTCTAGTAATATTAAATGATTGAAATAATATTAAAAGTATTCGTAATCCTCTCCATTTTACACATTTTTCAACCCAGAACCTTAAGCTAGGGATTGCGATAATATTTTCCGGAATTATCCAAGTAAGTACTGCTATTTTCTTATCTAGAGATTTGATTTAATTGACAATTCTATTAGCACCGTAAAGGCTAAGATAACCGGCTTAAAATATTACCTCAAATTACGTTTCCTCAAATCCACTACTTTATCAATTTATATTTCTTTTTCCTTTTTTATATTCTAAGAAATTTTATTAACATCTTCCGTTTTGTCAACCTTAATCATTTATTAACCTACAAAAATGTATTAAATTGTATAACTCTATAAATTTACGATTATGCTATTATGCGATTAACCTTTGAAATTGGATTTTTGATTGACTAATTTGCAACGAATGCAAATCCACTATGACATGTTTTTTTTAAATACTCAATTGTATATTGGAATAGCTTTTGTTTGAAAGCTATTCCAAATATTACAATAAAAACGATTTGGTATTAAATTTTTGAGGAATTCCTAGTATACTAAATTTGGGGGTACTTAATCAACCCATTTCTCTGTCCTGCTCAATTTTTCTGTCCATATGCCAGGTAAAAGAATCTCGTGTTGACATGAGCGGTTGATTTTTCTCTAATTGCATACATTTAGAAATTCTGGTTTCCCCCTCAAGTTGATTCAAATATTTGTGGGAGATCTATATCCAGCAGTGGAAGGTAGAAATGATTATGATGAATATAAGCTGATTGCTACAGTAAATGGTTTAGTTTAAGAATAGAACCGTAGGATTTTTCCCTTTGTTGCCTCTTACTACTACATCAAAACTATATTAGTGAGAAAAAAACAAGAAAATACAGCTTAGTAAAGACAACCGAGAAGATGTATTTTGAATTTAATCGGTTGAACTGTTAAATTAAGGAAGTACGGAACCCTACACAGAGCATGGCCGGAAATGCTTTTGGCCGGTTTTTTAGTTGCTATTTCAAGTATTTCATAACATAACGGATTTAGTTATTAATTCTTAGAATAACGTATGTTAATGGATGGATGTAAATGAGAAACATTGTACCCGTGTTCTAATTTCAGTGTAATGAGTTTCGAAACTTGTGTTTTTAATACATATCCACATTTTCTGCTCTTCTCAGAAATATTAGCTTTCATTAGAAGTAGGTACTACCAGGAAAGTTCCTGGTTGTAGCACGAGAATGTTCATAAGAGTAACCTTTGTTGTATTATTTCTTTTACGCGATTAACGCAATGTACATGTAGGTACGCGAAGCGTTTAACGTACATCTATATTATGACCATACTAATATAAAAAATATATAAAATCGGAAAGTATGAAATCTGTAGGTTACCAATTCACAATAAAACTAATTTCAAAATGAAAATATCATTCCGTTTTTAAATAGGGCTATACCGGTTAAAATAAGAAATGACGCCAACGGTATAAAAATGGTGTTGCCATTTCTCAGAAATCTTTAGCGTAACGGTATTTGGACGGTATTATTTCGGTTGTCTGTAGCAACAATAACGATGTGTAAGGTCATAAAGCTCAAACAGTAACTTTATTAAATACCGTTTTATCAAGCTACTTAAAAAAAATTACTGGGCTGTCAAATTTTCTACCTAAGTTAATTGATCGGGGATCTAGTTATTCACGAAGGGTGCATGCTAGAGATGCAGGTTCAAATCATGCCTCTAATCTAAATAATATTTTATGTATACTTCAGTCCGGTTAGTATTAGCTATTTATGATTATTTAGTAGTGTTGTCAACTTGTCACTATTATCATAATGTTTTAGTATTTAATAAAATAATAAAATTTGTTTTTATAACTAAGAACAAATCGAATTTATCAACAGTACCGATTTAATAACCGATATGAAATCATACCGGTATAAACTTTATATAGCGATTCCTGTGACTAGACAGACTTAAAAGCAATGTTCCTGTGTATGTACAAACCAGTTATTTGGAAACTAGAAATACGCCTGTGTATAGTCTCTTTGGATTAAGCGCCAAACACACAAAGCTAGATTTACTGGGTTAATCAAATACATGTGCTTGATAATAGTGTTGGTTAAAATAGGGTATATTTACTCCCTGTATTTAAACTAGCTCGCGACTTGAATTTGAGGGCTCCAAGGACACAACTGAACTAGCACTATGTGCGATGTAAATAATATGATATTTCAAGAGACAATTCTGTATACTTAAACTATAAATTTAATAAAATGTTATCGACAACAGCATATTTCTGCTTATTTTTCGTATCTTCCAGAGAGATTAAGTTTCTTGGCAGTCACCGTCTACAATCTAGCGCCAACCTATTTTATGAATTCACTCCTATTTATTTGGTCACTCACGAAACTATTCTATTCCGTAAATTCTGTTTATTCATCAAAAATGTTAACAATTATAGCACTCGCCGAACTGTTTTGAGTATAAAAGTTTGTTAGCGAGACTGCGCTCATTTTAACTGTTATTTAGCACTTATTATGCTGTGAACTTAAATATAAACATGTCAATGTCATGCTAAACTTTAAGTCAATTAAAATACACAGTCAGCCTCAAATAATTAGTAATAAGCAAAGTATCTACCGATTTTAGGGTAGAGTATTTTAGGGCTGTACTCAGGATATTTTTCCTATTTTTTGGACTTTCGGTGCGGGGTTTCTCCAGGCATATCCTAATCCTTTTTCAAATACTTGTCTCACGATCCCCTCACACATTAGAATTAACAAAAAAAAAAATTACCCCCTTCCCATAGAGAGGTACCCTATTTTGTTTTTTATTTTTTTATTGTAGCACTTAGTCCAGAAGATTGCTTTATATAATTTTTAATTAATTAAATTACAGCTCACACACTAACGGTTACTGAGCATAGTCGTGGGCAGACAGACAGATATGGCGAAACTGTGAAAGATCCTAATTAACTACGGAACCCTAAATAGTACTGGTTATCCAACCTTTGAACTTCATCCCTCTTTTTGAACTTTCTATTACGTAGCTCAAATAATTAGCTATATGTGGTAGTCTACATGGAAAGGTACCTTATGGCACTTGGCGCTTACGTTGCAATGTGTCACATTGGTATTGAAGCGTCATTAACAATAGCTTAAGGGCTAAGCGCCATAAGGTACCTTTCCGTGTGGACTACCACATATAGTTACATTTAAAGTATGGATCGAGGGAATCCACTAGATGTTAGTGGCACAAATTTATTTATTTGTTTTATTATATTTATATATTTTTCGTCGTACGTATTAAAAATGTTTCTGTTGATTACTTGTTTCAGTAGCTGTACATTTAGAATTTGTTACCCATCGTTATCTATTTTGTTTTAAAATAACTTCTAGACGAGACATAAGGTGATAGGTTCGCCGTCGTAAATGTTAATGATTTATATGACTGTATTTTAGATAAATAAAGTATATATTAAGATACACATTATTAGAAACACTAATTAATTTATGTGTGATAGGCATTAATTAATACGTCAAGCCCGGAGATAGGAACGGATATACATATAATATTAGATATATTAGATATACATATAATATTGGTTGCCATAGTGATATCTATAAATCCATTTGCTCTTATTATCTTATATTTAGATTTGATGTCACATTGACCTTAACAAATCCTCTGTCTAATCTGTTATAATTGGATAAATTAATAATTTAAGGAACTGCCAACAAAAAAATTAAAGCGAATATTTAAAAAATCAATGATCACCTAGCCGGAAACGGCAAAACCGATTTTGGTAACACATGTTTAAGAACCATCGCTAGAAAACCTGCCTTTTAATATAAAACTATGCATCAAAATTGGTCTATGCGTTTAACAGATACGGTGCTACAGACAGACACGCAGACAAACTTTTCTTTTTGCGTCGGCGGTTAAACATCGAGAGCAGCCAAAGGTTATGGCCTTGGGCCTTTCAAATGGGATATAGTTGTGTCAGTCATAGTAGGTGTTTGGAAAAAACTATATTAAAAGGCCCAGACGTCAGTGGCTATGGATATGAAGCAGGGGGGAAAGGAAGGACTAGTTACTGGGCACTGGACTTTCAATATAATATAGCCAACTTGCCAATTAATTTCCGCATCTACCCTCTAAGACTCGGCTCTAGCAACCCGACTCTGAACTATCAGCTAGCCAGAGGCAGGATGCCTGTCCCAAGTTACCCCCAGGGGCGCTCGGACACGTGGAGTCGCTACTCGCCAACAGCTTGTCACAAGCTGTCTTGCGTTGACTTGTTGCACTGATGAAAACCAGTGAGCCATGGCGTTGTTACATCTTTACGCTTATAAGTATTATTAGTATTTTTACACACTTACTGGCACCAATATATACGAGTATAGCCATACTTAATGGAGCTATAATAAGAGTTAGTCAGATATTTTCCCACTTTGATCTGTAAATTATCGCATATACTTATACATACATTGCTTCATACGTCACGTTAATATTTGATTTCTAAATATAACTAAATTCGCTTGTTACCAAAATACGCCTACATCCGGCTCACACAAATCCTTTTAAAGGATCAAACGGCTCGACATAAGGTTCAAATCTGGAATATTTGCTATGGTAAGTTTTATCTTGGGGCATTCATGTTGCTATATACGAGTCGACGACCCAGCCAAATGTATTATTATAATACACACAATAATTACATATACATTATAAAATAAATTACATATTAAAAGTTACTTAGATACCTACAATTATTACTAATGAATTATAATAGTATGAAGCTCTTCAAAAAAAGGAGTTTATAGGTTCTTAGAGGGTAAGCAACGCACGTTAATAATCCTCTGAAATTGCAGGCATCCATAGGCTACGATAACTGCCTACAAACAAGCGGACCGTATGCATGATTGCCACCTTCATAGTATAAAAAATCTGTGTAAGTAAATATTAGGCGCAAAATAAAGAGCTGCGTTCCTTTTTTTTTTATGACATAGGCGGCAAACGAGCAGACGGATTGTCTGGTGGTAAGCAATTACCGTCGCCCATGGGCACCCGTAACACCAGGGGAGTCACAAGCGCGTTGCCGGCCTTTAAGGGGGGTTGGAGCTCTGGGAACCTTACTCACCATCAGGAACACAACACTACATACCTGAAAGGTAGCAGTGCTATTATGGCTGTGGTCTTCTGTAAGGAGGAGGTACTTCCCCAGTTGGGCTGCCCCAGATTCAAGCGTAATGGTCATCGCTGTGCCCTACCTCTCATTGTTGGACGTAGTTTAAGGACATACCGGGTTCCTGCTTTAGACCTTTAATTATGCATCTACTCCTACGATACCTATAGTCGAGTTAACATTTAATATTACAGGAAATCCTTACACGAACTGACTGAGCCCTACGGTAAGCTCAAGAAGGCTTGTATTGCGCGTACTCATCTAATGGTATATTATGTAATTTCAAATACTTAAATACATAGAAAACAGCCATATTTCAGGAACAGATGCCTGTGCTCATCACTCAAATAAATGCTCTTACTGGAATTTGAATCCACAGCCATCAGCAGCTACGCAGAGTCACTACTCACTAGGCCAGACAAGTCGTCGTTTTATTTAATGCCTCCTTTGGTTGTCAGAGTTAAAAGATGCTCAAAAATTTGGTCGGAACTCAGGCGACTAAAAAACTTACGCTGGTTCTTTTTAGTCGCTTACGCTTGTGTGAAGCAAAATACATGGCCTATATTGGAGTTAATTTCACAAACCATTGACGGCGATTTGGAGGGAATAGTAAATGTTTGGGTCTTTCAAATGGACGGGTTTCTTTCATTTCCTGGGGATTTCATTATTTGTCAGTATTTGGAAGTAGCTATTTATTATACTCTCTCTTCCCGCCTATGTATCTCACATGGTGGTGGAATCAGCCTTCCTCCTTTTTCTCCTTTACTTGGCCATAGAGCCAACATTGGATTGGGAAATTTGATAGCCATGACGTCGTTTTCGGCCACATTGCATGCCACAACACATTCGTCCAGGTAGTATTAAGTTTCCCTCTTGGTCTCAGTAGGTATTTATTAGATCAGACATCTAAATTGTTTATCTATCTTTTTATGCTAATTTAGATAATAAAAAAGTAAAGTGCTTGCCATTATTGGCACAAAAAAACCACGACTTAAAATTTTGTATTTAATATTTTTTGTCCCTTAAAATACCTATGCTTCGCTATATGAAACGTTTAGCCAAGACCAGCAGAGTGAACTGACACCATAACAAGCCTACAAGTGCATAAAATTTGCTAGCGTAAAATATAATATTACTAAGTGAGAACCCGGCTTCTATCGGGCATAATAAACCTACACGGTCAAAATTCCGGTCAAAGTATCCAAATGCAACCCGCGCACGTGACCCGTCACTGCCATATTTTCAACCAAATTTAATATGGCCGACCGATTTGTCAAACTCCTTATTTGCTATAGCCGCCACGCTCGGCATGTTGATTCGGTTTCCACGACTGCCTATCCGTCGTATTTTACCCTTTGTCACTACTTACAACACTCACGAGCGGAGATGAGGTGGTGCTATTGGTGGTGGTAGAGCCAGGACGAAATGCACTTGCCAGGATCCGAACCCGGGTCCTGCTTCTTCGTAGGCAGTATCAATACCAACTAGGCTACAAGGCCTACTAATTGGAGCTTTGTAAATGGTTTACCACTGAACGCCGCATTTCGTTAAGTGGAAGCAACAAAATCACTAAGCTTTTATTCCTATTACTTCGGAGAGTGATGGCTTATTCGACTTTTACAAATGGACTGTTTGATTCGCCCATTTCTTTATTGTTACACTCGGAAAGTTGTTTTCCTGGACTTGTGGCTTCGCCTACAGACATTGATCCGTCGCGAGGCGGATTATGTGGAAAAATCTGGGGCGATATGGAAATGTGCTCCATATTTGGTATTTCTTACAATTACTTTGTGTTTGGAAGCAGATCCGGGTATTACAAATTTCTCATCTATTTTTATCTTGTTTATTGTCAATATTTATAAATATTTTACGTGTTTCACTTAGTCCTAAGTAAATGGTCACTATTTTTGAAGGATCAAAATTTTACGTAGTCGGTGGTTTTAACTTCTTAATGATGGTATGAACAATTTTGCAAATTAATAAATGCTATATGTTTCATTGCAACAAAAAATAGAATGGTTACATCATGACAATTATTATCATTCCTAATCACAAATATGGCGTAATTGCCATGAATACCTACCTACCTAAAATGTATAGCTTTGTTTCTCTTGGTGATAGCCAGTTACTCCTTCGCAGTTTTTTCAGTCAGATTTGATCGTGCATAACGTGTAAAAATTGCAGAGATTTTGAATTGGGCTCAATTTGAAATGGTACAAAATAGCGAAATTAAAATGCTTATGTAAGTGACTTTTGAGTGATTTAAAATATTTGAAAATTATAATACCTATGTAGGTACTTGAATACCCCTTATTACAAACTACTAACTATATAGCCTAAAATTAAACTAACTGGTTTCGTAATAATACTCGTAGTGTCAATTTTCTCTAGTAAGACCGTTTTTTTTTTTCCAATTTCACTCTTCAGTAGTTTTGTATCAACGCAAATAGATAGTAGGTGGGTAGAAAAAACATGACAAATCATGCGTAAGAACCCTATGTAAATATCATACTCATATTAGAAAGAGTATGATATTAGAATTATTATTACGGAATATATATTAAAATGTGTTTTGCTCACTTCTGGGTACTACAGGCTTTTTCTCAAGCATGAGAAGTACTTCTTACTTTAGGATTTTTTCCCGACGCTGCTTTAAGGCCGGGTTGGGATCCTAACTGTTTTAAATCTTTACTTTACTTTTAATCTCTTTAGATATCCTCACTATGTTTTTTTATGATCGTGAAATGATTATTTGAGTTCAGAAAATTGCGCAGTTTGGCGACTGGTTATCATTAATAAGAACACACTTCTAAATAACAATAAGATTTAAGAAAGAAGTTAAATAAATATATTAATATCAGGTATAAATTTCGAAATTACTATTAGGTATTACTGTCATATTATGGCGGCAGAGTGCAACACTAGTACAAAAGTTTATTGCATGTCTTTAAATTAGTTTAAGCTCTAAAAGTAGTATATAACACTACTAGATAAGTAAGTAGTTTTGGACCCGGGTCCTTAAACTACGTTCAACAATGAGAGGTAGGGCACAGCGAAGTACTTCCTCCTTAAAGAAGACCACAGCCATAATAGCACTGCTACCTTTCAGGTATGTAGTGTTGTGTTCCTGATGGTGAGTGAGGTTCCCAGAGCTCCAACAACTTTTAGGGTCCGAAACGCGCATGTGAATAATCAGGCGGGTCGTATGCTAGTTTGCCACCGTCTTTGTATATAAAAAAGTAACGTAGTGGCAAATAAGCACACATCCCGCCCGACGGTAAACAGTTAATGAAACCAACACGTGCAACTTCAGTAATTTACATGTCGGGAATCAATATCTGTCGGCCGGCGTGGTGAAATAGGGGATTTTGTTGAATATTAGTAAACCAACATCGATTCTTAAACTTTGTAATCGTTGAGTAAATAATTTCTACCGAAATATTAGTACTAGGTCAGCTTTAAAAGTTCGCTGGACCGAATAAGCGGAGAACGAAAGCCGTTAAACATTTTACACGTCAGTAAACGTGATATTAAAAATCTTTTAACTATAAATTTCTCAAAAGACTTAGTCGTTTATTCCCATCGCTTTCTAGCACAGGTGTAGGAATGGAATTCGACTTCGAGATTTAAATTTCTAGATTCTATTTTTTTAATAGGTTATATATCTAGGTTATTTGTCAAAAAATTAAATAGATGACATTATACTTTAGAAAAAGCGACAGCGACCTCCGGCATCCGAGACAGGATTTGAATCCGCATCTCCAGGTGTCACGACTGAACCTTAATTAATTGGATCACCCGAACACAGCGGAACCCGAGGAAATTCCTGCCTGGTTTTAGGCTTCGTTTTTTACCAACTTTAAGGTGAAAAACACTTAACGTGCTTGCTCCTCCTATATGAATCCCTTTCGACACCCTGAGATAGCTAGAGAGAGCTGGTGCTGCTATCTACGCGACTAACAATTTCTTAGTTAATAAATAAAAGGGGAAATCTCTTTCTGGCACCTTGTATTAGAAAAGGACTTGCATTACAAGTTACTAGCTTTCTGAACATAGGCCTCTGAACGTGTTTTCGCGGAGATCACTTTTCGTCCTTCCTTTAATCGTTGATTCACAGTGTACAAGTGTAAAATGGAGTACAAAAAGCTTCGAACATAGTTAACATGTCTTCCTAGTTATGTATATAAATAACTACATAATTATATAATATTGTATATCTCCTTTATTTACCTAATAAATAGTTATTTGTTATGCAAGGCTGCAAAGTGGTTATTTGGCGCTAGTGTTGAAATTGAAAGCTGAGCAAGCGAAGGAAGCTAAGATTGAACCATGAGCGAAGCGAATGGTTCAAAGATAGATTCCTGAGCGTAGCGAGGCTTTCAAGACACGAGACGCCAAATAATTTTGCAGTCATGCGGAACACACAATTTTTCACCTCACTACAGCGAGGAAAATTCGAGCGGCAAGAAAAACAAGAAAACAAAACTTACCGCGTGATTTTTCAGGGAAATCATATCGATATCGCTACTAGAATCATTCATTTTTATAGTTCAAACGTTGAGTTCAAAGAGTTTAGCACAGGAAATATTTGATAAATTTACGTGAATTGTGATAACTTAAAACTTCAAAAAAAATTTTTTTCGGTTGCGTTCAGAAATTACAATAGTATGTAAACCTATATTTCAATTTATTTATCAAATAAACATTGAAATCGTGTTTTATTTAATGGATTAATTAGTTAAAATATGTTAATTAAACTGAAATACTAACAAAAACCTAACCTTAAAAAAATAAAACAAGATTACAAATAGGCACCTATGTATACTGTATAATAAAACCTATTTGACATAAAATAAAGTGTAGGTGAAAATAAAAAAGTTAAAAATCTGTAATCAAAAACATGTTTCTGATTGGTTATTATCTGTGGTTATTATGAACTCACCCCGGTACTGCGAACATCGAAGTTCGTATATTGCAAGCATCTTTCTCTTTTACTCCAATGAAAGTGACAGAGACAATCGTCCGAAATTTACGAATATCGTTTTTCGCGGTAGCGCGCCAGTTACGCGTTGAAGGAGTTTTATACTTAAGAAAAAGTTACATGCACCACAGAGAATTACAATCATCGGCTTCGAAATTCGAATGACTTTTGCACGCTAGCGGATAAAATAAGCTTTTCCACGCAGATTTCGCGCTATAAACTAAGGTTTTCCGAGCGAGTGTGGTGAAATAATAATTCCTTAACCATTTCGCCGCCATGTCAAAAAATCTTTGACGTGCGTCACACGTCTAAGGTTTTTGCAACCAAGTTAGTGAAAATAAATCTTAACTGTCAATACGATGACCGGCCTGGCCTAGTGGGTAGTGACCCTGCCTATGAAGCAGATGGTCAAGTCAGGGCTTTGTGTGATGAGCACAAATATTTGTTCCTGTTGTTGGGTTCCAGTCATGGGTGTTTTATTTTTAAACAAGACTGACCAGCCTTTGACCTCAATCGCACCTGATTGTAAGTGTCGACGAGGTCGAGGGTGTAGCACGCTGGTTCAGTAATAGCCTATTGACTAGACCTAAATTATATGTTTCCGGGAATACAAACGAAGGGAGCGAATTCCAATCCCTAGCAGTCCTCATTAGGAAGGTAGAAGCGAACCGCTTCCTGCGAATTTCTATGTATTTAAGTATTTATATGTATAAGTAGATACCTATTATATATATCGTCATCTAGTATCTACAGCACAAGCATTAATGACCTTACCGTAGGACAAGCTCGATTTGTGTAAGATTGTCCCGAAATATTTATTTAATACGTAGGTCCAAGGCCTGGACTTGATATCAAGTCCTCGTTCCAAAGTCTATGTAGTTTACCTGTGTTTACGATTTATTGAAGCTCGGTAAGCAGTTCTAACAATATCCTAGTGTTTATACATGAAGTTATCGGCCCGTCAAAATGCTTCGGAAAATTATAAGTTTTTAAAATTTCAATGAAACATTGTTATCAAAGTATGCAGTACACATTTCATGAATAAATCTTTACATTTAAATATTCAAAGTATATGGAACTTATTCATAAGTCATGAATGTTATGATTAAAATGTTTTCAGTGTGTACATACAGCAACACTCTTAGCTGTACATTGATAGACCTTATTGTATAAGGCATAAGGTCCACCGATGTGCAGCTAGGACGGTTGCTTTGTTTACATATTTTATTTGATATTTATTTTATTTGCAATGTCAATATAACTTAGACAGTTGTCTTTTAGGTTATGTGTAGAGGTCGTAAAGGGCCTTTGTAGATCATCTACCATACCATGGTTGACATTTCATCGTCTATCGCGTATCCATCACATTCGCACTCACATACTTGTTAGAGTGTGACAGATATAGTGACAAGTGATAAAACCCCGACCATGTTAGGCTAGCAGAAAACTAATTTTACATAGTTTAGTTTCAATTTTTTATTTATAATAGTCAGATACTAATGTAATTGTTACAAAATAATATTATGTATATGTTGTTGAGATAATGTCAGTCATAATATTAATTTCAGAAGATAAAAAACACAAATGAAATAATCATCTTAAGGCTAATTGCAGGTTTGTTGAGGTGTTTTTGAATTGAGTTCTTCAATGATTTTCGACACTTTTATATTTTTAATAATGTTGAATTACCAATTGTATATATATGGAAGATTGATGTGTGCTTGACCACGATCGGATGACATCAGTTGTCGCGGGTGGCTGGTGAATCCTCCTCGGTGCACGGTGTCGACACGGTTGCGCATGAGATGAATGCACTGTGTTTTACGGTGTCTACCCAAGGTCCTTTACTTACCCATTTTCCGTTTTGTCAATCTTACATTTATAAATTACAAAAATACGTTTGTTTACATTGTGTGTTTGTTGACATAATTATCCAATTATGTACGTTAGGAACTATTCGTTTACTCTTTCTATAATATTTCTCATTTTATTTATTTACTTTGTAACTTAACCTTCTGTTGTTCGCCTTCTTATTGTTTAATTGGTTTTAATCTGATCCTACGATCCTTCACGCAGAGAAATTGCTTCTTAGTAATAAATAAGATCACCTTATTTATTGCAATTAATATTTTATAGACATAAACAACTAAGTAAGTCGTAAATTCTCTTAATATTTTTCTACAAGTAAAACGTTTTGGGGATGTAGGAAAGATGCAATATCGTTTATAGAAATCGAATCCAAGATAATGTCTAAAGATGATCACGTGACTTTTCGTTCAATCTGTCATTTCGAAATGTTTACTTTTGTGTCAGAGCCCTGCGGGCCTACCATGGTTATATCACATATCGCGTGAAACGGTGGGACAATTGTTACCGATTGTCGATATGTTATCGATTTTGCTAACATGGTTACATCGAATGATATAACTATCACGTCGATAACGTTACCACTATACCTAGATATTTTTCTAGCAGGAACGGCATTTGTTTTGTGCTTGCCACAATAAAAATATCGACAATCCTGCTATCGATAAGTACATACTACTTCAACTTCAAGATGTACACACAGTCTTATATCGGCTACCTACCTAGACGCCGCGTGTCACCGATCTTGAACAAATTAAACGTAATCCGTATACTTTTGATCCAATTTACGTTTATAATTTGCAATGAATAGTTCCAAATTGTTTTCTGAAGTAGGTATTTAAATATATATTGACTTTTATTATTGTTAGTTATTTTTAACCCTATTACCCCATATTTGTCTTTGTATTACCTGTATGGAAATTGAAGGGGTACTTATCGATAACAGGACTGTCGATGTTTTTATTTTGTCAATCACTTACAAGAAATCGTTCGTGCTAGAAAAATATCTAGGTATAGTTACCACATATCCACTATCACACGATAGTGGAAACGATTGCCTATGCGTAGAGTTTTTGAAGTAAAACTGTCATGGCCGACTATTTTGAACTGTCGGACGTAGCTCGATAATGAATAGCTTGTTTTATTAGTAGCCGTCAAAATGTAAAAAGACTTAAATAGGTGACAGCTCTATACTAATTGACATATTTGATATTACATTATAAACCGTAAGGATAATAAATATGACTTTTGCCGCTTGTGTCAGTTTTGACACTGAATATACGTTCGCGCGAATTTAAAGAATTAACATAAGTTTCTATATATTATTGGAGTTAGTTATTGGAAAAAGATGCCTCCCGAGATGTAAGTACACTGTTAAATAATGAAGTCTCTATAAATTATGTATAACTTGTAGTTTCTTTATTCGTGAAGTAGTGAATGTAATGTTGAAAATGAATGTTTTTCAGTCGATGCTCCGGCACCCAAAAAAGAATGTTGGCGCAGCACCCCGCACTTCGCCTATGGGGAATATAATGGGCCTCTCGGTAGCGCCAACTTCGAGACGCAATGGGAGGCCCTTGCACATTTACTTCGGGAGCACGGATCCGAGAAATCTGTGCAGGCATGGAAACTGTAAGTACTTCTTATTCAAATAGATGTAGATATAGACAACCTACCGTTGATAGTATAACCTTGGAAGAAGATATTTTTCTTAACAAATAATATTTATGTTAAATATACTATCGTAAATTAGGGATATAATGTTTCTGCTCATCACACATTGTGTGTTATGTGAAGTTTCAATATTGTCCATTATTAACTTAACTTGCATTCCACTGCTGAATGTAATGAGCAGAATCCTAAATTTTAAACATTTTATATTAATAAGTACTTTTGTATTGAGTATATACTTTATAATTATAAGGCAGAGGCAATATATCAACCACATATGCTCACTTAGAGATTCAACCATACCTACTGTCTTCATAATATGGCACAATGATGTTTGTACTTGTTGGAAATTTAATTTGCTCCTAAGATAGGCTGTATCAAATTCTGTGTACCATGTCTCAGTCAATGGGGCCTTATGAAGGGTTAATGTATAACTTAAGTATGACTTATTGTTTTCAGTCTTGGTGCGATTAAAAAAGACATGCCCAGAAGGTGAATGTGCCAATACCACTACCGGTAACAGTTTAGAGATTCCGGTAGTAGGAGAGGACCATCAACTGGCCCTTGCCGCTTTTGGGTGAGAGTCTTCTGAAGGAATGGGCCCAGAAGAGACAAGAATTGGCAATGTGAGTACATTATAGTATGAAGATAGTTGCATAATTATTAAGTTAATTTGTCTAAATAAAACTACTTACAAATACAGTCACCGATGAAAATTTTAAAACATTTATTGAGAGATATGTAGGCACAACTCTATTCCCAAGGTATACGGTCTGAATACATATTTTTGTCTCCTTAAAAATATATATATGTATGTTGTTAAATATAACAATGATATCATGATTAACAAAGTCATACATTATGGTTAAAAGAGTATGGTGAATTTAAATCATGACCACTTACAAGATAATGTTCATGAAACTAAATGTCAAAATATGTGCCAACTTATTATTTATTATTTAAGCTTGTTTTGCGATATAACATTATATTAATGTTATATGCAATATATGATCCATATTACCCTACCAGAAGAACTCCTAGGTAAAAGGGTTGACTTTTAAAATCTTGTTAATACATATTCATGTTCCTCGCATTGTCCCGGCATTTTGCCACGGCTCATGGGAGTCTGGGGTCCGCTAGGCTACTAATCCCAGGATTTGGCGTAGGCACTAGTTTTACGAAAACGACTGCCGTCAGACCTTACAACCCAGAGGGTAAACTAGGCCTAATTGGGAATAGTCCAGTTTCCTCACGATGTTTTCCTTCACCGAAAAGCGACTGGTAAATATCAAATGATATTTTGTACATAAGTTCTGAAAAACTCATTGGTACCGGGTTTTGAACTTGCGACCTCCGGATTGCAAGTCGCACGCTCTTACCGCTAGGTCACCAGCGCTCAATTTGAAAATTCCAGTGGCGGTGCATCAACATAGGCCTCCCACAAATATGACTTATATCATCTTGGGGGCAGTTGCCATAGTCGCCACGCTTGGCAGGCGGGTTGGCGACCGCAGTAGTTGTAGATTGGGTTTCGACGGAGGCTGCTGCCCGTCCGTAGGATTTTTCCCTTTGCCGCCTCTTACGACACCCGCGGAAGGAGATGGGGTGGTGCTATTCTAGTCAGCCGGCATCACACGGCAACAATATAATAAGTTAATTTGCAGGCGTTAACTATTGAATGTAATGAACGGAATCCTATATTTTAAACATATTACACTAATACGTACTTTAATATTGTGTGTTAATGTATCTCTTAAGTTTTTATTTTTATTTTCAGTCTTGGTGCCATTTAAAACGAAATGCCTAGAAGATGAACGCTGCAGCAAACCGGCTAAGACTGCTACTGGTGATAATGTAGAGATTCCGTTAGTAGGCGAGGAACACGAACTGGGCTTTGCCGCTATTGGAAGGGAGTCTTCAGTAGGGGTGGGCCCATAAGAGTCAAGACTTGTTAATGTGAGTACACTATAGTACAATAATAGTTGAAAATTATTATACAGTCACATCTGAAAATTTTGTTACATTTATTGAGAGGTATGTATCCACAACTCTATTACCAATAAAAATGTCTCTTTAAATGTATCCAAATTTGATAAATTAATTCTTAAAATATAATTCAACTTCCCCAATAACAGGTACTAATAACTCTTAGAAAAATATTAATGCAGCGAATGATAATCAATATTTTTTGTTTCAGAAATAGCAAATTAGAAAATCTTGATGCCACCGAAATGTTAGAAGAAGCTACATTTATATAAAAATTATAATAATTACATAGTTATTTTTCAATGGTTGTATTATTTACTTGAGAACCCGCGTAGGGACTCAGGGCAAGGCTCTGTAAAGCTATATTTCATTTCATAGTTAGTCTTAAGCCAATGGCCTGTTTATATTATAAATGCATCTACATAATGAGGTTTCGACCATTATTTAAATATTCCACAGTGTATCGACTTCTGGAGTAACGACAGCAAGGCCTACGGCAGCCAGTATATGGTGTCAAGCCCGTCGGGTTGACAATCTAGTTACTTATTATATACCAAAAAACATGTAGCGCCATCTAAAATACGTCATGTTTTTCTTTGGTCATAATATTGTACAGTCGCCATCAGATATATCGGAGCTGAGGTTGTTTAGATACTGTACCATTGACATAAATTTGCATAATTTTATTAGGTTCATGGCGCATTACTTAAACTGTAATATCATGTAAACGTTTTTTTATATATAAATAAGTAAGTAAATTAAATAGGTATTCGTGTCATAATAAAACATAGTATATGTACGTAGTGAATAATGTATTTATTAGACGTGATCCTTTTTCCTGGGCCACTCTTACAGTAACCCGTTATGCGGGTAATGTTGTTGATGGCCTTGAGGAGCGCCTTCCTCTATCTCTGCGTCCGTTTCATCTATGGGAACATTCCTGAAAATAAAGGAAATAGGTAGTAACTGAACATATCAATATGCAAGTCATTGAGTAAAAATTATAGTACTCCTGCAGTACAAATTAGGTGAGTTTCCAGAAAAAGCTAGCTAAGGATCAACCTAATGTCACAGTTTTCTGTCAATGAGTGAGGTACCTACTTAATCAAAGTATGTAGTTAACTGGTAAGTGGTTAACTGTTAAAAAAACACGCTGTATTGTTAATCCCCGACGCAAAAAGTAGGGTGTTATAAGTTTCAAAGCTGTAGGATCTTAATAGTATATAATGGTTTATTTAAATAATGGTTTGTAATCCGGAGGTCGCAAGTTCAAACCCCAGCTCGTACCAATGACTTATGTGCGAAATATCATTTGATATTTACCAGTCGCTTCGGTAAAGGAAAACACCGTGAGGAAACTGGACTAATTCCAATAAAGCCTAGGTTACCCTCTGGGTTGAAAAGTCAGATGGCAGTCGCTTTCGTAAAACTAGTGCCTACGCCAATTCCTAGGATTAGTTGCCAAGCGGACCCTAGGCTCCCATGAGCCGTGGCAAATGCCGGGACAACGCGAGGAAGATGATGATGATGATGGTTTATTTAAAAGCAGGTCATCTAGCAAATAACATTAGACATATTTTATCGAAATCAGGACAGCTGTTTATATTTACATAGGTAATATTTAATTTATAACAGTTATTAGACTTTACAATTAATTGTGAAATAGTGATAATAAATAACATATCAGTTATCACTTCTATGATTATTGCCCATTGAAGTAAATCTGTAAATCATAATTTTGTTCCCTGTTAAAATCAATGAAATGCAGGGAAAAATTATATTAGTAAGTAATATTAATTTATACTTTAAAATTTACTACCTGCACATTAAGGGAGTGAACACCTCTGCGGTTTAAATATTGCACTCTGTATGGCAGAATAGTGGAGATTATTATTTGAGTACAATCTATTGTAGGTACCCAAGAGAGATGGCAAGTCATAGACCTTCTGGAAACCTCTGGCAACTGTCCTCCGGGACTATTCATTGCCAGGGAAAGTTATTCACTTTTCTTTAAGAATATAATTAAAACAACATATTATTAGAAATATGTGCCTCAGCCACACATCCAAATAATATTGCATTATCGAATTATGTATTGAGATAAGTAGGTAAGAAACAAAGTAAAACCTACATTTCAAAAGAACTACCATTAATATAACAATTATACCTACCACCTACACAGCTACCATTACAACATAACACAGGTATGTACATAAAAAAAACCTGTACTAATCCTCAATTTGGTATTTAGATCAGTATCTACATAGGTATATAAACATACCTCTGGTTCACAGCATTCACCAACTGGTCCAAATATGCACTTAAAGTGGACAGTCCAATGGACAACCTATGGTCTTGTCCAGTCCAGTGAAGTTAAAACCTTCAGGCCATCGCCGTGACGAGGCTGGAGACGGGCGTCGAGTTCTTCGCATAAATATACTGCCTCCTTGCGCATTCTATAAATATCCCGTAACTCCTCATTTTACATCTCAAATGGGTTGCAACTATCCCGTATTGTTCTGCGCTGATTTTATTTACGTTAGTTTTCTTCAGCAGCGGTCACATGCATGAATAAAATGAATCTTGCCGTTTCTACAAAAAAAATCACATACTTAAGGAAAACTCCAAAGACTCCAAAGAAATATCCAACGAAATAAATGCACTAACTCGTAACTTTCATTATAGTCATATAAAAACACTATACTTACTGGTAATTAACTCAATATAATGTTTTTTACAAAAACATTGTTGACGACAAGGCGTGGATAAGGCTTATCACCACCTAGTGAGCATGTAGTTAAAATGAACCACGTTGAACTGTCAAAATTCGACAGTATGTCATATTATCCAACAACCATAGTAAGCAAATCGATAGCAATTATCGACTGTCGTCTATCGTTGTCAAAAGTGTTTAACTTCGCTATAACGCGTGCAACCATAGTATGGGTTATATGATAGTCGATAAACTATCCATTATCACGTTTTTATCATACTATCGGCGTGATAACTCCAACCATAGTAGGCCCGCTGTACCCTTACCATGAGTTGTGACGTTGAGGTTTTCGATAACGAGTATCGAGTTTACTTTCTGTGCATCTCGCTTATACTATTTTAGTGCGAACGAGATGCACAGATAGTAAACTCGATACTCCTTATCGAAAACATCAAAGTCACATCTCATGGTAAAGGTACTGAGTGTAAGTTTTTAACGTAACTTTACGTTACGAACGCGTTTGCGTTTCCCATATAAATAACATTATCACTTACTCGTTCGTAAACGTTGTTTTACGTCAAAAGAAACTTACACTAGAGCCTCTGTTGTTTTCTAAAAACTTTTACCATGTTACGGCCCCAGTAATTTTAAAGTAAAAGAAGGTTCCAAATTAAACTGCCCTTTTACGATAGTATAAAATGATTGTTTCACCCAGACAAATGACATTATACCCGGTTTGTACTTAACACATCCTTTAAACGTTTATGAATAAAAGATTGCTTTTGTTTTAATGGTTTTACGAAAAATAGAGATTCGACCGAATGATATGGAAAAATAGTGCAATTTTGAAAAATATCTGTTTGTTCAAGTGTGTTCCGGTTCCCGGGCTTGGCTTCCGGCGAGGGTCGTACTGGTGTGTCTGCCGCCGAGGATTCTACTTCCCCAACACCACAGCCGACCACAGATACTACAACGGTAGCGATATCGAGGAGGAATATGAGAAAAGCTTACTGGTGAGCCTTTCCTGTCACATATAAAAAAAAAAAATATTTCAGTTAGCGTAGCTATAAAACCTTATGACAATAACAAACATACTTATAATCTAAAACTAACTCATTAATTTAATATTCATACCATTAGGATTTATAAAGATAATAACGATGTGACAGGCATTAAATATATAAACACGGAAGAATAGCATATGGTACAGTTAAGATGAGTGCGACGACGAGCGAACCGAGGAAGAGCGTGTCCACGATCGTGAAAATGAATCGCTTTTTTTATTGAAAGATAAATTATTAATTTACGAAAACACATAATCAAAATCATTGTGAAATGTAGTGTAGATACTGTCGTTTGAAATTAATGATAAAAAATTGTTTAACATAAACGACTAAAGAATACTAAACAAAATAAAATATAAACTTGCTGATTTAAACTTGCACAGTTTTCACTCATAAAAGTAGTTAAGAAGGGTAAACTAGACGGGTTTTAACTTTATCGAGTTAAAACAAACAAGTATTGTTACGTAGATTTATGCTGACGTTTCGGGAGTGCTGTGGCTCTCGTGGTCGCGACAAGCTCCTTTAATTTATAACTATGTGTCAAGAAGACAATGTCTCAAGTTAAATATACCTAAAGAAGCCTTGATGTAAATAGCTTGACGAAACATTGAAGTGATAATAATAAGTATAAGTAGATATTTTTCTAGCAGGAACAACATTTGCTTAGTGCTTGCCACAATAAAAATATCGACAATCCTGTTATCGATAAGTACATACTACTTCAACGACAAGACGTACACACAGTCTTATATCGGCTACCTAGACACCGCGTGCCACCAATCTTGAACAAATTGAACGTAATCCGTACACTCTTTATTCAATTTACTTTTATTATTTCCAATGAATAGTTCGAAATTCTTTTCTGAAGTATGCAAAATAAAAATAAATAGATAGCTTTGTCATTGTTATTTATTTTTAACCCTATTACCCAATATTTGTCTTTGTATTACCTATATTGTTGACGAGGTTTTTATACTTTTGATATTGTCTCTGGTTTTGTAGTCTGTATATTTTGTTATTCCATTGTTTTACAGTTGTAGTATATTGTTTCCCCATTTTCTCTACTACTAAGCTATCGAACTTCCGACATATATGACGTTGAAGTGGTACTTATCGATAACAGGACTGTCGATGTTTTTATTTTATCAATCACTTACAAGAAATCGTTCGTGTTAGAAAAATATCTAGGTATAATAATAAGGGTAACTTGTAGCGAAATTTTGGTGACCTCCCCACAGACCCAAGTGGTCCATTCGTCGGTCAGTCACTCCGTCTCCAGCGTGTCTGCAGAGTGGACCTCATATGACTATGAAATCAATTTTAATTTCCAATATAAAATTTCATAAGCTGAATTTAAGCTGTCTTCTCAAAACGTCCTAATTACTTGCGAGTTTAATTGGCATAATTGTTGTTAGCCACTTAATAAATAAACCTTTCTTACCAAATGTTCAAGTGGTCGAATAAAATTTAATTGAATAACATTGTTGAAATCAAAGGCTGTACAATTACTATCCAAATTTTAGTCCATATTGCCCATTGGAAATTAAATTACAGTGACGCTTTCAGCATTTAATTACTTAAGCTCTTTAACTTAATTACTGTTGGAAATTGAGATGTCTGTTTGTATTTGTACAAGGACAAAATAAACGAGTGTATCAATTCATTAACCTCTTAGTCCAATCAACGAAACCATCATCACAAAATACTTGAACAAAATAATACAAGGGCGCAACGCTGTCGAGTACGGCTATTGAGTTTCTTATACTGATGATAGTACGAAAGCTTCATAATTCAAGCCTTTAGTGTAGGGAGTGGTTTGAAAAGTAAAATCGGGAATGTTACTGGCAGCAATCTCAAAGATATCAAAAGAAAGTTAAAGTTAAATAATAATGTAAAAAAATTACATACTTTCTAGGAATAAAAAGTAAATTATTTTTGTTATTCACAACCATCTTTCAAAAGTCAATCATGCCAGAAAGCGTAACTATTTTATCAGGGCCCGTTTCTGTATGTCCACGCCGCGCACATTCCTAGCTGATGGATATTTAAACATTTATCAACATTATAAGCGGGCGGCCACCCTTTTCTATTGGACTAGCTCGGTCGGGGTTTAGAATTCAGTACAAAATAATATGTCAAAGTACCTCGTGAACAAATAAGTGTAAATTAAACATAAACATCAGAAATACGTTCACACTCCGTCATTTAGGATAGGTGAAAAATAAGGTCCATACAGCAATGTCATCAATCAACTGTCAACCATACGATTTTTGACTTAATAAATAAATAATAATAAATATAAATTGTCTTTATTTCAGGCATACACCCATATCATAACAAACACGATTAAATAAAAAAAAAATGTAAACACAAGAATAAAATAAAATAAAACTTAAAATTACAAACTTAAGAATGACGTGTCCATCACTGGTAACTGTCAACTTAAACCGGTCGTCATTGGTGCTTCTAACTCACTCGCATATACTAAAACATCAAGTCACTCTTACAACTGAATATTGAGCAACAACATGGAATCATGTTTTTGTTTTGTTTACACTAAATATTAGTAAGTAAGTAATTATACTGAATACCAGTAACTTTCGCAATGACGCGAATATAAAACAGTATATCTTATAGAAGTATCACTATTTGTCGCTTCGTAAAATCTAATAAACAAATATAGCTATTTCTAAATTGCTCCTAAACGCTACATTTACAACCTATCTCCTACAACGATCATCATTACAAGCCTGGCTTTCTGATCGAAATAATTTAAGGGCATTTTCACGAAACATTTAACAATATAAAGGTCTGACGACGCCGAGGTATAAAAATTAAAACAAAAGTAACTTGTCACGGAATATACAGCTATACAATAAACAGTAAGTCCATACGTAGTCATAGCGCGCACAAATTTTTAGCAGAAATCGCGAAGGGTTTGGTTGACGTAACTATTGACTGAGCCCTGAGTGTAAGTTTTTAACGTAACTTTACGTTACGAACGCGTTTGCGTTTCTCATATAAATAACATTATCACTTACGCGTTCGTAAACGTTTTCTTATGTCAGAAGTAACTTACACTAGAGCCTCTGAAGATCTGGCGGCACAACGTATCAGCATTGCGATACAGCAAGGAAATGCCGCCAACATCCTTAGCCTCTATTGTCAAAACGATATTTATGAGCACCTTGGCTGTTTTGATGTATTTTGTGCCGACTGTACCTTCCATTCAACGTGTACACATCGATTTTCTTAAAAATCTTCCAAATATTTATTTAAATATGTTGTATCTACAAAACAGTATTTAACATAACATTGACAATACACTATTTATAGTACCTTTTAACTCGATAGCTACAGAACAAATATACCTTATGAAAAGTTATGAAGCTTTAATAATAAATAGCTATATGAAACGACAACAAAAAATAATAAGATAACAAATAATCCGCTATATTTATTCAGACAAAATTATCATAATACACCTTCCTCAAGCCGCCCAAACGACAAAACTTCCCACGTCACGTGCAGTTTTAAGTCATAAATAAAATTCAATATGACATTTAATGGCAGACCTTTTTATAGGTCTCTGGGCGACTGGAGGTTATATCTAAAATAACATAATTTATATTAATGTTCTTTACAGAACCAACGCAGCCTCTACTCCACCGAGCATGCTTTCGAGTGCCTCCCGTGCGCGGAAGGCTGCGAGGCGTGTGTAGACGGATCTCCGTGTGTAGCTGCCCTTAACTGGGTCGCGCGGACTACTATCTTAGCCCTCGCCTGTTTTTTCATCTCCTGTCTACCGTTTATTGTGTACTTCACCATAAAATATGGTCATGTCCGGGTAAGATCGGCTTTGATTTTATATTGTCTTCGAATAAGATTATGTGTCGTGCGGTGCCGGCTGACTAGAATAGCACCACCCTATCTCCTCCCGCGGGTGTCGAAAGGGGCTACTAAGGGAAAAATACCGACGGGTGGGCAACAGCATCCGTTGAAACCGAATCAACAGCTACTGCGATCGCCAACCCGCCTGCCAAGCGTGGCGACTTTGGCAACTCGCCCCCAAGATAATGCATGTCATATCAGGGGATTGCCAATGTCCAGTCGTGGACGTCTTACGGCTGGAAATTGTAATAATGTCCCAAAAATATCCATACCATGACAAGGTTTTTTAATATGAATATAATATATATCTTAACTCATGTAAGGGTGACATAGTGGAAACTTCCATTCATGTTTGAAGAAAAATGACATTTTGTATATTAAGTATAAACGTCTGCTAGTGAAATTATATTTCTTAAAAATAATAGAACCCACAAGGCAGTTGATATTTTTTTCCATTTTCCCTTATTTCTAAGAAGATTGTTTTATTGTCAATGTCTAATATGCTCAGGGAATATAAGTAGAATAAGACAAGAAAATGACTTTTCCTAACTAGTGCGTAAAAAATGCACTTTTCGCACGGTTCGCGTGCGTAAATTTCACTTTTTAAGGCACTTGCTATGAAAAATTAGGTTCGATACTCGTGTAAAAACTTCTTTAAGACTCGAGTGATTGTCACCCTCGTTTCACTCGGGCTCCAACTTTCACCCTCGTCGAAAAATATTTTTTTTTCACTAGTATCTAAATGTACTATTTTGTGTCATATCAAAGTCATTTAATAATCTATGTTTTGTCCAGGTGGTCCGCGCCGCAAGTCCAGCTCTGCTCAGGGTCATAGTATTGGGAGCATTCCTCATCTACTGCACAACACTGGTCATGTATGGACGACCAACTGTATTCACGTGCACGGCGAGGGTGTGGCTGAGAGAAGTTGGCTTTTGTCTCACTTACGGGGCGCTCATGTTGAAAACGTGGAGGTAAGAATGAGACAGATATTTGTGGAAAAGTTACGTGGTATAACCATGTTGTTATACGAGTGCGATAACACAAGTGATATATTTATTTTTTAACTTCGTCGTTGCGCTAGATAGTCATGTTAAATTCACTAGCTAGTCATATATAAAGATGTTAATCATGTATAAATGCATCTTTATGGTAAAGTGTGTTCGAAAGTTTTTCAACTTACTTTTTATAAAAAATATTTTTTCTTTTACTATAACATTATATTTGTCATGTTTGCATATGATTAACATTGCGATTTAAATAATTTTCATCACACTTGCTCGTCAATGGCGTTATTACTTGCGAGAGTACAGAGCAGTTATAGCCGATTTAGCTCACACGGGCTGTTAAGTTTAGTTATAATATCTACACGACAACATTTCCATCTTCACCACATAGATGGTTGGCAGTCCTCAACTGTGCGTTTTTCTAGAAACTTCCTGCCTCGCACAGCAAAACTCTGGAATAAATTGTCGTGTGCAGTATTTCCGGACCGATATGACATCCAAACCTTCAAGAAAAGAGCGTATAGGGATCTTAAAGGCCGGCAACGTACTTGTGACTCCTCTGGTGTTGCGAGTGTCCATGGGCGGCGGTAGTTGCTTACCATCAGGCAATCCGTCTGCTCGTTTGCCTCCTATATCAAAAAAAAAAAAAAAAAAAAAAAAAAAAAATATAGAACTTATACTTCACTTCGGACTGAGGATGTCTCCAAACAGCCAAGGTGTATTTCATATCTTCAAAAGTTTGCTACACTACAACCAACTTTTAATATGTATAAAAAATATATTTATATTAAATTTGACTGCAATTTAATGTTTAGTATTTATTAAAAATTATTGTTATATATTGCATTTTGATAATTGATACTATTTGGCAGGATGATCTGTCAACTTCGAAAACAAAACGCAGTTGTTAGGATTGTCTGTGGAAGACATTTTAAAAAGTTGACATTGTTGACAATCTTTTTTAGTGGATGCGGTTTGATTGTAGTTATTAAAGTGTATTTTGATTTTAAGTCTACATAAGTAATTAATATTTTACCAAAGAATTCCTCGCAAATGCGGTGAAAAACATTGTGTGCATCACAGGTGGTAAGTCTATTAACAAACTTGAGTCATTAAAAGCCCGACGACGAAGTCGGAGGGCTTCTAATAGACTCGCGTTTACTATACCTTACCACCCTCGTTGCACAATGTACTATTCCTTAGATATAAATTGCAAGCTTGCAAACAAATTTCCAGCTAGAAAAATCCACACTAATTCATTATTACTTGATTTCATTATAATATTGACTTCTAATTAATTAGTTACGCTAAAAAAATATAGATGTTTGCTTCATTTCATTCTTAATATAAAGTAATTGGTAAGATACATTATTCATATTGCATAGACTGAGCTGAAAAATATACATAAAAAATACCATTACCGCACAAAAGTCAGAAAAAGACTACCATCAATCATCTCTATCTCAAAAAAGGACACCTTTTGTCCGTTAGCAATAAATACCAACCAACCAATACCATGAAATCGAAAAACAAATCAATTTTCAATACGCTCCATAAAGACTTAATAACTTACCCAAGCTCCTATAAAATCACTGTCATTGTAATATCAACCATATGGCAAAGATATAAAGTTACTATTTTGATTTAGTGGAAAAGTTGACATGTAAAATCACTGGGCAATCTTTTCACATGGTCGGAGCTTTTGTACGGACATTTTGCTAACGTCCGAAAATTGTTGGTTTGTTTACATGGAGTATATTAAAAAACATATTGGCGTAAAGTTTATTATCAAAACGCCGTTGTAAAGATTCGCAGTTTAAAATCATCACAGATTAAAAATAGTAGTTTAAGTATCTGTGCATAATGAAGGGCATTACAACAAAAGTGTGGATTTATGAAGCGAGCCCAAGGCGAGTTTCATAATAACATCACACGAGTGTTGTAATGCCTAATTATGTATAGATGCATACACTATTTTATCTACACACATATCATAAGTGTTTTAAGATGGGTTCAGGAACCGTAGGGAAATGACCTGTATTCTTACTAGTGCTACTTGTAAACATTAAAAAGTCAACTAACAAAACAAATGACAGCTTGGAACGGCGGCGTTTCGTAATTCGTATCTCAGTCTAATATTTTTTAAACCATACACAAGCGAATGAACTCTCTATTCTATTGTCATTCGAGTTCAAATGTCGTTCGATTTATATTTAAAAAATCATGAAGAATTGGTGTTTCGTATCGATGACTGTTTTAATATAATAGATACTAGAATAGACGCCTCACTTGAATTTGACAGCTGTTCCAAATTTAAACTCATAACCTACTGTTTTCAGGAGGTAATGTTAACTTTACATCTCCAATAATTTCTGATGGTTGGTAATGCTGGTTGCCTACTGGACGCATTTTAGAGCATTTATGATATGACTACCTAGATAAAGAATATTAATGCTATTAGTAGATGTAGATATAAGATTTTTTATTGATTATATTAATTATTCCAATTGGTCTAATGGTCTGGTGTTAACTACGCACTTGATCTTGGTATGCTTAATCCAAGATCTGGTAGTTCTATTAGAAGAGGCAGACTAGTTTCACGGAGTCGCGAGGACGGGTCTTGCCTGAGGCAGTTTCCATTTCTCCTTTTATTTCAAGTATTAAACATTTGTTATTTGATATTGATCCATTGATTAATTTTAAAACAGAACGCTTTAAAGGTCAAAATTTTCCACTGCATCTCTAGAGAGTCGTCATACTAACAACATTCCGTTCGGAACTATTAATATTTTCGATCTCAGAATCTTTCGTTGCAATATCTAAAGGGCAACCAAAGGGCAACCAAAGGGCATCCGTAGGGAACGTAGGCTTTGACATACAAAAAATAGTCCAAGGATTCATTTCGTCGGAGGTAAAGAGCCTTGGGTATAGTAAAATAAAGATTACTCTGTATTCTCCACGGTAAACTCGGCGAGGGTTAAGTACGGCTGCCCTTATGGCAGAACAAAGCACGTTTTTGCTAAATATACAGCTACTCATAATACCATCATCATCAAGTATACATAAAATGAAGTCTTTAGAAGATGGGTGGACATCTTGGGATCCTTAATTTATTATTTATAATAAAACTCCCTCTTTTTAACAGACGTCAGAAAAGAGGTCCAATCAATTCGTCGGAAGGTTTTTTTTTATTTTGGCCCGAATTATTAGAAATTTTGCCTTTTGTTGATCACTGACAGGATCAAACAAACAAACAAACAATCTTTTATTGCAACTTTTTAAGGTACATTTGTATAATTGGCACCTGACTCTCAAAGTAGGTTTCCCTGTGTCTCAAGAGCCAGTTCCTTCCCGAATACTTGCAGGCATTAGCTAAGTTGACAATGTTAGACATATTTTTGTACTTCATACTATGACTAAATAATAACATAATATTCATACTAGACTAAACAATAACATAATATTAATTTCTATAATCTATAAAGGATATGGAGTGTGCGCGCATGTGTGTGTAAAGTAAGTGTGTGTGTGTGTGTGTGTGTGTGTGTGTGTGTGTGTGTGTGTGTTTTGCGCGCTTGTGTTAATTGTGTAGTATGTTTTAGGATGAGATCCGGAAAAGCTCTTCTGCTTCCGTATAGTTTAAGGAGTTTAACCAAACTTTAACTTTCCTTTTAAGTTCGAAATTACTTAAATGATTAAGATTAAGACTCTTATTAGCTTTGTTATACAAGAAGGGAGCTAAAAAGGAGTAATGCCGCTTAGCCCATGCACTGCTACGCGGTACTGGGTAGTATACTATCCGTTTATTACAAGGGGTTGTAATGTGGCCTGTGCATCTGTGATATCTGCGTAATGTTTGGTAAATGTAAAGTTTACGAACACTTAAAATTTGAGTTATGCCGTAGAGCATATCAGTAGGGTACCGAAATGGAAGATAAAACATGACCTTTAAGATTGCACGCTGAGCGCGTTCAAGCTCAATGAGATACGTTTTCGGGGCACCACCCCACGAACATATGCAATAGCTTAGAACACCTTGGCAAAGAGCATCGTATGTCTGCACTAGAAGTTTATGATCAGCTACAGACCGCAGGTTTTTGAAAACGTAAATTAATTTTCGAATTCTATTAGCCGTACTAGAGATATGAGGGCCCCATTGCAATTTGTCGTCTATTACAACACCAAGATATTTGACAGTTGCTCCTCTAGTTAATACGCAACAATTGCAGTTCTTGACTGTGTAGTCACCGTCAGTAGCTTGTGTATTGCATGGATAGGTGTGAATTTTTATACTATCAAACGCTGAGTCAGGTTCCCCCACAGAAGTTTTACTAAAACATAGGTATTTTGTTTTGTTGATATTAAGGTTAAGAAGATTACCTTCAAGCCAGCGTGTGACACTACATAAACCAGATTCTACACGTAATTTCACTTCATTCCAAGTTCTATCATGAAATACCAATACTGTGTCATCAGCAAACATCAAAAGGTTGCCCCCATTGATCTGAGCTTTACAAAGGTCATTTATATAGGCCAGAAAGAGAGATGGACCTAAGTTACTCCCCTGGGGGACGCCATAATTACAGGTAGTTTCATTGCTATAGTATTTGGAGATACGTATTTTTTGGGTGCGGTCAAGGAGATAACTTTGAAACCATTCTAGAGGCTTCCCCCTAATTCCCATATTCTCTAGTTTAGCCAACAAAATAGGAATTGATACAGTGTCGAAGGCCTTTTGCAAATCCAAAAAGACTGCTACGCATTTCCTGTCGTTATCTGTATGGGACGTCACTAATGAAGTGAGAGCTAGGACCGCATCTTCGGTTGAACGACCTGACCGAAACCCGAATTGATTATTTTGAAGAATATTCTGCGATTCCATATACTGTACAAGGCGTTGATTAACTATTTTTTCTAGTAATTTAGAAAAACCTGTCAGTAAAGATATTGGTCTATAATTGCAAGGAAGTGATTTGTCCCCTGATTTAAAAATGGGAGAGATGATCGAAGTTTTGAAGACTTTAGGAAAAATTCCAGAGGCAAGGCTTATGTTAAATAAATATGAAAGGGGTTGAACTAAATATTCACAGGCTGATTTAATTAACTTATTAGTAACAGAATCAATTCCAGGTGCGCTGCAGTTATTTAGGTCGTTAATTAAGTTTCTAATCTCAGCAGAGTCAGTCGGCAATAGAACCATAGATGATAAGGGCGTGTCAGATGAACGTACTAGACTTGCTAAGTGGATGTCCGTTTTATCCATCCTTTCAAGAATGCTGTTTGCCAGGGTACGCCCCACAGAAGAAAAATATTTATTAGCGTCGTCAAGTGCATCAATTGGGTCGCTTTTGGATTTAAGTAATTCAGTATTTGTTGTTTTTGTTTGGTTAAGGTTACATATTTCTTTTATAGTTTTCCAAGTTTCTTTAGAATTGTTCTTACATTTGAAAAATTTAGTTTCATAATATTGTTTTTTAAGATTTTTTATTAGCTTGTTACACCAGTTACGATACGATATATACATTTCTTTGGGCTTGTTATCAGCAGGGTTCCTTTTACTTTTTTTAAACAACTTATCCCTTTTCCTAATAGATTTTACAATGCCTATCGTGAGCCATGGTTTAAGTGGTATTTGTTTTTTAGGAGTATTATTAGGCGTTGTGTTCGAAATAATAATTTCTTGTATTTTACTAGTAAAAGTTTCGGTTGCGATATTTACATCATCAATAGAGTATAATTGGTTCCAAGACATATTTTTTAACTGCTCCACAATTTTACAGGTGTTAACGGAGATGTTACTATAAGTTGTTATAGCTCCAGGCTTTTTAATATTTTGAAGATGAAGCAAAATTGGGCTGTGGTCAGTTAATGGATCAAAAACTAGGGATTGTACCTCTCCATCCGTCTTAACCATAAAATGATCTATGCATGTTTTCAATCTAGTAGGTACCGTAATAGCATTCCGTAGGCCGTATGAGGCCATAAGTAATAAGTAATCTCTTGAGTGACTAACATTATTATCAGGCATGATATCAATATTAATATCGCCTGTAAATATTACATGCCTAGAACCATCAACCTTGCTTAGTATATTTTCAAGAGAGTTTAGATAATTTACGGGGGGACAAACAGATAAGAAGGCAGTTACCATCAGCTATAAACGGTTCACTACAAGAGGAGACCCAAGTTTCTTTGACGTACACAATTACGCCATCATTTTGGTTGATTGAATATGTAGTATGGTACGATACGTAATTATTTATTTGAGGTATAAGTGAATTACCATTTGTCCAACACTCGGTCAAAACGATGACGTCAATTTCAAGATTAAGTTTAGCAATAAATACAATAAGTTGATCCAAATTACAATGAGCGCTGCGAATATTAACAGATAATATATTCATGGCGCATGTATTTTCGTGTATATTAAACAGGCTGGGACAAAGTGATGGGTCGTCTACGTATTGGCATTGTATTTCCCCGGTCAAGTCAATTTGTTTAAGTATGTCAGAATTCATTAATAAATGTCGAGTAGAAAAACTGGGGGTATTTCTTTTGTAGTCTGGGTATGGGCGTATCGGGCGTACAATGCATGTAAACACAACAGCTGAGGTGAGATGTCCAAAACATACCTGGGGTAAATTCCTTATCGATGCACTGTTTAAAATAAATTCTATAATAATAACTTATGTAGGAAAAAAAGTTTAGGCATATTGGTATAACAGGTAGTCGCGGTGGTTTAGAATTGATCAGCGAGCAAAAAGAGAGATTATTGTTTAAAATTGTAGTAAGTGTGTTATAAGTGGAACAAGTGTGTAGGTACATGAATATTCTGTAGCTGTAGCACTGATGAGTAGTAGTTACGTTTTCATAATAACATGACATACAGTTGTATAAAATAATACCACAAAAAATAAACAAAATATTAGACGAATATTCTATGAGTCATGTTTTTAGTGCTTCCAGTTGTTTCTCGGAATCGACCAAGATGATGCGCGTACCCTCAGTTTTCCGTAAGTAAACACGGCCGTTGTCCGTCCAACAGTACTTGTATTGATATGTGTTTGCGAAATCGCGGGCCAAAAAATGCAGGCGTCTTCCACGGGGCGTCAGGTGCTCGGCGACGTACACCGGGACGCGAGCCCCAGGCAACGCGAGACATTCCGAATTCAGTTTATTTTCTTTATGGTTCGTGTTATATTGCTTTACCGCCGCTAAAAGTTTCTTCTTCTGGATTCTGCTTGTAAGATCTACAACGATGGGGCGTGCACTGTCGTCACCAGGTTTTCCACGCATACGGTATATTTCGCGTACACCCGAAGGGTCATAGGTCATATCCACTGCTCTGTATAGCTTCGAAAATACGGCGAGAAGATCATCCTTCGTCTCCTTTTGCTTGGCTGGTACGTTGCGAAGCTCGACGCACGATGCAATGTTGTTCCTTTCCATGTCTTCGATTTTGGTTTCGAGTGAGCGTAGAAAGGAAGTCTGTTGTTGGCGATCCTGTTCGAGCGTCTCGATTTTTTTTCGCAAATCTTCAAACCCCGTATTTATAAAGTTTATTGACTTGTCTATCTCTTGATTAGTATTCAAAATATCCTTAATTTGGGTCTTAATACAAGTTATTTGACCAGAAAGAGAATTAAGAATTTTATCTTGCCCGTCCATCCATACTTTCAACGTTTTGTCTTCGACCGGTCTGGCCTAGTGGGTAGTGACCCTGCCTATGAAGCCGAAGGTCCTGGGTTCGATTCCCAGTCGGGGCATTTATTTGTGTGATGAGCACAGATATTTGTTCCTGAGTCATGGGTGTTTTCTATGTATTTAAGTATTTATATGTATCTATCTATTATATATATCGTCGTCTAGTACCTACAACACAAGCCTTTCTGAGCTTACCGTAGGACTAGGTCGATTTGTGTAAGATTGTCCCGAAATATTTATTTATTTATTTATTTATTTATTTGTCTTGATCTCGTTTCCAGTCCTTCAACATATCGCGCATTTCATTCTTGAAAGATTCTAGGTTATCTGCTGGCGAAAACTCACTTGGACGAAAACGTTTACGATGCGTTACTTTGGTCGGAGTTGTACTTAGTTCAGAGTCTGAATACACCATAGTTGAGTCTTGAACCACTGGAGATTTTAAGTGTGTGGCGTCGTCTGCCATATTTGTTAATTTGTTTTAATTATAAAGATTTTAGCACAATTAACTTAGACACAGACACGTCTGAGTTTTATTTTATAACACTGTCTCAGTTACTTTGTTTAATTGATGTTGTCGTAGCTCGTAGCACGTGTAGCGGCCGCGTAGCACAGGCGGTCGTCGAGTGCACTAGGTGTCGGTGCACTTGCACAATAGTCACATCTTGCAGTGTGCTTTTTCGACGTTCTTATCTGGCGTCTGCAATTTATCATGTGCGAGCACACAAATTATGTATGTTTGCGTATTGTAATTTTGGATGGAGGAAAATTAATATTTTATTGAGTCCGTCCGATGATCATGAACACTGCTGAAGGGTTTGAAACGGAATGAAGTTAAAATTAGTATACGTAGTTTTTCAAAATTCTTCTAAAGTTCAAATAGAGTTACCTAAACTACCCAGGTGGTTGGCTTTTTACTTCAATCATAGTACCTGATCATGGGATCCCATAAAAGTCAATGGAAACCCTCAAATTTTGCGGGAAAGCACATATATTTTTTAAGTACCTATTTATTAAATTGTTTAAGTATTTTCTTATAATAATTTTATGTTGCCAAATTGACGACGGAAGGTTTTTTTTTAATGCAATAATGAACAGCGATGGACCTTAGTCACACCTGATGGTAAATGTCTACGAGGTCAAAGGTGAAGCACTCTGGTTCAGAACCAGCCTATTCACTTTTGTCTTAAAAATACCCAAATTATATCATTACGGGAATAGACGAAGGAAGCGACTTGATATCCTTAGTTAGGATTTTTAAAGTTGTTCTTAGTTTTGAAGTTGGACCTTACGACTAATTCTTTGCTAATTCCACCTAATTAAAACCATGCGTGTTCCTTGTCGGTATAAATAAGCTTACGCCACTGGTTTTAGCAAAAAGCGCATTTTGAATGAGATTTTACAATTTAGGTTGTCTTTAGTTTTTAAGCAATAAATAAATCCAAGAAATCCGAAGTATCTTGCGGTGACATTGATCGAGTTACTTTTGAAATCAGATTCTCTTGTTTAAAACTTTTTGTTTTATCTACTTTTTAATGCTTTCCAATCAAGTATAAATAAAGTTTAGCATTCACTAAGTCTGAGTCTTTTAAATTACTTTTAAACTATGTTTTAATTGCTAATCTTAAGATTTAGGGTCGGGTGCACCAAATCGTCTGTGAATACCATTGTAATGGTAACAGTTGAAGTTTTCTTTTATGAAAAGTTTTACAGTTTTCAATGGGATGACAGCTGCGCTGCCATATTTAAGAATAATCAACTCTTACACTTAGTCAGTTTTCAACTCCCACCCTTAATCTTACTAACTCACCTTGGTAAGGATCATTTAAATTATGGATTGACCATATCTATAGAAAGCCACGTTCTTTCAACATTCTAGCTATTTGTCTGTTTAGTTGTGGCGCGGTGCCGTCTACTGGCTCATGTTAAGCTATTTTGACAGCGAGACATTTCCATACAACAAGCATAGTTGTTGAACGCCATAGATGGCGCTAGTGCGTTTGCTACAAAAAGGATAACGTAATTTTGACATTGTCAATCCATGTTCCATGCTCTGTGATGCTTGGTTAGTATATGAATTGCAAACGTTCTTTAAAACGCTACTGAAACTACGATTTTGAAATGTAAGGGCATGTGAAACTCTGAAATGAATAGGTATTTAAATGTTTACTTAATAAATCAACTTATGATACATGCGTTTTTGTTCTCAGAATATCCGTGATCTTCCAAGTACGATCAGCGAAGGCAGTCAAAATATCCGACATGTATCTCTTGAGGCGGATCGGCATCATAGTAGGAGTGGCGTGCGTTTTGCTCGCCATCCGTACGCTGGTGGCGCCACCTGCTGTCATTGTTGGGAGAACAAAAGAGGATTTGAAGGCGTATTTGTGTAATACAGATTGGTGGGACCATTCATTTACTACACGTGAGTATATTATATACAACAGTAATTCATATGGATGGTTTTTAAACAGGAAGAGTTTCTTTACATTCATAAATCTGATATAAAGTCGAAAGTATTTAATTTTGTTGAATTTCGTAGCACCCATTAATATTACATGATAGAAGGTCCTACAGTTCCACCAAAGTTATGTTTACAATTATTTAAAACATTGAATTGTCACTTAATTTTACGGCGACTTACTATCATTGAAACATTTCTTGATGTAATAATCTTAAATAAAGTTAAGACTCATAACAGTAGTTTTTAAAATTAAACTCTACTTGCACAAACAATTTTAAATTTAGCTGAAATAAATACATTTACTATAAGTATTTTAAAAACCTCTTAAGTTATGTTGGCCATAAAAAAATTACGACACTATGTATGGGATGAGTATAGAGTTACCGGGTTTCAACTTAGAGTATCTGTGTCAGATACGGGACTTTTTCAAAGTAGTGACGATACTTTGGTTATATTTTACTACAAAATATCGTTCTACATTGTCAATTTAATGACCCGCTCCTTGGCACATATTTTTATGACTTCACACGATTGAAAATTTTAGGGTTTCAATTTTAAAGCCACACGAAATAAGCTTTGGCCGTAAATATACAGAAAACGACGTGTTTTATTGCAGGCTTCTAAATTGAATTTTCACCTACCCTACCTTTGCTTTACCATATTGTTGCTAAGAGACATTTTTAAATTACTTCTATGCTGTAAAACCAGTTAAGGTTTTTTAAATGTTATTGTATTTTCACTTACCGTCGTAACTTGACATAACACACATTTACTGTTGAAATGAAGCTATAGAAATATATTTTGTAAGCAAAATAGGTCTGCCAGTTTTTAGTAACCTGAATCATTAATTGCTAGTACCTACGTTATTTTCAGATGAACTATTTAAAAAGCTGCCAATTTTTAAATATGGCTCATGTTTAGTTCAGTATATATTTATTCATAGTAACATAAATATTAATTTAATGACAGGAAAAATAAGGATTACCTGTCAATTAATTACAGAAATGGGCATAGCGAGATTCCATTTTAACGCTGAGGCATCTTTAGCGCTTTTCTCAGATTTATGTGATAAATAAGTAATAAATAATAAACACTTAAAGTTCTTGAGCGTTACCACTATAACGTAGTATCTCGCCTGTACTTTGTGTGTGACTTGAGCCAAATAAACATACCTTGTTATGTACTGTCTGAAAATTAAAAACGTCACTTGTAACATGTCGTTTCTGAGGCTATTCTGACTACGTGCAACTAATATAGGTTTTATAAATAAACAAAGCAATAGGTATAAGATAATTGATAATTTCCAGTATTTCGAAAAGTCAAAAACCTAAAAAAATTTATTAGCCTCTAGCCGTTTACGAAATTCACTGTATTTTAATTTATAGTAGGCTCAAGGTTTATTATATGTACAACATTTGGAGCTTGTAACATGCTTGGCAACTAATCCCAGGAATCAGTGTAGGCACTAGTTCTACGAAAGCCAACTTATGTTCCAACCCAGAGGGTAAACTAGGCCTTATTGGGATTAGTTCGGTTTCTTCACGATATTTTCCTTCACCGAAAAGTGGTAAATATCAAATGATATTTCATACATAATTTCCGAAAAACTCATTGGTACGAACCTTCATGGGTTTGAACCTGCGGCCTCCGGATTTAAAGTCACATGCTCTAGGCCACCAGCCCTCCTCTTATTCCTAATCTTATCTGATCATAATGTTTGTCCACAGTGGAGGTGATATTCCTTATGTGGGGCATCAGACTATGCATTATGGTGCGGAAGGCACCTTCAGAGTTTAATGAAAGTCGGTTCATCTCCATGGCTATCTACAATGAGTTCCTGCTATCAGTGTTCTTAAACATATCTATGTAAGTACTTTTCTATCCAGCTAATTGCATATGTTTCTAAGCTATTTGTTACCCTTGTCTAGTTAATAGCTCAATGGAGCTTGGAGAGTCCGCTCAGAAAACTAATTCCAAAATTTGACGAAGACATATTTGCGACTGTTTGCGCCCCAACCGAAAGGGTTTAAAAGAACTTAATGGGCTTAGATGCAGTTATCTCGTGATGTTTGCTTTAACCGAAAATATTTAAATACAGTCTGAGTTCGAACCCGTTCCCTTTAGATAGAAAGCCGCGCGATTACTCTATAGGTCACCAATGCTTCTATCAAGACTTGTGTATTTACAATATAACGTTTCCGTTATTTAGGCAAACACACTAACGCCATCTATCGCGATATAAACGCATTAGCTCTTCGTATATACATTTTCTTAGGCGATTTCATGCTGGTGCAATAAGTAAACTCGAACTAAACAGATGATGCACCGTCAAGTGAACTAATGAACAAGAGGAATTAGCCTAGTTTTTGGAGGAAAACGACATCGTACTTACATTATTATAGTTTACAGTACTAATAAGTCTTATAAATATAAAACGCAAATTAAAAGAAAAACGCGCGCTGTCTTAGTCAAATGAAATTAGAGTACATCACCAGAAATTGAAATAATGACATTAATATACCTTAACTCATTGCAATAAGATTTACATTTGTTTGTAACATATGCCCATGACTTTATACATCCGTAGTGGTGTAAATTTACATTTTATTTCCTTTTTAATTCTGAGAGAAAAGTCACAAGTAAAAGATAAAAGGTCTTTTCAAACAACAAAGACATCGAGGCATTAAAAAGTTTTTGCGTTAGATAAATGAATGTAAGAAAATGAATGTCTTACAATGTTTTAATTAAGATTAGGTACTTGAGCAGGTAGTCTGGGATAATTGTACAATATACAAGTACAAGCAAGGGTATAAATATGACGACAGATCTGGTCTAGTGGGTATTGACCCTGCCTATGAAGCCGATGGTTCTGGGTTCAAATCTCAGTGAGGGCATTTATATGTGTTGTGAGCACATATGTTGTCATGAGTCATGGGTGTATGCAAAACAAGCCTTCTTGAGCTTACAGTGGGGTTGTCTTGTAATATTTGTTAATTATTTATTACAAACTGTGCTCGCGGTATTACTCGCGTGCCTATGTGTTAATCCCGGGTGTCAGCTAAAACTACATACCAAATTTTATAAAAATCTCTCCAGCCGTTTAGACGTGAAGAAGTAACCAACATACACACTTTGTCGTTTAAAATATTAGTGTAGATCTATACTGTTCCACAATATAACCATTGCTATGCCATTGCATGAGGTTAAAAATAGTACCTATATTTATGCTTAACTTGGGTAAATACGTAATTATACTGATTTAAACTTTCACGATTTTTACACATTATTATACATAAACGGGACTTAACCGCGTATATTAACTTTAACATTTACCTCCGACGTTTCGAAGATGACGTTGTCCTCGTGGTCTCGGAGGTACATTTTAAAGTTAATATACGCGGTCAAGTCCCGTTCATGTATAATAAATACTTAATTACCCAAAACATTGTATAAATAGAACTATTACAAATTATTGATTCCCCATACAAACGTTTACTCCCCTTTCCGCCCTTTAGGAGGGTTTCCGGGATAAATTCCTATGTCCATTCCCGGAATCCAAGCGATCTACATAACGAATTTCATCTAATTCAGTTTAGCGGTTAACTGTGATGAGATAACAGACATACTTTCGCATTTCTAATATAACAAGCTTTTGTCTTTGAATTCGTCTGTATTGATTTCCAATATAAACTATTTAAGGTATGATTTTCAGGATAACTATCCTTGGGACCCAAACAATCTGTTACGATCTTCTTTATAAACGGCATAACGCCTTAAATGTAAAGAGGTAACAGGCAGGCAGACATAGTATTGTGATAGATTTTTATCGATACAAAAACAATATAATATTCTTATAGGAAGGCCTTATTTTCCATGGCATATTTATTTTAAAAGATCATAAATACGCATGGGATCCTGGGGTCCCCTTGGCAAATAATTCCAGGATTTGGCGTAGGCACTAGTTTTACGAATGCGACCGTCATCTTACCTTCCAACCCAGAGGGTAAACTAGGCCTTATTGGTATTAGTCCTGTTTCCTCATTGTCGGGGCTTCCAACCTCTGTACTGACCAGACTGACTGTACAGGCTGACTGACATGTTTTGGAATGACCGACATTAAATTTAAAGACTGACAGGCAAAAACATTGACAGGAGAAAATCGACAGTCGACGACAAGAACCAGACATAGACGGTTCACTCATGATGTCTTACACCGAAAAGCGACTGGTAGTATCAAATAAGTATATCGGTTCCGAAAAACTTCTTGGTATGAGCCAGGGCTTGAACTTGGACCCGGGTATGTCCTTAAACTACGTCCTATAATGAGAGGTAGGGCACAGCGATGACCACCACGCTGGAGAAGCCCGACTGGGGAAGTACCTCCTCCTTACAGAAGACCACAGCCATAATAGCACTGCTATCTTCAGGTATGTAGTGTTGTGTTCCTGATGGTGAGTAAGGTTCCCATAGTTTCAACCCCCCTTAAAGGTCGGCAACGCGCTTGTGACTCCCCTGGTATTACGGGTGCCCATGGGCGACGGTAATTGCTTACCACCAGGCAATTCGTCTGCTCGTTTGCCACCTTTTTCAGAAAAAAAAAACTGACTCAAGGTGGAACATGCACCGAAACTAAAAAAAATAAAAAAATAATTTGCTTCGCTGGCTTCATCTAAGGGATAAAATTATTTACCAATCTCGTTGGTCCTAAGGGATCCTATTTAGGAAATTAAATTGGTCTCCCCGCCGCTTATCCTCGCTGGGCCTCATTGAAAGGCTCGGTCCGCTATAGCCTAAGTTTTCTTAATTTCATTGGAGTAATTAAATTTTGACCCTGTTTCAGTGGATAAGTGTTGATGATAATAGGAAAAAACCAACCTTAAAATAATATTAAGCCCAACACATCATTGTCTTATTTGTTGAATTTTAATGTGTATTCAGATTCAATAGAAAACGAAAATAAGGTACTTAAACAAATATGGTTGACTGACAGCTGAATTTCTACGCAAACAAGCATTTGACACATGACAAAATATTATTATTCAAATCGTTCGACTGAATTTATGCATAGGTTAATTATCGCATATTTGAACTAAACATCAAGACACTAAATAACAAAACGTGTATACTGACAATGAAACCAACCATGGTTTTTAAAAGTGCGTAATTACAAAACTGAGAAAGTAAATGGGTTTGTTTTGTATTATATTGATCCAAATACCGGGTGTTATAAAAAACGTGATACAATATTATCAAGCCGGAATCTGGTCATGATTCGGAACATTTTTTACTACGGGTTTAACTTTGTAAATTGTAAAAAAAAAAACAAGTATCTCATGCATTTTCGTCAACTTGTACTTGACCTTTTCTATGGAACAGCTCAATTTATATTTAGTTTTACAAACTTGACCCCATAGTAAAAGATGTTCAAAATCATGAACATATCGGGTTTGATAATCTTAAATCTAAAGTTGAACTGTCTTATTAACGAGATACTTTGCAATGCTGCTATCTTAATATTTTGAGGGTAAAACTCAAAGACAGTGTTTTTTAAAGTTGCAGCAGTATTAATATACTGCGCAAATTTGAAGGATTGTAGAAATACAAAACGCAAAAATAACCTAAGCAATATATCGCAAACGGCCGTTTGTTGTTTGTTTAATCGGTTTTATATAATATATTGTGGGTATGTTTGGTTAGTAGACTTAGTAGTCCTTATAAAATGCTTCGGAAATCAAACAAAATTACTATTGTTCTAAATTAACTATTTCACGCCATTTTACCATTCGGATTTACTTCAAAACGCTTTGTGTTTAAAACATATAACAAATTTAACAAAATAGTTTCTATTTCTTACCTGATCATGAAACATAGATTAAAAATATATTCAAGGAAATTAGAAATTCATAGAAATTTGAAAAATCATTTGAAAGTTTCACAAAAACATGCCTTTTAATATTATCGACGTCGGCACGTCAAATATTTACTTGGTTTTCCTTTGAGTTGATTCGCTTTGAAGGCAGCCTAAGGGAGGATTCAGGGTATAAACCTTTTCCACTGAAACCGTGGTGTTATTACTGTTATCAGAGATTTACTAAGAGTGTTTAGAGAAGACGGCGATTAAAGAATTAATTGTCACAATTATTATTGACAGTACCTTCTGGCCGATCTTTATTATCCCTCGATACTTTAAGCAAACGCTTAAAGTATCGAGGGATATACCTATATAAGATGAAGTATAGATCTTCACTTACATATAAGTTTAAGAATAATATATAATTATAGTTCACATCCAATATGTCTATGGTATATTGTGTACGTACATAAAAACATTGTTATGTTTGGGAAGAATTATGATGAACAAAAATAATTAATAAACTAATACATTCAAAAATCATGTTCAGCAACTTATTTCTAAAACCTGGGATTAATTATTATGTTTTCTTTTTAATTTGATTTATATTTATTGTTCTAATGTAATGCAATGTAAAATGTAAAATAATGTAAAGCTATGCTCTGATGGTATTAACGTTACATGAAAAATAGGCGATTAATAATAGTAGTCGTAACAATACAGTCTCCTCAAAAACCGTGTAAAAAAAAAATTAATTTAAAAACATATTTTTCACAGGCTGTTTCTCCAGTCACCAGCAAACCCTGATCTCCTGTACATCATCTTCTTCTGCCACACGCAGCTCACCGTAACGCTGCTTCTCTGCTTCATCTTCGGGAGCAAGGTAGGCACGGTAAGAGGAGAGGATTATAACAATGTTGCAGCACCTTTAACACCCAAGCTTTACACGCCTTGTGACCTACAAACCGATTGGTTCGCGTTTTATCTAAGTATGTATATCTCCAATGTTCGATTTACTGTTCCTGCTTCTATTTCCAAATATGGTTAGAAATCTGCCTGATAGCAAGCGACTGTCACATATTAAACCCCCGCAGTAGCACAAACGCGGCGCTTAATAAATATATATTATAATACGCTGTAGACGGGATAAAGGTGTCGATCCATTTCTAACAAGAAGCACTGACACCTTATGAATTAATGTCAATGTGGGTAAGACCTAGGGCTCCTGGTATCCGTGACGTACGCCGACCCGTAGCTACGTATTCTTAACACCGCTGGTACTAAGATCACGAATTTCACGAACACGGCCAGGTACGTGTCATGTACCTGCGTTCGCATCCGGATTCATGTGACACGCCGTGACACGCCATGATACGTAGCCCGTACCTGCGTCCGTGTGTGGTGATTTGGGCTCGATTCCGTTGGATACTTATCGCACGTTTCGTAATTTCGCCACGCCCGGGAGAAAAATAAATAAGGACTAAGTTTTATTGAATTGAGTTACCACTTAGTATATATTACGGGCGGACAGAACCGGCGTATTCTTAATATACGTGAAGGCGTGATCACGCCTACACGGATCTACACGGATTCACATACCCTAATTTCACGTAACCAAATGTCACGTGCGGAACGGACCAGAAAAACGTTGCCGTAATTCACGAAACCGGGCGCACGGCTACGGGTCACTGACACGACCGCGAGCCCTAGTTAGACCGTCTATCAGGAAAGACCATTTACTAACCAATTTACTACATTATCTCATTGGTATTTAGTGTCATATGACAGATTTCCCTTAAAAATAAAGTATTCCGGTGTTACCCACATTGACCTTATGTTGTAATCAACATAATGGTCGTAGATGACTTACAATTTAGCTGTAGTGTGGTTGCTGAAACTGGAGGCTCTGTGAACCGATGTCGGTAAAGGCATAAACATGTGTTGTAACAACTCCTTAGTTGGAGATTTTTTGGTAAATAAAGTACTGTCGTCGCGTTTATCTAATTTACGTGCTGTCACGTATATGGATTGCTCAGCCACTTGCCAATTTTGTTCGTAATTTAGCCGCGCAATAAATAACCGACATCTGCCGATGTTGTGTCACGCCGGATTTGCATTACACATCTAATTTTCGAACAGCGGCATGTGACTTAGCAATCCATATTTTGGACCCGGGTATGTCCTTAAACTACGTCCAACAATGAGAGGTAGGGCACAGCGATGACCATCACGCTTGAATCTGGGGCAGCCCAACTGGGGAAGTACCTCCTCCTTACAGAAGACCACAGCCATAATAGCACTGCTACCTTTCAGGTATGCAGTGTTGTGTTCCTGATGGTGAGTAAGGTTCACAGAGCTCCAACCCCCCTTAAAGGCCGGCAACGCGCTTGTGACTCCTCTGGTGTTACGGGTGCCCATGGGCGACGGTAATTGCTTACCACCAGGCAATCCGACTGCTCGTTTGCCGCCTATGTCATAAAAAAATAATAATAATAATATACGTGACTTTATGTCTTCTCACTACCCAATATAAAATGAAATAAGCATTACTTAGGTCGATATTAACAAAACATTTTTGTTATTTTTTTTTGTGCTCGTATAAATCCGATAGGCTAAAAACTTAAAACACGATACAAAATAAAGAAAATAATAATAAAATATGTAACAAAGAGTAACAAAACAAACATTTCTTTATCATTTTTAATTTAAATTATGGTTTATCGTGGAGTACGGATTCGGTGCTTGCAGTCGAAATTGCCATGACACCTTAACCTTTTTATGATAAAAGTTGAAATAGATAACATATACATAAGAAAAAACGACGAGGACCTCTGGTGTTCTTTTTATGATACTTAAATAATTGAGTTCGTACAATGGTACAAATAAATAGTGATCTAAAACTTTTTTCAGGATTGAGACATACTGCTCGTAATAGTAGCTACAGATGCAGTCAAAGATATGCTTACACTTTTTCACCTAAATCCTTTGAAATAAGATACAATAGTGTCCACATATTTGACGTGACTGTACATTCAATTTAGGAGTTAAAGAGCCATGTAATTTGAGGCTATCTCAGTCCTCATGTTCCAGAATATTTTCAAAGAACAACGAGCAAAACGTTTAATCAGCAAAAAGGCTAGACGTCTGGCTAACTGTGCAAAGAACTCAATTGTTTTTTTCCAATTTCATAGTGTAGTCAGCACTCGAGCTAAGTTCACAACTGAATTAACGAAATATTGTTTACATACTTCTGTTTACATCAGGCTTAGTGCTAACATCAGGCTTTTTAGATACAAATCTGCTTTTGTAACACTAGGCTCGTGGTGCTAAAATATTTTTTCTGGATACCTCCCGGCGCTTAATATAACCAGAGGGCTGGCAGTTATTTCGGCCAGAGGATAAGTCATGCCATCCAAAGAGGTGACACTGCCAGCCTTCTGGGCACCATTATTGTTAATATTTACCTATTCAGAAAGCTTGAGTATAGTTTCAATAATTATTAAAAGTGAACATTATCGTTCACATAACAATTATTACTTAAAACGGGATAGTTACTATGTATGTTAATTTGAATGAGTTTTTAGCCCTTGCAACAGTGCCGATATTTCGGCAATGTTGCCGATATTTAGGGACTGATGCAAGGACCATCCTCAAGGAAACTTAATCAAATTAACATACATGGTAACTGTCCCGTTTTAGGTACTAATTGTAATTATTTTAGTTACTTTGGCAGCTACCTCGCTCAGCGTATCAGCCTCACGATTCGGGTAGGAAAAGCTGCTAGCGTTTTCAGTATCATGCCCCAGGGGCCTTTATTAGATTAATGTTAGTTTTAGTTGAATTTTGTTGTGAGTTGAAATTATATTTAATTATTTTTTCAAGGTAGTTAGTTGTTTTTAATTATAGGTGAATTATTGTTATAATGTATTTATTTATTTTAATTATTACATTCTTAATAATTCAATTCTAGTCACTTTTTAAATAAATAATATTATTTCCTTGACTTTTTTGTATTTTTTATCATATTTATATGGACAATAAAGTATCACTAGTAACGCCAGAGTACATTTAATCATTCCGCAAAATCCATTTAATTGGTATCATAAGAGTCAGTAGTAGAAGCTGGAATGACAATGCACAAGCATTTTTTTAAGGGATTCGTTGACATATAGGAAGACCAAAATTTTTTTTTTATTTGCAAAATGCAACTTTTAGCTTTTTCCAAAAAAATGTGTACTTGTGTGTGTAAATGTGCACTAAGAATCACGGGCTCTTTCCATTTCATAGACAAATAAATTTTCCCAAGAAATTGTATAGGTACTTTCTTTTTCATTAAAATTAAAAAAAAAATCATTTATTTTGGGTTCAAATCCCAGTCAGGGCATTTATTTGTGTGATGAGCACAGATATTTGTTCCTGAGTCATGGGTGTTTTCTATGTTTTTAAATATTTATATGTATCTATCTATTACCTTTATAATTAGATATATCGTCGTCTAGTACCTACAATACAAGCCTTACTGTGCTTACCGTTGGAATAGGTCGAGGTAGGTCGAAATAGGAGAAAGAAACATTACAACAATATTTCTTCTTATTTTTTTAGAAAGAACTCACCGTGACAATAAACATAAAATTTAAGTAAAATCAAATATTTTGAAAAGTGGCTATTTTTTTAAGAAATTCTTTTACCAGAAAATGTTACAGTTGTGGGCTTATATAAATCACCACCACGATTGTTACACCCTTATATGTGTAAACATGAGTACGTAATTGCCTAACGTCAGTAAAATTGAGGTTTATATGGGTTTGAATCAGTATTTACTGTTCCGTATCAAAAAGAAAGGGATGGCAGTTTAAATTTTAAATATAATAAGAAATAATGTGTGGTGGGGTTAAATACGAATGGGATTGAGTTCTGCGTTCCATATTATCATTTTTGTGTGGTTAACAAAAAACCTGATAGAAAAAGTAAAAAAAAAACTTTTCTCAAAAGGACGTTTATTATATTATTATTTATTAAAAAAGAAAGCCTACAAAACTCGAGTACCGCGTTTAGGCCACAAGGCTTGCCGAGTAAGTTTCGCAATTTTAAATATAATCACAGAATAGTAGGACGCAACTAGTAATTTTAAAAGTAATGTTACTTACAATCTTAACAAGTTAGCAATAAAAAACGACTCCCAAGTGTGAAATTTTTTTACCGTTCCTACGGACGCTAGTCATTCAATAATGACAATTCATTACCTATACTGGGGTAATTTGAATTGGTTAAATATTTGAATGCGGTTTATCAGACAAAATATACGTTTTTTATTTCGTATATTTGGTGAAAGCGTTTACACACGAGTTGAAGCTATAAATATGGAACCACACGTGCGGAAAATATTATTTTATTTCACTTACTTCATCATCATGATCATATCAACCGAAGGCCATCTGTTCTGGATATAGGCCTCCCCAAAGCAACCCACAATAACCGATTTTGCGCCACTCGCATCAAGTAGATTCCCGCAATCTTTACCAGGTCATATGTCCACCTCGTTGAGAATCTGCCTACGCCGCGTACGTGTTCGCCACTCGAGAACTTAACGCCCCAAAAACCATCGGTTCCGTATACAATGTGCCCCGCCCACTGCCACTTAAGTTTAGCGAACCGGAGGCATATAAGGGTTACTTTGATTCTGCAGTGGATGACATCATGTGTTGCCATATTAACTTGCTTAATGATAGACAAGTATATGGACATTTACTAAAACGACATAAAATAGTTATAATTTATACTGAATCACATTAAATAAAAACTAAAGGCATGAAAATTGTCGTTAAAAATTATAAATAGGGCCTAATAAGTACTTAAACATATATTGGCATATTAGTTGTACCTACCTTATCTTTTGACTTCGACTGTACAGACTGTAAAATATATCGGTACGAAAAAAGTTTCTAATTATGTATACATGTGTTTTAATATTGAGACAAAGGTGCGTGTAAACATATTTTAGCTCTTTTTTCGTATCTATATAATATATCTACCTTGACTTTACTAACAGTCGCTACAAATTAATGTGAAATCCTTGGTCAAATCCTAAAGATATTCAGAACATTCAAAAATATATAAGAAACAGCGACTTGCTAGAAAGTAGCGGATAATTTAGATAATATACTCGAATCAATTTGTCACGAATCTAATTGTAAAATAAATAAAAAACTTTGCATTCAAACTATTATCGCAACAAGACGAAAAATAAGAGCGTCAGTTCTATGTTTGCGACGTCTCTTTTAAAACCGTGTGTCCCAAATCATCCCAGATTTTCATTTTTGCTACCAAAGCGCCCGGGGCTTTCCGTCGTTCCACTAGTTGTTTGGCTACACAATATCGTTTCACGCATAAGTTCGTTTGCAAAGTAACGAACAGTTGGTAAACAAAGTGCAGTTTGTTCTGTGATGCAAACATTCCTGGTCTTTTGACGACTACTGGACCCATCAATGCTTTGCCAGTGTTAATATGTGAAATATTAAGAGGTACCCTCCATTATTATCAGTAGCATCCAACCGAGGAGTTAATCAGAGATAATAGGCACGAAGAATAGTTTTTGTTTATGATATCAATCGATTTGTTTTGTTGTGGGGATCAAAGGCAATATAATGTACTATACGCTATGGGTAAAAGGTAAATAAATGTCGAAAACAAGAGAGAGTCTGCATCTCGCACTTTCCGCTCAAAACGCTCCTAACAAACTGATGCTTAACTATGACGTCACGCCTAGGTATGGAACCCACTCTTTAGTATGGAAAAATAATGTAATTTTTATTTTGGTCGTTAAATAATGCGTTTATGTATACAGTTACCATACATTTTATTTTTCAGAAAAATTTAAGGAGGACTGAATATCATTATTTTTCTAAATTTCGCATATTTTTTTTCAAACCGCAAAGTGTATAATTTTAGGATTAATTATATTTGAAACATTCCAGTAAGTTAATTTAATGTCTTCGTTGTTAAAATGATTTGCTCATAAAATATTTATTTAACAATATAGTTAGAATTTGTAACATGAGTCGTCATGCCAATTAAATAAGACTAAACACATGTTGAAACTTTTTTATTGTGTATTCGTAATATCGGTTCAAGAAAAAGCTTGTTGCTAGTAGTATGCATCAAAAGTAAATATCTACATCTACCGACAAAAGTGGACAAACATTGAAACGCGAACTGTGGAAAATATTTCATTTATAAAAAAATCACAGGACGGCGGATGCTTTTGGTGTGTTATTTGATACGTTATTATTGACTGAACTGTAAGGTACTGCTGACTGTAAGGTAAATTACACAGAAATATTAGGTAACATATATTATGTATATTTTCTGTAGCTTATAAAATAATTAGGTATGTGCTCTGTTTGGTTTATCGAATAATATATTAAAAAAATAATAAAATAAAGTAAATATACGCGGTTAAGCCCGGTTTACTTGTTATTGTGTAAAAACCGTAAAAGTTTTAATCTGTATTATTTTTAAACTATTTTTCAATGTGATATATTATTGTAAATCGTAGACAAAATCATCTTGATTCTCAATAGCCAGTACGAAACTAGCATTTACTTATGTTACTTGCGACTACGTGCAGAACAGATAGCATGGCTGTAGTTTTATCGTTTATAGTGTTATCCGCCACTTTCGCACTCTCATGCTTGTTGGAGCGTGACAGATATTGTAAGTGATAAAAACCCAACCATATTAGTCTAGCAGCTTGCATTCGAACTTGAAACCCAGCCGAAGTTTCTAATTCCCGTCGATTTGGGGCGGCCTTCGTATTTGTAAATATCGCATACTTTGCTAATTAAAACATAAAACATGTCGGCAGCAAACAACGGCACACTCAATTTACTTATGTTTGGTGAATTCGGTGTTTAATTACTGACGAATGCATTTTTGGTGTATTTTCCTTGCTTATATTTCCTCCCGCATTAAATAATAAATAAATAAAGTTATGTTTCGGAACAATCTTATACAAATCAACCTAGTCCTACGATAATTTCAGTAAGGCTTGTGTTGTAGGTACTAGACGACGATATAATATATATAATATAATAGATAGATACATATAAATACTTAAATAGGTAGAAAACACCCATAACTCAGGAACAAATGTCTGTGCTCATCGCACAAATAAGTGCCTTCACTGGGATTTGAACCAGGCCAGGTAGCACAGGCCGGTCGTTGAATCGCACTGAAGGTCCTTTGCTCGTAACATTTTCAGAATATAAGTTTCCATCCCATTACTTAATTATTGCAATTGTAGCTTTTCGTTTAAGCCCTTGCACAATTCAATTTGCAGTAGAAATTGCAATTGTCTCATTTTCTAGCTGGTTAGTTCATTTTTTTTTCTTTTGAAGTTCGGCTTCAGTTTTGGTTTCAAAAGCAAAAAGCTAATAAAGTCACGGTGTTCTCTACTTTGTCTGTCTCGAAATAATGTACCTATGCGAATAAATTAATACCTAGGTTATATAAAATTATTTTATGTTATTCGAAATATCAATAATTGCTTAAAACGGGGTTTGCGGGCGCCCTAAACTAACAAACCGTACCGAGTGCACTTTAAAGTACTCCAGTTCTCAATAAAACGGTTTTATTTTTTATACAACGTTAATTTTTAGTGTTTTAATAGCGTTAGCGTAGGTAACATAAAACTCTTTCATGTCGTTTAAATTCAATAACGTTGAAATATAAGTTTTATTAAATATATTGTTATAAGTATACCATTATTGTTAGGTTATGAAAAGCAATGGATTAAAGCAAGCGCTAAATATACGGTTTTACGAAACGTTTTTTAAGGATTATCTCAACCTTTTATACCTCCTTAGGCTTTTTACTCTTTTTAAGAATCTGTTACATCTTTTACTACCCTGCAAGCCCTATGTTTCACTCCCTTCTCCTTTGTGAACTGTTGTTGTGTCCTCAATTACCGATAACCTACGCCACACCCAATAACACAAAAAAAATTGTTCCCAGGCGTACATGGTTTATAAAGGACACGGTAAAGACGAGCGCGAGAAGACTGGCAAGTTCAGGTCCCGTGCTGCTGAGTCTACTTACACCATGACCACCAACCGCAGTACCAAGTTCGGTGACAATATGACTGAGAGGGAACTCGAGGTTAGTATATTGGTTGTTGTATGTTTATACGCGTCGAGTGTACATTTTGTAACCAATTTTTTTTACCCAGGAGGAGTTCAGAAAAATTTGCAATCAACTTGAGAAACTTCGTGAACGATGTGGCACTGGAGCCATATCTAGACGCATCAGTGCCATGCAAGATGCTTCAAATCTTCATGAAAGAAAACCCACCACGTCGGACCACTCCGCACCACTTAAACTAAATACTGTGTTTAGTGCTGTAGCTGATCGCCTGATGTGCACAGTAACACCAGCAGAGGAATCTAGTAGTAGTGGCAGAGATTTACCATTTGAAGCCCCTCCAGCTTACAAACACAAAACGTTCAGTCCCTTGAAAGCTGTCGACGACAGTCAGACAGAAGCCAGTCACACTGACGTCACAGTAGCAACGGACTCTCCTAAGAGAAAAACAGAATTGAACGAGGAACAAAAAGAAGACAAAAAGAATGGTGTTTTCAAAATTTCAGGCGAAGCAAACTGTAGTGACATCAGGCCGCCCGAAGTAGCCAGTAGGAATGGTTTTAGTAGTAAAAGTGAAAAGAGTGAGTTAAAGTCCAGCCCCAGTAGTACAGAGACATTGAAAGGTGTCAGATCAGGCCACGCGCGGACACATGCTATTGTAATTAATCTTGATGATAAAAGTCGTTTTACTGAAGAGGTAACTGTATAATCTTCCATGGTTATAAACACTTATCGATATCCAGAAGGGGTAAGTCGTGGAAATAATTTCAAAGACTGTACTTATGTTGAGATCATTTTAATTCAAATAAATTGTCCAAAGATAGATAAGTATTAATAAAGGCTAGTCTTAACTGTGATTGAGTGTTGCTTTGGACCCTTCTATGTATTTTTATCGGATTATTTGAAAATAAACATAAACAATATATTGCTTTACGTAGATAAGTTTTCATTCCTTCTAACAATAATAAGAATACTGTATCAAAATGAAAACAATAAATATTAAAAGTAAAATGATTTTAGAAGATTACATAATGGGGTCCAATTCCAGTAATGTAGTCCTGGATATATAAATAATTTAAAGCATATCAAGGTAAAGTAATTATCATTCCACAGTTTCCAAAAATGTTTTAACTTAAAATTTTAAATCAGCCAGCAAATACAAACAATTGTAGATAAATATAATCAGCGAATTGTTTACCTAAGCGAATATAAAAGATGAGTCTCTTTTTTTATATGTTGCTTAGTGTTCTTAAAACTAGATGATGCCTTTTTAGAACTTTACTTTAGATGATTCAGGCGATTTTGGTAAAAATGCTGAATTTGATCACAGAAAAAAGAAAATAGTTATGGTGATTAAAACACGCGTACATTTTCATTTTATTCGACAAGCTAGCGATTCAATTACTTAGTTTGCTCTTATAAATTATTACGTGTTCAACATTTTAATAGTTCAAGAAAGTGTATATAGCGTCAAGTTGTTAATCTTTCTATATCAAACATTTGCTGATTTAAAAAAAGTAACCACTAGGAAAGAAACGTATTTGAAAATTAAGCAACTGAATTATATGAACTGTAACCACCGTAAATATTTGTAACGGGAAATTAAAGAGCCTAATAAGTCGACGTAAAAAGTTTGACGTATGTCAACTCTGGCGACTGGCAGTAAAAGAGTACTGCACAAGCGTAGGTATCTGCAGGATGATTAAGGATGATGATGATGCAGGGTCGTGATCCAGAACCAGTTTTTCTAACACAGTAACTGGTCAGTATTGTTTAATTTTCTGTCAGTTTTTGATCAAAACAACGTTAATTATCTTTTATTATTTTTTCAATTAAAATAATCTTAAACTAAATCAATCATGGTCACCCTATACCTTTTGACATACGCAGTATGGGAAGCGACAAGACGTCAGATTGAGTCGGGTGACCAAATTGTAGGCAATTTTTTTTTCTATTATATAATGATGAGTTTCTGTGATAAATAATTAATGATTCACATAATTAGCTTCACATATGCAGTATTTGTCATGCCTTGTTCTCTTGCTCCTCGTCCCCGTAATCACACTGTATAAGGCCCGAAAGCGTGCCACTTTCAATATTCTGGCTGTCAGTAAAAATGCGTGTTTTAGTGAAGGTGATACATTACTCCATAATATTTGACATCAATGATCATAGTCCTTTATAGTTACGTTTTCTTTTTTTTTTAAATTTATAGTAATCCATTCTAGCATCCTGAGTCCTGACACTGTGGATTTTAGTGAAATCTGATGACACGTTTAGCTAAAACAAATGAAAAGAAAAATATCTGTGTTATAGATGACAGCATCCAACTAATTTTATTACTATAATTTGATAATAAAAAGGTTAATACTTATAGAAAAATAATTAGTATTTAGCGTTGTATTGATGTTGACCATTATAGGACTGAAAAGTATCTTTATGGTTACGGAATAATTCCTTCAGAGCTTTATTTTGTGTTCAAATTAATGTCATAATCGTTATATGCGTGTAATATATGAGATTCTATTGTAATTATCCAGCCAAGAAAGACAACTAGTGAATATAGTAATTTGTGAATATTAAAGTTGAGGCCATTTATAATATTAATTTAAGGACATTAACGTAAGTTGTAAATATTGCTGAATTTATGATACGGGTCATAATGAGATATTAAGCAACAATGTTTTAATGAAAATGTGTTTTGTGCCATTAAATTATGTATAAATGTTATTCATGTATGACGAAAGCTCGTTTTGTTTACACGTATGAGTGAATTCTTTATAATGCTTATTATGCAACATAACACTTGCATAAAAATTGTTATTATGATATACTTTTGTTAACGTTCAATATAGGGATTACTTTTTTATATATGTTTATAAATTGCTATTGAACATTCCTAATACTACAGAAAAATGCTGCCAGAATCCTCGATGGGGCGCAAATTAAGACATTTTAATTAAGTATAATTAATTTAGTTTAGTCTTTTTCATACGTGTATTTTGGATTTCCTTTTGTTTTTTTCTCTACCATATTTTATAAATACTAATATTTGTAATTGTGAAAAAGTGCAGTCACGCAAACGCACAAATATTAATATTTATGATAGGCGTTGTTATGTTCTCGAAACAATTGTAAATAAAATCATTTTAAGATGTTTAGGATTTTCTAGTCAACTAGCCTACCATGTCCGTCTATCCTTCTTAGTGTTCATTCATTAACTAAACATAAATAAAGATATTTTGTCCACCGTATCTATCTGGCAAACAAATCCTTCGATGTTAGTTTTATGCTTTTCAGTCTCAATTTCGCAAGAGGTCGTAAACAAGTAAAAACATTTTCACCATTTATTTAACTGTTTATTCTGCACAGCTATTTATAACTAAGATATATTTAATGTGCAAGTCTTTGAAATTCTCATTAAAAAGTTCTTAGAAGCTGATGGTTGTTTGTCAACATTTTTTAAAATGTTTAAGTTACAGTATTTTATATACGGCTAGGTATTTTAACCAAGGTTGCCGGCAGGGGCGTCAGACAATACACAGACTAAAGTACAGTGAAGTGCATAAATAAGTATACGCGTTTTCACTGGTTAATTGCCAAGGCCCGGAAAAACTTCCGTCGTATTGAAAACGTAACCTTGTTCTGAATAGCCGACACTAGTGATATTACGATTACACCGGTGCAAAGGGTTAGCCCTTAGGGTAGAGAGGTGTCAGTGGACTTTAAACATATAGCCATCTTGCCACTTATCTTCCTCGAGTACGCGGCTCTCCCCACTCTTAAAGGCTAGTTAAGGCAAGCCAGAGGCAGTGGACCAGTCCCACCTATCCGACTGGGCAACCCCAGGGCTGCACAGGTAGGTGGAGTCGCTACTCTCCAATAAGTCGCTACAAGCTGCCCTGTATTGATAATTTATAACAGTAAAATACATATATTTACGAGCACTTTTATAAAAAAAACCTTTTTATAAAATAGATCTATAAAAATACTTTATTTTCAAATAATATACCTACAAAGATCATTATTTCATAATAACTTCATTAAATTTAATAAAAGGACCTTGTACCATGGATATTAACCGCATTTCCTCGTTGTATCGCAATGATACGTTGTGCGAGGAAGCCGCCAGCTCTTCGGTCACCAGTTATGTACGTCAACCAGAGCCCTGAGTGTAAATTTTAAACGTAACTTTACGTCACGAACGCGTTTACGTTTCCCATATTATAAATAACATTATCACTTACGCGTTCGTAAATGTTTTTACGTCAAAAGAAACTTACACTAGAGCCTCAAATGCTTCGCGATTTCTGTAACAAGTTTGTCCATGGACCTAGCGTTTCTACGCCAAACGGTACAAAATGGTACTTTCTGCCCAGGCTCTCATATTTGTTATGTTTAAAAGTTTCGACGCTTACAAAACTCTGTTATCACTTATCATACATTATGTATTTATTTTATAAATTAATAGTTTATATTAAATGCTATAAGCATGTTTAAGCCAAAGAAGTATGAGATTGTAAATTTCATATTGATAGATAATTAAGTTTTAAAAGTAAGTGGATGTAAATATATCGATTAATGCTTCAATATTTCATAAATCATTTGCAATAATATTGATGTAAGTGAAAAGAGAAAGTATGAGAGGTTTGAAGAAGAAAAAAATAGTACAGTCAGGGTAAAAGATGTTAATACGGCCAGAGTGACAAAATATGTAAATTTTACTAAATATTGAGTAAATAATCTGCATGAATACATATTGTGGAACTTTGGTCGTATTGATTATCTTTGAGCCTGAACAAATAATATTGATCACATGCTTCAGATAAAAACAACTTTAATCTCTAATCAAAATGTAAGCCTATATCAAAAACACGTTTAACCTTTTGAACGCTTTTCCTTTCGCGTCAAAATGTGACGTGTACGCCATGGTATGACTTGTGAAGAACAAATATAAACCTTATCTGTCAGCAGGACAATTGCTTTGACAGCGTCCGCCAATAGTGATCGGTGGCGTGGCAGGCACGACATCACGCAACCACATTAGTGGTGCTTGGCTTTCAAAAGGTTAATCCATGAATTCAATTTTCTCATGTTTTCTCTTTTATATAAGGCATTGTGATTTAATTTGTGCTGCAAATTTCCTTTTAAATGCAGATACTAGCATGAATAATCACTATAATACGTTGACTGTCTAAATAAAGAAGTTTAGTTATCTGTTGAATTTTGTTTACCTTTCCCAATTTTTTTTTTTAATTATTTAACGGCATAGGTCAAGGTACATATTAGAAACATTCCCATGCAATAAATTCACACGCCCACGGCAAGGCTCAAAAAAGCAACTCTGTACTCCATTTACGTTAAACCTCGTGGTCCGATCGGTTAGAGATAGATAGAAAACCACGAATTCTTCTTGGTTTGATTGTTCTGACTATAAGGACTTTACAAAGTCTTGTAGTCCTACTATCGGAGTAACGGAATTTTAAGTTAGAACTAGCCGATCGGAACACGGGGCCTAAGGGCAATTCTACTACAACGAATTAGTGATTTCGAGGGAAAGATCTAACAAATCGTTAAGAAATGCGGCATTGTTCACGTCAGACAAGTCAAGATTCGGCTGAAATACATTCCAAACCCAAATTCTATATTTTGAAATAAAAAGCACATTCTTTGATATAAGAGGATCAAGTCTACAGTTATGTTCAATCAATTGATCCAACATGAAAAAAAATCTCAGGAGTCAAGCGATTGAACGACGATTAGACGAACTTTTAACGCATTCACTGCCACCCTCTTTTCCTTGCCATTCGCCAGGTGCCACACTTTGCTGGGTGCCTCTAACGCATATGTGAGTTCAACGGATTATTACCCAGTGCCTCCGCCGCACATATGAGCTCATACTAATTTGACAGTGGTTTGTTCACATTGGTACTAGATAATTATTTTAACTCTAGGAAACATTGTTTTGAATGAAACACGGTAATTAATATTTTATATTCTTTAATCACATTGAACCAATCGATTGTAATTGTGCTTCATATATAACTAAAAATTAACTAAATCGAATACAACTGAATCGACAGAACACTATAGAAATAAGTTCAAGTGCGTACCTATAGTCTTTTCATCAGCATTATATTTTACTTACTTATAATTTCTACTACCATTTATATCTGATCCAACAAGCAACATTTTAGACGTAAGAGGAACATTTCAAAATTTAGAACTCACATATGCGTCGAAGGCACTGGGTGAAAGTCACTTAATACTATAAACGCATCTGTGCGTCGAAGGCACTGCGTGAAAGTCACGGTGACGCATATATGCGGCGGTGGCAGTGAATGCGTTAAAATCGTTACTCTAATAGTAGAACTATAAGACTTTGTAAAGTCCTTATTGTCCGATCAATCAAACCAATAAGAATTAAAAAAAAATCGTGGTTTTTTTTTTTATAAATTATAGGTTAGCATTTGGCCCCAATCTCACATCTTGGTTTGATGAATTGAACTTCCTAAACGGACCACGAGGTCTAAGGGGACTTTTCGTATGCAGTTCCTTGAACTTCATACGAAAAGACTTCATAAGAAATACATTAAAGAGAGCTTATATTATTATGTATTAATTTAAAATTAAAAAAAGTGTATTTAATTGCACACAATAAGGCATAAAAATACTTGTTTCATGTTACTATGAAACGAAACGAAACTGAGTTTAATGAAACCAAACTCGTGGTATTATGCCTTTCATTATGTAGTAGTCACATAAACTACTAATAATAATCCTACGAAGCTGGAGGTTCAGATTTTGCACTCTGTATTTTTTTTTATTTGTGTATTTATCGCGAATATTTGCTGCTAGGTGAAATATAGATAGGATATTTTAACTATTTGATATACATGTCAAAACATGCAATTTTGGATAACACTATATTTTTTAATAGATTGCCCCTCAGCCTCACGTACTTATGACAGAAATTTATATCTTTCCGCTATAAAAGGTACTTATAGGTAAATATCTATTTATTTTAAACATAATTAGTACGTACAATAGAAGTTTCATCCAGCTTACTGTCGAAACAGGTCGATTTGTAAAAGATTTTCCCAAAATATTTATTGTTTACGTAAAAATCCTTCACCCAATTCTATTGCAGTATTGCCAGACAAGACAAAAGGCATTTCGTGTCTATTCTTTGAAGGTTTGCTACGTTTTCATACCTCAAATACTTTCCCTATTGAATAGACGCGCCTTTCAAATTGTTTTCATAAAATCCTTTTTGTTACAGAACTTTTATTTCGACTATTATTATTCAGAATCTTTAGTAGCTTAAATCCTTATTGAAATAATACGTATATTTTTGCATGGAAGCTACATAGCGGGGGTAACACAATTTGGTAAAAAGAAAAAATTACAAGAGGCCTGCGCTGTTTTGTGTATCAAAATGTTGACGTGTTTACCACATTTTGGACGCGAGAGGAAAAGCGTTTTAAAGGCAAGGCATAAATACTCTTCACATCCCAAAGCGCATGCGTGACATAAAAGCTTAAATTAATTTTTAATCATGACAAACACTCCCGAGACGAGAGCGATGTCCTTGCTAGTATAGGTCGGGAGCCAGCTACATTTTATGGAAGATCAAGAGACTGTAGTTTGCATGTAGGTCTGGTAACCAGATTCATTGTGAAAGGAAACAGCACGTCACTTGTTCTCCAACCATCAGAATTTGTGTACAGTCCAGTGCATAAATATGTACACAATTTGACACCCTATGCCATTACTATAATGTTAAAATGTGTATACATAAATAAATAAATATTATTTACAGGACATCCTTCCACAAATTGACTGAGTCCCGAAGTAAGCTCAGTAAGGCTTGTGTTGTGGGTATTCAACCAACATTATCTTTACGTACTATAAAAATACTTTAATACATAGAAAACACATATGACTGAGGAACAAACACCATTATAAATGCCTTTACGGGGATTTGAATCCGATTAACATGCAGGGTCCCTACCCACTGTCGTCAAAAGGTCAGCGAAAAGCAAATTATCTTAATTTTATATTACAAATTACAAGTAAGTATATATTTTACTTATTCTTATACTGTTGCCCAAACTGCTGGATAAGTTTTGAAGTTCTTCCATACATTTGTAATCCACCATATTTGTGGCTACAATCTGGCTGGATAGCACTAGGAAAAATTTCGGTTGCTAAAATCTATGATAGAATGTTATGAGTGATATCTCCCGCGCTATAGCATCAAAGGAATTTTAATTTCCTTTCACTTAAAATTCTGTCTCAGCTAAGAGTAATAATCATTTAAGCTTCATCACAATTACTAACAATTATGCACTTTAACAACTTCATTTTAAGGTCTATTATTGTACATACATCTCCTAAAATGAAATAAATAAACACGATGGGGGTGATCACTCACATTTTCGTTTTCATGCAAAATATGATAGATGGCGTCGAATGGGTTTTTCTTCCTAGAAACGGGAACAGCGGGAGTTTCTTTATAATAGATTTGTAAATCTAATTTTGAATACCTCGCCCGCTTGGCAACTTCTGCTGTGATTGTACGTGAAATGTACTCTTTCTCAAGAAAATTTCAGTCATTTGACCAAACACCTGACTCTGTTTAGTGACATCACAAAATAGACCAATAGACACGCCACGCTTTGTCATTTCACTAGATTTGTTTAGGGATTTGACAAAATCCCTCAACTGGACCCGGGTATGTTCTTAAACTACGTCCAACGTCGGTAGGGCACAGCGATGACCATCACGCTTGAATCTGGGGCAGCCCAACTGGGGACCTCCTCCTTACAGAAGACCACAGCCATAATAGCACTGCTACCTTTCAGGTATGTAGTGCTGTGTTCCTGATGGTGAGTAAGGTTCCCAGAGCTCCAACCCCCCTTGAAGGCCGGCAACGCGGTTGTGACTCATCTGGTGTTGCGGGTAACGGTAATTGCTTACCACCAGGCAATCCGCCTGCTCGTTTGCCGCCTATGTCATAAAAAAAAAAAAAAAACTGACCCACTACAGTTAGTTGACTAAACGAACTAAAAAGTCAACTAGTTTTAACAATTCTTTCTGTCTGTTCTGAGTATTAGTTGGTATTGGAGTTGACCATTTCCTTGCGACAGTTATAGTTACATATATATTTTATCACATTAAAATGTATCCATATTTTAAGACGTGACTGTATACAAGATCTACTTGTACGTGATATATAATAAATATCGTATCTCGCAACATAAAACCAAGTACTAAGTCCAATAAGACCTTTATAATGAGGCCCCGGGGAACCGCAAGTTACGGTTATTGCAAGAAAATAAATACACTTTCAAGAGACATGTCTCTTCTATTAGCTTTATTGCAATAATAAAGAAATAGATTATCATCATATCAGCTTAAATAAGTCCACTGCTGGACATAGCCTACAATGACCGTTTTTGCGCCACCTGTATCCAGTAGATCCGCGATCTTTACCAGGTCGTTGGTTCACCTTGTGGTGGTTCTTCCCGCGCTGCGCTTTCCAGTACGTAGTGTGGCCAGTTAATCATGTTCATGTTTACAATTTATTTTAACTCCAACCTAGTTAGTAAAATACGTTATTATGATAAGATGGATGACATATACACAACTTGCCCATTTTGAAATAGATTTTTGCGTTTTAGATTTTTAGTAATACAGTACTAACCTAACCTTTTTTTTTTTTGACGCAGGGAAAATGCATTTACGCATCCCCCAGCCCCGGGGAAGGGTCTTACGGGGGTATGTGGCTGTACTCGCCCCTCCATATGGGAGGGGAATACCCACTAAAAACCCTGCGGCGTTTCCGTCAGTGCCGTTAACGGGGATGTCACGGGATCGCGAACATGTCATCCACGAAAAAAGAATGCCCGTATTGAGGATCGATCCTCGAACCCTTATTTTGCGAGTCAAAGGTGCGCGACCCGACTATGAGGTCATATCGTACTAACCTAACCTTTTTTTTTTTTTTGTTTACCCAGGGGAAATCCGTTATGGATCCCACTCGGCCGGGAGAAACCGAGTGGGTATGTCCGACTCCCACGGACTAAAACCCCTGGGGTGTTCCGCCAATGCGCCTGAGACGGGGTCACGGGAACGCGGCTGCCATCTTCCGTAACCCCGTCAGCGTTGCCATTAAGGCCCACCTATTTTTGGCTGTGTAGCCTCTGCGCTGAGGCCCCCCGGAACACGACGGGGGGTCTTCCAGCTCGGGACCTTATGAGTGTGTAGCGGACAATGGGACTCCCGACCCATTGCCCGCAGGTCCCCGTTATGGTGGCTGCATGCGGCCCGCGAAGGCCCTGCGCCGCCGACCAGTCCTCCTGCGGCGCTGCGGAAGTGAGTTTGCGTCATCCTCGCGCGCCCTCTCTGCTGTTTCCTTCTGCGCCATGACGTCCGCGCAGAAGGTGTCCATTGCCACCCAGGCCTAACCTAACCTAGTAATTTTCCTTAAGCGTCCCTTTTGAGCGGTGGAACATACTGAGATCGCTAACCCGCATGCCAAGCGTGGTGATTATAGCATTGAACCTCCCTGCTGCTTGTAGCGATCTTTTGGGTAGACCATTACCCAACACTGGTCGTCCGTGGTTGGTAGAATACTAGCAATATATTCATAGTGTTGTAACCGAACCAACAGCTACTGTGGTCACCAACCAGCATGCCAAGCGTGTCGATTATGACGATCGACAAGATGATACAAGTCCATATTTCGGGGAGGCCTATGTCCAGCAGAGGACGTGTCACGGTTGAAATGTTGATGACCCCCATAATATGGTAAGTTGAAGAGGTTTGAAAGAGAGCAACAACAAACAAGGAAAAGGTAAGTTAATGAATGGACAAGTTAGTTCGAAGGTCGTCCCGGGAGGGGATGAGGGAAGGGAGGGAAGATTGTATCAATTAAAAAAGATCCTAGTATTTGTAGCTTTCCTGTGTAACATTATTGAAAATAAATCTAAAAACCATTTACACATACGTAATGTAAGGATACGACGGAATACGTATAATACGAGTATATAATGATCCACCCAGTGTACCCTCATTGAAATACGAGTAAGTATAAATAGCTCAATGTGAAGTGGACTTATTAAAATACGTTTAAAGAGAAGTTTGTTTTAATTACTTTGCACGATCCACATTTTGTTTTGTCAGATCCAATATAAGTTTTAATGTGGGAAAAATAAGAATACTATATAAATAACATTGCGAATTCAGATTTAGCTCGCTAAATGGAGGTTTACGGATAGTGGCACGAAAAACATTTGGCACCTACGATCTTCCTGATATCTGCTATCATATAGTTGCCATCAGATATATCGGAGCTGCAGAGGTGGTCACAAATATCTTACATACAGTCGCCGTCAGATATGTCGGAGCTGCGGGGTAGTCATAAATATCGGAACATGCACTTTATCGCCTTGACAATAGAGGCGTTGTTCCGATATTTGTGACCACCTCCACAGCTCCGATATATCTGATGGCGACTGTACAATTTATCGTCTTGACACTAAAGACGTTGTTCAGATATTTGTGACCACCACCACAGCTCCGATATATTGGCAATTGTACCTGAAGATTTCCAATTTGTTGACTTTGTATATCGGCACTGTTTTGAAAACGTTGAAATTCTTATTTTTGTTTTAGCTTAGTTTTGTCTACTCAAAGTTCAGACTAGCAATGCCTCGACAAGAAGTTCACAAAGTTGCAGAACTCAAGAGTTCTCGAAATTCTCATATGAACTCTTGAGTTCTCGAAATTCTCATATGAAAATACATCTGAATACCTACATATATTGTATTTGACACTAAAAATAATTTGGGACCTATTTCCTCAGACTCGTAATATAAGCAATGATGAATTGGTTGATGATGTTTGAGTAGCTTTTCCTGTGGTGTATGTTCCTTAAATTATTAGTACATTACTGCAGAGGCAGAGAAGTAAGTGGTTACCGGCTGAGAACATGAAGTTAAACACTGTTTATACATAACTCGGCGTTAAAAGGGGTTGTCGGCCTCGTAACAATGCACAATGGCAATCGTATCGTCTACCTACACTTACTGGTTCGGTAACCCCTTAATTCCTGGTATCTGTATAATTTACTATTAATATTATTTAGTAGTCGAACTGGCTAAAAATATTTCAGAATCTTAGAATATGTGTGGTAGGAAATGTTAGACTAGAAAGATGTAATTTATTCGGCGGCTGATGATATAATGTGAAATATCAAGAAAAAAGCAAATACATAATTTTATAACAATATAAACAAAATTACAAAAAAGTAGAACAAGTTAAAATAATAGTCATGCGTTTGAAAATTAGCAAGTCATGTTTTAAATAAACTTGAGAGTTTGTATTGTTTATTTTATGGACATAAATACCTGTCCATAAAATAAACAATTCCATTGTATTTCTACACTTAGACATGAAAATTTAAGCAATTGATGTATGTAGCGGCAACAAAGCCGACAAAAGAGATTTAATAATTCACAGCATCACAACGTAATCTAGACTAAATACAAAATCTTCTCGTTCCAACAAACAATTAATGCGTAAAAAGTAAAAGAGAAAAAATAATTACAAAACTTTAAATCGTAATATAATTTGGTCACTGTCGTCTGCCTGAGAGATCTCTGGGCCCGGATCAAAGTATAAGAGTTAGCGTATTTTATTAAAAATAGTAAGGTAACTATCCTCTAGTTACCTGTTTTGAAAAAAACCTAAAAGGCTTACTCATTTAGGTACCTTATACATTTTTAAACGTTAAATACTTATTTTTGGGGAGCCTGTGGGCGTATGAGCCGATGTTACATGATTTAGCAAACGATGGACCAATTTTGTTATTTAGTCAAAATTGTTATACCTTTACAGTGTCCTATAAAATAAACTAGTATTTACTAATATATTTTGTATTTATTGTTTTAAAACTAAACTTTATAGGACACTGGACGCTTACTGTTCGACCACAATGACTTCTGCTTAAACCTATTAACCAACGTATAAAGATATCTATTAGCCAGGTTGCCTAACTAGATGAAAGGTAGACCAGACTTCGCTAAATCTTCGATAAGTAAACCCGATGGTTTGACTATCTAGCCCTCTCGCTGGTCGTAGTCATATTTCCTATAAATATCTTGTTTCTTAATTTAGTTTTTATATTTGTATAAAAGTTAAATATGTCTAAAACATATCGAAATACAAAAACACTAAAAAAACTAATCTAGGATGCCGGTGGCTAGAGCTGCAGAGAGCGTAACTGCCGGACTGAGCTGTGGCCAGGATTACCGTTTTCTGAATCTAACCACATAACAAGAGGCTCTCAAAATGTTGATCAAGACACTTCGCTATTAGACCTTATGCAGAAACAACTATCGGTACGGTGATCGCTGAATGAACTTCCTACGTGGCCTCGTAAGCCAGGTCTACGTATTAGCTGGACTTGTCGGCGGCGTCGGCGACGGGATTCTCGTCACATTGGACGGAGATGCCGACGGGCATTGCCATTCATATTACGACATTTACGACCGGTCTGGCCTAGCGGGTAGTGACCCTGCCTGTGAAGCCGATGGTCCTGGGTTCGATTCCCAGTCAGGGCATTTATTTGTGTGATCAGCACAGATATTTGTTACTGAGTCATGGGTGTTTTCTATCTATTTAAGTATTTATATGTATCTATCTATTATATATAGTCGTCTAGTACCTACAACACAAGCTTTACTGAGCTTACCGTAGGACTAGGTCGATTTGTGTAAGATTTGCCCGTAATATATATATATTTTTTTTTATTTTATTTGATTAATTATAATAAGTATACATTTTGAATCTCGCTTCAGCTTTTACCTTAACGGTTGTTTCTCTCTACTTAAAAACGAAACGCTAAATGTCGGGACGAAGTTCTAAACTAATTACGTATCCAAATCAATTTCAAAAACGTAAACACTTTTTGCAAGTCAATTTTCTTTTTAAAACTTCTTTACCAGGCCGTGGCTTTGATATTGGCCCTAAAATATGCATTGTATAGGGTGGAGGTCCATTGCGATTATACGATATAATTTTTAATTGTAATACTAATAATTATAATTACACAAAATACGAATATACTTTTCAGGGTTCAGAAATGTATAAGTCATTAACCTTTTTTTGTATTTAAACTTACTTGAGACATATTTAATAATTAACGATTAATACGATACTACTCACGTTTATTTAGTGCGCGACGGGCCGGTGACGCGATCGGCGAACCGAACGGACACCCAGCACTCTTGAAAATGGATGAAAATGAATGGAATGGCTTGAAAATGGAGGCCTATGTTCTCGGAAACATGTCGCGCGAATTACTAAATAAACGTGATTAGTACCGTATTAATCGTTAATTATAGTCATTAACCTGTTCATACTACTCAATTTTTTTTAAGTGTATTCAACTTTTTGGGTGCACCCGTGTTCGATTCCTAATTCACGTCACAGACATAGAATAAGCTACTCATAGAACAATACTCAAACCAGCTAATCAGCACTCAAGAATCGTACTGAGTTCTGACGCAAATCAATTCTAATTTGGCAGTTACTCATCGATAATTCACAATCTAAAGTAAAAGAAACCGTTCAATTGTGAGCAATATGTTACGGTTCACAACCTTTTGACAGTTTACAACCTCATGAGTTAGATTATAATCTAACGAATTTCACAATTTTACGGTGATACTGATATATCATGACTTTTTTCGTTGAACGTACCTATAAACCTTTATAAATGGAATTGCGACATAGTCGTATCAATAACAGAGGCTATAAACTGATTGGAATATAAAATGAAACAGTCTTCGATAACAACAAGGGAAAGCATTTAGCGCGACGAAGATTGCAGAACTGTGTCGTTCGCGGTCGGCAATAAAAGACGGATTGCGGTCCACGCCTACCAGCAGTAAGGCTGGCTGTAAACTTCAACCTACTGATATTAAAGTATCTTTTTAGACATTGCTTACAGAGTAGTATTTTTTGTCACAGCTCGTTATTTTTTGGATTAGAAAAATCCTACCGCGAAACGTAGATTACTCAATCTGTTTCTATTCCTCGTAATCGTATTATAGATTTTCGGTTGCGGAGTCGACAATAAATTTTGATGATCATTTTATGGCCGTGACACCATAAAGTTTGAAAAACATTGCACTAATTTTTATGTTGCTTATTAGGCTTTCTATATTTTTCTTGAAATTTGAATAAGGGCTTCCCAAACCAAAACCTAATACCAAAATTCCGGTACCCAAAAAACTCCAATACAAAATTGTGACGAGAAATTGGAGAACTGGATCGCTCGCGGTCGGCCATAAAAGACGGATTGCGGTTTACGCCTTTCAACTGAGGCAGATTAAAGATTTGAATACACTGATTTCAAACATGGATGATATTTTTAGTACTATCCTCAAAATTTAAATTAAAGTAAAATTTTATTTTACTTAACAGCTTCACGTACACACATTTATTATTTGAAGACCAAGTTATTTTTTTTCTGTTTTTACATCGTATTTCTTATATCACATGATTGTATGAAATGGTTCTCGGTGATTATTTAACGGAGAAAACCGGGTGCAGAAATTATTATGTTATTGTTTCTAAGAGCAAACTGATTTTCAAGTTAAATAAAGCAGGCAATGGTAGTTTCTATTATTAGGACTCACTACTCCGTTGGCGTAACGAGTTAACGACCCGAAGTGTATCTTTGGCATCTGACACGAGATGGCGCCAAAGTTTTGACTAATCTTCTACCAGTTTTCTGGATTCAGAGCTTATCTTCCTTGATCCTTGGCCACTTCATCCTTCCATCGGTACCTGGATCGGCCAACCGGTCGAAGGCTTACATCCAGCATTCTCACTAGATGACTATCAGGACTTGCTTTACCAGTGTTTCTTGGTACATCTATAATTTATCTTCGAAAAATCCCTCATGATGCCTTGTAAAGTGGTAAATGTTATATAATATGTGCTTCGTAAACGCAAACATCATGTTTAGAAATAGCCTCGCAAATAGGCAAGGAATCAAAGGTTAAAATCGTTTCAATAATTTAAAATAGCTTTTGTTCCAGTACTAGTTTTGACAAATTTCTTTCGGCTTCAGCACAAAATTGTATCAGTACCTTTCTCAAACTTTTTCTTCATTATATATCTTTGTTAATCAGTATTTCAGAGTTTCTTTTACGATCCTATATAATCAATTAAATACGTGTCGACTTTTAGTATTTATTGTTGGTGCTCTGTTGCATTTATTTGCGTATATATTTTGGCGATAGGAGGGTGGGTAATGTATTCAAAAAATATGCAAGCATGTTTAACGGATTGGCATTATTCAACTACAAATGTTGTTAAACAGCTAAATAATAAAATACTATTAATCTTGTCAATAATATTTATCGATACTTAAATCATAAGAAAAATAGAAAAATTTGACTCGAACCGGGACTCGAACCCACAACTACTGGATCACTAGCCAAGTGCACTACCAATTGTGCTATCCGAGTACCGCTCAGACTAGTCATTTTTTTCTTCGTGGTAAACGTCATTATAGGTGACGTGTAGTCACATCTACCGTCAGCGTATTTAACACCTTTTCTATTTTTCTTTCGATTTAAATATCGAAGATATTCGCTAGCAGATGTTTCTGCATAATAAAAAAAAATACTATTTATATTAAATATTTTATAAAACAATATTTTATTACCTACAGTGAATGTTGACGAATGAACATTTTAAACAATGTAGGATGGTTTCACTAATGAAATAATTGGGCAATTTGCTTCACTTTATGTTCAGACATGCGTAACTTTTAATGAAACCATATCTCCTTTACCTGCGTGCTTTATTTTTGTAATTTACTGCAAAATATTAATATGAAATGTTAATAACTAAATTAAAATTCTAAGGGCTGTAGTACTATGAGGTACTTCCAAAAGATTCTGGCTCCCAGCAACTCTTCATTACACAAAATTAAAGGCACAGATAATAATAAAAAGGTCCTAGGGTGACTTATTCCTTTAAGGGATCTCTTCCAGCTATATAATGACTATGATATATATCTTGCATCTTGTATGATGACTATGATATTGGCAAAATCATCATTATTTATACAGAATAATTTATAATCGGTGATCAGGAACCATTTTTTCTAATTAAGTAGATAGCGATTATGAAGAAGATCAAGAAGAAAAAGAGAAACCATGTATTTTTATTTTGAAAGTTATATATTTTAATTTTACTGTCACAATAATAATGGTTTAGTCTATGATCTTAAAATTAACAGTTTTATGAACAAAAAAAATCCCACAATTGTTACTCGGACTGGCGCACCGAGGTTCCGTACGAACCTGTAGGTATATAAGTAAAAGCAGCAGGGGTATTTGACCAGGCACTGGGTACATATGTAGTTTTAAGTGTGTTTAATAGTTTTTATTATATTGTTATGGTTGTGTATCTTCTGTATTTGTATTTCTTTTGTATTATCATTTGTATTTTGACATGTTTAATTAGGTATTTAATAAAAGTAAAAGCAAAAAAAAAAAAAATGATGATGCAACTCATATTTGGGGAAGGTCTATATACTCATATTAGGTGTACAGCAGTGGATGCCTGAAATGATGATGATATGTATTTGTTTGAGACATATTTAAAGAAAAGAAAAGCCAAAATATAAAACTGTTTGCACGCAGCCTAATTGCATCGCCTAGTGTCAGAATGAACTTTATAGAACTGAATTGGTTTAATTTTAATAGTTTCAGTGAACTGTTTTTCAATGAAACATAAATAATTTAAAACGTCTGAACAAACTTATGAGCAGTAATTAAATTATAACCTTTTCTGTAGTGTTATTATTTCATTTAAACTTCAACGTTTCGAATTAATATGTTTTGTAAATTCGAGTAATTGAAATGCCATTAATTAAGTTATATTCAAGTTGGTACTTTATTAAACAGACCAAAAACACATAAACGTACACTCACACACAGCAAGGGTAAATATCGAAATGCAAATACACTGAGATTGAAATACGGGTTTCATTTTTTACGGATAAAAAGAGAAAATGGAACCCTTACAGGATTACTTTGTTGTCCATCTGTTTGTCTGTCACCCTTTTTCTCAGGAACGTATGGAGGTCTTAAGCTGAAATTCATATCAAATACTCAGGCTCCTGTCCCTCAGAGTTGTAAAAAAAAAAACTTTTAAGACAACGCAATCAAAATATACAGCAGTTTTTTTTCGAGACTCGTACCTCGCAAGCGAATCAAAACCTACAGAGTACTTTCCGTGAACTCAGAATCTTGAATTTGGTACGAAACAAGGTCTTAAAGCACAGTTCGAGGAAAAGGCATACATTTTAGACTACTTATATTTCTACAGATTTGTACGGAACCGTCGCTTCAGTCCGCGAGACCGACTCGCGCTTGGCCGTTTTTATTTTTATTTTTATTTAACATGCAATGTTACATTTATTCAGATGAAATTTTGCACACTAATCTGATCTGATGCTGGAGCCAGAAGGCAAGCAGAAGGTAAAGCAAATTCTGACATAACATAAAAGAAGGGTCATAGTCACTCATAAAGGCCAATGGGGAGGCCTATGCTGGGAAAGTCTCTGCGCGATCGCATCAGAAATAATTTCATTCTCACCAGAACGAAAATAACTGATATAGCCCTCCGGACCACTAAACTTGAGTGGCACTGGGCGGAGCCATTGTTCGCAGAATTGGTGGCTGTTGGGTCGTAAAGGTTCTTGAGTGGCGTCCAAGTACCGGAAAGCGCAGTGTGAGCAGATTCCCTGCAAGGTGGACCGACGATCTGGTAAAGATAGTGGGAATCCACTGGATGCGAGTGACGCAGAACCTGTCATTGTAAGCCGCTTTGGAGGACGCTCAGTAGTCAACTACTGACCGTCTTTAAAAACTGGCGACTAAAATGAATTCTGATCACGTACAAACGGAATTGATTTGTAGTTCATGGTGGCCAGTTACTGAAAGTTGGCTAGTAGTTAAAGATTTATCGTATCTATTTTAAAATAAAAACGATGAAATGCTAATGCGGACATATATAAAAAAAAGTTGGCAGCGGCCACAAGCCTGCAGACAAAAGTGAGGGTTCAAAGAATAAACGGCTTGGCGAAGAAAAGTTCCCTTCAACCGGAATATTTATTAGGCAAATTATTTTAATTTGATTTGCAACTGTTCGGGGAAAGAAACCGTTGTGTTAAATTGTTTAGGGTTTGACCTTGCTTTTAATCATTTTGAATAATTTAGACTAAGAATATAATTAAGAGAGTACAGCTAGTATTTTCTTGGTCATATTGTGTACGGTGATTAGAAGGGTGGTTTTTGAGTCTATTTTTTACGATTTCCCATAAGAAAGTTTGCAAACTTCTACGACGTGTATGGTAAATATTATTGTGTTAAAATCCCGTAAGTCTGGATACCGCTAAGGTTCTCTGTTCGTAGAAACTTTCATCGAAATACGACGAAAATATTGGGATCTGGACCCTTACCATGAGTTGTGACTTTGAGGTTTTTGATAACGAATATCGAGAACTGATCGTTATCGAACACCTCAAAGTCACAACTCATGGTAAGGGTACAGCATCGAGCATAGCGCATTAAGCGCGTAGTAAATTGCGGCAAGGAAAGTATTAAGTATTACGTTAAACCGGGTTTTAAATATAATGACGATCATTATCAGTCGTTTTCATCAGGATTTTTCCTAAGGAATATCTAAAACTTTTTTTTAAGCACATATCACGTAAATTCGGAATGATAAATTCTGAAAAATAAGTGATGCTTTTTATCATAACATATCTAAACAATCTATCATGTACAATCCAGTCAAAAGAACAAAACATTATAATTAATTTTCCCTTTACAATAAGCTGTTGAATAAGAAGCGAAAATATTTCGCTTCGAAACATTTCCAAAATAACTTCAGTGCTAACAGTGACAGGAAAACAATACAAGATAACACAGTACCTAAAAAAATCATAAACTTTTTGACTAAACCGAACATTTGCCATATAAATGATGACTCACGTTAAGCCGTCGCCCCTCCTACACGTCGCCCTTCCGAGCCCGAGCCCTCCGTTGACCCACTGGGCATTCACCAGGGCGGTTCGGCCATTAACACGAGCGTCGTTCCATCCAACCATTTGTTGCGAGTAGACGATCATCGCACGCCTGTCAAAATCACGTTGCCTTCCCATTACCGAGCCAAGCAGAGCCTTTTTACATAGCTGTAACGGCCGTCGCGCGACCGTTCCCGGGCCGAGAGGCTCGGGCAGCTCAGTGCTCATGATTCATTCCATCCAAAATGTCGCGACGGTGGCCTCGGAACGGACACGGACCGGTGTAACATGAGTCAACTTAAATGAAAATAATAGCTCCCTCTTGAAAATTAAATCTCGAAATAGTCTATTTCGTGGTAAACAGTCTATTTTATGTCAGGCAACAAGAGTTACATTAGCGGACAAAGCGAGGTAATTTTCAAAAACGAATGCACTAATTTCAACATACAGTTTGCATGATTTTAAGCTAACATGGTCGCATAACTGAGTTATTTCGTGAGGATGGCGCTTACAACAGTGCTGAAATATCGAAAACTCATTCAAATTAACATATTACATGGTAACTATCCCGTTTGTAGTAATATTTGTAACATACACTTTATTTCTCATAGTAATATAATTTCTCATATTCATCTAAACTAATTGAACTTCCACTCGAATCACATACACAGAAACTGTATTGTAATTTAATTGGAGAAACTGGATCAATTAGAACTGAAAGTAATTATCCCAACTGTGACGCCTTGCAATTAAATTTAATGGAGACAAGATCACAGTTCATGTTCACGGAAATGTTTCAAAGTTGATAACACTCCATTATTACATTTTACGCAAAAGGGTCATATTTTATTAAAATCTCATTTCAAAGTAATCCGTTTAATGATAGGATACTTAGTGAATGGGAAAATGTTGGACACGTATTTCTAAAGGCAATCAAACAATAAATAACAAATAAAGTAGGTTAAGTGGAGGAGGATTTTATTTTGGTTGCTTCCATTTCCATCAAAAGACAAACTTATTTTTTTAAACATGCACTACAATGTTTACATTATGTTCGTTATAATAGACTGCGAAGTATGTCGTTGCAGGTTTGGCTAGACAAGAGGCACAACAGGTCGTTAAGGTGAATTTTGCCGGCCTAGACCTTTTTTAGTTGCCATTCCACACAAATTTGTAACACAGCATCTTGGCGATTGGCCATTAAAATTTTTTTTTATTTTTTCATTTAATCACATGGTACATATTCTTGTTTTATTTGGCAAGTTTATTTTTAGTGTTTTTTTAATAGATTTTTTATGATTCCATGTTTGAATAAAACACTATATTTACATACCTAAAAAGAGGTTGTCGGCCTCATTGCAACAGGTCGTCTACATATTAGTATATGTAATCCGGCAATCCATTATTTTCCAGCCTCTCCAGTAAAGTATTATTTATCAACCACTTATGTCCACAGCTGGTCAAAGGTCTGAAGACCACCACAGGGTATCTTTTGGTATCGGGGGTTCAATGCAGTAACCGCCACGCTTAGAAGGCGGGTTTGCTATTGCAATATACTCCACTGCTCTTAAGGGACGATTCTGCTTATCCTCTGGTTTCTGGTCGCAGATTAGGGATAACACTCAGGACCATAAACATGAGACGACTTTAAATACAGAGAATAGACACTGTAAAGGATTTCAGCAGCACGTGTCGTATGCTAATAAAATCAATGTATCCCCATCCTGACATGCCAGCTATAAATCTGTGACGAGTTTAAACACGTTGTGTATTCACCAGCCCTTACTTATTGTCAGAAAAACCAACGTAAGACACATTTTTTGTCTATGGATATACGACGTTTCGTATTATGAGTAGCGTGGAACTGATTTCATCGCCGCCTGCGCCCTTGAGATCAAAATCAGCGGAGTATAAAAGGGTATGCTCCACTTGAATCCGGAGCAATGAACCGTATGTTAAGCTAATCTCATGTATTATATGCTTAAAGAGTGTGAAAATGTCAGTTTAATTCTTGTTAGCTGTACTCTTGTCACATGTATTTACATATAACCTACCTGTCACAAACACCCGTCCTCTACGCTCGGTAGGCGGGTTGGCGATTACCAGTGTGTTCTTCTTCTAAAAGGAGGGTGCTGTCTACCCTCTGGTGATTTCTAGTCACATTTTAGAGACTACTTTTTACATATATAAGATTACAAGATATGTATAAATCGTTATTTTCACACCACCAGCTTGTATATGGCACTTTTCTTCCCCGCTAGGAGGGAACAAAGTGGCACTTTTCTTTTCTTCAGTCATTACAAATGTATGAAAATAATCGATTCGAACCTTTTTATATAGCTTAATTTATAAATATAACATTACACTCCAAAATACTAGGTATCAATCAGTTATCAAGCTAACGGCAAAATTTGTATTTGTAATTGCTCGGCTGTCCTAAGCAGAAATCAAGTATCTGTGTTTTGACAAATTTTACAGTAGAGCGAAAAAAACATTTTATTAGACTTTTACCTATTACAGGCTTACTAATTAAATGATAGCATTCAAAATAGTCGTGTTTTATTATGCGGGATATTGTCTACAGTGTTCTGTAATTATTTTTTCAAAATTATGTTCACAATCATTTTAAAATGCAAAAACAAGTTTCTGCCTAAAATGAAATACGATAATTTTAAAGGTTTTCTACATAAAAACAAGTATCTTTAGATGTTTGCATTTAGTTTTAGGCTTGTTCTTGATGACTTTATATACACAAGCCTGATATATACTACATTGTATTTGACTGATATTCAGATGCCTAATAATGTAGTGTATGTTATACTTGTGTAAATTATTTTTCAATATAAATGCTATATTGAAGTATGGAGAGGGAGAGAAGCACCTGTTCTGTTTGAATGCAAGTTGATTTAAAATTAATATCTTTAAGAGTTTTTTCCTGTGAAAAGAGATCAAAAAGTCTTATCAAACTTACATCAATTACTTAAATTTTAGGAAACTACTTAAATAATAAAAAATAACTCTGAACGTGATATGCCGTGGAATGCACAATATTAATAAATACCTAAATACTCGAAGACACAGAATTAAAAAATGAAATTTATATTTATATTTTATTCAATTTAATCAACTAATCAACATACAATATATTATGAACACAGTACAGAACACCTAGAAATTTATTTCCTATTCAAAGAATTTTGATTGAAAATATGAAAAGACTTTTGACATTAATAAAAGAATTATACATATAAACCTTATTCAAATATCTGTATTGTATAATACATTACTCTTTAAAATACTTTACTTAAGTTATGGTGAAAGTTTTAACCAACTGTTAGACAGTACATATGGGAGTCTTATCTAAATTTCAAGTGAAATTTCTAATAAAAAGTTACAAAAACACGTAACATATAACTACTATTTATAAATAGCTATACAAATTAAGTAGACCAAAAAAGTTCAGAAAATATTAATATTTACGTTATATAACTAAGAAAAGTTCTAAGTTCAAGCGAATAACCATACTAAGCTCATTTCGATATAAAATTAGGTACCGTTAATTGCAGCAATGAACATAGCAGCTATGCCAAATAAAATTAAAAGATAGGTACCTACCTATAGTTAGGAGCTACTTACCCTTTGTTATTATTTTCTAAACACATAGAAACGATCTATTTTGCCCTATGGCGAGCATTTGAATTATTGCAATGTTATTTAATTCTCTTTATGATAAATGAATTAAATAACCAAATTGGGTAAAAATAATATTCATTCAGGGAAACACTTCAGTTATGAGATAGTTAGCACTTAACTTTTTTATTCACGTTTGTATACGATCTATGACTGATGAACATATGAGAAAACAGACAAACAGCTTTTCATTACTTGAATTAAACTGGCACCTAGTTAATAAATGTCACAGACATTTTCTACCCGAAACCCAAAGAAATATAACTACAAGGTTTTGACATCGTAATAAAATGTTAATTTTACGCTGAAGTCAAGTAACTTCGCAATCTATATCAATATTTCTACGGTGAAGTCAAGTAACTTTGCAATTTATATGAATTGCAAGTATCTATAGCAAGATACTCGATTTCAAGATAGAAATATGGTACATACTTGACTTTAGCGTAGAATATCCCGTTAAAAAAAGATACTTGAATTTTTTAAAGTTCTGTATTTTGAAAATTATACATTTTAAAGAAGAAAAAAATTGATTATAAGATGACTTTTGAAAAAGTGAATCGAATCATATAAAAAAACATTTTTTGGGAAATTTTGAGATACTTGATTTCTGCGTAGGGCAGCCGTGCTGCCTTGTGAATAAAATGCATTTTTGCTATAAGTAGGTATCTATATATGTATAGTATATAATTATATAATATCAGGTAAAAAACGTCTTTAAAAAAAAATTAATAAAGTTTTATAATACAAAAACAACCAAAGATCCGTTTTTCAGAAATTCTTAGTATCTGGAATTTCGTTGTAAACGAGTTTAATTAAAATTAAACACAACATCTTTACAAACATGTGCAACATGAATACAAAAGGTGAGTTATTTAATATTTCAACTTGACTATTATACATGGAAATGGCAAAGGACTTTATTATCCAACATTTGCTTTGCTACTGGCATAAGTATTTACAAATAAAGGTTACATTTTTTTATACTGTACACAAATATATTTGTGATTAACGTAAATTCAGTTTGGGACTTCGTCGTAGTTACATCAACATCAACGAAATTAAAAAAAAAATCAAAAACAAAGGATAAAGTTATGATGAGAATTCAATTTAAAAGAAGTTTCTTATAAAATTAATCCTCATTGAAATG